>JAPYKE020000082.1:1200000-2400000 GCA_028554795.2 Sinohyriopsis cumingii
GGTTTTCTACAATTATTGGGGACCTTATCCCAGGATCTCAATATTATTTGAGATTGTATGCATACAACATAAACGGAAGAGGAGACTTTACTGATGTACAACTTGTCATAAGGATGTTGAAAGGTTGTACTGTTTTGCATATTTTCATTCCTTAAGTGTATTTTCCAATTTATCTTCCCATGAGGTTAAAGAAAATGGAACGTAAATATAGATGAATATTCTAAGTTATCCATCTTGTACACACCTAAATATTACGGCATTTGCCACAATCAAATATTGTACACAACTAAATATTACGGCATTTGCGACAATTAAATGTTAATTAGTAGATTCATGAATGGTAACCTTTGTATGTGTTAAGTTGCAACTTCTGTATCACTAGAAAATTTTGAATCTGTCAAATTAGACATGTATATCAATCTTTCTTGGTGCCCTGAGTAATGAAGCTGTCAAATCAGACATGTCTGTCAGTCCTTCTTGGTGCCCTGAGTAATGAAGTCCGATTCATTATTGTCCATATAAGGAACAGATCGCTCTCCAGCCTTATAGTTCATGCTAATAGAAAGTTACAGTGGTGCCATTTATTCAGAATGGGAATTCTGGCTGGAATTTAAGGGACACTAAAATTTAGCAGGCTAAATATATCGGATAAGAAAATAGTTTGGGCCATACTCTATTCCATAAGAAAAGACTTTTGGGTGTACTCTGAATACTATACTATCTTTTAAATATATAGTATTGTATTTTCTATATACTAATTTTCCTTTGTATTTGTGACATATTTATACAGAAATATCTGTTGGAAAAGAAAACAATTTTAATCATACATTTGTCAATATCAAACAAATTATTAAACAAATTAGACTTGAAATGTGTTGCATCAGCAGTAATATTGAATGAGGCATATGCTAATACATAGATAGAAAAACCTGTTCAAGAGAATCTTCATGCCCATCTTTATTAGAGGTTGGATCATCAGCTGGAATAGGTGTTGGTGGAGCTGTTGGAATCGGTGTAGGAGGAGTTGTTCTTGGATTGATTGCAGCTATCATTGCCTTCACAATCAGAAGACAATTAATTGGTATGTATAATGAGTATATTAAGACAATTAAATGGTACATACAAGCAGTATATTAAGACTATTACATGGTATGTATGCGTAGTACATTAAGACAATTAAAAGGTATGTATAAGGAATATATTAAGACAATTGCATGGTAGGTATAAGGAGTTTATTAATGACAATTAAGTGTTATGTACAAGGAGTATATTAAGACAATTAAATGGTATGTATAATGAGTATATTAAGACAATTACATGGTATGTATAAGGAGTATATTAAGGACAATTAATGGTATGTATAAGGAGTATATTAAGACAATTACATGGTATGTATAAGGAGTATATTAAGACAATTACATGGTATGTATGAGGAGTATATTAAGGACAATTAATGGTATGTATAAGGAGTATATTAAGACAATTACATAGTATGTATAAGGAGTATATTAAGACAATTACATGGTATGTATAAGGAGTATATTAAGACAATTACATGCTAAGTATAAGGAGTATATTAAGGACAATTAATGGTATGTATAAGGAGTATATTAAGACAATTACATGGTATGTATAAGGAGTATATTAAGACAATTACATGGTATGTATGAGGAGTATATTAAGGACAATTACATGGTATGTATAAGGAGTATATTAAGACAATTACATAGTATGTATAAGGAGTATATTAAGACAAATAAATGGTATGTATAAGGAGTATATTAAGACAATTACATGGTATGTATAAGGAGTATATTAAGGACAATTAATGGTATGTATAAGGAGTATATTAAGACAATTACATGGTATGTATAAGGAGTATATTAAGACAATTACATGGTATGTATAAGGAGTATATTAAGACAATTACATAGTATGTATAAGGAGTATATTAAGACAAATAAATGGTATGTATAAGGAGTATATTAAGACAATTACATGGTATGTATAAGGAGTATATTAAGGACAATTAATGGTATGTATAAGGAGTATATTAAGGACAATTAATGGTATGTATAAAGAGTATATTAAGACAAATAAATGGTATGTATAAGGAATATATTAAGACAATTACATGGTATGTATAAGGAGTATATTAAGACAATTACATGCTAAGTATAAGGAGTATATTAAGGACAATTAATGGTATGTATAAGGAGTATATTAAGACAATTACATGGTATGTATAAGGAGTATATTAAGACAAATAAATGGTATGTATAATGAGTATATTAAGACAATTACATGGTATGTATAAGGAGTATATTAAGACAATTACATGCTAAGTATAAGGAGTATATTAAGGACAATTAATGGTATGTATAAGGAGTATATTAAGACAATTACATGGTATGTATAAGGAGTATATTAAGACAATTACATGGTATGTATGAGGAGTATATTAAGGACAATTAATGGTATGTATAAGGAGTATATTAAGACAATTACATAGTATGTATAAGGAGTATATTAAGACAAATAAATGGTATGTATAAGGAGTATATTAAGACAATTACATGGTATGTATAAGGAGTATATTAAGACAATTACATGCTAAGTATAAGGAGTATATTAAGGACAATTAATGGTATGTATAAGGAGTATATTAAGACAATTACATGGTATGTATAAGGAGTATATTAAGACAAATAAATGGTATGTATAATGAGTATATTAAGACAATTACATGGTATGTATAAGGAGTATATTAAGACAATTACATGCTAAGTATAAGGAGTATATTAAGACAATTACATGCTAAGTATAAGGAGTATATTAAGGACAATTAATGGTATGTATAAAGAGTATATTAAGACAAATAAATGGTATGTATAAGGAATATATTAAGACAATTAATGGTATGTATAAAGAGTATATTAAGACAATTACATGCTATGTATAAGGAGTATATTAAGGACAATTAATGGTATGTATAAGGAGTATATTAAGACAATTAAATGGTATTTACAAGGAATATATTAAGACAATTACATGTTACGTATAAGGAGTATATTAAGACAATTACATGGTATGTATAAGGAATATATTAAGACAATTAAATGGTATGTATAAGGAGTATATTAAGACAATTGCATGGTATGTATAAGGAGTATATTAAGACAATTACATGGTATGTATAAGGAGTATATTAAGACAATTACATGGTATGTATAAGGCATATATTAAGACAATTGCATGGTATGTATAAGGAATATATTAAGACAATTACATGGTATGTATAAGGAGTATATTAAGACAATTACATGGTATGTATAAGGAATATATTAAGACAATTAAATGGTATGTATAAGGAGCATATTAAGACAATTTCATGGTATGTATAAGGAGTATATTAAGACAATTACATGGTATGTATAAGGAGTATATTAAGACAATTGCATGGTATGTATAAGGAGTATATTAGGACAATTACATGGTATGTATAAGGCGTATATTAAGACAATTGCATGGTATGTATAAGGAATATATTAAGACAATTAAATGGTATGTATAAGGAGTATATTAAGACAATTACATGGTATGTATAAGAAATATATTAAGGACAATTAAATGGTATTTATAAGGAATATATTAAGACTATTAAAAGGTATGTATACAGAGTACATTAAGACAAATAAATGGTATGTATAAGGAATATATTAAGACAATTACATGGTATGTATAAGGAGTATATTAAGACAATTACATGGTATGTATAAGGAGTATATTAAGACAATTGCATGGTATGTATAAGGAGTATATTAAGACAATTGCATGGTATGTATAAGGAGTATATTAGGACAATTACATGGTATGTATAAGGCGTATATTAAGACAATTGCATGGTATGTATAAGGAATATATTAAGACAATTAAATGGTATGTATAAGGAGTATATTAAGACAATTACATGGTATGTATAAGAAATATATTAAGGACAATTAAATGGTATTTATAAGGAATATATTAAGACTATTAAAAGGTATGTACACAGAGTACATTAAGACAAATAAATGGTATGTATAAGGAATATATTAAGACAATTAAATGGTATGTATAAGGAATATATTAAGACAATTGCATGGTATGTATAAGGAGTTTATTAATGACAATTAAGAATGGTATGTATAAAGAGTTTATTAAGACAATTAAAAATGGTATGTATAAGGAGTATATTAAGACAATTCAATGGCATGTATAAGGAGTATATTAAGACAATTAAATGGTATGCATAAGGAGTATATTAAGACAATTTAAAGGTATTTATAAGGAGTATATTAAGACAATTACATGGTATGTATAAGGAGTATATTAAGACAATTACATGGTATGTGTAAGGAGTATATTAAGGACAATTAAATGGTATTTATAAGGAATATATTAAGACAATTAAAAGGTATGTATACGTAGTACATTAAGACAAGTAAATGTTATGTATAAGGAATATATTAAGACAATTAAATGATATGTATAAGGAATATATTAAGGACAATTAAATGGTATTTATAAGGAGTATATTAAGACAATTAAGTGGTATGTATAAGGAGTATATTAAGACAATTATATGGTATGTATAAGGAGTATATTAAGACAATTACATGGTATGTATAAGGAGTATATTAAGGACAATTAAATGGTATTTATAAGGAGAATATTAAGGACAATATTCCAAAACCTTAGCTTAACATGAAACATCAGTATGGAATGTTAATGAATGTTATTGTGTGGAGTAGGATGATTTGGCTCTTTCAGAAGAAAATAATGTTATGAAAAATAACTTTCAAAATGTTTTTTATAACTCCAAGGTCATTAGTTACTTTAAAGCTGCTAATTTTAATGAGACTTTAAATTCTATGAATGGAAAGTTCTAAGCCATTGATTTCATACATATATATATAATCAAGGAAACTGGTACATTATTTCCATTTTCAAAGTCTAGTATTTTACACTTTTAGATCTAGATTGCCTTAAATTGTTTCATTTTGCTTTATCATCCTTTCTCCCTAGAACATATTTCAGATTGTATTTAAAACTAATTTTACAACAACATCAGTACTTAAGAAGAGGACAAAGAGGACATTCTGCCATCTTAAACTGTCTTAATTGGGTTTAAGCCACATTAATGTCTGAAACTTTAAAACTTGTATACAGATATGACAATTACAAGTCTGGAACACTCACATTTAAAATGAAAATACACCAAGTCTTCAGACTATTGTGACAATATAGAGCTTAACAAAGTTTTCTTTTTATAACAAATACCTCCAGATTTCTCAACAGTAACAGTTTAGAGATGGATCTTTCATCCACTCGCATATTTTGCTTTTTTGAAAAATCTTGTATAAGGATGCAAGACAAATTTATAGAGCACATATAACTTTCAGCAGTACAAAGATTTTGATTTGAAGCAACATGGATATTCTGCAAAGTTCTACAAAACACACAGATTTATGAATTACTTTCAGTGATAATAAGATCAAGACAAGATGATCTGAACAGTGCAGTAAGAAGAAAGAATAAATTATTTATCAAAAGTGGATAAATCCCAAATTTAGATTCCACTAATTTAACAGTACTCCACGATCTCATAAATTTATAAGATTTCACATTAGCGTTATATCATTCACACATTTGAAATGATTAAAATACTAAAATAAAAGCTCATGTTGCTGTGGGATGTCCTATTGCTATGTTGTAGTGGGATGTCCTATTGCCATGTTTTAGTGGGATGTCCTATTGCTATGTTGTAGTGGGATGTCCTATTGCCATGTTGTAGTGGGATGTCCTATTGCCATGTTTTAGTGGGATATCCTATTGCTACGTTGTAGTGGGATGTCCTATTGCCATGTTGTAGTGGGATGTCCTATTGCCATGTTTTAGTGGGATGTCCTATTGCCATGTTGTAGTGGGATGTCCTATTGCTATGTTGTAGTGGGATGTCCTATTGCCATGTTGCAATGGGATGCCCTATTGCCATGTTGTAGTGGGATGTCATATTGCCATCTTGGCATCAAAAGAAAACTTATCGTGACTAAATATTCTCTGGATGTTTTTATTCCATTTAAATGGCAAACAACAGTGTATCATGACACAATTTTACTATGATACTGAAATTCAAATTAATTATGCAAGAGAAAAATAAACAGAATAAAAGTAAAATACACTCAGTTCAAAGACTTGTTAACTGAATAGTCTATCTATACACTACACAAGCTAACAAAGAACATTTCCCTACATTAGGGTCTACGTAAGTCTCATTCTAATAATGAAAAATGTCTCTAATAAAAAACTGTCTCACTTTATAATTTGACCTATTGGTACTTTTGAGTGTTCTGTATAGTTTTTTGTATTGTTGTTAGTTTTTTTTCGCAGTGTTTATTTGGTATGTATAATCATACTTTGGACCTACCCTTTTCCAGACCCCATCAGTTGCCTAGTGGTTACAGCATCCACCTTGGATGCAGGAGGTCGCGGGTTCGAACCCCGGCCGAGTCATGCTAAAGGCCTACAAAAATGGTACTAACAGCTGCTTCGCTTGGTGCTCAGCATTAAGAGGTTATTGTTAGGACTGGTTGGCCTGGTGTCAGAATAATGTGACTAGGTGGGACATCATGCTACATTTCTGCAGCATGATGCCCCAGTGGTAGACATCACTATAAATGTCACTCTGCAGACATCGTAGTGATGTGACTTATTTGTTTTAAAGTTACATTAAAAATCTAAATCACACACACACACACACACACAGACACACCCTTTTCCAAAAATAAGTTCATGTTGTATCTGACCAGTACCTGTATTTGTTGTACTCAGCTAATATACCATAATATACCAAAGTGAGTGTGGGTTAATTATTAGGATCATTATCAATAGAAATAAACATGTTTATTGGGTCTTGTTCTAGGATATTGGAATTCCCTCATAAAAAATATACCTAGGGTATGACAAGAATATGGTAAGTACAGTCAAGATAGCCTTGTTTACACTAAGATTTATATGCTATTTTCTTATCTAAACAATGTTCTAGCATAGTCAAACACTGATACCTGGATGACAGAACAGGGTTTTTTACACCAAAGATATTGCATATAAAACTGTCTGTCCAACTAAGCTGAGGGATATGTGTTTTCTGCTCATTTTCTCTGATTAAAAGTTTTATTTTATTCTTCTCTTAAAAATTGGTCGCATGGGAAATTCATCAATTTGACAGGCAGCAATATATATATGATTTTATTTCCTTGTAGCCAAGATAAAAGTATCAGAACACAAAGAACTTTTCGCTTAAAAATAAAGGCTTATATTTTATTTATTGTAATTTGTTTGAAAATATCATAAACTTGTGTTGAGAGATATAATATAATTCAAAGCTGTAATGCAGTTTAAACAGGTAAAGACATTAAAAGAAGATCCGTATTTTAATTTTAAAAATCACTTATACCAATCTATTGTTTCCTTTCAACTTTTCAATTAATAATATTACCACTTTCTTCTGAGAAGGTACCCAACTGAAATTGCATAGAATCGTTTGATAATGGAATAGATAAAGGTTGTACTGTGTATTATTATGGGGAAAACTGCAGTAAAAAGGTAAAAAGCATACAGTGTAAGCCATATACTTAGTTATATGTAGTGAGTTTACTTTAATTTTCTTGTAGTATCTCACATTAGATCATCAGCTATGTGGCAAATACCTGATCATGTATACTGTCATAAAGTTTTTTAGTTTCTAAAATATATGTTGATCTGCTAGCAGTTGTTATTGTCATTATTATTTTTTTTAAAAATATTTTTAGAAAGTTATCAACATAATGAGATCATTAAGAAAAAGAGTTTAAGAAAATGATTCACTGTCAATTGTGCCTACTATATAGACACAGCAAAAATAAAAAACTTCTTGAGAACAACTATATGAGATTCATTGAGCTTCAACAGAGGACATTCTGGTATTAAAGTATTTCATATTTGTACAGAAGATATGGTTGTAATATAAAAAAAATTGTCCTTGCAAAAAAGGAGAATCACAAAAATGATAACATTATCAAAATTTATTACACAGAATTTAATAATAATTGAAAAAAACTCCTTATATAATTAACCACCTTTTAAGTCTGTCATATGCAACCTATGGCCAGCCTGTAACCTGATTGTATCCACTTATACACATCTGACATCATAAGGTGTAGCTTTAAAAATCATTTATCTGGTTCATGAACTCAAAGAAGTTCCACATGCCTGTTTTAAATATATTCTAATGATTAATTTGTGTGTTTTAAATATATTCTAATGATTAATTTGTTGCCAAATTGTTCTGCCTAAACCTAATACTTTTTTTTAAAAAGTATATCAATTAAAACTGATTTTGGCCTTAAATTTCAATTTTATCTAAACCTTTCCATTTTATCGAAAAGGCATTTGTCCACTGATGTGTATGTCCATAGTTGCTACAGGAGAGATAAATATTTAATCTAATCTTCCAAAAACACATGGTCAGCATGGATTGTTTGGCATTTGATCAAGACATTTCTCTTTTTCAAATTAATATTGCCAATTTGCTGACATTCATCACTGCCATCCTCTTATAAGAAACCCAAAAGAAAACCATTTCAGAATTGATTAAAATAATGATTGCTGAGTTTGAATAAACTAATTAATTAGGTTCGTTCTAGTATCAAGGTCTTGCTATTTTATTTCCTTGCCATTAGCTTTTAAGTTTTACTTTAATGCAAACATCTGACACATGAAAGATCTAAGGACTGTATTGACATCATGTCACTTGTGTTTATTGTATTTTGGAAGAGGCAAATTTTAATAAGTATTTTCTAAGTAATATCAGAAGACCTACTAGAAATAAACTTGTCTAGTGAAATGCCAATACACTTAGAATCTTTTTCCTCCTATTAATTGTATCCTCCATTTCTGATAAATGATGGGACAACTTAAAGATGGGACAACTTAAAGATAGTAGATTAACTCTGACATTGAAAATGTTCATGTCAGAATATAAATAAAATAAAAGATACTTTTTTTTACAATTTATTTTAATCTCAAATCAAGCAAATTTAAGAACAAAAATTGTTTTAAATTTGAGAATTTATGTTTTCTGACATTGTTGGTTACAAAAGGGCTTGCTCATAGCTGTGTCAAATATAATGATCACTGTCTACTACTGGTACTATTACTACTACTACTACACTCTCTCTCTCTCTCTCTCTCTCTCTCTCTCTCTCTCTCTCTCTATATATATATATATATATATATATGGTAATTTATTGCCTCACTTAACTATTGTTTATTTTCAGGACCTACAAACTCTTGCTTCAGGAGGTGAGTAGATAGTATGAGTTTAATTACCTTGAAATCTATGTCCACTTCAAAGAAGCAGGACTGATATATTTGGGTAATGTCACATTTTGTTTTCTCACTATCAGCTTCAAACTGCAATATTGCTTCAGTTGAATTGCTGTTATTTTTCAAAGTTGACATCATTACCAGAGACACTATACTGTGATAGAATTGAAGTCCTGTTATCAAAACAGATACCTCTGGTCAATATTCTTTCCTTATGTTTGCTGTGTAGGTCTAAATGAGGAAACAATGAGATTTACATGCATGCTATTCATAGCAATCATTTTTCATGCCAGTCATTTCATAGGTCAAGAAGATGGGTTATATAGGATATTGTGCTAACTTTTATATCGCATGAGATGATGAAGTTGGATGAATATATATGCAATGTGCAATAACTCAGGTTATTATGTGCATCAATTAGGTTTCCTCTGCAAGCCAAGAGGACATAACAATATAACTTACGATCGGATGGGTGTAGTGTGTGTATAAACAGTTTGGGTTCCTTCTGCAAGCCAAGACAGGTTAATGCAACCTTTGTATAGAAATCAGGTTACTGACCAAGGTGACTGATTAACATGTGCACTAATGAAGTGCAGGCCATAATATGAGTTTAGCATACCTTATGATTATAGCATGTTTGCCAATTAGGATTCCTGCTACATGGTTCCTTATGCATGCCAGTTGAATAGGATAACATAAAGTTTCATTAGATGAGTACAGTATGTATACATTTCAGGACTCCTTCCACAGTACAAGAGGACAGGTTAACACAAATTGTGGATGGATATACTGTGTGTTACAACTCTATGGTCTTAAACTAAGTAACAGAAAAGAGTGAAAACCATCAAGTTTTGTAAAATCAAGAAATATTTTAAGTCTCTGAGTTGTGACATGAAAAATTATGAGGAACTTACAGTACTGTGGATCAAATGCCAGATAATCATAAATGTTCAATCACAAGTCAAAAGGCATATACTGTTCCAATGAAATCCAAGAATCTTGAATGTGCTGATATACCAATAGTCTTGATGCACCATAAGTATATAATCCAGAATATCTTTCAACAAGTCTTCTATAATCCCAAAGAAGAGATTTAGTCCAAAAGTTTATGAGCACTACCTGATATAACATTAAAATCATTCAGATGGGACACTAGAATGTCAAAAAATTAAATACATGTATTTGGTAGGCCATTAACAGTTGTAATCAAACTAGCCGAACATTGGAAGAGGGATTAAACATAAGATTTTAAAACAACTTGAGTTGTAAAGAAAGTTATTCTAAAACTTAATGTGCTGTCATATGTTAAAGAATGCATTAATTATAAAAACTATTAAAGAAATCAGAGACATAATATATCCCATAATATTTAATGCATTCAGTTTGCATGTTAATAGATAGTAAAGGAAAGTTAAGACATACATAAGATTTAGTAATGATGCTAGCAAATAAAAGTGTATGAGTCTAAAAATAGCCTAAAATTGATTCTTTAAACACTAACATTACCTTTTGGTTGATATGGCAACCAAATTAAATGAAAAATTATTTATCATTTTCATTATGATTGGTATTGGCTCCTTACCAAAGAACTATAAGTGAATAGAATTATATTTTATCTGGAGAATATTTTTAAAATAATAAAACAAAGATTGCATCATCTAAATATTCTAACAGACTGACATGTAGACACATGTTTGAAAGTAAAGTTGTAATTATAGCAAACTACTAAACAAAGTAATGAACTGAGGATATATGGTATGCAAAAAAAAATTAACTGCCCATGAACACATTCAGAATAACTATATTTTGATGGAAAAGTATACAATATATTCTATTTTTTGTCAAAAATTAATTTTTCAGCCTTTTTCTCTATATGTTTGCTATGGTAACCATGAACAAACATCAATTTCAGTATTTTTATGTGTTAGAAATCTGCATGCATCACTTTGTACAATTTCACTGCAATCTTTTTTATTAATAATTGTTGGGCAAAAAAACTTCTGTATTGTGTTACAGATATTAGATTTAATTTATATTTGATTTAAGTTTTATTTGATTTGATTTGATTGTTTGTTGGTTTTGGAATCTTTTTATTTTCTTTACATGTCATTTTAATAGACACCTAATAATAAAAACACGTTTCCATTTTTGATATAGTTCCTGGTCTTCATTCAGGGTCAAGTAAACAACTTTTTTTCGAAGTAAAATGATTGGTTCTTATTAGGACATACAGGTTTTACATGCAAACATAATCACGTCATCCTCTATTTTGCAATATATTTTGCAATTAGGCATTTCCGAAATTGTGAAATACTGACGGTAGTATTAATAGTGATGTATACAGGGAGAGATTTCAGAGTCCAGGGCTTTTAAACACTTGATGTCAAGTTGTTTTCTTCTGTTGTGACCAGAAAGGAACTGTTGAGCTTTTTAGTTATTAGTTAATTTTTCTCCAAATTATTTGGACTCTAAAAGATTAATTATTTTTTCTGGAAATATTATTGTATTTATACAGAATTCTTGAACAAATACATTTATTGACAATTCTGTTTGGATTTCCAGGACTGGAGAATACAATTTTGTGTTTGTACAAGGAACTGTAGACATAAACACAGTACAAGTTACAGCATATGTCATCGCCTTCCATCTTGTATCTTCTTCGGCACTCAAACTTGGAATCATTAGAACATTTCAATATTAGGACTTCAAAATTTTTATCCGTGGACTATTCTTGTATTATTTTTGGATTTGATTGTGGGACCATATGTTCCCATATTTTTTCATTTGTCCAGTATTTTTCCAGGGAAATAAATTATTTGTTATATTTTACAAAACTTGTTGTTTTCACTCTTTCTTGTGTTACTGTTTATTTGAGCCTAAACATTCAACATTATATCTGTTTATAAATAATTGCAGGCCCAAAAAGTCTGTATTGTTCAGAAACAATTCAGCATGCACAGATATGGCAGTGAGAAACAAATTAGCAATGGTTTAAATTTCAAGCAAAACATCACAGCACTGCCAGGGTTAAAAGTCCAATATCAAACTGACACAGTATTAAATATCAAATGTTAAACTAATTAACACATTATTAAATATCCATAGTTAAAATAATTAGCTAAATATCTCATGTTAATCTAATTATCACAGTATTAAATATCCAATGTTAAGCTAACTGAAAAAGTAGTAAATATCCAGTTAAACTAATTAACACATTATTAAGTATGCAATGTTAAACTAATTACAGCATGAAATATCCAATGCTAAACAACATTAACAGAGTATTAAATAGCCAATGTTTAACTAATTGACAAAGTATTACATCCAGTTAAACTAATTAACACATTATTAAGTATGCAGTGTGAAACTAATTGTTACAGTATTAAATATCCAATATTAAACTAACTAACAAAGTATGAAATATCCAACATTAACCTAATTCACAATATAAGCTATTTTCATAGGAACCATTTTCTGTAATTCTAGGATGCTTGAAATGATGTATTGTACACCAGTGTTGTTTTTATATGATGCTAGAGTTATATAAGGTTCAAGGTTTAAAATTTGTTTCAAAGTCAATTATTAACAGTACTTGCTGTTTATTACAGGAAGAAATTGACATCTTTTGTTACAAGGGCATTGCAACCTTGCATTTCACCTTAGTGCAAGCTATTAATGTTCACCTGATAGTTTCAAATATAATTTCAGAATATAATGTAATCTAATTAAAATATGAATATGAAATGTACAATCATTTGCATCTTCAATTTCTAATTTTACTATGCATGCATTATCATTTTTCTTCAGACAAGGGAAGACAGACGAAGAAATGCATACATATTCCAATACTGAGATGAATCCACAGACTGTAAAACCAATTTATGAGGAACTGAATAAAGGAAACACAGAACGGAGTGTGTATGATAAAATTACACCTCTGTAGAAGGGTAGATAGAGATAAGACACCAAGAAGAGTTACCTAATGTTTATTTCCAGTATCTTACCTTTAATGGAGTAGAAGGAACAAAATGATTTATACAAATTAAGCAAGAAAATGGAGAGTGCATCATCAAACTTGCTAGAAGGTTCCCTAAGCTAAAACCACCTTTTTGCTTGATAACAGTTAGGATGCAAATTGTAATACTATCTACATTTAGGGTTACTGCTAAAAAGTAGATTGTAGGGGTAAATAGTGATAAGACACCAAGAAGAGTTACCTAATGGTTATTTCCCTTTCCCTTTCTCAGAGTAGAAGGAACAAAAGGATTTATACAAATGTAAGCAGGAAAGTGGAGAGTGTAACATCAGACACATTAAATAGTTCTGTATTCTCCAAGCACCTTTTTGCTTGATAACATTTATGATGCAAAGTTATAAAACCAACTACATTTAGGCATGTGACTACTTGGAATACTCCATTTTAATACAATGTCAGCCTTATCGTTAAATGTACATTTTGAATATGTATTTTTGATATAATGCTATGTGCTAGGAACTAAATTCACATCATTACAAAATTAAGTCACTTCTCAAGTCCGACCTTACTAATGTTGAATGCATACAAATGAAGTCTCTACAATGACAAGACCAATGCTATTGCTACAATTAAAGAAGCAAATCTTCCTGCCACTATCACACCTGGCACTAACATACCTGACACTAAAACACATGGCACTAACACACCTGACACTAAAACACCTGGCATATACACACCTGGCACTAACACAGCTGACACTGACACACCTGGCACAAATATATCTCTCAACCTGAACAATATCAACGAAATCAAGAGTTAAGGCTTCCGGACACTTTACTAATTTATGTGGAATGTCATGCATGACTCGGCTCCCAGATACTTTGCTAATTAATGTGGAATGTCATGCATGGTTTGGCTTCTAGACACTTTACTAATTACTGTGGAATGTCATGCATGACTTGGCTCCCAGACACTTTACTAATTATTGTGGAATGTCATGCATGACTTGGCTTCCAGACACTTTACTAATTAATGTGGAATGTCAATGCATGGCTTGGCTCCCAGACACTTTACTAATTAATGTGGAATGTCATGCATGACTTGGCTCACATACACTTTAATAATTAATGTGGCATGTCATGCATGACTTGGCTTCCAGACAATTTACTAATTAATGTGGAATGTCATGCATGAATTGGATTCCAGACACTTTACTAATTAAAGTGGAATGTCGTGCATGATTTGGCTTTCAGACACTTTAATAATTAATGTGGAATGTCATGTATGATTTGGCTTCCAGACACTTTACTAATTAATGTGGAATGTCATGCATGATTTGGCTCCTGGACACTTTACTTTTTATGTGGAATGTCATGCATGACTTGGCTTCCAGACACTTGACTAATTAATGTGGAATGTCATGCATGACTTGGCTCACAGACACTTTGCTAATTAATGTGGAATGACATGCATGACTTGGCTTCAGACACTTTACTAATTAATGTGGAATGTCATGCATGACTTGGCTCACATACACCTTACTAATTAATGTGGCATGTCATGCATGACTTGGCTCCCAGACACTTTACTAATTACTGTGGAATGTCATGCATGACTTGGCTTCCAGACACTTTACTAATTAATGTGGAATGTCATGCATGACTTGGCTTCCAGACACTTTACTAATTAATGTGGAATGTCATGCATGACTTGGCTTCCAGACACTTTACTAATTACTGTGGAATGTCATGCATGACTTGGCTTCCAGACACTTTACTAATTAATGTGGAATGTCATGCATGACTTGGCTTCCAGACACTTTACTAATTAATGTGGAATGTCATGCATGACTTGGCTTCCAGACACTTTACTAATTAATGTGGAATGTCATGCATGACTTGGCTTTCAGACAATAACTGACCTATTGACTTTAAATTGTCTTGTTATTTTACACCGTACTAGATTATTTTAAAGTCTGGATGTACTTATTGTTAGAACTCACCGTAATCTTTCATGAGACTTGGGTCACGTATCTGGAATGACCTCCAATATAGATGTACATGTCAGTATCAACATTAAAACTTCTAAGAAAAAGGCATCTATTAGTATAAGATCACTAACAGGGTCATTTCAATGCTTATGTTCTGTGATAAATTACTTCATCATACTCTCATTGTTCTAGATAATTATAATTGCTGTATGTATGGGTTCTGTATGTGTTATGTTTGATATGTAATAACATCTTGGTATTTTGTTTTATTCATTTTTTTTTAAAAACTCAAGTACATTTTATGAATGCAGTATACTTAGTTTGAAATTAATTGTTTTTCGCATTGTATCTTACCCACATGTGCCTGCTAAATTGTAGTTGCTGTCACCATGTTGTATGTCCCATATGCATAATATTCTTATAACTGTTATTATCATAATTTTACTTGTGTACATAATATTATAAATAAAACTCTGAAAAACAATTATTTATAATTGACATGATATTCAATAAAAGCTCACTTCTTAATATTGTGTACAGTGTCCAATAAAAGCTCACTTAAAATGATTTAGCACTCTGTCCAATAATATCTCATTTTTTAATAAACTTAAGCACAATGTCTAATGAAATCTCATTTTAGAATCTGATTCTGTTGTTTTATGACTAACAAAAAGTGATGTCAAACCTGCCATAAAGAACACTTATATTAAGCAGCCATTGGCCTTCAGTGGATACTTATCTTGCTTTCCAGAGGTGGATATCCATGTCTACAGAGATCACCTCTATTACACAGTCATCTGTTTTCAATGGATACTTTTCTTCACAGATATGGCTACTTTAGACAGACTGTATTGTGTTAAGATATCCATGTTTTGATATTGGTCACCTCTATTACCAATCACCTGTTTTCAGTGGATACTTTTCTTCTCAGAGATGGCTGCTTTTGACAGACTGTATTGTGTTAAGATAGCCATGTTTGGATATTGGTCACCTCTATTACACAATCACCTGTTTTCAGTGGATACTTTTCTTCACAGATGTGGCTACTTTAGACAGACTGTATTGTGTTACAATAGCCATGTTTTGATATTGGTCACCTCTATTACACAATCACCTGTTTTCAGTGGATACTTTTCTTTATATATATGGTTGCTTTTGACAGACTGTATTGTGTTAAGATATGCCTTATTTAATGTGGTCACCTCATTTAATAGGCTGATATATCAGCACCACACCTGTAATGATACTGACTGATGTTTTACGGGCTGATCTCACCTATTCATTAAAACATGCAGATATTTGCAGACACTCATCTGCACACATCAGTGTACATTTTGTACACTTACTGGGATTTCTTGCAGTGTTAAGTTACCATCAGTTTAACGTTTTTTGGGAGGCAATATGTACATCATATTTATAACTTAAATCCTATGTTTGATTACTTGTAAATCTTCGTGGAATAGTTCTATCCTACTTCATGTGGCCATTTTGAATTTTGCACTAGATATGGCTGTTACCAAATATGGGTATGTAAAGAAACTGTAAACAGGTGCATCCCAGAAAGATTCGCAGGAGGAAAATTGCACATTGTAATGAACAGGTGACATCATAATCACAAATCATCCATCAGTATCAACACAGATTTGGGGGTTTGATTTATTAGACTCCTCTATTACACAATAGCCTGTGTTCAGTGGAAATCTTTCTTATTTCATATAAGTGACTGTATGTACCAGGTCAATCTATATTCAGTTATCAGTGTCTATAAAGCTTATTATAGTTCCGACAGGGCAGACTTTTTGGGGCAATCAGCATATGACTTCACACACCTACTCCTGCTGATTACTATTTTTAGTACCCTATGATACAGTGTCTGAGGACAGCAGCCTTGTGACTACAGGAGATATTGGCCTGAAACTTCTTGTGTTACCAGATATGTGACCTTTGACCTTTACAACCAGACTCTATATATTTTATATTAACCCACTGCACATCCATTTATAAAGTTTTGTCAAAAATGTTACATTTTGAACCAAAGCTATTCTGAAAAACACAATTATTTTAGTCACCTTGATCTTTGACCTTGGTATTTTTAGATATGTGACAACTCAGTTTATTAACTGGAAACGAAATTGATACAAACGATGGAGAGACAACATTATAACAATATGTACTGTCCCTTATTATGTGCATGTACATGGACAAATGAACAAACTGTTTTAACTACATACTGTCATAATTTTGTAATGTTGTTCCTACGGTTAACAAGAAACTCCTATAACTTGATATCACTCATCTGGGCATCTGACAACTGTAAGGATGTGCAAATAAATTTATTCATGTAATTAAAATGATAGGCTGAAGAAAAAGTTTGGAGCACTTAGTTATATTAGGACCACTGAGGTTATTTCTGAACTGGAAGCCTCAGATCACAATTATTTTTCTGACAAAGGTCTCTAAGTTTGTTTCTTAGCAATGAATATTCCACCATGTCCAAATCCTGAAAAATCACATTAATCCAAAATGCTTTCAAAGATGAACCCAGAGTGAAGTTCTTGTGATAGGTTATCTGACATTTTTTGAGAGTATAGACTGTAAACAAAGCATCATGCAATGGGTCACAGAGTTCACTTCCAGATCAACACCAGATCACGAGCTTTGCCAATAAGTACACTTCATAATTATAAAGTCCAGTGCTCTCTTTCCATTTAAATTAATTAAATATTGATCTACTTTTTTCTTGAAAAGGGGTTTCTAACTTGATATTTCTGATAACATCAAAAGTGATGGAGTGCATTCCACTTGCCATCTCTAATTCTTTTAACCCAAATTGAATTCCATGTCTTCCTTTTCTCTTTGCATATGCATTTGCTTTGCATTAGCCTACCTTCTTTTTCTTTCTGCAGTTGTCTTTCTCCTCTTCTCTCTCTTTCTCATTGCATCTGCATCATTTCTATCTGAAACTGCACCTGTCTTGATTCTAATTCCATTTTTTAGCTATAATTTCCATTTTCAAAATTTATAACCACTCTTGGGTAGGACTCAAAACAAAAGTTCTCTGCTTCAGATAATATTATAAAAGCTTGTTGGTTTCACTACACATTTCTAAAATGTGAGATAATACCTGGGGCTTGGGAAATTCCAAAACTAGGTGATTGTATCATGGTCTAACAAATGCCAGGAAACTTAATTAAAGGCCATACATAAGAGTATATAAAAGAACAAACTTTATGTTCTAATGTCTAATAGAATGCTTTTTTGTATAAATCTTTCTGTTTGATTTTTAGAAGAGGATTTATGTATATCTATATTGTGTGTTTAAATTTTGTGTATCATTCTCGATTGTAAGGGTCCTTATGCAAACATCATTTTACGAAGCTAATATTTGTCCATGAGAATAGACTAAACTTTAATATAATGTGTGTAGACATGTTTGCTACGATATGAGATCAGAACATTGGTTTTTGCTCTGTACTTACTATGGTCTACCTGACTGTAGCAGGCTGGAGCTAAAATTTAAGTTATGAGACATATTTATTCCACAAAGGGTGATGTCAGGATCAATATAAAGTCGTTACATTAGAATCGTTTCTTCTTGTCATTAATTGTAGCTATTTATAATTTGAGATAATATATTTATGCATTTATTAATTTATTTATTTGAACTAATGGAGTTGCATAACGCTAATTGAAGTTATGACTGATCGATGTATTGTCATTGATGAGAATACGTTCTGGATATTATCATTCTGAATCAGCAAGACTGCTAGCACATCAGCACAAAATAGACAGATGGTACGTCAGCACATCCAAGACCTGTAACACCACAAAAATTCATTCGGACCTCTTTACATTGGACTTGCGATAGAAAGTTTGGGACTGTGTTCAGATTTATAACCACAATACCGTAAGTTTCTTTTAGATTTTCATTTTGCGTTTTAGAGAATTTAAATGTTGAAATTTACAAACACTTGCTGGAATTTACCCTGTTAATTAGCTTAAGGACACAGAGTGGTGACAGCTAACTGTTGGCTCTTCTGAATTTATATAAAAGATTTTAGCGTAACTAAGCAGCTGAAATTCTGATTTCACATGTTTGAGAAGTCTTTAGTGAAATGAGCAAGCTTTTACAATGTCATCTTGGGTGGAGAACTTTATTTCAAATCCTGGCCAAAAAGTGTTATAGTCTTTCAAAAAGGAATGAGCTGTTTCAGCTGTTCAGACACTATTATAATCTTTCTGAATCGAAAGCTTCTTTGAAGAAGCAAGAGACAAGAGCATTTCATTTCAGTATTTGCTTGAAGATAATAAATTGCTATGAAATTATTTAATACAACGTTTGAAGAATATGATTTGGTCATATTTGATTGTGACTAGAATGTTCATTTGTTGTTTTTTAAGTTAAGAAATCAGTTCAAGAATCATTTAGTGTTTGTCGTTTTGAACTAGTTTTTGTATATATTGTTCGTGAAATATTGAAATTATTGTTACTTGACCGTGCATTGACAAACTCTGGCGGGATTCCGCTAGAAATATTAAATTTCCCGTTAATTCCAAAGAATTTCATACAACTACTTTTGTAAACTAAAAGGTCCAAATTGTCCATTATATGGTTTAACGGTACCAATTGCGCAAGACCAGGTGGGCGGAGCCTAAGGTGTAGGAAGATTGCATTCAGAAATAAAGAACAACACTAGCTGTGATTGGTGCATTATGTAAGAGTTATACTTTCTGTTAGGCTTAAAAAAAAGTGTAGCCTCTTGGCAACATGTGAGTGTATGTTAATTTCTATTTAGGTTATATTTTGTATTTTTTATGATTTTTTTTAAAATATGGTACACATGGCTGAAAATGTGCCTGTTGTGACTAGATAACTCTCACCCCTGTCTAGTTCCAGTGGAGTTATCTCTCTTAAATGCAATGGAGTACCTGGTTCTGTCATTGTCAAATTGACAATCTAACACTGCTCTCTAGAAAAGTGTGTGACATGCATGCTAAAGTAGGATAGAAAATATATTTATTTCCCCAAACATTAGCATTAAGGTCTATGGAAAAACAATTGGTACCGTGATACCATATAATAAGTTTACTCTAATTAATACAAGACCTCAGATCTCACAACTTCCCAATAGTCTATCGACCACATTTATGCATGGTTTCTTTTCATTAACTTTCCGCAACTTACCGTCAGCACCTTATGCCTTAAAACAATACAACTCCCCTTAATACAGGGAACTATTTTAGTATGCCACCTTAGGCCAGTCAGATCATGGTTTTCAGCTACATTTGGCCTGTAAAATTGTGTCACATATACCACCATGTCAAGGATAAACGACGCCTGCCGACGATGGAACAGTGCCTTCTTGTTTATTCCACTGTGTAATACACCAGTCTCCAATCTTAAATACTGCACCTGTAGTCACACGATCAATGTACACAACTAGATTTTACTAGGGACTATATAACGACAGGGACCATCAAGCAGCTCTGACCCGAATTCACCAGAAGTAAACCATGGCGTCATGGAAACTCACTACGACTTCACTTCTTGACGTATGCTCCTAGTAATTGGTTAATTATTTAAGTCTGAGGAATATTTTCCCACGACTGACTTCCCATAATCAGAAAAATCTAAGAATTCCTTGAAGCGCTATAAACAAATGCGCATAATCCAAATTTATTACATTGTTGAAACAGAAACTTCTTGTTATCAAAATATCAGAGATTAATATTCTTGAGAATGTTTCTGATTTTAAATACAATTTTTCAAATTCCTGTGAAGCTGCAAGAAATAAATTTCACTCTATTCAATCAAGAACTAAATTAAAGCATGACAAACATACATCTGGATTAGAGTTCTGGCTCTCTTGCCCATACTGCAAACTTCTCTTCCGGTTAACTATTAGGGTCCTTATAGGCGTTTTCACGGTTGCAACGGTTACTGATCGTAGCGCCTAAACTTACCCCCGTTAGCTCCAATGCACATGCCCACAAAAAATTTCCAGTTCCGGATAGTTCACCGTTCTACACTTGGGTAGCGAAACATAACGTCAACAAAGGAAGGAATCTTAGCTGTACTACAGATCATTATAGTTAAACCAATGAATCAGTTATATATGTCAAACATCTTTTGTTTTAAAAATGATAGAATAATTATAGACATTAAATCAGAAAATTAGATTCAGTGTCCATACTTACATTATATCAGATCATTAAATAACATTTAATTTCCATACTTAAATGATTTAAAAAAATTAAATTAAATACAATGTGCATATCTGATAATATAGATTCATTATCCATAATTTCAGATCCATTTGTAGAAACATTTCCCTTTGCTCTCCGATTAAATAAATGTATAGCACATTTTTGGCCATATAACATTAACGAAAACAATCTCAACAATTTGCATTTTTCATGTGTTGATATATCCTTCTTTATCGGTTATGTTCGCAAGGCTAATAGTCCGTTTATAACACGAGTTAAGAAAGTTATAACACAAGTTCGATAAGAAAATTATAACACGAATTCGATACCTCAGCTGATTTGTAATGCTAAATATTTTAAACCAGAATTTTTTTTATTTTTTTTTTAAAGGAACTCAGTATGTTAATGTATTCAGAGAAACTTAACAAAGCAATTACATTAGCTATCATAACTATAAAGAAGTGTAATTAATGCAGACGGAATATTTATTTATATTTGGGTGTAAATATCGTACAATATTCAAATTAAATAACATGCCCAATGACTTTTTTTTTTGGTTCATTTTCTTTTTGACTTTTGAAACATTAAGTATCGCTCGGTACATGCAGTAACTTTCAGCACGATTTTTCTTTGCTTATGCTGACACGTAATAAGTCTCAAATTACAGTGGTGCTCGACATATGATCCACCGTTGAATATAGTGACGTGCCTGTAGTGGCCTGTAACGTGGATATGTGCCAACAGCCTTTTGATGAATCAAAACAATATAAAAAAGCGTGCCCCTCCGCCTTGTGATTTAGGAACAAAATTTAAATCATGCTGACAAATTAATTCTATATAATGCGTTTGGGACCGCGATATTGATTACAATTCGTCATATGACAGACTTCCGTAAATCACACAGTATCAAATGGCCAGTTAAAAGCAACTTTGATTTTGAAATCTATGTTTAATTCAAATATTTTCAGTTTTGCGTTTTTGTCTAGTTGTACAGTGCTACGAAAATGTTCAAAGAAACCAAATCATTGCATCTACCATCTCAATCGACCATTTCTGATCATATGCCCTGAAGTTGTATGCTATTTTTATTTGATGTAATAAAAAGAAAAAGCAATATTGTTAACAGTGCAGATTTACCATAACTAGTCTTTATATGAGATTAAAAACTTTACACACGAACACACACACACACAATAGTTACATGTCAAAGAGAATAGTAGTAAGGTGGGATACATTAGCGTCAATGGGAATTAGCATTACAGAGACCCCTGGGACAGATTAGCGTCAAGGGAAATTTAACATGGAGAAAAATCGTGGGTCAGATTAGCGACAAGGGAAATTAACATGGAGAAAAATCGTGGGACGGTTTAGCGTCAAAGGAATTTAAACAGGGTGGGACTTTATAGCGTCAAGGGGAATTGAATATGGGATTTTTTTTTAAAAATTTTTTTAAAAAGGGGTAGGCAATGGAAAGGCTATCTCTTTTCGAGAAATATGGCTGGCCCTGAAAAGGGCCTTTGGGTTTTCTTCTTCTTCTTCTGCTTCTAATTCTTTTTCTCCACCAAGTTCTTATTTTATCTCCAACACTCTTTCTCTTCTTCTCATTCTTTTTCTCCTGCTCTTCTTTCTTCTTCTCTTCCTCCTCTTCTTTCTTCCTCTTCTCATTTTCTTCTTCTTTTTCAATCTTTTCGTTCCATTTGCTTATTCTTATTCTTTCCTCTTCATCCTCCTTCTCCTCCTTTATCTCTTTCATGACACCACTAATCTTGTCCTTTACCTCTTTTAAGTTATTAATTTCCATCTTTACACGATGGGGACTATAGGAATAATGGTCTTCAACCAGTCTTATCAACATCTGCTCCATCATTCCTAAGTTGTCTAAAACGTCTTGTAATGTTTGTATTTTGTCCATTTGGTTAGAAGCCATCTTCTTTTTTTATTCTTTGCAGAATGGTTTGAACGACGAATACTGTGGGTTCTTATACTTAAAGCGCGTACGTGAAGGAAAACATCCCCCTAAAACGTAAAATTGATCTTACCTAGATCATGACCAAACAACGCGCGGACGTGAAGGAAAACATCCCCTACTTTTTCATTTCATATAATAAAACCCAAACTATACTTTCTCATTTCATATAATAAAAACCCAAACTATACTCTCCACATACGCTAAGAAACAATAAAGAAATCCATAATCTACTATCCACACAATCGTACGTGAGCGGGTACAAACACAAACACAAACACACAAACACATACGCTAAGAAACAATAAACAAAATCCATAATCTACTATCCACACAATCGTACGTGAGCGGTTACAAAACCCAAACTATACTCTCCACATACGCTAAGAACAATAAACAAATCCATAATCTACTATCCACACAATCGTACGTGAGCGCTTGCAAAACCCTAACTATACTCTCCACATACGCTAAGAAACAATAAACAAAATCCATAATCTACTATCCACACAATCGTACGTGAGCGCTTACAATTCCCACAAACATACCTTAGCTCTTACAAGCACCAACACACAAACACATACCCTCACACTATCTTAAAAAAGAGTTAGTGTTTATAATCACACTACTCTACCTACACATTGGCAAATTGATGGTTATTTCTTTTCTAGAGTATTGGGTAGCCCTGAAAAGGGCTGTGTTTTTGTTTGGAACTTCATGGACACCTGGTTAATGGTGGCACCTTCCAGGCCTGGCGCCGCATACACATCTTGTCCCCCAGTTACTTTTTACCTTTTTGGGGGAGAGAGCAGAGGCAGGATATGTCGCTTCAGAATCCCAATTTTCGCTCTCTGGGATTCTGAAATTTCTTCTTCTTCTCTCCTTTTCCTCCTCCTCCTCTTCTTTGTATCTTCTCTCCTCCTCTTTGTATCTTCTTTCCTCTTCTTCTTTATATCTTCTCTCCTCCTCTTCTTTGTTTCTTCTTTCCTCCTCCTCTCTTATCCTTCCCTCCTCCACAATGGCTTCCGCGGCCAGTTCATTTAATATGCGCCTGGCATATTCCAGATGCACATGAAGTTCCAACAGTTTCTCCAGTCTCGTGTTCATTTTTGGTGTTGATCAATCAACAAGGGTAGCTGGACTGCCGAACGAGTTTCAATTTATAGTGAAAGCGCGGACGTGATGGAAAACATCCCCCTAAAAACATAAAATTGATCTTACCTAGATCATAACCAAAAAAAACAACAACGCGCGGACCTAAAAGAAACACTCACTCACTTTTTTATGCTACCCATCACTATTTTAAAATTTTTTATAAATCACTTCAATAGACTATCCACATACGCAAAGCAACCCAATCTAACCCCAAATTTACACCTCAAACACCAAAAAGAAAAAAAAAGACATCATTTTAATCTACTATCCATACCAACTTACTTAACCACTTACAAACACAAACACACAAACACATACCCTCACATTTTTTTTTAAAAAAGAGTTAGTGTTTATTTTCACACTACTCTACCTACACACATTGGCAAATGGATTGTTATTTCTTTTCTAGAGTATTGGGTAGCCCTGAAAAGGGCTGTTTTTTTGTTTTGCTATGGCATTCTTTTTAGTTTCTAAGAATGCGATGTCCTCTGAGGATAGACTTTCTGGCGATAGGTCTGCTTCTTCGGAAAGAGAAGAAGAACTCTTTGGTGTCGATACGACAATCGACAAAGCCTCTGTCAGCTTCAGGTTGCTGCTGCTCTTGTTGTTGTTGTTGCTGCTGTCTCTGAAGTCTGTACTTCTCTGTCCATTCTTCTTTTTCCCTGTTCATTTCTTCTCTGAAGAGCTCTTCTATCAGGTCTTCAGTGATTTTTAACATTCTCACATTCTCTATTTCTTCTGGCTTCGGTATCAGACTGTGTCTGACCCTATGCAAATTCACGTAGGCTTCGTTGAGTTTACCTAGTTTGGAGCACATCTTCTTAGGAGGATGAGTCGACAATGGATGGTTAGACTGGAAACAACCCGGTTCTTAAAGTCAAAGCGCGGACGTGAAGGAAAACATCCCCACACGGTTTTTGAGTCGCAACGTTTAGTGAGTGTCATGAGAGGGATAGTAAGAAATGAAAGAGCATCAATCCAACATTCTTATAGCTAAACAAAAGACAAAGGCATTTTTTTCAAAACACAACAATTTTTATTCAAAAATCATTTAACACTAAATAACAACTCTAACATTTTTTAACAATAATCCAACAATATAACATCAAACAATTTTTTCAAAACACAACATTTTTTACTAAAAAATCACTTAACACTAAACAACAACTCTAACATTTTTTAACAACAATGCAACACTAAAAGTTTCTCCACTAGGTAAAGAGGGATAACAATCTTCCATGGTTTCTAGTAATCTAGGATGACTTCTCTCAAACTGTTGATTTCTATGGTATTATCGAATTCTGCATACAGGATGACGTTCACCGTTTCATCAGGGTCTCGGTCTTTAAACTGAATTTCCACACGAATCTGGCCGGATTTTATAGGGTGGAAATGTCCCTCGTCGCTGCCTTGGTCTGGAGTGAAATCGAAAGCCCACAAAGCGTAGCCTCCTGCATAATCCTCGTACGTAATACCGTGACTGGCATTGGTTCCTAACTGTCCGGTGGCTTCGTACAGGGACAAGTACGATCTCAAGTAATTCTTCTTGGTAAAGTCAGGTTCGAAAGGTCGGGTACACAAGGTCTTGCCATCGCGACTGACTTCGATTTTGGACACGCCAAAGTGTTGAAAGTAGAAAGGATTTTTTTCGGCAGCTCCGTTGAAGGCTGTATTCTCGACGATACCAACGATCAAATGTTTGGGTAACTGTCCTTGGAACAGATAATCTTCGATCATGGATCGCTGTCCCTTGGGAATGGTGAAGGTTTTCACTTCCACGCGTCGTATGGGATACTTGGCAGTCGTTCTGCTCAACGTCTGACTGATGTCGTTTCCCACTTTAGGTAACACTTCCACACGGCGTACGTAGAGTCTGGCTTCTAGGATTTTGGTTTTGTAACCGTCACTATCAGCCATCAAATGGAAAGCGGCACTGCTACGATTCAGTCTCAGGCGGACATCCACCCCGTTCAGCAAATACTTTTCTTGCAACCACATGTCCAAATGCAAACGATCCATCAGTTCTAAACTTGTGTCGGCTCCCGTGATTCTCTTTCTTCGTTCTACAAATCCATCATTGTTGTCTTTCTTTTCATCAGTTTCCAATATTTCAAACTTGGTAGGTTCGTCAGCTTCCCATACCACACAGGCATTGAGATGAGTGTTCTTGGCATCTATTCCGTACGTCAAGAGATTTTCCAGGTAGGCACGATAAGGGTAAGTATCCATGCTGCTACTGACCAGTTTGTTATTCAAGTACAAGTCCACTCCACTGAACAAGGAATGCATGAAATTGTTGACGGGAGCTACTGCTTCATCGTCTATAGCACCTCCAGTCTTATCTAGAATTTTGACTTTCAGGTACAAGTAACTGCTATTCAGATCGATGTAATCTTCGGGCTGTCCTTTGATTTCAAACTCGATGGGAGCGGAATCGGTCAGTGAGGAGACGGGGTGAAATTCCACCCACTGGGATTCTTGCATCGTCATCATCTTGGGGGGCATGGCAAACAGATCCAGTTTCGTCTTGGAACAAGCGCAAGATTCTCGGTGCAGCACTTTTTTGACTCTTTTTTCTCAATAATCGAAAACGTCTAAGTCTCGAACGGTTCTTCTTTTCTTGACCTTTCTCGCTTGAAGTCTGGTGAAAGGGTGTTTTCTTCGTCGTCTCTTTCTGCCTTGTCCTTGCTGAATGCCTGACTCGGTAGCGTGCAGGGCATTTATAGGTGTTTCTCGTTGGCCTAAAATGTCTTTGCCCGTTTGCAGCAAGACATTTTTGCCTGCCCTCATGAAGGCTTCTTTAGGGTTTTGTTTGTCGATGATGACATTTTGGAGAAATTCTTTGCCTTGCGTCAGTGCCGCATCTTTCAAGGCGTGCAATCCGCGTGTCACCATCGGTTTCAACACCGGGGCCACCGAACGAAAGGCCGATTTTAACATGTCTCCTAAACCGTGTCCTCGCTGTCGAGCAACCCCTCGGTACATTGGATACATGACTTACTTACGAGTCGTGAGAGAACCGTTTTCGAAAATGGAGTTTCACCGTGACTTTTCCTTTGGTGAATGCAATATTTTGTCCCAGATCTCCTTTTATAGCAATGTTGACCGTGTCCAAATACGACTTACTGACAGGCAAATAGTGAGGATGTACAAATTCGCGGTGGACGTGGTAAGTGTTTCCACCTTCCTCGTCAGCGTCCGTGGCAGAATCCACTTTGAAAGGAATGACACGCAGTAACGGTACGGAGGTGTGTCCCACCACGTTGTACTCCACCACATCGGAATACATAAACATCAAATTCAGTCCTTGGTTCAGTTCTACCGGGGCACGAAATAACTTGCTAAAAGACTCGTTGTCGTAAACGATGGGTAATTCGTTTTTCTTGAGCATGGTCTTTCTCATGTCCATGTCTCCGCCCAACATGTCAAACAATTCAGGACAAAATAAAATGGACAGGATTTTACTTCGTTCAAATTTCATCAAGAAGCGACGAGCTGCTTTGTGGTACTCCATGGTGACACTTTTGTTGACATGCTCCAAAGCTTTCAGAAACACGACATTAAACCTGGAGGTTATGGTGCTGACCAAATGTTGACCACTAAAATAATAGCCTGGGGGAATGAACAAGTGATAGGTGGTGTACTTTTGTGTACGGGTTTTCTTGTCATATTTGACATTGCTATCCATCCACTGTTGCATTTGCTCGTCATGAACTTCCACATCAAAAAAATTTTGATTGGGAAGGACATTGAGGACTTGGGTCGGGTGAATCATTTCTACCAAAGCCACTTCCCAATGGGCTTCGTGATCTAACTGGATGGCTTGAGGTAATTTGGCCGTGTAACAGCACAACGTGTTCTTGGGAAACACCTCCATGGAACTGTCACTGGGTAAAGTTAAGTAAAATTGGTTTTGGTGACTCATAATTCCAGAGTTCTGTGGCTGTCCGAGGGGTTAGTGGACGTCAGAGGCGTGTCTCCGCCCAAAATGGGGTTCTGGTTGTAATTGAAGTGGTGACTGGCACTGGCACTGGACACAAGGTTCCCGGGGTTCCCGTTCGAGGTGAATTTCAGGGAGGGATTAGGAAGCAGGTAACCGATGCAACTGCTCAATAAAATGGTCCACAATTGTTTGTCTCCTTGTTGCAAACTCAAATTGGCGATGGCTGCCCCGATGACACAATACACAACGAAGATTTGGCAGAAAAAGACGATTTGCGTTTTAGGCACACGTTCTCCACACCACACCCACAAGGGTTGTTTTTGTAAATCTTGCACAGAAGAACTAGGTGAAGGAGGAGTGGTCGACGTAGCTGCGTCTGCTGTGTGAAAGGGCATGATGGTCACTTCTTTTTATAGTCGATGACTTGCGAAGCGTCGATCCAAGAATCAAAACTGGGTGGATATCCTTTCCAACGTACTTTGACTTCTTTGACACGTCGTTTGCCCACTTTACGGGTTCTGCGTTCGAGAATGCTTTCGATGTCGTACACGTCGTCTTCTTTTTTGGTGACACGTTGTAACTCGGGCAAATAAAACGTTCCTTTGAGCACTTCTCCGTTCATGTCTTCCAATTTATAGACGGCAGGATGACGACCATGCACTCGTCCAGTGACGAGAAACAATTCGGTCGTCCAGTTAGGTAAGTAACCTTTGTCGAAAGTGCGTTTGGTTTTGCCAATGAGCACCCAATCTCCTACGGCCAACTCTCCACTTTTCTTGGAGACAGCCCTCGTCGGGGACGTACCAAACAGGCGCTCAAACACCTGCACTTCGTTGTCGGGAGTCACGTCTTGCGGGGCACGTCCGATGCTTCGATGGTAAGATTGGTTGTACGCTTGCACCAGGTGCGGTAAGATGTCGATGTACTTCAGAGTGTGGTGATGCGTAAAATATTTCCACATGCGTTCTTTCAAAGTGCGTTGAAAACATTCCACGATGCTGGCTTTGGTTTCAGGATTCTCGGTGGTAAAAAAATGAATGTCACGTTTCTTTAATTCTTTTTGGAAAGCTTGGTTCAGAAATTCGGTGCCTTTGTCCGTTTGCCATCGAAGAGGGTGACGACCACTTTGTTTCAACACCCGTTGCAGGGCTCGCACTAACTCGCTGCTCGATTTGGAAGTCAAGGGTACGACCCAGGCAAATTTGGAAAAGACGTCGATGACACAAAACAAATATTTGTAGCCACGATTGTAGCTGGCCAAATGAGAGACAACGGCTAAATCGGCTTGCCATTGATGATCGATGCCTTCCACTCGGGTGCGACTTCTGACAAACTTGCATCGAATGGGTTTGTGTAAAGTGTAGGTAGCTTGTTCTTGTAACCATCGTTGCACTTGAGGTAAACGGAGACCTTTCAGTCGAGTTTTGGCAGCACGATACAATTTTTGAACTCCTGCGTAACCTGCAGGATGGGAAGGATCGTAGTAAATGCTGGCTAAGACTTTTTCCATTTTTATTTTTTGTGTTAATAAGACACCCACTCTTGGAAGATGCTATCTTTTTCTCTTGGGGTATTTTCTTGGATTGCAATGCTTTGCGTGTGCGGCCAGCAATAGGTGTCGAAGAGGTGAAGGATGTCTGAGCGGGGGATATCGGTTCTTGTTTCACTTCTGTCTTCACTTCTGTCTTCACTTTCTTTTTCTCTTGTGAGGAAGAAGGGGTGGCCATCATCTTTTTAATCCATCCAATTCTGGAGGTAGGTGGTGTTGTTAACTTGCGTACTTTTTCTGGTGGAGTTTGAAACCCTTCCTCTTCTCCTTTTTCTGTCTTGGTCACGGGTACTGGTGGTACTGGTACTGGTACTGGTACTGGTGATGGTGCTGGACTTTTCATCAAGGTCTTAAAATCTTTCAGAGTGGGTAGAGCTGTTTCGTCTAAAGCTTTCTGGTGAAAGAGTTGCAGTCGTTGCAAGAGTTGACCGTACTTTTGCGATTTTTCTGTTTCGGACAAATCTTTGCGATCCATCAAGGACTGCAATTCGTGTTGTAACTGGGACATCTCGCTCAAATGGGGATTGGGAGGTAAATGCGGGGTGTGTTGTTCTTGCCACCGATGGTATTCCATCCATCGTTTGTAAGGCACTAAAGCTAGTTTTCGTCCTTCCATGGGGTTGTCAGGGGTCGATTCTGAGATCTTGGAACTTCCGAGGCCTTTTTATCTTGCTCCCACCAGTCCTCCCAACATGGTTCCCAAGACTCCTTTCAGTATGGGGCCTAACAAGAGAGGTAAAATACCTCCACGTTGCACTAACATCTTCTTTTTTTGACGAATGGGAATTTTCTTTTGAACCATTTGGCAAAGAACGTGACGATGTTTGCCTAAGCATTGTTTCTGGTGTTTGGACAAAGAGATCGTGCCTTTCAAAACGTTCAAACAACATTCGCACACGGTATCGATGACCTCTTTGGAGGCTGTTTGAATGAGTTTTTTTCGTAGGGGTGGAGAAGCTTTGGACAGGACAGATAACATGTCCCCATGTTTGGCTAAACGTGGTGGCAGTCCTTTCCTTTTCTTTCCTTGGGGTTTTCTGGAGGGTGACATCTTTGAGTCTTCAGGAGCACCAAAAAACACTGATACCCGACTTGGTCACAGGCCTTTTTTATACTGGAACGCGTCGCCACTGATTGTCTTTACGTCGTATTAGTTTGAGGACAGGCATGACACGTCGTGCAAGGGTACGTATCGGACTAAATCGAGCCAGTTCTTGCTTGGACAAATCCAGTAAACTTTGTAACATGCCCGATCTTTCTTGAACTTTGATTTTGGGAGAAGGTACTTTGTGAGCAGCAGCCACTGCCACTAAATTGGAAGGTCCTGCCACTGGGGAAGTTCTTTTGGGGGTCATCAACGGAGAAGTTCTTGGTGTGATCAACGTCTCCAAGTACTCTTCAGTTCTGGGTGTCATTAACGGAGAAGTGGACAAACGTGAAGCTGCCGGAGACGCAGTCACCGCCGTGGCAGGTCGTGGTTTGCGAGTGTAAGGTTGCGTCCTGGCCGAAGTGCCTCTCTTGCGACTAGTTTTCTGTGGACTTTTCTTTTTCTGGGGGCTTCTTTTCTTTTTCCGGGGTGGTGGTGGTGTCTGGTCAGAGGAGGGTCCTGCCACTGGAGAAGTTCTCCTTGGGGACCTGGTCTTTTTCTTCTTGGGGCTTCGTTGGACTTTTGTCTTGGGTATAACTTTGTGGGCATTAGGATCCCATCTTAAGAGTGAGCGAATGATTACCCCTCCTAGAGTACCGCTCCCTCCAGGTTTCAAAATAATTTGTTTTTTGGTTTGAGTGTCGATGCAGGGATCGGCCAGTTGGACCAAAGCGACTTTGTTTCGATCAAAAAAGCGTTTGGTTTGATGAGGAATCTGAATGATTCCTTGGAGTAATTGACGTGCCGTCACCGTGAACCATCGTAAGACTTCTTTGAGACTAGCTTCTAAGACACGAGCTCGTGTTTGTGGATTTTTTTCTCGACCGATGCCATACAAGGCACGAATCAATTTGACGGGTAGATGCGACTGAAGGGACGTCATGTTGACGTTGTGTGAGACAGACGAAAAAGGGTCTGGGGTTTTTATAGATTTTTTTATGTGGAGTGAAATTAAGTCGAGGACGGAGACGTGTACAGGACAGGCCCTCCGTCTTGGCACCAGTGGTGAAACAAGTGGGTACGAAATCGCAAATCCTCGGGAGTCGTAGGTTTCAAATCGACGAGTAAATAGGCGTGTGGCGTTTGAGTGGCATCGTCGTACGCCTGAGTCAGCCAAGGCGTTCCTAACTGTTTGGCTAAGACTTGCACTTGCGATTTATCTCGAGGGCTTTTAAACAAGACCACGTAATGCGCATTGAGACTGATGGTGCGATGGGCTTTACTTTGTTGAAACAAATTTTGGGTGATGTAAACGACACTGGCATTACGGTGATGCCCTTTGCGCGTGAACCACAGTTTAATTTCTTCTTCGTCTTCTCCTAACATGTCGTCGAAAATCACCAGATGGGTTTGACGGGAGTCAGAGACGATGCCGTCGTCTTCTTTAGGAATGCCTTCCACAAACACGATGGAATCGCCTTGACTTTCTCGCAAGAGGCTGTACGCCGATTGCCACTCTTTGTAACACCACACGATCCGTTGAGGGGGCCGATCGATCAAATGATGTTTATGTTCGATCAAACGTTTGACGAATTCGGTTTTGCCAGAACCGCTAGGTCCAGCAATGAGCATGTTAAAGGGATGGCGAAGATACAAAGCCTCCCAACTGGCACGATCTAAGTGTTCGTCGATGACTTTGACAGTAGAGGAAGAGGGAGCAGAGACAGTAGAGGTAGCCATGGTGTGAGGAATGTCACTTGTGACACGAAAAAACAAACAAGACAAGAGTTTATATACTTTTTCAGAACACGTTTATTGAGTGTTTTAAACATGAATACGAAAGACAAAAATACATAAAAGCCAAAGGCTTAAGTACAAGAATAAAAGGCACATGAACGTGGAATAAAAAACAAGTGTCTGTACAACAACCACATGTTTTGGGTAAAGTTCTAACCAGTTCTATAGTAGGGGGTAAGGTCACACAAGTGTCCTCCCGAAAGGGTCTTTCAGGCCTGTCCACGACAGTCCTGTCCTGGGTGACGGGTTCTTCTGGCACCGTCACTAACACAGGTTGAAAAGTAACTTTTTTCCTTGAATAACTCTCGTGCATACTGGGCCACCTCTTGTGTCCAAGCCTCAAAACCCTGGTCTCGGTGATGTCCAACATTTGACTCCTAACCAATCTGGTTTCTTCTTCGTCAACGACATGGTAAGTTACTTCAATGAAGAATGAACTATTGGTCTTGGACGTTGTCCCTTTTTATATGCTGACCAATATCGATGTGACCGTACGGCAACGTAAAGTGATTGGGAAGTCTCACTCGCTTCTGGTACACGATTTGATAGATTTTTTCCAGGGGCCGACTGACGATGTGGTGAGTGGGTAAACGTACAATCTTGTTCGGTTGATAAGTGGTCACTTTAAAGTTTCCATCCTCTCCCGATTGCAAGGCTTCTTTCAATACCCCAAAGTTGACCACTCGACTGGTACGATGATTCAGAGTCAGTCCTTTCACTTTGCACGTCGTGTGCACTTCTCCTTGTTTGTCCCGGTATTCGTAGCCGTAATTTTTGGGACCACCACTGACGAAACTTAGAATCTTGTCGTCGGGATGCTCGTCTGTCCAGGCTCCTAAACGGTCTCCTTCGATGTCAGGGTGCTGTTGAATCGGGTGATGGATGTAAATGCAACTGTCCGTGTCAAAGTACAGGACGCGTTCTTCTAACAGTTCTAAAGCTTCGTACAATTTTAAGCGAGCATGAGCTGTCACGTAAGCCGCAATGATGACATTTCCAAAAGGGTCGTCTTGTACAAAGTCCAGATCTTCTTCGTAATTGACCAAGATCAAATCCTCTCGAATGACGTCCACGTGTTTCATGTATTTGGTTTTGTCGTGAATCATCTGGAAGTAGCGGGAAGGTTCTGTCAAATATTCCGTCTTGGGTAAACACGGTCGTTGTGCCATTTTACCCCACAAGCAATTTAACATCACTTTGGCAAATGATCGCCTGCCTTCGTTTTTTTCGATGTGGTCTAAAGAGATGTCTTCTTGTTCGTAGTATTTCTCTTTGAATTGTATTTAGTCTTCGGGAGTGTGACACCAGGAAGGATAGCCGCTGGCTTCTTGTTTCAGTTTCAAAAAGGCATCCACGTAGTCGGCGAAAATGCCTTTCTGCGTGGGGTCACCCTTGTGGTATTGTTGTGTCTTGGGAAAGTGGCAAATTTCGTACACTTCTAACAGTTGGTATCCCATGTCCAGAGCTTTGAACAATTCCACGCTGACCCAGGTTCCGGTCAAGGCACGTTCTTCCTGGCTGTGATGGCAAGGTTGGTCCTGGTTGCACGTTTCGGCACAAGTACGGCACAAGGGAAACATCAGTTTGCCTTGACAATGGTGAGGTAAGACGGGATGGTATAGGTTCGTGGGAGGCAAAACTTTGCACTTGATCAAGCCTTCGTATTGTCGAATGTTTTTCAGGTCGATGTGTTCCGTCAGCAATTGCGGGTGCCCTACAGGAAAGCGACAATATTTGCACACGTAGGGATACAACGAACACACGTCCAAGTATTTGATTTCTTCTCCTTTCTCTTCGTCGGCTTGGTACAGCAAACAGGTGGCATTGGTCCTTCCTCCGTACAAACTATCCCTCGGGTTCAGGGGGTCCATGAACTGGTAACTTTCCACGAGGCGTTTAAACTCGGGATCGGTTTTCATACGGTGATCGTACTCGTGTTCCCACATTTCCACCACTTGGTATCCTTCCTGTTCTAACTCTAGGCGTCGCTGACAAGTGTCCTGGTACAGGTCTTCCATGGTCCGTTGTAAAACTGATTTTTAGTGTCACGGTCAGGGTAGCAGACGGGACATCCGTGAAATAAGCAACCGTTAAACTCGTACACGATCTTGGGGTTTTCTAAGTCCCAGCCATCGACCGAATACGTTCCGATGGTCTTTTCGCCTCCTCCGTTGCGGGCATGCTGAATCCATTTGTCTTCCTTGTCGCACAAGTAATGTAACCAGCGTAGGGCTTTGTTTGAGGACTGATGACAGCCACGGTGTTGGCGGTACACTAAGGAACACGCTTTGGCAATGGTGCAAGCTTCTTTCAAAGGATCGACCCCTCCGTGTTCCATGAACAGTTCTCGAAATTTTCCACAGCAACGCCGTAAAATGTCCACGTCGGAACGACAATACTTTAACATTTCTTCCTGAAAGTCGAAGGGGTCCGAGGCGTGAGCCTGGTACCAAGCGTAGAAAGCTTCTCGTTGTTCGGTAAGCATGTTGTCGGGGTCGTAATAGTGAGCCTCAGGTAAATGGGGTAGAACGGCATGTTGATTGACTTCCGTATTGAAAAAGTGTGGAAAGTACCCTTTAGCCATTTCTGTCATTCCAAACGTTTTAGGCATTCGGCTCAAAGGCATGGCCAAGTAACTCATCGAATCTTTAAACTGTACTTGTCCCACTTGCATGAAAATGATTTTGGCTCCGTTCAAAGTCACTTTAGGACGTTCGGTGCCTTGTTCCGTATAGTATCTGAGAAGAAACTGTCCATCGTATCCGGAGAAATTGTGAGCCATCACCGTGGCATGACGATGACAATCTCCGTAACGTTCGATGTCCTCTTGGCTCCACGTCTTGTCGATGGGGTCTAAGACCCATTGGGCAAAATCGGCTAACGTGTTTGGTCCCCGAAAGATTTTTTCACGTCCTCCAGGAATCTTGCTGCAGTGAGGGCAGTGACTGAAGATAGGTTCTTGAATGCACTTCTCGCACGCTCGATGTGCCACTCAGAAATTAGGAATGTGAATGCCAGTCTCTTGCATGCATTCGAAATCGAAAAAGATGAAATTGCCTTTCTTCTTGTGACCGTCCTCTTTCTCTGGTGGGGGTTGGTATTTTTGCACGTAGCATTGGTGTTCCAAGTCCACGATGTGGTGACAAATGTGACATTTTTTCTTTCCTCGACATACGTGTGCCTTGGCATTATTGGTAAGTATGCCTTGTCCACAGGTAGGGCACAATCTCAGGAGTTGACAAGCACATTTCTTCTGTGAACCTTGTGTTTTCAAATGTTGTTGGTAACAGGTAGGACTGACAAACGTGCGCAAACAAGTCGAACAAGGCACTGGTCCTTCGCTCAGACAGGGTGGAGAGGCCAAACATCCTGGGCATTTCATTCCACAATGCTTGTGTTGCTCTCGATTGTTATAACCATAGTCACATTTCTCACAATAATAACCGTATCCCAGGAATCCAGTGATACTGGTAATGGTATCGAAATGATCATCGTGATGATAGACATGAATGTATTTTCCGTCCTTAAAATCTTGGCCTCGAAACAACAGAGTTCCACGCATTTCTTGAGGGTGCACTTTCAAGGTGTAGCGTGGAGCCAGGGCATCTTGCAATTTTTGCATCTCAGGAATGCCACAGGGTGTGTCTTTGGACAGTCCGGCTTGTTGTAACAGGAGTTCTGCTTCATTTCGTTGTTTGGCTCGGTCGGATTGTTGAATAGTTTTCCAGGTTCTTTTCCATTCTACCGTGTCGTTCTTGTTGGCATAGGTTCGTCCCACCACGATGGCACGGGCTAAACACATTTGGTCTTGAGGGTTGTTAATTCGGACGAGACTCGTTTTGGTGTTGCGAAGGTCGTCCACCAATAACATCTTTTTGCGTCCAGTCCCTTGAGGAGGAGAGACGTGGGTCATTTTCAGTGTGGCTTTACCATCGGTGATGTCAAACTGGTCATTAGATTGTTGCACCTGTTGTATCTTGTCCATGACTTTGGAAGGGGTCAGTTCTGCGGGTCTGCTAAACTCGATCCAAACAGGGGATTTCAAACCGTCGTGATCTATGGATAGTGTCAAGCGATCGTCTTCTTTGGCTTGACATTGTCGCTTGAGTGCGGTGAGCAAAGAATCCTACATCTCGGTGATAAACCCTTCTGCTTTCTCCAAGGGTACGTCGGCCTTGAAATCTTTAAACTTCACCGTGTAGGTGTAAGCCGTGGTTCTAACTTTTCTAGAGGAGCGCTTTTCCGTCTCTCGAATGGAATAGTACTTTTCAGGGTTGACTAAGGGTGGTGAACTTGGTTTAGAGGGTTCGGATTCTGGTTCACTCATGTCCTCTTCAAGATCACTGGCATGAATTTGTGCCAAGATTTCAGCCCTGGTACGAGGCGATAGATCACGTTTCTGCCTCTTACTTTCTTCTTCTTCTTCTTTCTTCTCGAATGAATGGGATCGTTTCATCTTGAGTGCAAAACGTCAAATGACTCAAGTTCAAACACCATAGACTAATTTATAGTCATGGCAAACCAGCGTATATAAAAAGGCTGTGTCTTGTCCTTTCACTATTCATTTCACTCTCAAACCGAGGAGAACGATGGAAGAGACTACCCAGATGGAACGTTTCGTCCGAGCTTTGCAAGGGGTCATTAGAAAATTCTCTTCAGACCAGCCCACGGACTACTCTCCTTCCTTTCGAGATAAGAGTCAGGATACTTGCTATATTTGTCAGAAGAAAGGGCATTGGTCTTCAGAGTGTCCAGACCGTCAAAAAAGAAAAAAAACAGGGGCTAAAAAAGACAAAAGTCAAGATACCTGTTATTATTGTAAAGAAAAAGGACATTGGTCTCCAGATTGCCCAAAAAAGAAACAAGAGGAATCAGAAGAAAAGAAGGATTCTTCATAGGAAGAGAGGGATTCTTCGGAAGAAGAGAGGGATTCTTCGAAAGAAGAGAGGGATTCTTCAGAGGAAGAAGAGGAAGAAAGAAGACAATTCTATTTAAAAGAAGCAAAGAAACAGGGGAAGAAAAGAAGAAGGGAAGAAAATGAGGAAAAAACGGTGAAGAAATTCAAAAAACAGAGAGACTAAACAAGGAGAAAGAAGAAGTCAATGAACTTTTAATTAAAGTGTTCTGTGGTGAATTGTGAATTGGATTGTAAAAAATGGATAAAAGAATACATGAATGATATAAGGTAAGTGTCTTTGAGTTTTGATTTTAAAATAAGAAGCTACACTCACGCACTCATACACAGACACGTACTATAAGGGTAAAATGGGTGGGGTTTATTTTTGAGTTATTGGCAAATTGAAATTGTATTTCTTTTCGAGAAATGTGGGTGGCCCTGAAAAGGGCCTTTTTATTTTGGTGTAGGGGTGAGATTAACCAATCAACTTTAACTGCCTTAAGCCTTTGCCACGGCCAAGGCCTACTTCTGATGATTGGGTTGAAATCACTAAGGGTGGTACGACAGGCTTAGTCACAGGGTTGGCGTGTTTAGCTCGGGAAGGTCGTATTCTCTTCGGTCGTGATAAAGAAGTCTGATACATTTGTTTCAGACTTCTTAACTCCGCTAAAATGTCCAACAGTACCGTAGCCGTTTGATTTTCACCCTCTTGTTTCTTTGCTGCTACTTCTTCTTGCTGTTGTTGCTGTTGTTTTTTTCTTACCTCTTCTTGTTGCTGTTGCTGTTGCTGTAGGAGAAAAGCTTGTTCCGCTTCCTTTTGTCGTTGCATAAATTTCTCCAATTCTTCTTTCTGTCTCTGTCTAAAATTCTCCACTTGCGGCAATGAAGAAGGTAACGAAGGTTCCGGAACAAATTCTTGCGAGGTAAGAAAATCCACAAAATCCCAATGTACCTCTTCTGAAAGTAAGTCCGGGTTCCCTTGGGCAGTCTCCCCTGCTGGTACACCCCAATGGATCGTTTTCTGAGTTTCCGTCATGTTGAATCACTGTCGCATAGATTGACTGCACACAAGCGCTAGCGAATCTATATAGACCAACTGACGTCACAGACTACTCTCTTCGGATTGGATGCGGGCTGACTGAATTTTGTAACGCGTGTTTGGATTGGTGAATGAACTCAATCCATTTCAATCCTGCCTCTACCTATAAATAAGCGCAGTTCAGTGCATTGATTCACTTGTTCTCGTCGCTTCAAGATGTGGACCGATGTGCAATCTTCTACGCTTGTGTCTTCCATGATGTTCCGGACGGACATACCCATGTATGTCCGATCCAAGTGGACCGTTGTCCACAGGACAAACACCAGCCTGTGGATACGTAGGATCTACGTAGAAAGACAAGGATGCCTGAAAAGGGTGCTGATTTACGGACCAACAGTGAGACGTAGCCTAAGGACAAGAAGAAGACCAATGCGGTACCATTTATGTTAATGAATACATTAACATAAACCCAAAGGCCCTTTTCAGGGCCAGCCATATTTCTCGAAAAGAGATAGCCTTTCCATTGCCTACCCCTTTTTAAAAAAATTTAAAAAAAACAAATCCCATATTCAATTCCCCTTGACGCTATAAAGTCCCACCCTGTTTAAATTCCTTTGACGCTAAACCGTCCCACGATTTTTCTCCATGTTAATTTCCCTTGTCGCTAATCTGACCCACGATTTTTCTCCATGTTAAATTTCCCTTGACGCTAATCTGTCCCAGGGGTCTCTGTAATGCTAATTCCCATTGACGCTAATGTATCCCACCTTACTACTGAGAATCCTCGCGCAAAACACAAATATACTACCTTTATTATAAACTTAAATGAATCATTATGAAAGACTCTCGTTCTCTCTCTCTCTCTCTCTCTCTCTCTCTCTCTCTCACACACACACACACACACACACAAACACACACACACAGACACACACCTACATAATTAAATTGATTGGGTATTAAGATGGTGAAAAATAATATCGTTTAAGTACATTAGTTTCTACAATTTGTAATTTATAATAATTTTTAGTCCTTTAGTCTGTTTCCGCTGGCCTGGCTTTCTCCCAACATTTTCGGAACCCTTTGGACATTTAAAATTTAGGTTGCTGGCAATGATAAATCTGGATTTTGTTGTTAGTGGTGGTTTTGCAGCATACATTTTTTATATGTATTTGTCCGTTTGTGGCATAACATACCATACTAGTTGTGGAATGGCATGCTGCTCTAGTGAAGGTGCAAGACGCCAATCTTATTTGCTATAAATAGAACATCAGAGATGCACACACACACACACACACACACACACACACACTCGTCTTGGACGTGCGATGTGCGGGATATGGTAATTTTGAATAAACAACTGATCTACCAACAATTCTTGTTGTTGAACGGTTGCGCGTGACCTTAATCCAATCATAATTACATACACAGATTTGAGGTGATGACAACTGATTTAATTAATTGCTGCTCCAAATGTTGTATATTTATCAAAGGAATCTACTATATGATGATGATGCATAAAGAACTGCTTTGTATTTATTGTAATAATGTTACTGAAAGAAACCTGAGTAATTATATATCACGTGTGTCTTGAACGTCGACGATTTCTTACGATATGACATTTGGAAACTTAAAAGGAACGATTATTCAGGGTATCATTTAGTTTTGAATGATCTTAGTTTGATTTACATTTTTGTCTTTTTCATAAAATATGTTTTCAAAATGTAAAGGTTAATATATACAACTGACATAGAAGTTATATTTACATGTTCACTAGATCCACACACGCAAACACGCACGATGTGCAGATTCTTACATCTATTTGTACCTGATATACGTGTCAAACAACTATAGATATACAGTCCATTTGATTTTGAGACGTTAATTGTTGCACCAGAAGCTGGGCAATATAATTGTGATCAAAAAATATATTTTTCGATAGATTTTGCAGTGCAACAGAAGCCCGTACTGTTGTCTGTAAATAAAGAGAATTTGGATGCCAAAGATTTTCTTTTCTGATCTAATTTTAGGTGCAAAGGGTTCAGTTACTAATTCGTATAGGAGAGGAGAAAGACTACACCCTTGACGGATAATTATATATCTGTGTATAATACTGAAATCCATTTGATGAAATTTGCATGGTCTTGACCCGTATCAACAATGTTAAACTAATGGGACTATTTATAAAGTACATAATAAAGATCTATATAACATATTATCATGAAAAAAACTAAGAAACAATAATACTTAAACATACATAGCATGGCTAAAGCAAAAGAAATTTCTGCATGAAATATTCTCCCTCAACATTCCAGCGTTTAATGAATATGGTAGCTTATGGTATATACTGCGTACATCGATGACCTCATTATATACAACTATACTTGGAAAGATCGTCTGGAAACCATTCGCAAGTTCTTTTGATAGAGTTATGCAAATTTGACAATTACGTAGAAAAAAGTAAATTCTGTCGGGGTGGGGTGGAGGCACCAGACAGATGCCGCCACCTCCACGTATCCCCCCAAAAAACATAGGTGTTTTATGTGTAGGTATTTTCCCCCATATATGTTGTTTGTTTTCTTTTAAAAAAATAATTCCGATCAAAAATTTATTTAGATATAATTTTTGACGGGGTATTTATTTAGAACTCTAGTGGTATCTACAGGGTAGTACTTCCGAGTTGGTTTCTATCCCTTTACTCGAAATCCCATCCCTGGGTTTCTAGTTGACCTTGGCTAGAGGTCGTCTAAATCCCATGTGTGCTATATGTGTGTATTGCTATTTTGTATGTATGCCATATACAGTTTTCGTTGTAGGGATAGCCAGTTATTATAAATCTTGCCCAGTCGTCTTACAATCTTTTGCTTTATTAACGGTTATATTTATTTAAAGTTTAAATTTTGGCGAAGTAACGGTGTATTACTGATTTTTGATAAAATAAATTCCTATTGTTTTATGTGAGTGAAAGTCTGTGTCGTTCTTCGCATTCATTGTTTTATATAGATTAGGTCGGCTGGCCTCGAGTTGGGGTCCACACTTTCTTTATTCACTGTATTTCTCCCTGCTCGAGTTAGGCTGCCTCTATATATTTATGATTATACTGCCAAAGACTCCTAATTTTTTTATTTTATTTCCTCTAAAGTGGGGATAGTTATACAGTACAGTACGGGAGCTGTATAACGGAGGCAAAGAGAGATAAACAAGAAGGATATACGATACATTATTTCTATGTTCTGTATGCCAAAAAATTTCCCACTTGGGGTGATTTCCAATACTATTTCACAAGCCTGTTCACCGCGTAGCGCCTTGCGACATAGCCCCATGACATCATTATATCGTACTTCCCCCATTAGGGATCCCTGTCCCTCCCTGTTTTTTTTAGAAGTCTTTTAACCCGTTACGAGCAAAAAAGAGAAGAAAGAAAAAAAAAAAAGAAGAAAAAAAGGGAATTGAATATGATAACAAAATTTATAATACTGGGAGATTTCTATAATATTATAATTTATGTTTAGGATTTAGATTTCAATTACAATTAGGATTAAGATTACAGATACAAAATTTAAGGATTTAACAAGATTTGACATTTCTTGAATTATTATTTATCTATTACTATAATCTGGCCACAGGCTTTCATTGTTCCCACAACGTATTGAGTCATTTTGTATAATGTGTCTTTTCCAAATCTCCCATCTATATATAATATGTTTTCTTCCCGTATTTATCTATTTTATTAATTTCCTCTATTACTCTTAATCTATCTACCCTTCTTTTGCACATTGAATTATGACATGATATTTACTAAAAATATCATTTTTACACAGTGGATATTTTGGCGGTACTCGAACCATATGCCGTCTCACTGCAACCTCTCCCGTCAACCATGCATCGTGCATGTATTTGAAGCAGAGGCTGTGCATTTTGAGGGAACCTAGTTGGACCCAGTGCCCCTATGCTCTTTCCCAGTTTACATATAGCTTTTCCTCTACTACTTTGTTTTTACTCTTTTTTTATTTTTTCTATTATCCATTTATACGTAAGTTTCTCGTTTAATCCCCATAATTCGTTGTCGTCCGTATATTTTTGCAGCATTTCCTTTATGTATCTAAACCTTCTAGGTACTTCTAATTCTCGGAAGAATTTGTTATTTTGATAAATATCCCTTCTATTTCTCATAAATAACCCAAACCAAATATCCCTTCCCACGGTGATTTCGGTTCTATTAGTAGTTTTTAAACCTATTTAGGATATTAGCACACTTAATTAGTATTGGGCTAGGTATTGCTAGCCCTCCCTTCTCCCGTGCTTTATATAAAGTTTTTTTTACGTAGTGATTTAAAATCCCAAATATAGTTTATAATTGGATTATAAATTTTGTGCAATATTTTATTTTCAATATCAGTTGACTTTATAGTATATAATTAATATTTGCTTATATGTATGTTTTGGCCATTTGGGCCCGTTCCATGAGGCAGAGTAGCGTAAGAGCCCAGATATTCACATTCTCGTCTATTTTTCTCTCATTTCCTTACAGTTTGCCTTCTCATTACCTTTTCCGAAATAGATACCCAATGCTTTAATTCTCTCTTTGGTTTGCATTGGGGCAATCGAGGGTGATTCCCCCACAAGTTTCCTATTTTTAGGATTTCTGTTTTTTCATGGTTGATTTTCGACCCTGAAGCTTTTCAAAATTTTTCAAATTTCTTTACCAGATATTTGTAGGAATTAGGGTCTTTTATGAAGTTCGTGCAATCATCAGCTTGCTGTAACTTCTTTACTTCCTCTTTTATATTTGGAACTTTAATACCTTCAATCCTTTTATTTAGTCTTATTTTTATACTTAGCATTTATATTACTATTACATATAATAGCATAGATAGTGGGCATCCTTGCCTCACCGATCTTTGGATTTCAAATTGCTCAGTATTAGCGCCACATTGACCTGGACTTTTGAAGTTATTTTATTGTTCAGGATTTTGGTCCATGTTTGAAAATTGTTTCCAAAACCAAATTTCTCTAGTGCTTTTTGTATGTAGTTATGTTCTAGTCTATCAAAGGATTTTTTCTGGTCAAAACGTACCATGGCACCTCTTTGACCACATTCATTAATATAATATATTATCGTTCTTATAGTTAAAATATAATTTTGAATGTCTCTTCCCTTCGGTCCATAAGATTGATTATTATTAATTATTTTAGCCATCCCTTTCTTAAGTCTTTCTGCTAATAGTTTGCTTAAGATTTTATAATCGGTGTTTAGGAGAGAGATGGGTCTCCAATTGTTTAATTCCTCTCTATCTCCCATCCCCTTATATATCAATTTTATTATACCTTCCCTCATGCTTTTCGTCATAGTGTCATATCTTAGCAAAATATTGTTGAACAACCATTCTAGGATGGGCGACAACTCACCGCTGATTTTTTTAAATAGAATTCCGCGATGAGTCCATTTCCACTTGGGGATTTTCCTTTTGTTAACATTTTGATTGTCTTAAGAAGTTCTTCCGTCGAGATGAGCTCGTCACACAAGTCCCTGTGTTCTGACGATATCGTCTCGCATTCAATTCCTAGCAGATAGTCATCAATTGTTTTGTCTTCTATTTCTTCCGATTTGTATAACCTAGCGAAGAATTCTTTAATGTGAATTAAGATTTTATTTTTATCCGCTACAAATCTCATTATTTTCTAATTTTAAGCTATCAATGCACTTCCCCCCTTTAGTTCCTCTCTTTTATAAAGTCCTTATCCTTTTTTGTATATACTCGTGAATTTCCCTGATCTTATTTCTCTTCCTTTTTCTTCTTCTTCTAGTATCTTATTTAATCTTATTTTTATTTGTTGTTCCAAATATGTTGTATTTCTTCTTTCCAACTGTCTACTTATTACTTCTTTTTCCATTTTTTGCTTCTCTTTCCTTACTTTTGCAAATTGTATTGCTTTCTTTTTGAATATTATTTTTAATTTATCGCATTCCTGGATTATATCCTTATTTCCTTTTTCTACGTATTTTTTAATTTCTTCCCTAATTTCCTTAATTAATCCTGCTTGTTCCAAAATCTTATAGTTAAATATCCAGCTACTTTTTCCCCATTGACTTTTAGGCTTTATCTCTATATCTACGTATACGAGTTTGTGGTCGGGTAATTTAAAGTTAAAGTGCCTCTTTGTATATGTTTTTATCAAAAGTTGTGCACATAAGTTTATCTAATCTGCTTCCCTTGTCTGTTTTGTATTTATATGTAAATTGTCTCCTTACTATGTTTCGCCTTCTATATACATCTACAAGTTTATTTCTTGTAAAAGAATCTTCCATTCCTGTCTTAAATCTTAAATCATTAAACGTTAATTTATCAGTTCTATCTATACTATCACCCACCCAATTAAAATAACCTCCTAGTATTACATTTTCCATTGTATATTTTTAAGGTATTTTGATAATCTCTCTAGAAACTGTTGTTTTTTTGGTATTTGTTGGCTGGTAAATATATATTCACAAAGTGTATTTGTTCCGTAACAATGTGGAGTAGTCTCCCTTTAAAGAAAGCCCTTCCTCTTTCCTTTCCCATTTCACACCCTTCTTGTTTGTAATTACAGTTGCAACCACCACCCATGTCTTTTCCTGTATAATCATTTAAAATCACTATTCCATTTAGTTTTTCCACCCGTAAAGATACAAGATCCTTTGTAAACCCATTGTGAGTTTCTTGTATAAACAAGACATCATAAATTAAATCATTATTCAGTTTTTTAAAAAATTTCCTTAGTAACCCCATTTGCATTTATTGACAATAAACGGAAGTTCTTTCCCTCTATTTGTGTCACTTCTTCAGGTTGTTGCAAAGGTTGTTTTCACTTTTACATCATATAATATATTTATAGTTTTTGTTTCTATGAGTTAGTTTAAATTTATTGATTCATTTGTGGGGGCACTGGATCGTCCCCTAGTATGATATGTATTGGAGTTCCTCTTGAGTCTTCGTCAGTAACATTTGTCTTGTCAGCTGTGTGTTCCGTGTCCATGGCAGTTTCCATTGTATTTCAGGTCTGTTTTGTATCGTCCTTGTCGTTTTCGTACTCCGTCCCTGTTTCGAAATTCTTGTCACTTTCATTCTCTTCTTCGTTTTCGTCCTTGTCTTCGTTTTCTTCTTCGTTCTCATCGTCGCTGTCTCTCTTATCTGTAATGTCCGTCTGTCTGTTCTTTTCGTTCATGATTTCCGGTCTCTTTTTCTTCTTTGTCATACTTTGCAAAATTCGGTTGTTTTTTTTTGTGCGCCGTTTCAGGGGTATCAAATCTTTTTCCCTTCATTACTACCTCCTGAAAGGAGCTTGACCCCGAGAAAGCTTTCCTTTTGTTCATTTTCCTATTGGGCAATGGGGTCGATGTAAGGGGTACCAGTCCATAAAGGTCTGTTTGCTCCCCTTCCATTTGTTCTACTTCTTCTTGTAGGGAGTTTCCTTCGTCTTGTAACGGTGCAAATTTATTGCAAAGTTTAATTGGTTCTGATTGTGAGGTATTAAAATTCCCGGTCTTACTTGGGCTAAGATTTTAGCTCATTCCAGAGTTGTTTGAGATTGTTCAATTGTTTTATTCATTTCCGGTACTGGTAACACAGTTCCGGATTGCATCGGCTTACTGTCAGGATTTGGGTTTGTATTATTTTGGTTCTGTGCAATCAAATTTTCTGCTTGCACTTCATAGTCCGCTATCTGAAGATGTACCACTGTTGCCACTTTACTTGCATACGTAAGGACTACAGGTTTGTTGGTGCATAATTTGGGGTCACGCCCATTTGACCACACTTCGGACATTTACTTTCTAATTCACTTCCATCATACCAAGTCTTGAGCCTAAACCCCATTACATAGAAAAATCTTAGTATTTTGTTTTGCGTCTTCTTTCATTGCCAACAAAATCCGTACTCCGGACTTTATTGGCCCTAATCCCCATATGGTAGCCATCTTGTGTGTTTTGACTTTGGTTTGGACTCTGGTTTCCACCCTATGTATTAATTCCTTAGTATCTGTTTCTAGTGGTAGGCCTGACACAAAGACTTCAGTCATGTTCCTTTATATTTCTCTAGTGAAGGGTGGTGTTTCCTTTATTTTGGCAATCATCCCCATCACCGCTATTGTTTCAGTTGTGATCAGGGGGGTGTCGTGTTGTTTGAGATATAACACATATTTATTATATCCCCCATTTTGCAGCCCATCAGTTTGTCCTAAGTCTATACCATGCACATTTAAGGCTATCAACACTTCTGGCTGCCTAGGTGCATTTGCTACATCCCAAAATCTATGGTTTGGCAGCCCGCCCTTGGGGTGGTAAGCAAAGAGTATCCTATCCACTACTTCGGTTTTTAAAATCGACACTAAGTGTGGTTCCACTTGGTTTAGTGCTAATTGCACCTAATCCGATCTCCTCCTTTTTTGTCCTGAACTCTATTCAAGGCTCAAAGTCAGATTTAGAGACTGAGGTCTCACACCACTATTTAGTATACACTAATTCACTTCAATAATTACTCAAAACTATGCAGTTAAACCTAGCAGGAATTTCAAAAAATTTCATAAACACAATGCATAAATGACAGAAAAACTCGAATTCCTAAGGAAAACAAGTCACAAATGCAAAAAATGAAACAGTGAAAATAAGACAAAAAAGAACCCCAAAATAAAGAGAAAGCAAAGAAAACAAAATATCAAGTGAAGCGAAATGCTCCCTAGGTTTTGTATATCCTGGCCGTTAAATCTTCTCACCCTCATATTTGCTTTGTAAGTGCCATTGCCGAACAGACTGTACTTCTCAAGAAGGAGTATCATTCTGTCGTGTTTGTGCTACAATTTTAAGACATATTGTGAGACACGGTCAAGTTCAGTCTGTAGGAGTCAATCGACTGATGCGAATTTTGGGCTGAATATTATCAGTTATTAAAGCTTGCTTGAATATTTCCATAATTCCTGAAACTATGACAAATTTGTTGAGCAAGAAAACCAAGTTCTATTAGCCTGAAAAATGTCAAATGGGTTTCGATAAGTTAAAACCGTAGTTAAGATTGCACCAGTTCTTTCAGCTCCAGATTTCAACCAATCATTAGAAATGTCTCTTGATGCAAGTCATGTAGACCCTGGTGGAGTATTCATTCAAGAAGACAAAATGATGATGGTCGTCTAGTGTGCTATTCCTCTAAAAGCACTAAGTAAGCACATAAGAAATTATTCCAAGACCGAGAACGAGTGCATGGCTTTAATTTTCGTTTTACAACACTTTGAAGTGTACAGTACTTCAGCTCATTATCCGATTACTGTATGCTATGATCACAACCCCCTTACTTTTATTACCAAAATGAAAACCAAATATCAGATTTATGATGCGGTTTTTGATGTTGCATGAATGCAACACTGACATAGACACATCAAGGAAAAAATTATAACTGGATTGCAGATACACTTTAACGTGTATAGAAGTACTAGTGTTACGGCCTAAACTTGTAAAACAACAAATAATTTAATTTTCTAAGCTTTAAAAATTTAAGAGGAACTTGAAACTTGATGTGTGATGTGATGTGATTTGGATTTTTAACGTAACTTTAGCAATTTTTCAGTCATATCGCTTCGATGTCTGCAGTGTGGCAGTTTATAGTGATGTCGAGCACTGAGCAATAGGCCGTTGACATGTAGCATGATGTCCCACCCAGTCACATTATTCTGACATAAGGCCGACCAGTCCTAACACTAACCTCTTAATGCTGAGCGCCAAGCGAGGTAGCTGTTAGTACCATTTTTGCAAGTCTTTGGTATGATTCGGCCTGGGATCGAACCCACGACCTCCCGCATCCGATGCGGACGCTCTAACCGTTAGGCCATCGGAGCGGTTGTAGCAATAAGAACCAAATACAAAATAATCACAACAGTTCTATCACTTGTCCAAAATAATAGAGTGTTCCGAATGAATTAGATGTTCTGAATGTACTGATGTACCAATATCATTGAATATGCCAAAGTTCTACCAAAAGTCCAAAGGAAGTGCCAACAGTCATGATATCTCACAATGGCATTCTTCAGAACGTCTTTGACTTAATTCACAATAGTTCCAAAATATTTCCTTGGTCGTATGAGCACTTTGTAAACAGCATCGCTAAAAACAAACCCAAACACAACATTAAATACATCTGCAGATCATGTAGTTCCTAATTCTAACCTCTTCCCACTTGGCCTACTTAACAGTCTCATGGGGGGTAATTTTCAGCGGACTAAGATTACAGAAAAATAACGAGAATAATTCTAAATTAAATCCAGAAATAAAATTAGCCAATGATTTTGCGGAAAGCGTGCATGTCAAATTGTCATTAATGCATTCTTGTTAATTCCATGAACAGCTTTTACACTGAATCAACACCTTTGCGCAATGTTAACTACGACTGTCAAGGGCTATTTTAAGTTTTGCATCTGACCAAGTGGCTCAAACAAAGACCATATCCTTATTCATGAAGGAAATTCGGTTATTATCACAGACTGGCATGCTTCTGATTACCTTTCAACCATTCCTGTGGTACATGTACATAAACCCGTAAACCAGGTTGGCCGTTTATTTGAAGCTTATGTTACGCATGTGATCTCGTGTGCTCGTCGTCCAAACGTAGTCACACAATGAATCAATCCATTTTCAAGCCTCACTCATTGTAAATGGAAACCAAATTGAAGATTCATGTTTTTCATGAACTTATAAACGCAAGATGTATGCTTCTTTAGGCTCGTGCTCTTTACTTGAATAATGTGGGGTGGGGTCAAAATACGAATATATCCAGTGAGACCTATTTTTTCTGTTTCTAATTCGGCGTACTGTCGGCCTTTTTCCATAGTCTGTTAAAAATACTTGACCCCCACCACAACCCAAACAAAAAAGAAATTAGTTGTAAATAATGACCCCTCATTTTATGTTGTTGTTATCTTCTACTGAGGAAATAAAAAGTCTAAAAATACGAGAAACCTAACGTTATGTAAAACGATGCATTCCCCCCCCCCCCCGAATGCGATGAAAAGGTAAAACATTTTCCAGTTGTTTGTCATGCCGGTTAGAGTAATGGGTCCTGTATGCGCAGAAGAAAACAAAAGTTAAAAATGCAAAAAGAAAAACAAACAAAACAAAGAAACTTGCTGAGATTAATGACCGTCTTTTAACATTTATCTTCGACGTTTCACGGAACACAGAGGAAGTTTTTAAACTATATAGTTGCAGTTAATGATTGGCTCACAAACTCTGTGCTGGAAACCTTTATCTCGGTTTGATGCATTTTTGGAGCCTCATTTTACTGTTGTGATTGATTAGGTAAATTTACCGTTTTATGTTTCACTGCATAAATTATAACTTATGGCATCAAACGAAAAAAAATACAACTATTGTATGTGAGTTTGGTTTTTGTTCTTAATTTGTTTTACAATGTAAGACATAGCACATATTGGTTTTGTTTTGAAGAAACACTTTCATTCCATCAGAAACATGAATTGACAGGCAACCTTGTTTTATAACTTGACATTATATGGTCCTTGAACTGTTTTATGATTTGCAGCTAGTATGAATTTCCTAGGACCACTCCCACCAATTTAATCTTCAGATTTCTAGTCCTGGGAATTAAATTCTAGAAAACCACTGACTTTGATGCAGTTTCTTTGGGCCAGATGTAAAGGATGAAGTCTCCCATGTTCAAGCAACATTTTTATCAGGCTGTTGATGAAGCATTAGAGAAAACATCTTTTCCAAATTATTATCAATCATGTGTCGATTTCTTTGCAGTGGGAGGTACATTTTCTAGTGCGCTTCACCCTTTCATATTTTTCATCTTGGCTCATAAGCTAATTGGACAATATGATTTGTCATTTTCGTGAGTGAACCTGCACATTCATAATCTTTGTTTGCAGGCCTTTCAAAAACATTAAGAGACTTATGGTCAGTCATTGGGGAATTTCTCATGGATCACTATTTCATAAGCTGAATCTATAACATTCGAGTAGCCTGGATCGTCGGTTAAAACACCTGAAATTTAACTGATGACCCAGTGTACCTTGATGAATCCATAACAATAAAGTCCTTTTATGTTGTACTGAAATTAGTATTGATCAAAGTAAATGATGTGTCCTGAATACTACATGGGTGGGGGAGAAAATAGCTAGCGTATATACTAGCTTATAAGTCGAGTCTAAATGCAAACACCAATGACCCTGACCTAGCATATCATATCATATGCCTGCAGACCAGGGTCTATGTTGCTTGTTCTACTGATTGCTCATAACAAACTGCACAGACCCATATCTGCTGGCACATTATGTATTGCAGTTGGACTTGACTTACAAGCGAGTACATATGGTAGATCCTAAATACCAAATTCCAACTCTAAGACCTTGAGTGTTAAGAAGTCACAGACCCTAAATCACCTTGTTCTTTTGAACCATTGGAACATTGTAATCTTTTTATCCAAATGAATGACTGTTAAACTGAATCACCAACCATATATAGGGGAACTTCTGAGTTCATAAGTACCTAGTTTTTCAAGGTGTTTAGCCTCAAGATGTCTTTGCCTGTGCCTAAACCCAACCCCTGAACTTCCTTCCACCAAAGTCCACAATAAAACTCATTTGACATATATTTTGATAGATTTCTGATAAATAAATAGCATTTGCATGAGAAAAGAAAAAAACCAACAAGTTATAAATAATTTAACAAAGAGATCAAATGCTTGGCAAAGGTTGGAGACACAAGTTCATAATTCCCAAACCCTAACTGGAAAATGCTCAGGCCTTATAGGAAAAACATCCCGGAAATACTACATTTACTTTAGCTGCAATTATGCATGTACATATACATTGTGTGCCAGTTAACGTCATGAACATTGCATCATAGCATCACTTTTAGGCAACTCGACTGAAATGACTTTCTCCAAGCTGAAACATCTTTTCTTGAAGCAATAGAGAACTATATGTTACTGAACTTGTGGATATAATGACATAAAATGAGGTTTTATGTTGTATCACTTAATCAAAGTATTTCTGATGAAATGTTCTCAAAAATCAGTGAATTATTTTGATTGTTCATCACCCCAGTATGAATTGCCCACTGAATATAGACACAAAGGCACAGTGATCCCATTCAAGAGTGCTCTCAAAACGCACTGATTCCGACTGGGAGAACAAATTTAAAGACCTAATAATGTCTCCTACCTTAAATATTCGCAGCATGTTTTGTATGTTTCCCAATTTCATGGTGTTTGTATTTGTTATATAATAATAATAATGAGGACTTTGTATAGCGCCTAATCTTTAGAAACTCTAAGCGCTTTACAACATTAGACAACACCTATAAGATAAAAAACATATAATCTATGATTACAAAAACAAACACCATGAAATTAGAAAACATTAAAAAACATGCTGAGAATATTTAAGGTATGGTGACGACGAGTCAATCGAAATTGTGATGTCAAGCTTATCTATAATGGTTTGTACTTTGTCACGGAAGAAATTTGCAAACATGTCCGGAAGTTCGACTGGAGAGAAGGTAGTTGGAAGTGGTGTAGATTGGTTCCATGACATTATCTTGTTAGTAATCTCGAAGGTGGAACTTTCCATGATCTTAGTAGTGTAGTGCGCTGATTTCGCTGCATGGAAGTGGTGTAGTTTTGTTCATTGACATTAGCTTTTATATATCACTACTATGTAAGTAGTGAAGGGGGGGGCATTATAGGGACAATGGGAATTAGCATTACAGACCCCCCCCCCGGTCAATATAGGGACGATGTAAATTTAACATGGGGAAAATTGCTGGGTCACTATAGGGACAAGGGAATTTAACATGGGGAATAGAGTTTGGGTTTGTTTAGGGACAAGGGGAATTTAACATGGGGAATAGAGTTTGGGTTTGTTTAGGGACAAGGGGAATTTAACATGGGAGAAAAAAAAAACTACTTTAGGGACAAGGGGAATTTAACATGGGATTTTTTTTTTAAAATTTTTTTTTAAAAAAAGGGGTAGGCAAAGGAAAGTCAATCTCTTTTCGAGACCTATGAGTGGCCCTGAAAAGGGCCTTTCGGTTTCTTCTTCTTCTAATTTCTTATATTTCTCCACCAACTTCTTATTTTCTGTCCTACACTCTTTCTCTTCTTTTCTTTATTTTCTTCCTTTTTTTCCTCTTCTTTCTTCTTCTCCTCCTCTTCTTTCTTCCTCTTCTCATTTTCTTCTTCTTTTTCAATTTTTTCATTCCATTCTCTTATCCTTATCCTTTCCTCTTCATCCCCCTTCTCCTCCTTTATTTCTTTCATCACAGCACTTATCATTTCCTTTACTTTTCTTAAGTTGTTAATCTCCATCTTCACTCGATGTGGGCTATAAGAATAGTGATCCTCGTTTAACCTCACTAACATTTGCTCCATCATACCCAAACTGTCCAGGACGTCTTGCAATGTTTTCATTTTATCAAGCTGGTTCGAAGCCATCTTCTTTTTTTAATTCTTTGTAGAATGGTTTGAACGACGAATACTGTGAGCTCTTATAGTGAAAGCGCGGACGTGATGGAAAACATCCCCTAAGACATAAAATTGATATTACCTAGATCGTGACCAAACAACGCGCGGACGTGAAGGAAAACATCCCCTACTTTTCTCATTTCATATGATCTACTATCCACATACGGGAAGCAGCAATAAACTAACCAAAATCTACCATTCACACAAACCAAATATCAAAATCAAATCCTATTCAAACCCCGAATCTACTATCCACACACGCAAAGCATTAAAATGAAACCCTAATCTACTGTTCACACTAACCTATGCTAGCCTTTATTAACACACAATCATATACATTAACTTATACACTCACACTATGAAAAAGAGTCAGTGTTTATATTCACACTACCCTACATACACACATTGGCAAATCGATTGTTATTTCTTTTCTAGAGTATTGGGTAGCCCTGAAAAGGGCTGTTTGTTTTTGAACTCCAGTGACACCTGGTTAATGATAGCACCTTCCAGGCCTGGCACCACACACACATCTTCTTCCCCAGTCTCCTTTTACTTTTTTTCTTGAAAGCGCAGAGGAAGGATGATTGGCTTCAGCACCCCAATCCTCTGTCTCTGGTATCTTGTAAGCCATCCTCTCTCCTATTTTGTTTTTCCTCCTCTTCCCTCTGTCTTCTCTCCTCCTCTTCCTTCTTTATTCTTTCCTCTTCTACTATGGCCTCCGCGGCCAGTTCATTTAACAGGCGCCTGACATATTCCAGATGTATCTGGAGTTCAAGAAGTTTGCTTTTTCTGGTATTCATTGTCTTGTTAACTAATGAACAGGGTAGCTAGACTGCCCAGCGAGTTTCAATTTATACTGAAAGCGCGGACGTGATGGAAAACATCCCCTAAAACAAAATTGATCAACCTAGATCATGACCAAACAACGCGCGGACCTAAAAGAAACACTCACTCACTTTTTTATGCTGCCCATTACTAATTTAAAAATTTTCATTAATCACTTCAATATACTATCCACATACGCAAGGCAATCAAACCCCAAATCTACTCTCCCCACACGTCAAACAGCAAAAAAACATGATCTTAATCTACTATCCACACAAACGTACTTGAGCACTTACAAACACACAAACATATACACAAACACATACACTCACACTATAAAAAAGAGTTAGTGTTTATATTCAAACTACTCAACCTACACACATTGGCAAATGGATTGTTATTTCTTTTCTAGACTATTGGGTAGCCCTGAAAAGGGCTGTTTTCTGTTTGCTATGGCAATCTTTTAGTTTCTAAGAATGCGACGTCCTCTGAGGATAGACTTTCTGACGATAGGTCTGCTTCTTTGGATAGAGAAGAAGAACTCTTTGGTGTCGATACGACAATCGACAAAGCCTCTGTCAGGTTCAGGTTGCTGCTGCTGCTGCTGCTGCTGTTGTTGTTGTTGCTGTTGCTGCTGTCTCTGAAGTCTGTACTTCTCTGTCCATTCTTCTTTCTCCCTCTTCACTTCTTCTCTGAAGAGCTCTTCTATCAGGTCTTCAGTGACTTTTAACATTCTCACATTCTCTATCTCTTCTGGCTTCGGTATCAGACTGTGTCTGACCCTATGCAAATTCACGTAGGCTTCGTTTAGCTTAGCTAGTTTGGAGCACATCTTCGTAGGAGGATGAGTCGACAATGGATGGTTAGACTGGAAACTACCCCGGTTCTTAAAGTCAAAGCGCGGACGTGAAGGAAAACATCCCTCTACGGTTTTCGAGCCGCCACGTTCAATGAGTGTCATGAGAGGGATAGTAAGAAGTCAAAGAGCATGAATCAACATTCTTATAGCCAAACAAAAGACAAAGACATTTTTTTCAAAACACAACGTTTTTTATTCAAAATCACTTAACACTAACCACAACTCTAACATTTTTAACAATAATCCAACAATATAACATCAAACATTTTTTCAATTTACACATTATTTTGGACAGGGTTGGCAACGTTGTGAATGAAATTGTGATTTCCATTGTTGGAAGTCATTAGGCCATTGATGGACACTAGGTTTCCTAGCTAGAGACAAAAGATAAGCATAATGGTCACAAAACCATCGATCTACTTTCACATCGTTTCTTGAAGAAGAACGAGGATCAAAATGAGTCACTAAATGTTCTAAGGAGTAGTCCAGGCTGCGATGATGCAGAAAATACACACAGTACTGTCCACACACCAAGGAATCTGTGCCTTGTAATTTCACATTATTGAATCGGGTAGTCTGAGCATTTCTTCTCATAAAGTCAATGATATCGTTTTCCAAAGGGAGCAATAAGTACGAATCAACATATTCCACACATCCTTCTTGAGGAAAGTAGACGGCTACCCAGTGGGTTCCTGGGAGATGACTGTCGTCCGTGTTGATCACATAAGCTTGATGGTCTTGAGGTTTGCGATGAGAGAGTTCATCTTTAGCACAGACGACAGGATTCCAAGAAGCCGTATACGAACTGTGGTTCAAAAGATAATAAAGTTCCCAGGTATCCATTGATTTGTGTGTTTTCTTCTTGACAGGTAATAATAAGTCATCAATTCGATCCTGACTTTTTGCTTGAAAATGTCTGACAAATAACCGTTTCTTCGCTTCGTCTCCTCACTCTGATTCAGGAGAGCTTCGATACGATGGATCTCTTGAGTGGTTAATGGTGGACAAGAATGTTCACGCAAGTCTTTATACCACTGATGCAACACGACTTCGTCGGTGATGAGACTCCAAGCTTCGTCCAGATACTCGTCCAATTTTTCTTCTTGACTCAACATCAGGCATTTATCGTGTTGAATTTGACTGGGATGATCGTTTTGACATCCATAGCAATCTTTCTTGATCAATTCCGTCATTGTTTCGACCAAGTGTTTGGCAAAACAGGAGACTAAATGGGCTTCTTGTTCTGGCCATCTTGACTTCATCATAACTTCATCGTCTTTGTCTTGGGATTCTCCTTCTTCTTTCACAGTCTCCTTACATTCCATCTCCAAAGTTTCTCCATTAGGTAAAGAGGGATAACAGTCTTCCATAGCTTCTAATAATCTAGAATGACTTCTCTCAAACTGTTGATTTCTATCGTATTATCAAATTCTGCATACAGGATGACGTTCACTGTGTTCCCTGCTTCCAGTGCACTCGCAAACTGAATTTCCACACGAATTTGGCCGGATTTTATAGGCTGGAAATGTCCCTCGTCGCTGCCTTGCTCTGGAGTGAAATCGAAAGCCCACAAAGCATAGCCTCCTGCATAATCCTCGTAAGTAATACCGTGACTGGTGTTGGTTCCTAACTGTCCGGTGGCTTCGTAAAGCGACAAGTACGATCTCAAATAATTCCTGTCATCAAAGTTAGGCTCAAAGGGTTGGGTACACAAGATCTTTCCATTGCGACTGACTTCAGTCTTGGACACATTGTAATGATGAAAGTTGAAAGGATTTTCATGGTAGGCTCCGTTGAAGGCTGAATTCTTGACGATACCAACAATCAAACGCTTGGGTAACTGTCCTTGGAACAGAAGATCTTTGATCATGGATCGCTGTCCAGCAGGATTGGTGAAGGTTTTCACTTCCACGCGACGTATCGGATACTTGGCGGTTGTTCTGCTCAACGTCTGACTGACGTCGTTTCCCACTTTAGGTAACACTTCCACACGACGCACGTAGAGTCTGGCTTCTTGGATGATGGTTTTGTAAGTGGAACCATCAGCAGCCATCAAATGAAAAGCGTCACTGCTGCGATTCAGTCTCAAGCGGATACCTACCCCGTTCAGCAAATACTTTTCTTGTAACCTCATGTCTAGATGCAAGCGATCCATCAGTTCTAAACTACGACTTAGATGAATTTTCGTTCGTCGTTCTACAAATCCCGTTGTATTTTAAGCATCCCCGGCAAGTGTAAGGCCGTTGAACTTAGTCGCTTTGTCAGGTTTCCATACCACGCAAGCATCCAGATGACTGTTCTTGGCTTCTTTTCCGTACGTCAAGAGATATTCCAGGTACGCTCGATAAGGGTAAGTATCCATGCTGCTGCTGACCAGTTTGTTATTCAAGTACAAGTCCACTTCGCTAAACAAGGAATGGATGAAATTGTTGACGGGAGCTACTGCATCATCATTGTCTAGGTTAGCGTTGGGTGGTTCGATCACTTTCACTTTCAAGTATAGGTAACTGCTATTCAGATCGATGTAATCTTCGGGCTGTCCTTTGATTTCAAACTCGATGGGAGCGGAATCGGTCAATGAGGAGACGGGATGAAATTTCACCCACTGTGATTCTTGCATCGTCATCATGGTGGGGGTCATGGCAAACAGATCCAGTTCCGACTTGGAACAAGCGCAAAATTCTCGGTGCATCATTTTGTTCTGTGTCTCAATAATCGAAAACATCTAAGTCTCGAACGGTTCTTCTTTTCTTTGCCTTTCTCGCTTTAGAAGTGTGAAGTCTGGTGAAAGGGTGTTTTCGTCGTCGTCTCTTTCTGCCTTGTCCTTGCTGAATGCCTGACTCTGTAGCGTGCAGGGCATTTATAGGTGTTTCTCGTCGGCCCAAAAGGTCTTTGCCCGTTTACAGCAAGACATTTTTGCCTGCCCTCATGAAGGCTTCTTTAGGGTTTTATTTGTCGATGATGACATTTTGGAGAAATTTTTTGCCTTGCGTCAGTGCCGTTTCAAGGCGTGCAATCCGCGTGTCACCATCGGTTTCAACACAGGGGCCACCGAACGAAAGGCCGATTTTAATATATCTCCTAAACCGTGTCCTCGCTGTCGAGCAACCCCTCGGTACACTGGATACATGACTTACGAGTCGTGAGAGAACCGTTTTCGAAAATGGAGTTTCACCGTGACTTTTCCTTTGGTGAATGAAATATTTTGTCCCAGATCTCCTTTTATAGCAATGTTGACCGTGTCCAAATACGACTTGCTGACAGGCAAATAGTGAGGATGTACAAATTCGCGGTGGACGTGATAAGTGTTTCCACCTTCCTCGTCAGCGTTCGTGGCAGAATCCACTTTGAAAGGAATGACACGCAGTTACGGCACAGAGGTGTGTCCCACCACGTTGTACTCCACCACATCGGAATACACGAACATCAAGTTCAGTCCCTGGTTCAGTTCTACCGGGGCACGAAATAACTTGCTAAAAGACTCGTTGTCGTAAATGATTAGTAATTCCTTTTTCTTGATCATGGCCATTCTCATGTCCACGTCTCCGCCCAACATGTCAAACAATTCAGGACAAAATAAAATGGACAAGATTTTACTCCCGTCAATTTCATCAAGAAGCGACGACCTGCTTTGTGGTATTCCATGGTGCCACTTTTTTTGACACTTTCCAAAGCTTTCAGAAACACGACATTAAACCTGGAGGCTATGGTGCTGACCAAATGTTGACCACTAAAATAATAGCCTGGGGGAATGAACAAGTGATAGGTAGTGTACTTTTGATTTTTTGTGCCAGGGGTTTTCTTGTCATATTTGCCACAGGTATCCAAGTACTGTTGCAATGGTTCGTCATGAACTTCCACATCAAAAAAATTTTGATTGGGAAGGACATTGAGGACTTGGGTCGGGTGAATGATTTCTACTAAAGCCACTTCCCAATGGGCTTCGTGATCTAATGGGATGGCCTGAGGTAATTTGGCCGTGTAACAGCACAACGTGTTGTTGGGAAACACCTCCATGGAACTGTCACTGGGTAAGGTTAAGTAAAACTGGTTTTGGTGACTCATAATTCCAGAGTTCTGTGGCTGTCCGAGGGGTTACTGGACGTCAGAGGCGTGTCTCCGCCTAAAATGGGGTCGTTGTTGTTGTTGTTGGAGTGGTGACTGGCACTGGCACTGGACACAAAGTTCCCGTGGTTCCCGTTCGAGGAGAATTTCAGGGAGGGATTGGGAAGCAGGTAACCGATGCAACTGCTCAATAAAATGGTCCACAATTGTTTATCTCCTTGTTGCAAACTCAAATTGGCAATGGCTGCCCCGATGACACAATACACAACGAAGATTTGGCAGAAAAAGACGATTTGCGTTTTAGGCACACGCTCTCCACACCACACCCACAAGGGTTGTTTTTGCAAATCTTGTAGAGAAGAACTGGGTGAAGGATTGGTAGCCGTAGTAGCTGTGTCTGTGTGAAAGGGCATGATGGTCACTTCTTTTTATAGTCGATGACTTGCGAAGCGTCGATCCAAGAATAAAAACTGGGTGGATATCCTTTCCAACGTACTTTGACTTCTTTGACACGTCGTTTGCATACTTTACGGGTTCTGCGTTCGAGAATATTTTCGATGTCGTACACGTCGTCTTCTGTTTTGGTGACACGTTGTAACTCGGGCAAATAAAACGTTCCTTTGAGCACTTCTCCGTTCATGTCTTCCAATTTATAGACGGCAGGATGACGGCCATGCACTCGTCCAGTGACACTAAACAATTCGGTCGTCCAGTTAGGTAAGTAACCTTTGTCGAAAGTGCGTTTGGTTTTGCCAGTGCGCACCCAATCTCCTACGGCCAACATTCCACTTTTCTTGGGGACAGCCCTCGTCGGGGACGTACCAAACAGGCGCTCAAACACCAATACTTCGTTCTCGGAAGTCACTTCTTGCGGGGCACGTCCGATGCTTCGATGGTAAGATTAGTTGTACGCTTGCACCAGGTGCGGTAAGATGTCGATGTACTTCAGAGTGTGGTGATGCGTAAAATATTTCCACATGCGTTCTTTCAAAGTGCGTTGAAAACGTTCCACGATGCTGGCTTTGGTTTCAGGATTCTCGGTGGTAAAAAAATGAATGTCACGTTTCTTTAATTCTTTTTGGAAAGCTTGGTTCAGAAATTCGGTACATTTGTCCGTTTGCCATCGAAGAGGGTGACGACCACTTTGTTTCAACACTCGTTGCAGGGCTCGCACTAACTCGCTGCTCGATTTGGAAGTGAAGGGCACGACCCAGGCAAATTTGGAAAAGACGTCGATGACACAAAACAAATATTTGTAGCCACGATTGTAGCTGGCCAAATGAGAGACATGGGCTAAGTCGGCTTGCCATTGATGATTGATGCCTTCCACTCGGGTGCGACTTCTGGAAAACTTGCGTCGAATGGGTTTGTGTAAAGCGTAGGTAGCTTGTTCTTGTAAGCATCGTTGCACTTGAGGTATACGGAGACTTTTCAGTCGAGTTTTGGCAGCACGATACAATTTTGAACTCCTGCGTAACCTGCAGGATGGCAGTGATCGTAGTAAATGCTGGCTAAGACGTTTTCCATTTGTTGGTTGGTGTGTTAAAAAGGCACCCACTCTTGGAGGATGCTACTCTTTTTCTCTTGGGGTATTTTCTTGGATTGCAATGCTTTGCATGTGCGACCGGCAATAGGTGTTGAAGAGGAGGATGTCTGAGCGGGGGATATCGGTTCTTGTTTCACTTCTGTCTTCACTTCTGTCTTCACTTTCTTTTTCTCTTGTGATGAAGAAGGGGTGGTCATCATCTTTTTAATCCATCCAATTCTGGAGGTAGGTGGTGTTGTTAACTTGCGTACTTTTTCTGGTGGAGTTTGAAACCCTTCTTCTTCTCCTTTTTCTCTCTTGGTCACTGGTAGTAGTGGTGGTGGTACTGGTGATGGTGCTGAACTTTTCATCAAGGTCTTAAAATCTTTCAGAGTGGGTAGAGCTGTTTCGTCTGAGGCTTTTTGGTGAAAGAGTTGCAGTCGTTGCAAGAGTTGACCGTACTTTTGCGATTTTTCTGTTTCGGACAAATCTTGGCGATCCATCAAGGACTGCAATTCGTGTTGTAACTGGGACATCTCGCTCAAATTGGGATTAGGAAGTAAATGCGGGGTGCGTTGTTCTTGCCAACGATGGTATTCCATCCATCGTTTGTAAGGCACTAAAGCTAGTTTTCGTCCTTCCATGGGGTTGTCAGGGGTCGATTCTGAGATCTTGGGACTTCCGAGGGCCTTTTTATCTTCCTCCCACTAGTCTTCCCAACATGGTTCCCAAGACTCCTTTCAGTATGGGTCCTAACAAGAGGGGTAAAATGCCTGCACGTTGGACCAACATCTTCTTCTTTTGACGAATGGGAATTTTCTTTTGAACCATTTGGAGAAGAACGTGACGATGTTTGCCTAAGCATTGCTTCTGGTGTTTGGACAAAGGGATCGTGCCTTTCAACACGTTCAAACAACATTCGCACATGGTATCGATGACCTCTTTGGAGGCTGATTGAATGAGTTTTTTTCGTAGAGGTGGATAAGCTTTGGACAGGACAGATAACATGTCCCCATGTTTGACTAAACGTGGTGGCAGTCCTTTTCTTTTCTTTCCTTGGGGTTTTCTAGAGGGTGACATCTTTAAGTCTTCAGGTGCACCAAAAACACTGATACCCTACTTGGTCACAGGCCTTTTTTATACTGGAACGCGTCGGCACTGATTGTCTTTACGTCGTATTAACTTCAGGACAGGCATGACACGTCGTGCAGGGGTACGTAACGGACTAAATCGAGCCAGTTCTTGCTTGGACAAATCCAGTAAACTTTGTAACATGCCCGATCTTTCTTGGACTTTGATTTTGGGAGAAGGTACTTTGTGAGCAGCAGCCACTGCCACTAAATTGGAGGGTCCTGCCACTAGGGAATTTCTTTTTGGGGTCATCACCGGAGACGTTCTTGGTGTAATCAACGTCTCCAAGTACTGAACCTGAGGCTACCGGAGCCGCAGTCACCGCCGTGGCATTACGGTGATGCCCTTTGCGCGTGAACCACAGTTTAATTTCTTCTTCGTCTTCTCCTAACATGTCGTCGAAAATGACCAAATGGGTTTGACGGGAGTCAGAGACGATGCCGTCGTCTTCTTTAGGAATGCCTTCCACAAACACGATTGAATCGCCTTGACTTTCTCGCAAGAGGCTGTACGCTGATTGCCACTCTTTGTAACACCACAGGATCCGCTGAGGTGGTCGATCGATCAAATGATGTTTATGTTCGATCAAACGTTTGACGAATTCGGTTTTGCCTGAACCGCTAGGTCCATCAATGAGCATGATAATGGGATGGCGAAGATACAAAGCCTCCCAACTGGCACGATCTAAGTGTTCGTCGATGACTTTGACAGTAGAGGAAGAGGGAGCAGAGACAGCAGAGGTAGCCATAGTGTTAGGAATGTCACTTGTGACACGAAAACAAACAATACAAGAGTTTATATACTTTTTTTCAGAACACGTTTATTGAATGTTTTAAACATGAATACGAAAGACAAGAATACATAAAAGCCAAAGGCTTAAGTACAAGGATAAAAGGCACATGATAGCCATTAACGTGGAATAAACACAAGTGTCTGTACAACATGTTTTGGGTAATGTTCTAACCAGTTCTATAGTAGGGGGTAAGGTCACACAAGTGTCCTCCCGAAAGGGTCTTTCAGGCCTGTCCACGACAGTCCTGTCCTGGGTGACGGGTTCTTCTGGCACCGTCACTAACACAGGTTGAAAAGTAACTTTTTTCCTTGAACAACTCTCGTGCATACTGGGCCACTTCTTGGGTCCAAGCCTCAAAATCCCTTTCCAGGCACGGACATCTGTCCAGTGGGGGTGTAAGTCACAAGCTACACACACATCGTCATACACGTCTTGGGTAGCTAAAAGTTGACGAATCTTTTTTTCCCGTAGAGGTCGAGAAGTATCCAGATGAAACCGCAAGGTTTTGAGCAAAAGGAGTCTTTTGTAACCATTTAAGGCCATGGGGGTATGCTAAGTACTGATCGTAAGGAGTCCACAAGGAATCGGCTGGTAAACGAAATCCTAGAAAACAAGTCACTAAGACACACACCACGTGTCGACCCAGATTGGATGGATACAGTTCTTGTAATAATCGATGGTAATGATCCACGGTTTGAATATGGTCATTGAGTTCCTTCCACGGAATCTGTTCAATTACATGCGATAAATGTCCTGGCATATCAGCCTGTTTTTATAGTCTCTTTGTTTCGGAAACAATACACGTACGTTCTAGGCAGAGATCTTCGTTCTCCAGTGGGGAATTTAAATGTTGCTTACTGTAACCGAAACGTCAGACTTCGTTTAGAAGTTTCCTCTTCCGCTAAGTAGATTCCACGTGAAATATGTCGGTAATCCTTTACCTTGTCTTCCTCAATGTGTTGTACTAGGTGAATCTCGAAGCAACCAAAATGATCAACACGTCGATCATCGGGGGCTTGGAAGTATTGAACAAGGTCTGACCACTGAAACAATTTCTGACGAATCAGTTCTCTTATACCATTCAGGTACCAGTGGTTAAAGATCTGGTGACGTAACGGATGCAACTGTTCTTTACGTTTCACTTGTATTTTGACCAGCTCTCGGTAAATGCGTTCTCTCAACTCCACAGGCAAAGCACGAATGTTCTCTTGTAAAGTACCCATAAACAGGTCATACTAAATCCTCTTTTGTCTGACAGGAGAAATGTACCGTTTGCACAGACATGGTTTTACTTCAGTGCCAAATTTAAATCGTTTAGTCACTAATTTACACATTACAATTCGTTCAGAAGTTTCCTCTTTTACTAAGTTGACATTGTGTAAAAGATGTCGGTAATTCTTTAACTCTTCCTCTGGAATTCGATGCAGTACGTTTACATTGTAGTAGATAGAATCGTCAATAACAAACCAATCCTTTTTAAAACCAGGGGTTGTTGATCAATGTCTGTCCAATGGAACACTTTTAACTGAATCAGTCCTTTTATAGCATTCAGGTACCAGTGATTAATCATCTGGTGACGTAACGGATGCAATTGTTATTTACGTTTGACTTGTATTTTGACCAGCTCTCGGTAAATGCGTTCTCTCAACTCCACAGGCAAAGCACGAATGTTCTCGTGTAAAGTATCCATGAACAGATTACACTGGTCAACAGTGAAATCATTACTGACTTGAAAAGACCCTAATCTGTAGTATTTTGGTGTGCCGAACACGAATATAACCGTGAAAAATTTGTATTGGCTCTCGTTTTGAAGATATTCATATACCTCATTTTCTATGTTTCACTGTGTAAATTTCTCCAGTAGGACTGCAGCAACATCCGGAATAATGATGTAACATTGCATAATACCATCATGCTCACATCATCCACAGTTGATTGCATCATTTTCTGATGCAATGCAATACTAATGCCATGCGGCTGCTGAAGTAAGTTGACGTCAGCAGTGTACTATACATGTGTAGGCCTATTATACTAATGCCAGGCGGCTGCTGAAGCTGACGTAAGCAGTGTACTATATAAAGCCCAATCAGATAGGTTCAGCATTTAAAATATTTTAGACGTTGTGCGAGACAGTTCAAGCTACTGTTACATAAAACTTATTATTTTATCCATTTACGTACAATAAAGAACAGTAATGCCTCGAAAGTGTGTTAATACCGCGGACAATTTTTGCTATATTTGTGGGGAAGTGACATTTGCCAACCAGAAGAAAAGTATCAATTCTCAAGTGAAGAAGGCATATCATCTTTACTTCGGATGCAAGGTTGGTGACCAAGACAAGCCTTGGGCTCCGCATATATGCTGTGCTACATGTACAACACAGCTTTCACAGTGGTTGAATTGCAAAAGGTCATCAATGCCGTTTGCAGTCCCAATGGTGTGGAGAGAGCCAAGCAACCACCTAAATGACTGTTACTTCTGCTTGGTTCCTCCTCTTTCCGGCGGAATAACGAAGCGAAAGAAGTCGAGAATAGTCTACCCAAACATTCCGTCTGCATTGAGACCAGTTCCACATGGTGAGGGACTTCCTATTCCAGAACCTCCAGCAGAATATTCTCTTGATTCATCTGACGAAGACAAAGGTGAGTCGACCTGTTCTTCTCCTGGTCCATCAGCATGCAGTGATCCAGATTTTCACTGTGGTGCATCATCAACCCCACACAGAATAACACAGGAAGAACTAAATGACCTGATTCGTGATTTGGACTTATCAAAGAACAAGGCAGAATTGCTAGGATCAAGACTCCAACAATGGAATCTTCTAGAAGAAGATGTCACAATTACTGCATATCGAAAGCGCCACCAGCAATTGGAGCCTTTCTTCAGAAAGGAAAGTAATCTGATATTCTGTTCCGATATTGAGGGCCTCATGAATGCTTTAAAAATCACTCATGACCCACAAGAATGGAGACTATTTGTGGACTCTTCGAAACTGAGTCTCAAGGCTGTGCTTTTGCACAATGGAAACATTCTTCCATCTATTCCAGTAGCGTATGCTGTCCACATGAAAGAGACATACGATAACTTAAGGCAGCTACTGAATTCCATTGAGTATAACAAGTACAGCTGGCACCTATGTGGTGATTTGAAGGTAGTTGCCCTTTTAATGGGACTGCAGCAAGGATATACAAAATACATGTGTTTCTTATGCGAGTGGGATAGCCGAGCAAGGGAAATGCACTACATGAGGAAGGAATGGACTCACAGGCAGAATGTAGCCATTGGAGAGAAGAATATCCAACACCCAGCTCTGGTTGAGGCTCAGAAAATCTTGCTACCACCCCTTCACATCAAACTAGGTTTGATGAAGAACTTCGTGAAAGCCATTGACCGGACTTTGCCAGCATTCCGATACCTGCATGAAAAATTCCCTCGACTCAGCGAAGCAAAGATTAAAGAGGGAGTTTTTGTGGGTCCTCAGATTCGAGAGCTTTTCAAAGATGACTGGTTCAACAACTTGCTGGAAGGTGACGCGAAACAATCATGGAATGCTTTTCGCCTAGTTTCTACAAACTTCCTCGGAAATGTTAGGGCAGAAAACTATAAGGAACTAGTAGAAGACATGTTGATGAAGTATAAGAAACTTGGCTGCAATATGTCTCTAAAGATTCACTTCCTTCATTCCCATTTGGATTTCTTTCCTAGCAACTGTGGTATTGTTAGTGATGAACACGGCGAACGTTTTCATCAAGATATCGCAACAATGGAACAAAGATACCAGGGAAAATGGTCCACTACAATGCTGGCTGACTACTGCTGGACACTCCTCAGAGATGCTCCCGAACAGCTGTACAAGAGACAGGCGAAGAAATCTAAGATGTAGTCAATGACTTGATTTTTTATAGGTAGGCTATTACAGTTGACCTTTTACTATTGGAATGCATTTCGTTATGTAAACATTAATTTCTTGCAGATTACAAAAAAACTAGAGCCAATTTTGCAATTTGACTGTCATATTCGTGTTCAGCACATAAAAATTGATAAGAATTGACTAATTTTATTTCAGTAACATGACTTTTGTAAAAATTTGTTGTCCAGTGTTATGGTAAGTTACTTCAATGTCTCGGTCCCACTAAGGGTAAGTAATGACAATTCGGTGATTATCGAGCATGTTCTACGTAGGCCGAATCTTGCGGTTCCCAGTGGTGAAGTGACACACCGCAACTGAAGCACTTGACTTTATCTCCTTCGCCCAAGTAGAAAAATCCGGCTCTGGCTAATTCTTCGGGGGTCGGTCCTCCCAGATACTTAGGCCATATTCCTTTGAACGATTGAAGATGATTTTCAATGTCGCAGTATTCTGACAAACGAACAGGAAACGTATATTCGTCTTTCACAGGTTCGTTTCGATGAGGGTTGAGTGACATGGGCAGGAGTTTGCTCAGGGCTGGATGACATCCGTAGGGGGTAGACGTGAAGGTGAACATCCACCTTTAAAACGAAACCCAGTAAAATGTCCAAGAGGACGAGTGGCATCGCTTTCGCATCCCTCAGGTTTGACACGCACAGCATCACTTTCCACGATAGGGGTAGTGAGAACAAAGTTCCCATGATGCTTTACGGCATCGCTAAGGTCACAACGTACAGCATCGTACCCATCGCAAGGCTCACAATCGCATTCCACTTCCGATGCCCCACACTTGAATTGTGCCTGTCTAAACTTGTTTTGTGTTTCTCTGAAAGTATTCATCTTGTTCGCTCGGTCTTGGTAGTCCCAATGAACTATCGATCTTGACCATAGCCCCTTTTTATACTAGTCGCAATGCAGTCTCAAGCTTGTACATCGTTCTTTTTTTATGTTTTTTATCTCTTGTTTTGGAAGGTACCGTCTCTAAGGTACCGTCATCATTGTACCGTAATGTCATGGGTGGAAAGGCCATGAAAGGTAAGGGCAGTGCGGAAACCATCGATTATGTTCCAGAATAGCTGAATCTTTATAGATACATAGATCCATTCGTAACTTTAGGCCACAAGCGAAACACTGTACTTCATATCCCAATCCTGACTCAGGTCCCAAGTAGACAAATCCTGTTCTAGCTAAAATATGCGAAGAAGGTAATCCTTTCCTATCCGTAGGCCATGCTTGAAACGTGTCCAATCGACGGGCACAATCACAATAGTCAGGCAAGAAAACCGGAAAATGGTAGGGTTTGAACTTGGAGTTCTCATCGGGTTTCTCAATCGATTCAGTCATCCTTCTGGTGGGTGGCTATCCGCTTACAACCAAAGTTTTATACCAACATGTCCATACGGCAAAGTGAAATGATTGGGAAGTCGCACTCGCTTCTGGTACACGATTTGATAGACTTTTTCCAAGGGTCGACTGACGATGTGGTGAGTGGGTAAACGTACAATCTTGTTCGGTTGATAGGTGGTCACTTTAAAATGTTCATCCTCCTCGGATTGCAAGGCTTCTTTCAATACCCCAAAGTTTACCACACGACTGGTACGATAATTCAGAGTCAATCCTTTCACTTTACACGTCGTGTGCACTTCTCCTTGTGGGTCCCGGTATTCGTAGCCGTAATTTTTGGGGCCTCCACTGACGAAACTTAGAATCTTGTCGTCGGGATGCTCGTCTGTCCAGGCTCCTAAACGGTCTCCTTCAATGTCAGGGTGCTGTTGACTCGGGTGATGGATGTAAATGCAACTGTCCGTGTCAAAGTACAGGACGCGTTCCCCTAACAGTTCTAAAGCTTCGTACAATTTGAAGCGAGCATGAGCTGTCACGTAAGCCGCAATGATGACATTTACAAAGGGGTCGTCTTGTACAAAGTCCAGATCTTCTTCGTAATTGACGAAGATCAAATCCTCGCGAACGACGTCCACGTGTTTCATGTATTTGGTTTTGTTGTGAATCATCTGGAAGTAGCGGGAAGGTTCTGTCAAATATTCCGTCTTCGGTAAACACGGACGTTGTGCCATTTTCCCCCACAAGCAATTTAACATCACTTTGGCAAACGATCGCCTGCCTTCGTTTTTCTCGATGTGATCTAAAGTGATGCCTTCTTGTTCATAGTATTTCTCTTTGAATTGTATTTGGTCTTCGGGAGTGTGACACCAGGAAGGATAGCCACTGGCTTCTTGCTTCAGTTTCAAAAAGGCATCCACGTAGTCGGCGAAAATGCCTTTCTGCGTGGGGTCACCCTTGTGGTATTGTTGTGTCTTGGGAAAGTGGCAAATTTCGTACACTTCTAACAGTTGGTATCCCATGTCCAGAGCTTTGAACAATTCTACGCTGACCCAGGTTCCCGTCAAGGCCCGTTCTTCCTGGGTGTGCTGACAAGGTTGGTCTTGGTTGCACGTTTCGGCACAAGTACGGCACAACGGAAACATCAGTTTGCATTGGCAATGGTGAGGTAGTACGGGATGGTACACGTCCTTGGGAGGCAAAATTTTGCACTTGATCAGACCTTCGTATTGTCGAACGTTTTTCAGGTCAATGTGTTCCATCAACAATTGTGGGTGCCCTACAGGAAAGCGACAATATTTGCACACGTAGGGATACAGCGAACACACGTCCAAGTATTTGATTTCTTCTCCTTTCTCTTCGTCGGCTCGGTGCAGCAAACAGGTGGCATTGGTCCTTCCTCCGTACAAACTATCCCTCGGGTTCAGGGGGTCCATGAACTGGTAACTTTCCACGAGACGTTTAAACTCGGGATCGGTTTTCAAACGGTGATCGTACTCGTGTTCCCACATTTCCACCACTTGGTATCCTTCCTGTTCTAACTTTAGGCTTCGCTGACAAGTGTCCTGGTATAAGTCTTCCATGGTCCGTTGTAAAAACTGATTTTTAGTACCACGGTCAGGGTAACAGACGGGACATCCGTGAAATAAGCAACCGTTAAACTTGTACACGATCTTGGGGTTTTCTAAGTCCCAGCCATCGACCGAATGCGTTCCGATGGTCTTTTCGCTTCCTCCGTAGCAGGACATGCTGAATCCATTTGTCTTCCTTGTCGCACAAGTAATGTAACCAGCGTAGGGCTTTGACCGAGTATTGACGTTTGACATAGTGGGTCGTTTGAGGACTGATGACAGAGTCGGTGTTTTCAGGCATGAATCGTCGTCGATACACTAAGGAACACGCTTTGGCAATGGTGCAAGTTTCTTTCAAAGGATCGACCCCTCCGTGTTCCATGAACAGTTCTCGAAATTTTCCACAGCAACGCCGTAAAATGTCCACGTCGGAACAACAATACTTTAACATTTCTTCCTGAAAGTCGAAAGGGTCCGAGGCGTGAGCTTGGTACCAAGCGTAGAAAGCTTCTCGTTGTTCGGTACGCATGTTGTCGGGGTCGTAATAGTGAGCCTCAGGTAAATGGGGTAGAACGGCGTGTTGATTGTCTTCCGTATTGAAAAAGTGTGGAAAGTACCCTTTAGCCATTTCTGTCATTCCAAACGTTTTAGGCATTCGACTCAAAGGCATGGCCAAGTAAGTCATCGAATCTTTAAACTGCACTTGTCCCACTTGTATGAAAATGATTTTGGCTCCGTTCAAAGTGACTTTAGGACGTTCGGTGCCTTGTTCCGTATAGTATCTCAAAAGAAACTGTCCATCGTATCCGGATAAATTGTGAGCCATCACCGTGGCATGACGATGACAATCTCGGCAACGTTCGATGTCCTCTTGGCTCCAAGTCTTTTCGATGGGGTCTAAGACCCATTGTGCAAAATCGGCTAACGTGTTCCGTCTTCGAAAGATTTTTTCACGCCCTCCGGGAATCTTACTGCAGAGAGGGCAATGACTGAAGATAGGTTCCTGAATGCACTTCTCGCACGCTCGATGAGCCACGCAGAAATTAGGAATGTGAATACCGGTTTCTTGCATGCATTCGAAATCAAAAAAGATGAAATTGCCCTTTTCTTGTGACCGTCCTTTTTCTCTGGTGGGGTTGGTATTTTTGCACGTAGCATTGGTGTTCCAAGTCCACGATGTGGTGACAAATGTGACATTTTTTCTTTCCTGAACATACGTGTGCCTTGGCATTATTGGTACGTATGCCTTGTCCACACGTAGGGCACAACCTCAGCAGTTGACATGCACATTTCTGCTGTGAACCTTGCGTCTTCAAATGTTGTTATTAACAGGTAGGGCTGACAAACGTTAGCAGACAAGATGAACAATGCACTGGTCCTTCGCTCAGACAGGGTGGAGAGGCAAAACATCCTGAGCATTTCAATCCCGATTGCTTGTGTTGCTCTCGATTATTATAACCATGGTCACATTTCTCACAGTAATAACTGTATCCCAGGAATCCGGTGATACTGGTAATGGCATCGAAATGGTCATCGTGATAATAGACATGAATGTATTTTCCATCCTTAAAGTCTTTTCCTCGAAACAACAGAGGCCCGCGCACTTCTTGAGGGTACACTTTCAAGGTGTATCGTGGAGCTAGGACATCTTGCAATTTTTGCATCTCAGGAATGCCACAGGGTGTGTCTTTGGACAGTCCGGCTTGTTGCAACAGGAGTTCTGCTTCACTTCGTTGTTTGGCTCGGTCCGATTTTCGAATATTCTCCCAGGCTCTTTTCCATTCTACCGTGTCGTTTTTGTTGGCATAGGTTCGTCCCACCACGATAGCCCTGGCTAAACACATCTGGTCTTGAGGGTTGTAGATTTGGACGAGGCTACGCTTAATGCTGCGAAGCTCGTTCACCAATAACATCTTTTTGCGTCCAGTCCCTTGAGGAGGAGAGACGTGGGTCATGTCCAGTGTTTCTTTTCCATCGGTGATGTCAAACTGGTCATTGGATTGTTGTACGTGTTGAATTTTGTCCATGACTTTGGAAGCGGTCAATTCTGCAGGGGTGCTAAACTCGATCCAAACAGGGGATTTCAAACCGTCGTGTTGTATGGAAAGCCTCAAGCGATCGTCTTCTTTGGGTTGACATTGTCGCTTGAGTGCGGTGAGCAAAGAATCCCACACCCCGGTGATGAACCCTTCTGCTTTCTCTAACGGTACTTCAGCCTTGAAATATTTAAACTTCACCGTGTATTTGTAAGCCCTGGTTCTAAATTTTCTAGAGGATCGCTTTTCCGTCTCTCGAATGGAATAGTATTTTTCAGGGTTGACTGAGGGTGGTGAACTTTGTTTAGAGGGTTCGGATTCTGGTTCACTCATGTCCTCTTCAAAATCACTGGCATGAACTTGTGCCAAGACTTCAGCCCTGGTACGAGGCGATAGATCACGTTTCTGCCTCTTACTTTCTTCTTCTTTCTTCTTGAATGAATGGGATCGTTTCATCTTAAGCGAAAAACGTCAAATGACTCAAGTTTAAACACCATGGGCTAATTTACAGTCATGGCAGACCAGCGTATATAAAAGGGTGTGTGTCTTGTCCTTTCACTATTCATTTCACTCTCAAGCCGAGCACAACGATGGAAGAGACTAGCCAAATCGAACGTTTCGTCAAAGCTTTGCGAGGGGTCATTAGAAAATTCTCTTCAGACCAGCCGACGGACTACTCTCCTTCCTTTCGACATAAAAGTCAAGATACTTGCTATATCTGTCAGAAAAAAGGGCATTGGTCTTCAGAGTGTCCAGACCGTCAACAAAGAAAAAAATGGGGCTAGAAAAGATAAAAGTCAAGATACCTGTTATTATTGTCAAGAAAAAGGACATTGGTCTAAAGATTGCCCAAGAAAGAAACAAGAGGAGTCAGAAGAAAAGAGGAATTCTTCAGAAGAAGAGAGGGATTCTTCAGAGGAAGAGAGGGATTCTTCAGAGGAAGAAAGCAGCCAGGTAAAGAAAAAGAAACAGGAGAAGAAAAGAAGAAGGAAAGAAAGTGAGGAGGAAGAGGAGGAGGAAAAGACTGTGACGGTGAAGAAATTTAAAAAACAGAGAGACTAAAAAATGAGACAGAAGGAGAGTAAAAACTTTTTAAAGTGCTCTGTTGTGAATTGCGAATTGGATTGTAACTATTGATAAAAGAATACATTAATTATATAAGGTAAGTGTCTTTGAGTTTTGATTTTAAAATAAGAACGTACACTCACGCACTCATATACACGTACTATAGGGGTAAAATGTTTTTTTTTTTTTTTTTGTTTTTTTTTTGGTTGAGTTATTGGCAATTGAAAGTCTATCTCTTTTCGAGAGACGTGGGTGGCCCTGAAAAGGGCCTTTGGTTTTTGGTGTAGGGGTGAGTTTAAGCAATCAACTTTAACTGCCTTAAGCCTTTGCCACGGCCAAGCCCTACTTCTGGACTGCGTACTGTTGATGATGATGATTTGGTTGAAATCACTAAGGGTGGTACGGTAGGCTTAGTCACAGGGTTGGCGTGTTTAGCTCGGGAAGGTCGTATTCTCTTCGGTCGTGATAAAGAAGTCTGATACATTTGTTTCAGACTTCTTAACTCAGCTAAAATGTCTAACAGTACCGTGACCGTTTGATTTTCACCCTCTTGTTTCTTTGCTGCTACTTCTTCTTCTTCTTGTTTTTTTTTCTTACCTCTTCTTCTTGCTGCTGTTGCTGTAGGCGAAAAGCTTGTTCCGCTTCCTTTTGTCGTTGTATAAATTTCTCCAATTCTTCTTTCTGTCTCTGTCTAAAATTCTTCACTTGCGGTAATGAAAAAGGTAACGAAGGTTCCGGAACAAATTCTGGCGAGGTAAGAAAATCCACAAAATCCCAATTTACCTCTTCTGAAAGTAAGTCCGGGTTTCCTTGAGTGGTCTCCACTGCTGGTGTACCCCAATGAATCGTTTTCTGAGTTTCCGTCATGTTGAATCACTGTCACATAGATTGACTGCACACAAGCGCTAGCGAATCTATATAGACCAACATTTGTATCGGAGATGGTTAGTCCTTGTGAGGAATGAGTTGTCATTGCGTATCCTAGCGTTCATGTTTGTTTTTTTTTTCCGTGGTTAACGCGCTTTCAAAACCATTGACAGGGACTAAGACATTATCATTTAATACAAGATTTTGTTTTACTGATGATCCTGGCATATCAACGTCGATATTCTACCGTCGTGTATTACCCAGTCGATAATGCAATGGTAGGGGTAGATTTGAAATTTGTTCTTTATGTAACATAAAGAATTATTGTTGAAGTGTATCACGATCTATCTTTCTACTTGCAACTATCAAATCATTTGGTCTCCATAAATTCCACAAATTATTAATTGGAGTTTCCGAAATTATTTCACGCATTATTTCACATTCAATTTTATTCGGTTGTTGTGTGATTAATTTCTTAAACTCTCCTAATTCTTTATCAAGCTATATATGATGATCAGTTATTTTTTCATAATTATCTTAAAAGGTTCCTCAGCCATCCAAGTGAAGACAATCCAACGAAAGGTGGTGGTTGACCGTGATCGCCACACATTATTACAGCAGTATGTTTTGGATATTTTTAATATTTTTAATGAAACAGTACATATGTCATCCCAAATAATAATCCTTGGAATATATTTCTCGTTCAGGAGTCTATTTATCTCCCTGCGATCGAAACAATTTATGATAAGTGCATGATTTAACGTTTCTTTCTCTCATTTCTCTTCAAGTCCGTTTGTAGGACTTAATACAACTATTTCATTAAAACTGTTCAAGGATAATTCGATCACACGAGTTGTTTTGCCACAACTACCATGCCCATACATCCTGGTATTATAAAACAAAAGAGAAAAATCTATTATGTATATATAGGTACAAAGTTTAGTCTTTATTCAGTGTCTAGTCGGCTCTTCTTGGATTATCTCTTTTATTCATTAAATGGAGCATCTCTTGTCACTGTCCAGCAATAGTCTGCAAGCACTTATGAGCTCCATTTACCCTGTTGGCGTTTTTCCATTGTTGCAATGTCCTAGTGCAATCGCTCGCCGTTCTCGTCGCTCACTGCTCAGCAGTTTGGTGGAAAAAAATCTAGATGAGAGTATACACATTAAATCTTTAGTGACATGTTGTAATCAAGACTTCTGAAAACCCTGAAAAGGTTTTCCACCAACTCCCTGTAGTTGTCTGCCTTGTTTGTTTTTCCGAGAAATTGTTTTACCGTTAACTAGAAGGCTTTCCATGACGTCTTTTCCTTGCCACGCAGTGCACGGTCAAATGCATGACCTCAAAGAAGTTCACAAATTTGAGGACCAACAAAGACACCTTCCTTTATCATAGCTTCACTTAAACTAGGGACGTTTCCACTTAGGTATGTGGAAGCTGCTTGTGTTTTGTCCATGGCTTTGGCAAAGTTCTTCATCAGATCCAGTTTGATGTGCAAGGGTGTTAACAAAATCTTCCTTGATTGAACAAGTGGTGGATGTTAAACACTTTTCATTCACTCCGGTAAACAAAGACCGGAAAAAGAAAATGTCTGACTCGGGAGAAAGGAAGCAAAGGGGAGAGACACTCCCGGTAACAATTAGCAGGCAGACAACTCCTAAAACACAAGTCCAGATCCATTAGATTACAATTCGAAACTACAAAAAGAAAAACAAGAGGGACAAGACGATAAAAAAGGACAGGAAAACAGAGCAGACATTTTGGATAAGACTGACCCTAATGAAAAAACCAGACCAAATCGAAAAGTAACAAAGTGATTCGAATCGAACGGACATGAAACATGATTTGAAATCAGGCAATAATGAATGCAGAACGAATTGAATCAGGAAGGATATGGACGGATAACTCGGACAAACTATAACAGATGACACGGATGAAACGAATGAGAAAGAAAGAGAACGCCTTGGCTGGCAACTGCCGAGCCAAACAATTAACTCAGAAAGCTAACAAATTAAGTTAAGAGCAATGACCCAAATAAAAATGGAGTGATCGAGCTTTCGAATAGCTAGTATTACTATGGATGGATAAATGATGATACAAAAGATGGGATATAACAAAGAAACTAAGGAATTTAATTTAGTGTTGCTACAACAAAAAACACTTATGACAAACAAAACAAAATCCCAAAACAGAAGAAAAAGCTAAATACAGTAGATATAGTGAACAACAATCATGGGGAGAGCAGAGCGGGTTTGGATCAACTATAAAAGCTTCAAAATAAATATCGTGCGACCATTTTTAAGAAGGATAACATTTTAAATAAAGTTCGCCTCATATGAAAATAAATCGATGGCAAATCGTAGACCTTTATTTTCCTTCCCAAAATAGGGTAACGAAAATTGTCTTTGTGAAAAATCTGATGACATTTATACATGACTTTACGATGTTAAATGTTTGTTACAAGAGGCGATTATATCTGGGTGGAGGATGAGAAAGACAGGAAGACGAAGCTAACGCAAAAATTATGTATTTTACTAAGAGGAAAGATGAACAACTTAACAAAGGAAAATAAATTTTAAGATGCATATATGAAGTTAAATATGGTAAGAAAGGAATATACCTATGAATATCTCATAAATCAAGCAAGCAGGCCAGACAAGATATGCAATGGCAAATATAAGACTGACATTAACACCTGTACATTTCAGGTCATAAAATGATAACTTTGGAGATATTCATGGAAAGTGTAAAAATGGGGGCAATGACCAATTGAAATGAAACAAAAGTATTTAAATCTCAGAATGATTACGATGATTTAATAATAAAAAAAACTCGCGGAATTCATTGAAAGAGGGAAATATAATATTGTCCAAGAGTAGGAATGGCTCAAGCAGAAATATACATTACGATACTGCAGGATTAGGCATACACAGATTAATAAGGAAAACTATGAAATAAATAAATGTTAGAAAAATCCGAGTGGAGTGAAAAAGAAACAAGGGACAGACGGACTGACAAGAAAATTATATCAAACATTTATTAAGAACTAACACCGATATTGGAATCCCTTCGCAAAAACATTTTTGTTGGGGGTGGGGCAGCCAGTCATGGCCGGGAGAGTTAATTGCGTCTTTCCGTGAATATATCAGTCTAAAACTAAAGCTAATATTTACTAAGCGTTTTGAACAAAATCTTATGCTATATTTTCAGCTTCATTTGCATAATTCAACTTGTCGGAATTTATATGGGGATTTAGGGTGCAGTAACGAAATCCATGAGAGAGAGGGTGTAATAACATTATTATAGAAGGGAAAGGGAGACAGGAATGAGTTTTGAAAATCTGGAGACCTATTTCCTTGTTAAGTGTCGACTGCAAAATTCGCCATAGAATTTTTTCTCATATTATAAAAAAAACAGGATGTCAACGATAATAATTGTTAACCAAATTTGCGGGAGAAAAGGGAGGGATAATCAGAACAACATCCTGAATAATCATACTACGATAGATTATTTAAATATAACTTGCCAAAAGGTGATATGGTACTTTTTGACCAGGAAAACGCGTTTTACAGACTAGAACATGACTGCGTAGGAAATGTATTAGAGACATTTGGTTTCGGAAACAACTTCCGAAAATGGACCAAAGTTCTATATAATAAAATCCTTTTAAGAGTATAGTTGAATGGAACGGTAACATATATTTGATATACAAAGACCATTAAGGCAGGTGTGCTCCCTTTCTATGGTATATTACGCAATAAAAACAGAAATTCTAAGTCATCAGAGAACAAGCATCAAAATCATATGAGGAATCCGCATATCAAATTTGAAATATGAGCCAAAAATGTTACAACATGCTGATGACTGAACCAATTTCATAACCGATGCCATCTCATTTCAGCACCTACAAAGTATATTTGAAAACTTCGGAAAGGCTTCATGTTTTAGAATTAATCACGAGAAAACGGAAAGTTTACTTCTAGTAAAGTGGAGGAGAAATCACCCGGAAACCCTCCACCACCACCATCATATCAAGGACAAGGTCAAGGCCATATCTATAACCTTTGGACATAAGACAGCTTTAGAAAACTACAAACACATAGAGAAAAAAAATAAAAGAAAATATAGACATCTAGGCGCTTACGCCGCTCAGCATAATGGAGCGTGCCCAAGTGGAAAAACATACATATATAGTAATCCTATGTAATGAAATCAATTAGCATTAAAAACACTTCAAGAATAGGACAAGCCGATTATCCGTTATTTATGGGACGGAAAATTACATTATTTACCAAAGTAATTCCAATACAAAACCAAAAGAACAGGGAGGGAAAAACATGCCAAACCTAGTCTTGAAGAAAATCACAAACATAGTAAATCGAATAGAGAAATCAAACGCAAACAGAGCCTTTGCATCGGAAGCCTTATATATCTACTGGTTTGGATTTATTTTGAAGAACAAACCAGACCTGCATGGGACTAACACCCTAGTCAAACAACTAGAGCTACCCAGGAGGTACAGACAAATACAAACACTGTTATGAAGATAGAGGGACAAGCAACACTTGTGGGAAACTGAAGAAAAAGAAACATACGAATGGGTAAGTGAAGACTCAACAGAGAGATGAAGGTCGAACAAAAGAATAGGCAACCAAACTGGACGGAGGTGAATTCTCTAAAGAGACAAAGTATACTCTTAAAATATCTGCAAGTCTTGTGGCTTACTGGAGAAGTAGCGCTGAGCCACCACATGTTAGAACGATCCCTAATGCCCAGAATGCAACGCGCAAACTTTACACAAACCCCACTTCCCCCACGTAAATCGCACTGTGCTTTAAAAATAGAACAGAAACGGAAAGTTTAAGAAAATTAATCAACCAGAAAGGACCAGGATAATAATTTATTGTATCCTGGATAAAAAGTTATCGAATTCGTAATTACAACAATGTTAAAATGCGGACAAGTTATCCGGATAAAGATGCAGTTTACTTAAGGAACAAAAATTTCCTCCGAAACCTTGCAGGGATATGACCACTGTGTGAGGTAATCTCCGGTACAACACCCGCCTAGGAGGTGGTATCAGCCTGCGTGAGAGCTGCATGCTTCTCTCTCACATGTCCAGAGTTCTCCAGGAGGAAATAAAGGTGGTATCATCTATTCCAAAATTATTAATATTAACATTCACTACGCGCATAAGGGAAACTAACTTTTAAGTTTTAAGAACTACTCTCTAGGTACAAAGAGTCTAACAGACGGGGACAAGGGACACGTACACTGGAGGAAGTATCGAGCGTAGCTATCACAAGGCTAAACCACACTGAGTCACACGAAGTGGACAAGCTTGTGGAGGAGCCCGAGAAAACATTCATGTGCAGCATATGGACACTCAAAAAAGGCCGACAAGGGGGAGACATGTACACACTACAAACCTGTTAGCATGGTTTCCCTACACCATAACAGTACATCTGCGAACATGGATACACACAAATAAATGGAAAATCATATCGTTCCGTTTATTTCAAAACTCTTTGATTTTTTGCTCTCTTGTCTTTTGAACAGGTGTTTGACTAGATGAGAAAATAGAGTCAGCTCACATTAAAAAGGGCCCTACATAAAAGAAAATACGGTGTGAAATAAAGTTATTGCCAGCAGCGCTTAAATGTACCCAACTGGGGCCAAGATACGTGTAGCGGAATCCGGAATGATAACCAAAATAAAATGTACTTGGGTGAAGCCGGAACACAGTGGAAGATGGAATTGATAGAAGACACTTAAATACTACCTGTGAGTCATATTGTGTGTCTGAATGCAATGAAGAAAAGCTACAAACAACACGATGTGCACACCCAGCACGAGCATCCTCTCGCTTAAACGGTGAACATAATAACATAAATGGGAGGGATTGAACTGATGTCGTTTTCACCTGTCTGGAGATAAGCAATTTCAGGGACACTTTCCCTATGTCTAGTATCCTGAAACAATCAAGAGACGGTAGATCCGGAAATTTTATGGAAAATAAATGAATTTCTCATGAGGAGAGCAAACAAATATTTATAAGAAATGAAAGAAAGGAAATTTAAAATAAATTAAAGTGGAATGTAAAGAGAATAATATTTTATATAAACTATTTCTAATCTCTAGCAACTAAAAAAGAAAAGAATTTGACCTAGATACTGTCCTTACATGCAGACAGAAACAAGCACACAGTATAGCATTATACACTTAGCAAATACAGGACCGTATGAGATCTCTTCGCAAAGTTCACAAATGGGAACATTGGGGAAGGAAACCGGCCTTAGACATCTGTCTTTGGCAGGAAGTACAACCCTCAAAATCTCAACTAACAATGGGAACGTTGAGGAGCCAGACCGGGTACTTCGACAAGTATCGATAATGAAAGATCAACGCCAAATTATAAAACAATATTTAAATAATTGGTTGTGTCATAATTCTTTTTGATTTTTTTTTAACGGAAAAACAACATCACATACCTTTGGGGGTAACACGTTCATAAAAGAGCCTTTATAAATTTCGGCAACATGCGGGGGGAAGGGATACCTCAGTGACTACAGCTAATATAGCTGGGAGCTAGCAAGGGCCCTCATGTGAAGTTACGTCTTAGGGCAACTATTAGCCGGTGCTATAATTTAATTTAAACAAAGTTGAATAACTGGATAATTTATTTGTAATTGCATCGTGAATGAATGGTTTATTTGGGTGAAGCCGGAACACAGTGAAGGATGAAATTGTTAGAAGACACGTAAATACTACCTGCGAGTCATATTGTGTGTCTGAATGCAATGAGGGAAAGCTACAAACAACACGAGGTGCACACCCAGCACGAGCATCCCCTCGCTTAAACGGTGAATATAATAACATAAATGGGAGGGACTGAACTGATTCATTTTCATCTGTCTGGATATAAGTAATTTCAGGGACACTCTCCCAAGGGTTAGTATCCTGAAACACTCAAGATACGGTAGCTCAGGAAATTCTATGAAACATATAGTACTACATGAATTTATTACGAGGAGACGGAAAACAAATATTTAACAAAATTAAACATAGGAAAGAAAACAATTTAAAGTGGAAAGTAAAGAGAGCAATCTTTTATATAAAATGTTTCTAATCACTAGACCAGTGTTGTCCAACCTTTCTGACACCATGGGCCACTGAAAATTGTTTTTCTTGAAGCTGAGGGCCGCAGTAGACAACTGAAAAGCAGCGACTATATAGCTGCTCGACCACTGGCGGGCCATTTAGAATCAGCCCGCGGGCCGCAGGTTGGACAGCACTGCACTAGACAACTAAAACAGAAAATAAATTGACCTAGATGCCGTCCTTACATGAAGGCAGAAGCAAACACACAGTATAGCATAATACACATAGCAAGCACAGTACCATATGAGATCTATTGGCAAAGATCACGAATGGGAACATTGGGAAGGAAACCGGCCATAGACATCTGTCGTTGGCAGGAAGTACCACCCTCAAAATCTCAACTAACAATGGGAACGTTGAGGAGCCAGACCGGGTACCTCGACAAGTACCGATAATGAAAGATCAACACCAAATTATAAAACAATACCTAAATAATTCTTTTGTGTCATAATTATTCTTGATTTTTTATGGAAAAAATCACATTCCTTTGCGGGTAACACGTACATAAAAGATCCTTTAAAAATTTCTGCAACATGTGGGGATGTGCGTGAGTAGTAAGGTGGGCCACTATACGTACAATGGAAATTAGCATTACGGAGACCCCTGGGCCACTATACGTACAATGGAAATTTAACATGGCGAAAAATCGTGGGTCAATATACGTACAAGGGGATTTAACATGGCGAAAAATCGTGGGTTAATATACGTACAAGGGGAATTAACATGGGAAAAAAAATGTGGGCCGATATACGTACAAGGGGAATTTAACATGGGGGAATAGAGTTTGGGGATTGTTTAGGGACAAAGGGGAATTGAATATGGGATTTTTTTTTTTAATTTTTTTTCTAAAAAAGGGGTAGGCAATGGAAAGGCTATCTCTTTTCGAGAAATATGGCTGGCCCTGAAAAGGGCCTTTGGGTTTATGTTAATGTATTCATTAACATAAATGGTACCGCATTGGTCTTCTTCTTGTCCTTAGGCTACGTCTCACTGTTGGTCCGTAAATCAGGACTCTTTTCAGGCATCCTTGTCTTTCAACGTAGATCCTACGTATCCACAGGCTGGTGTTTGTCCTGTGGACAACGGTCCACTTGGATCGGACATACATGAGCATGTCCGTCCTGAACATCATGGAAGACACAAGCGTAGAAGATTGCACATCGGTCCACATCTTGAAGCGACGAGAACAAGTGAATCAATGCAGTGAACTGCGCTTATTTATAGGTACAAGAAGGATTGAAACGGATTGAATTCATTCACCAATCCGAACACGCGTTACAAAATTCAGTCAGCTCGCATCCAATCCGAAGAGAGCAGTCTGTGACGTCACGTGGTCTATATAGATTCGTTAGCGCTTGTGTGCAGTCAATCTATGCGACAGTGATTCAACATGACGGAAACTCAGAAAACGATCCATTGGGGTGCACCAGCAGGGGAGACTGCCCAAGGGAAGAGGTACAATGGGATTTTGTGGATTTTCTTACCTCGCAAGAATTTGTTCCGGAACCTTCGTTACCTTCTTCATTACCGCAAGTGGAGAATTTTAGACAGAGACAGAAAGAAGAATTGGAGAAATTTATGCAACGACAAAAGGAAGCGGAACAAGCTTTTCTCCTACAGCAACAGCAACAGCAACAAGAAGAGGTAAGAAAAAAACAACAGCAACAACAGCAAGAAGAAGTAGCAGCAAAGAAACAAGAGGGTGAAAATCAAACGGCTACGGTACTGTTGGACATTTTAGCGGAGTTAAGAAGTCTGAAACAAATGTATCAGACTTCTTTATCACGACCGAAGAGAATACGACCTTCCCGAGCTAAACACGCCAACCCTGTGACCAAGCCTGTCGTACCACCCTTAGTGATTTCAACCCAATCATCAGAAGTAGGCCTTGGCCTTGGCCGTGGCAAAGGCTTAAGGCAGTTAAAGTTGATTGGTTAAACTCACCCCTACACCAAAATAAAAAGGCCCTTTTCAGGGCCACCCACATTTCTCGAAAAGAAATACAATTTCAATTTGCCAATAACTCAAAAATAAACCCCACCCATTTTACCCTTATAGTACGTGTCTGTGTATGAGTGCGTGAGTGTAGCTTCTTATTTTAAAATCAAAACTCAAAGACACTTACCTTATATCATTCATGTATTCTTTTATCCATTTTTTTACAATCCAATTCACAATTCACCACAGAACACTTTAATTAAAAGTTAATTGACTTCTTCTTTCTCCTTGTTTAGTCTCTCTGTTTTTTGAATTTCTTCACCGTTTTTTCCTCATTTTCCTCCCTTCTTCTTTTCTTCTCCTGTTTCTTTGCTTCTTTTAAATAGAATTGTCTTCTTTCTTCCTCTTCTTCCTCTGAAGAATCCCTCTCTTCTTCTGAAGAATCCTTCTTTTCTTCTGACTCCTCTTGTTTCTTTTTTGGGCAATCTGGAGACCAATGTCCTTTTTCTTTACAATAATAACAGGTATCTTGACTTTTGTCTCTTTTAGTCCCTGTTTTTGTTCTTTCTTGACGGTCTGGACATTCTGAAGACCAATGCCCTTTCTTCTGACAGATATAGCAAGTATCTTGACTTTTATCTCGAAAGGAAGGAGAGTAGTCCGTCGGCTGGTCTGAAGAGAATTTTCTAATGACCCCTCGCAAAGCTCTGACGAAACGTTCCATCTGGGTAGTCTCTTCCATTGTTGTGCTCGGCTTGAGAGTGAAATGAATAGTGAAAGGACAAGACACACACCTTTTTTATATACGCTGGTTTGCCAAGACTATAAATTAGTCTGTGGTGTTTAAACTTGAGTCATTTGACGTTTTGCACTCAAGATGAAACGATCCCATTCATTCGAGAAGAAAGAAGAAGAAGAAAGTAAGAGGCAGAAACGTGATCTATCGCCTCGTACCAGGGCTGAAATCTCGGCACAAATTCATGCCAGTGATTTTGAAGAGGACATGAGTGAACCAGAATTTGAAACCTCTAAACCAAGTTCGTCACCTTTAGTCAACCCTGAAAAATACTATTCCATTCGAGAGACGGAAAAGCGATCCTCTAGAAAATTTAGAACCACGGCTTACACCTACACGGTGAAGTTTAAAGATTTCAAGGCCGACGTACCCTTAGAGAAAGCAGAAGGGTTCATCACCGAGATGTGGGATTCTTTGCTCACCGCACTCAAGCGACAATGTCAACCCAAAGAAGACGATCGCTTGACACTATCCATAGATCACGACGGTTTGAAATCCCCTGTTTGGATCGAGTTTAGCAGACCTGCAGAACTAACCCCTTCCAAAATCATGGACAAGATTCAACACGTACAACAATCTAATGACCAGTTTGACATCACCGATGGTAAAGCCACACTGAAAATGGCCCACGTCTCTCTTCCTCAAGGGACAGGACGCAAAAAGATGTTATTGGTGAACGAGCTTCGCAGCATTAAGCGTAGTCTTGTCCAAATTCACAATCCTCATGACCAGATGTGTTTAGCCCGTGCCATCGTGGTGGGACGAACCTATGCCAACAAGAACGACACGACAGAATGGAAAGGAACCTGGAACACTATTCAACGATCCGATCGAGCCAAACAACGAAACGAAGCAGAACTCCTGTTGCAACAAGCTGGCCTGTCCAAAAACACACCCTGTGGCATTCCTGAGATGCAAAAATTGCAAGATGCCCTAGCTCCACGCTACACCTTGAAAGTGCACCCTCAAGAAATGCGCGGGTCTCTGTTGTTTCGAGGCCAAGACTTTAAGGACGGAAAATACATTCATGTTTATCATCACGATGACCATTTCGATACCATTACCAGTATCACCGGATTCCTGGGATACAGATATTACTGTGAGAAATGTGACTATGGTTATAATAATCGAGAGCAACACAAGCATTGTGGATGGAAATGCCCAGGATGTTTGGCCTCTCCACCCTGTCTGAGCGAAGAACCAGTGCCTTGTTCGACTTGTCTGCGCACGTTTGTCAGCCCTACCTGTTACCAACAACATTTGAAAACACAAGGTTCACAGAACAAATGTGCTTGTCAACTCCTGAGATTGTGCCCTACGTGTAGACAAGGCATACGTACCAACAATGCCAAGGCACACGTATGTCGAGGAAAGAAAAAATGTCACATTTGTCACCACATCGTGGACTTGGAACACCAATGCTACGTGCAAAAATACCAACCCCCACCAGAGAAAGAGGACGGTCACAAGAAGAAAGGCAATTTCATCTTTTTCGATTTCGAATGCATGCAAGAGACCGGCATTCACATTCCTAATTTCTGCGTGGCTCATCGAGCGTGCGAGAAGTGCATTCAAGAACCTATCTTCAGTCATTGCCCTCACTGCAGCAAGATTCCTGGAGGACGTGAAAAAATCTTTCGGGGACCAAACACGTTAGCCGATTTTGCCCAATGGGTCTTAGACCCCGTCGACAAGACGTGGAGCCAAGAGGACATCGAACGTTACCGAGATTGTCATCGTCATGCCACGGTGATGGCTCACAATTTCTCCGGATACGATGGACAGTTTCTTTTGAGGTACTATGCGGAACAAGGGACCGAACGTCCTAAAGTGACTTTGAACGGAGCCAAAATCATTTTCATGCAAGTGGGACAAGTACAGTTTAAAGATTCGATGAGTTACTTGGCCATGCCTTTGAGCCGAATGCCTAAAACGTTTGGAATGACAGAAATGGCTAAAGGGTACTTTCCACACTTTTTCAATACGGAAGCCAATCAACATGCTGTTCTACCCCATTTGCCTGAGGCTCACTATTACGACCCCGACAACATGCGTACCGAACAACGAGAAGCTTTCTACGCTTGGTACCAAGCTCACGCCTCGGACCCTTTCGACTTTCAGGAAGAAATGCTAAAGTATTGTCGTTCCGACGTGGACATTTTACGTCGTTGCTGTGGAACATTTCGAGAACTGTTCATGGAACACGGAGGGGTCGATCCTTTGAAAGAAGCTTGCACCATTGCCAAAGCGTGTTCCTTAGTGTACCGCCAACGATTCATGCCTGAAAACACCGTGGCTGTCATCAGTCCTCAAACGACTCACTATGTCAAGCGTCAATACTCGGTCAAAGCCCTACGTTGGTTACATTACTTGTGCGACAAGGAAGACAAATGGATTCAGCATGCCCGCAACGGAGGAGGCGAAAAGACCATCGGAACGTATTCGGTAGATGGCTGGGACTGAGAAAACCCCAAGATCGTGTACGAGTTTAACGGTTGCTTATTTCACGGATGTCCCGTCTGCTACCCTGACCGTGACACTAAAAATCAGTTTTTACAACGGACCATGGAAGACCTGTACCAGGACACTTGTCAGCGACGCCTAAAGCTAGAACAGCAAGGATACCAAGTGGTGGAAATGTGGGAACACGAGTACGATCACCGTTTGAAAACCGATCCCGAGTTTAAACGCCTCGTGGAAAGTTACCAGTTCATGGACCCGCTGAACCCGAGGGATAGTTTGTACGGAGGAAGGACCAATGACTGTTTGCTGTACCAAGCCGACGAAGAGAAAGGAGAAGAAATCAAATACTTGGACGTGTGTTCGCTGTATCCCTACGTGTGTAAATATTGTCGCTTTCCTGTAGGGCACCCGCAATTGTTCACGGAACACATCGACCTGAAAAACATTCGACAATACGAAGGCTTGATCAAGTGTAAAGTTTTGCCTCCCACGAACCTATACCATCCCGTCTTACCTCACCATTGTCAAGGCAAACTGATGTTTCCCTTGTGCCGTACTTGTGCCGAAACGTGCAACCAGGACCAACCTTGCCATCACAGCCAGGAAGAACGTGCCTTGACGGGAACCTGGGTCAGCGTAGAATTGTTCAAAGCTCTGGACATGGGATACCAACTGTTAGAAGTGTACGAAATTTGCCACTTTCCCAAGACACAACAGTACAACAAGGGTGACCCTACTCAGAAAGGCATTTTCGCCGACTACGTGGATGCCTTTTTGAAACTGAAACAAGAAGCCAGCGGCTATCCTTCCTGGTGTCACACTCCCGAAGACCAAATACAATTCAAAGAGAAATACTACGCACAAGAAGGCATCTCTTTAGACCACATCGAAAAAAACGAAGGCAGGCGATCGTTTGCCAAAGTGATGTTAAATTGCTTGTGGGGTAAAATGGCACAACGACCGTGTTTACCCAAGACGGAATATTTGACAGAACCTTCTCGCTACTTCCAGATGATTCACGACAAAACCAAATACATCAAACACGTGGACGTCGTTCGAGAGGATTTGATCTTGGTCAATTACGAAGAAGATCTGGACTTTGTACAAGACGACCCTTTTGGAAATGTCATCATTGCGGCTTACGTGACAGCTCATGCTCGCTTAAATTTGTACGAAGCTTTAGAACTGTTAGAAGAACGCGTCCTGTACTTTGACACGGACAGTTGCATTTACATCCATCACCCGATTCAACAGCACCCTGACATCGAAGGAGACCGTTTAGGAGCCTGGACAGACGAGCATCCCGACGACAAGATTCTAAGTTTCGTCAGTGGTGGTCCCAAAAATTACGGCTACGAATACCGGGACAAACAAGGAGAAGTGCACACGACGTGCAAAGTGAAAGGACTGACTCTGAATCATCGTACCAGTCGAGTGGTCAACTTTGGGGTATTGAAAGAAGCCTTGCAATCGGGAGAGGATGGAAACTTTAAAGTGACCACCTATCAACCGAACAAGATTGTACGTTTACCCACTCACCACATCGTCAGTCGACCCTTGGAAAAAGTCTATCAAATTGTATACCAGAAGCGAGTGCGACTTCCCAATCACTTCACCTTACCGTACGGTCACGTCGGTATTGGTCTGTATATAAAAAGGAACCCTAGGCAAGATCGATAGTTCATTGTTCATTGAAGTAACTTACCATGTCGTTGACGAAGAAGAAACCAGATTGGTTAGGAGTCAAATGTTGGACATCACCGAGACCAGGGTTTTGAGGCTTGGACACAAGAGGTGGCCCAGTATGCACGAGAGTTATTCAAGGAAAAAAGTTACTTTTCAAACTGTGTTAGTGACGGTGCCAAAAGAACCCGTCACCCAGGACAGGACTGTCGTGGACAGGCCTGAAAGACCCTTTCGGGAGGACACTTGTGTGACCTTACCCCTACTATAGAACTGGTTAGAACTTTACCCAAAACATGTTGTACAGACACTTGTGTTTATTCCACGTTCATGGTTATCATGTGCCTTTTATTCTTGTACTTAAGCCTTTGGCTTTTATGTATTTTTTGTCTTTCGTATTCATGTTTGAAGAAAACATTCAATAAACGTGTTCTGAAAAAGTATATAAACTCTTGTCTTGTTTGTTTTTCGTGTCACAAGTGACATTTCTCACACCATGGCTACCTCTGCTGTCTCTGCTCCCTCTTCCTCTACTGTCAAAGTCATCAACGAACACTTAGATCGTGCCAGTTGGGAGGCTTTGTATCTTCGCCATCCCTTTAACATGCTCATTGCTGGACCTAGCGGTTCAGGCAAAACCGAATTCGTCAAACGTTTGATCGAACATAAACATCATTTGATCGATCGACCCCCTCAACGAATCGTGTGGTGTTACAAAGAGTGGCAATCGGCGTACAGCCTTTTGCGAGAAAGTCAAGGCGATTCCATCGTGTTTGTGGAAGGCATTCCTAAAGAAGACGATGGCATCGTCTCTGACTCCCGTCTAACCCATTTGGTCATTTTCGACGACATGTTAGGAGAAGACGAAGAAGAAATTAAACTGTGGTTCACGCGCAAAGGGCATCACCGTAATGCCAGTGTCGTTTACATCACCCAAAATTTGTTTCAACAAAGTAAAGCCCATCGCACCATCAGTCTCAATGCGCATTACGTGGTCTTGTTTAAAAGCCCTCGAGATAAATCGCAAGTGCAAGTCTTAGCCAAACAGTTAGGAACGCCTTGGTTGACTCAGGTGTACGACGATGCCACTCAAACTCCACACGCCTATTTACTCGTCGATTTGAAACCTACGACTCCCGAAGATTTGCGATTTCGTACCCACTTGTTTCACCACTGGTGCCAAGACGGAGGGCCTGTCCTGTACACGTCTCCGTCCTCGACTTCATTTCACTCCCCATAAAAAATCTATAAAAACCTCAGACACTTTTTCGTCTGCCTCACTCTCAGTGCGAACATGACGTCCCTTCAGTCGCATCTTCCCGTCAAATTAATTCGTGCTTTGTATGGCATCAGTCGAGAAAAAGATCCACAAACACGAGCTCGTGTCTTAGAAGCTAGTCTCAAAGAAGTCTTACGATGGTTCACGGTGACTCTAGGAGGGGTCATCATTCGCTCACTCTTAAGATGGGATCCTAATGCCCCCAAAGTTATCCCCAAGACAAAAGTCCAACGAAGCCCCAAGAAGAAAAAGACCAGGTCCCCAAGGAGAACTTCTCCAGTGGCAGGACCCTCCTCTGACCAGACACCACCACCACCCCGGAAAAAGAAAAGAAGCCCCCAGAAAAAGAAAAGTCCACAGAAAACTAGTCGCAAGAGAGGCACTTCGGCCAGGACGCAACCTTACACTCGCAAACCACGACCTGCCACGGCGGTGACTGCGTCTCCGGCAGCTTCAAGTTTGTCCACTTCTCCGTTAATGACACCCAGAACTGAAGAGTACTTGGAGACGTTGATCACACCAAGAACTTCTCCGTTGATGACCCCCAAAAGAACTTCCCCAGTGGCAGGACCTTCCAATTTAGTGGCAGTGGCTGCTGCTCACAAAGTACCTTCTCCCAAAATCAAAGTTCAAGAAAGATCGGGCATGTTACAAAGTTTGCTGGATTTGTCCAAGCAAGAACTGGCTCGATTTAGTCCGTTACGTACCCCTGCACGACGTGTCATGCCTGTCTTCAAACTAATACGACGTAAAGACAATCAGTGGCGACGCGTTCCAGTATAAAAAAGGCCTGTGACCAAGTCGGGTATCAGTGTTTTTTTGGTGCTCCTGAAGACTCAAAGATGTCACCCTCCAGAAAACCCCAAGGAAAGAAAAGGAAAGGACTGCCACCACGTTTAGCCAAACATGGGGACATGTTATCTGTCCTGTCCAAAGCTTCTCCACCCCTACGAAAAAAACTCATTCAAACAGCCTCCAAAGAGGTCATCGATACCGTGTGCGAATGTTGTTTGAACGTTTTGAAAGGCACGATCCCTTTGTCCAAACACCAGAAACAATGCTTAGGCAAACATCGTCACGTTCTTCGCCAAATGGTTCAAAAGAAAATTCCCATTCGTCAAAAAAAGAAGATGTTAGTGCAACGTGGAGGTATTTTACCTCTCTTGTTAGGCCCCATACTGAAAGGAGTCTTGGGAACCATGTTGGGAGGACTGGTGGGAGCAAGATAAAAAGGCCTCGGAAGTTCCAAGATCTCAGAATCGACCCCTGACAACCCCATGGAAGGACGAAAACTAGTTTTAGTACCTTACAAACGATGGATGGAATACCATCGGTGGCAAGAACAACACACCCCGCATTTACCTCCCAATCCCCATTTGAGCGAGATGTCCCAGTTACAACACGAATTGCAGTCCTTGATGGATCGCCAAGATTTGTCCGAAACAGAAAAATCGCAAAAGTACGGTCAACTCTTGCAACGACTGCAACTCTTTCACCAGAAAGCTTTAGACGAAACAGCTCTACCCACTCTGAAAGATTTTAAGACCTTGATGAAAAGTCCAGCACCATCACCATCACCAGTACCAGTACCAGTACCAGTACCACCAGTACCCGTGACCAAGACAGAAAAAGGAGAAGAAGAGGAAGGGTTTCAAACTCCACCAGAAAAAGTACCCAAGTTAACAACACCACCTACCTCCAGAATTGGATGGATTAAAAAGATGATGGCCACCCCTTCTTCCTCACAAGAGAAAAAGAAAGTGAAGACAGAAGTGAAGACAGAAGTGAAACAAGAACCGATATCCCCCGCTCAGACATCCTCCTCTTCAACACCTATTGCCGGTCGCACATGCAAAGCATTGCAATCCAAGAAAATACCCCAAGAGAAAAAGAGTAGCATCCTTCAAGAGTGGGTGTCTTATTAACACACCAACCAACACAAAAAAAAAAATAATGGAAAAAGTCTTAGCCAGCATTTACTACGATCCCTCCCATCCTGCAGGTTACGCAGGAGTTCAAAAATTGTATCGTGCTGCCAAAACGCGACTGAAAAGTCTCCGTTTACCTCAAGTGCAACGATGGTTACAAGAACAAGCTACCTACACTTTACACAAACCCATTCGACGCAAGTTTGCCAGAAGTCGCACCCGAGTGGAAGGCATCGATCATCAATGGCAAGCCGATTTAGCCGATGTCTCTCATTTGGCCAGCTACAATCGTGGCTACAAATATTTGTTTTGTGTCATCGACGTCTTTTCCAAATTTGCCTGGGTCGTGCCCTTGACTTCCAAATCGAGCAGCGAGTTAGTGCGAGCTCTGCAACGGGTGTTGAAACAAAGCGGTCGTCACCCTCTTCGATGGCAAACGGACAAAGGCACCGAATTTCTGAACCAAGCTTTCCAAAAAGAATTAAAGAAACGTGACATTCATTTTTTTAGCACCGAGAATCCCGAAACCAAAGCCAGCATCATGGAACGTTTTCAACGCACTTTGAAAGAACGCATGTGGAAATATTTTACGCATCACCACACTCTGAAGTACATCGACATCTTACCGCACCTGGTGCAAGCGTACAACCAATCTTACCATCGAAGCATCGGATGTGCCCCGCAATACGTGACTCCCGACAACGAAGTGTTGGTGTTTGAGCGTCTGTTTGGTACGTCCCCGACGAGGGCTGTCCCCGAGAAAAGTGGAATGTTGGCCGTAGGAGATTGGGTGCGCATTGGCAAAACCAAACGCATTTTCGACAAAGGTTACTTACCTAACTGGACGACCGAATTGTTTCGCGTCACTGGACGAGTGCATGGCCGTCATCCTGCCGTCTATAAATTGGAAGACATGAACGGAGAAGTGCTCAAAGGAACGTTTTATTTGCCCGAGTTACAACGTGTCACCAAAAAAGAAGACGACGTGTACGACATCGAAAGCATTCTGGAACGCAGAACCCGTAAAGTGGGCAAACGACGTGTCAAAGAAGTCAAAGTACGTTGGAAAGGATATCCACCCAGTTTCGATTCTTGGATCGACGCTTCGCAAGTCATCGACTATAAAAAGAAGTGACCATCATGCCCTTTCACACAGCAGACGCAGCTACGTCGACCACTCCTCCTTCACCTAGTTCTTCTGTGCAAGATTTACAAAAACAACCCTTGTGGGTGTGGTGTGGAGAACGTGTGCCTAAAACGCAAATCGTCTTTTTCTGCCAAATCTTCGTGGTGTATTGTGTCATCGGGGCAGCCATCGCCAATTTGAGTTTGCAACAAGGAGACAAACAATTGTGGACCATTTTATTGAGCAGTTGCATCGGTTACCTGCTTCCTAATTCCTCCCTGAAATTCACCTCGAACGGGAACCCCGGGAACCTTGTGTCCAGTGCCAGTGCCAGTCACCACTTCAACCACAACCAGAACGCCATTTTAGACGGAGACACGCCTCTGACGTCCAGTAATATCCCCTCGGACAGCCACAGAACTCTGGAATTATGAGTCACCAAAACCAATTTTACTTAACCTTACCCAGTGACAGTTCCATGGAGGTGTTTCCCAAGAACACGTTGTGCTGTTACACGGCCAAATTACCTCAAGCCATCCAGTTAGATCACGAAGCCCATTGGGAAGTGGCTTTAGTAGAAATGATTCACCCGACCCAAGTCCTCAATGTCCTTCCCAATCAAAATAAATTTGATGTGGAAGTTCATGACGAGCAAATGCAACAGTGGATGGATAGCAATGTCAAATATGACAAGAAAACCCGTACACAAAATCAAAAGTACACCACCTATCACTTGTTCATTCCCCCAGGCTATTATTTTAGTGGTCAACATTTGGTCAGCACCATAACCTCCAGGTTTAATGTCGTGTTTCTGAAAGCTTTGGAGCATGTCAACAAAAGTGTCACCATGGAGTACCACAAAGCTGCTCGTCGCTTCTTGATGAAATTTGAACGGAGTAAAATCATGTCCATTTTATTTTGTCCTGAATTGTTTGACATGTTGGGCGGAGACATGGACATGAGAAAGACCATGATCAAGAAAAACGAATTACCCATCGTTTACGACAACGAGTCTTTTAGCAAGTTATTTCGTGCCCCGGTAGAACTGAACCAAGGACTGAATTTGATGTTTGTGTACTCCGATGTGGTGGAGCATAACGTGGTGGGACACACCTCCGTACCGTTACTGCGTGTCATTCCTTTCAAAGTAGATTCTGCCACGGGCGCTGACGAGGAAGGTGGAAACACTTACCACGTCCACCGCGAATTTGTACATCCTCACTATTTGCCTGTCAGTAAGTCGTATTTGGACACGGTCAACATTGCTATAAAAGGAGATCTGGGACAAAATATTCCATTTACCAAAGGAAAAGTCACGGTGAAACTCCATTTTCGAAAACGGTTCTCTCACGACTCGTAAGTAAGTCACGTATCCAGTGTACCGAGGGGTTGCTCGACAGCGAGGACACGGCTTAGGAGATATGTTAAAATCGGCCTTTCGTTCGGTGGCCCCGGTGTTGAAACCGATGGTGACACGTGGATTGCACGCCTTGAAAGATGCGGCACTGACGCAAGGCAAAGAATTTCTCCAAAATGTCATCATCGACAAACAAAACCCTAAAGAAGCCTTCATGAGGGCAGGCAAAAATGTCTTGCTGCAAAGGGGCAAAGACATTTTAGGCCAACGAGAAACACCTATAAATGCCCTGCACGCTACCGAGTCAGGCATTCAGCAAGGACAAGGCAGAAAGAGACGACGAAGAAAACACCCTTTCACCAGACTTCAAGCGAGAAAGGCCAAGAAAAGAAGAACCGTTCGAGACTTAGACGTTTTCGATTATTGAGAAAAGAGACAAAAAAATGATGCACCGAGAATCTTGCGCTTGTTCCAAGACGGAACTGGACCTGTTTGCCATGCCCCCCACGATGATGACGATGCAAGAATCCCAGTGGGTGGAATTTCACCCCGTCTCCTCACTGACCGATTCCGCTCCCATCGAGTTTGAAATCAAAGGACAGCCCGAAGATTACATCGATCTGAATAGCAGTTACTTGTACCTGTAAGTCAAAATTCTAGATAAGACTGGAGGTGCTATAGACGATGAAGCAGTAGCTCCCGTCAACAATTTCATGCATTCCTTGTTCAGTGGAGTGGACTTGTACTTAAATAACAAACTGGTCAGTAGCAGCATGGATACTTACCCTTATCGTGCCTACCTGGAAAATCTCTTGACGTACGGAATAGATGCCAAGAACACTCATCTCAATGCCTGTGTGGTATGGGAAGCTGACGAACCTACCAAGTTTGAAATATTGGAAACTGATGAAAAGAAAGATAACAATGATGGATTTGTAGAACGAAGAAAGAGAATCACGGGAGCCGACACAAGTTTAGAACTGATGGATCGTTTGCATTTGGACATGTGGTTGCAAGAAAAGTATTTGCTGAACGGGGTGGATGTCCGCCTGAGACTGAATCGTAGCAGTGCCGCTTTCCATTTGATGGCTGATAGTGACGGTTACAAAACCAAAATCCTAGAAGCCAGACTCTACGTACGCCGTGTGGAAGTGTTACCTAAAGTGGGAAACGACATCAGTCAGACGTTGAGCAGAACGACCGCCAAGTATCCCATACGACGCGTGGAAGTGAAAACCTTCACCATTCCCAAGGGACAGCGATCCATGATCGAAGATCATCTGTTCCAAGGACAGTTACCCAAACGTTTGATCGTTGGTATCGTCGAGAATACAGCCTTCAACGGAGCTGCCGAAAAAAATCCTTTCTACTTTCAACACTTTGGCGTGTCCAAAATCGAAGTCAGTCGCGATGGCAAGACCTTGTGTACCCGACCTTTCGAACCTGACTTTACCAAGAAGAATTACTTGAGATCGTACTTGTCCCTGTACGAAGCCACCGGACAGTTAGGAACCAATACCAGTCACGGTATTACGTACGAGGATTATGCAGGAGGCTACGCTTTGTGGGCTTTCGATTTCACTCCAGACCAAGGCAGCGACGAGGGACATTTCCACCCTATAAAATCCGGCCAGATTCGTGTGGAAATTCAGTTTAAAGACCGAGACCCTGATGAAACGGTGAACGTCATCCTGTATGCAGAATTCGATAATACCATAGAAATCAACAGTTTGAGAGAAGTCATCCTAGATTACTAGAAACCATGGAAGACTGTTATCCCTCTTTACCTAGTGGAGAAACTTTTAGTGTTGCATTGTTGTTAAAAAATGTTAGAGTTGTTGTTGCTTAGTCTTAAGTGATTTTTGAATAAAAAATGTTGTGTTTTGAAAAAATTGTTTGATGTTATATTGTTGGATTATTGTTAAAAATGTTAGAGTTGTTGTTTAGTGTTAAGTGGTTTTTGAATAAAAAATGTTGTTTTGAAAAAAAATGCCTTTGTCTTTTGTTTAGCTATAAGAATGTTGGATTGATGCTCTTTAATTTCTTACTATCCCTCTCATGACACTCACTAAACGTTGCGACTCAAAAACCGTGTGGGGGATGTTTTCCTTCACGTCCGCGCTTTGACTTTAAGAACCGGTTTGTTTCCAGTCTAACCATCCATTGTCGACTCATCCTCCTAAGAAGATGTGCTCCAAACTAGCTAAACTCAACGAAGCCTACGTGAATTTGCATAGGGTCAGACACAGTCTGATACCAAAGCCAGAAGAAATAGAGAATGTGAGAATGTTAAAAATCACTGAAGACCTGATAGAAGAGCTCTTCAGAGAAGAAATGAACAGGGAAAAAGAAGAATGGACAGAGAAGTACAGACTTCAGAGACAGCAGCAACAGCAGCAACAACAACAACAACAACAGCAGCAGCAACCTGAACCTGACAGAGGCTTTGTCGATTGTCGTATCGACACCAAAGAGTTCTTCTTCTCTTTCCGAAGAAGCAGACCTATCGCCAGAAAGTCTATCCTCAGAGGACATCGCATTCTTAGAAACTAAAAAAATGCCATAGCAAACAAAAAAACAGCCCTTTTCAGGGCTACCCCCCAATACTCTAGAAAAGAAATAACGATCGATTTGCCAATGTGTGTAGGTAGAGTAGTGTGAAAATAAACACTAACTCTTTTTAAAAAAATGTGAGGGTATGTGTTTGTGAGTTTGTGTGTTTGTAAGTGATCAAGTACATTGGTGTGGATAGTAGATTAAAATGATGTCTTTATTTGGTGTTTGAGGTGTAGATTTGAGGTTAGATTGGATTGCTTTGCGTATGTGGATAGTCTATTGAAGTGATTTATAAAAAATTTTAAAATAGTGATGGGTAGCATAAAAAAGTGAGTGAGTGTTTCTTTTAGGTCCGCGCGTTGTTGTTTTTGGTCATGATGTAGGTAACATCAATTTTATGTTTTTTAGGGGGATGTTTTCCTTCACGTCCGCGCTTTCACTATAAATTGAAACTCGCTGGGAAGTCTAGCTACCCTTGTTGATTGATCAACACCAAAAATGAACACGAGACTGTCTAAACTGTTGGAACTTCATGTGCATCTGGAATATGCCAGGCGCCTGTTGAATGAACTGGCCGCGGAAGCCATTGTGGAGGAGGGAAGGATAAGAGAGGAGGAGGAAAGAAGAAAAAAAGAAGAGGAGGAGAGAAGATATAAAGAAGAAGAAGAAGAGGAAAGAAGATACAAAAAGGAGGAGAGAAGAAACAAAGAAGAGGAGGAGGAGAAGGAAAAGAAGAGAAGAAGAATAAATTTCAGAATCCCAGAGAGCGAAGATTGGGATTCCGAAGCGACATATCCTGCCTCTGCTCTCTCCCCCAAAAAAGTAAAAAGTAACTGGGGGATAAGATGTGTATGTGGCGCCAGGCCTGGAAGGTGCCACCATTAACCAGGTGTCCATAAAGTTCCAAAAAAAAAAAACAGCCCTTTTCAGGGCTACCCAATACTCTAGAAAAGAAATAACCATCAATTTGCCAATGTGTAGGTAGAGTAGTGTGAATATAAACACTAACTCTTTTTTAAGATAGTGTGAGGGTATGTGTTTGTGTGTTTGTGTTTGTACCCGCTCACGTACGATTGTGTGAATAGTAGATTATGGATTTGTTTATTGTTCTTAGCGTATGTGAAGAGTATAGTTTGGGTTTTGTAAGCGCTCACGTACGATTGTGTGGATAGTAGATTATGGATTTTGTTTATTGTTTCTTAGCGTATGTGTTTGTGTGTTTGTGTGTTTGTGTTTGTGTGTTTGTGTTTGTACCCGCTCACGTACGATTGTGTGGATAGTAGATTATGGATTTGTTTATTGTTTCTTAGCGTATGTGTTTGTGTGTTTGTGTTTGTGTGTTTGTGTTTGTACCCGCTCACGTACGATTGTGTGGATAGTAGATTATGGATTTGTTTATTGTTTCTTAGCGTATGTGTTTGTGTGTTTGTGTTTGTGTGTTTGTGTTTGTACCCGCTCACGTACGATTGTGTGGATAGTAGATTATGGATTTGTTTATTGTTTCTTAGCGTATGTGGAGAGTATAGTTTGGGTTTTGTACCCGCTCACGTACGATTGCGAGGATAGTAGATTATGGATTTTGTTTATTTTTTCTTAGCGTATGTGTTTGTGTGTTTGTGTTTGTACCCGCTCACGTACGATTGTGTGGATAGTAGATTATGGATTTGTTTATTGTTTCTTAGCGTATGTGGAGAGTATAGTTTGGGTTTTATTATATGAAATGAAAAAGTAGGGGATGTTTTCCTTCACGTCCGCGCGTTGTTTGGTCATGATCTAGGTAAGATCAATTGTACGTTTTAGGGGGATGTTTTCCTTCACGTACGCGCTTTAAGTATAAGAACCCACAGTATTCGTCGTTCAAACCATTCTGCAAAGAATAAAAAAAGAAGATGGCTTCTAACCAAATGGACAAAATACAAACATTACAAGACGTTTTAGACAACTTAGGAATGATGGAGCAGATGTTGATAAGACTGGTTGAAGACCATTATTCCTATAGTCCCCATCGTGTAAAGATGGAAATTAATAACTTAAAAAAGGTAAAGGACAAGATTAGTGGTGTCATGAAAGAGATAAAGGAGGAGAAGGAGGATGAAGAGGAAAGAATAAGAATAAGCAAATGGAACGAAAAGATTGAAAAAGAAGAAGAAAATGAGAAGAGGAAGAAAGAAGAGGAGGAAGAGAAGAAGAAAGAAGAGCAGGAGAAAAAAAGAAAGAAAAGAAGAGAAAGAGTGTTGGAGATAAAATAAGAACTTGGTGGAGAAAAAGAAGAAACTAGAAGCAGAAGAAAACCCAAAGGCCCTTTTCAGGGCCAGCCATATTTCTCGAAAAGAGATAGCCTTTCCATTGCCTACCCCTTTTTAAAAAAAAAAATTAAAAAAAAAAAAATCCCATATTCAATTCCCCTTTGTCCCTAAACAATCCCAAAACTCTATTCCCCCATGTTAAATTCCCCTTGTACGTATATCGGCCCACAATTTTTTTCCCATGTTAATTCCCCTTGTACGTATATTAACCCACGATTTTTCGCCATGTTAAATCCCTTTGTACGTATATTGACCCACGATTTTTCGCCATGTTAAATCTCCATTGTACGTATAGTGGCCCAGGGGTCTCCGTAATGCTAATTTCCATTGTACGTATAGTGGCCCACCTTACTACTTGCGTGACCTCAATGGTTACCAGCTAATATAGCTGGGAGCTAGCGAGAGGCCCTCATGTAAAGTTATGGCTTATGGCAACTATTAGCCATTGCTATAATTTAATTTAAGCAAAGTTGGATAACTGCATAATTTATTTGTAATTGCAACGTGAATGAATGGTTTATTTGAGTTTTATATTTCCAGATAAAATGATTGATCGGAAATTGTGGACTTTCTTTTATTCAGTTAAATGTGTTGAACAATCAACTTTTGTAGCTCATCATTTTGTGTGGTATCCTGACCGATGTATATTAGTGATGTACCGAGTCATTCTGTAGCGCTTTTTAATTTTTTTTATTTCTTTCGGAATGGTATCTTCATGGAATGAATTGATGCGCCGATTAGTATTTGAAAAGTGTTCCTACATAAAAGGAAACCTCTTTGTAAAAGTGACGAAGTACAATGTCAATGTGGTGAGGAGATATTTCTTCTTTTGATCCTTCGCGTACACCATACTGTTGTGCCTCGCAAACGTCCTGGTTGACTCGGAAAGTATTTGGATAATTGATATAAAAAAAAGGTATGTGTTTAAATTTTAAGATACATGTCATGTCACAATCAGTAGGTGACAAACAACACAAATGTGTGAATAATTGTATACCTTCAATCAAATTGTATCAGAATTATTACTCGTGCTGTACACACTAGAACATTTATGTTCGAATTTCTATTATCAAGCGTTTATACATGAATAGGCCTAGAACCATTATAATACGGATACAAGTCTAACATAGACATGACGTCACATTCTCATTATAATATAACAGAGACCGCCAGAATAAAATTAAATGATTCAAGCGCTATTAGAAAATTAATCATATTTATTTGTACAGACTTGACCTTTTTGACTCCTGTATCCCAGCACACATGACATTCATCATAAAGATTACTGCACTAGATCACTCTAAAGAATGCATTCCCCACTCACCACGTGACATGCTTAGGCCTAGTATTGTTTTTCATCCGTATAGGTAAGCAGTCTCTCCTCGCCCTAAAAATTGAATATAGCAAATTCTCCCTGTACAGAAGACCTGGCAAACAGCCATTTCATACAGAAAGAAATAGCTCATACGTTGTTTGTTAGCTTGTTTGTGTGGGGTTGGCGTGTACGGGGTGTGGACGTCTCTTCCTGCAACCCCGAACTTTAAACTCCTGTGCAGATTTATTTCTGTGTATATTTTAACACGTGGAATATTTTTTTAATACAAACATTGTAACCTAAATCAATAGTTCCTTGTGTTGCCTAGATATATAATAGTGGATACTCACTGGAAATGAACATGTATTCCTTTGTGTGTATAAAAACATCGATGAGGCTAATACAGCCTAGATGCTTATGTGAGACTTATCGCTTTAATTCAAATTTTCTTCTTGAAATTAAGTTGCAATCGTATTACTTTTGGTCGATTGCTTGTGGAACATTATTTAATTTATTTTTTATTTATTTACTTATTTATTTATTTATTTATTTATTTATTTGTACGTAGAAGAGTTCCTAATTAGAATGTTTGTTGTCTTGGGATTGTGAAACTTGATGAATTTGGTTTCAGTTGTTTTTACATGTACTATTAATAAAGTATGACTGTGTATGGACGAGTGAAAATATAGCATTAAACAATGGGAATTGTAGCATTGAATATGGCACGCAATGGCGTACTAAAGGGGTGCGAAGGGGTAGGTCCGCCTAGGGTGACAGCCAGGAGAGGGTGGGATGCAATCGGGAGAGTAGAAATACCAGTATGTTGCCATCTTGTAGGGTTTCTGATTCCCTGATTCGGATATATCTGAACAGTACAACTACAGTTATCGCTTTTCATGACGAAATATATTTTATTTTGTTTTAATACTTCAATTTTCATATCGCCGCTCTGCGCGACCCACCTTTAGTGCACTCATTAACGTTACTGTTTACAATTTGTTTGCAAACATTATATATCTTTCGGTGTTTACATTTTAAAATTATTTGTTGGGTGCCAATGGAATGATACGTCCTGGGTCTCAAATACTTTAGTTACTACCCTGATGGCACATTATTTTACTGTCCAATACCACCCTTACTTACGAACTCTCATTTTAACTTCAAAGACCCACTCGTATCGACCAACACCTTCACTTGATGAGTAACACATATCTTTACTCACCTTGATGACCAGTATACATCTTCACTGATCAACATACACATTGTTACTTTGAAATTTTCATCCTTACCAAACAACACCCACACCTATATAGCGCGCGAGTGGCTGAGTGGTCTAAAGCGCTCTCCGTTATGGACCACTGCCATCTCACCCCTGTCTGCGTGGGTTCGAGTCTCGGATTCGTACAGTGTGGGCATGTGAGAAAGGTTGCCTCTAGCTTCTCGTTGGTCGGTGGTTCATTCTGGGGTTATCCCGGGTTCTTCCTCCACCATTTAATAATGGCCGACATGTATAGCCTATCGTGTGCTGAAAATGGCGTTAAACCCTACAATAACACAACAATATATATATATAACCAGATGCTTCGGGCAGATGGGGCTCGTTAACCTTGGGTGGTCGCCCATCTAGGAGAAGGTAAACTCCGATTTCAAACCTTCGCTGCCTTGCGACTATACCCTCTCAGGGGAAAGGTTAAGGGAGTAAACCCCAACAGAAAATCCGGAGTCGGAGTCCCTAAGGCGACTTGGCATTGATTTCAGTGTCATCTCGGCAACCCCTGCGACGCAGCTGGTGCCATGACGTATCGGCTTGTCCTTTCCCTTGGATCCATCAGCTGCGTGGAGAGGGGGGATCACCTGCATGGGCAACAGTTGATTCTCCATATCACCCTGCCGAGGCTTGCGCCCTGGAGATGACACTCCAGCTTCGCTCCATAGCGTCGACACAACACGGGAAGCAGCAGTTTACCGGTTAAAAGTCACCGCTCGATTGGCGTAGAGCCAGACGCCAGGGGTTGCTTCTGACGGTGGGAGAGACCAACATGTTTCACTGAACAGCTACCGCCCGCCTCAAACTGGGCAGCCCCCAGCCAATAAGGTGCCGTCCCGCCACAGTTCGACTGCCTTGCTGGGTGCGTAAGGCTTAAGGTACGCGAGTACCTGACAAGCGGACTGCAACTACTGCACCAGGAAATAACAAAATAAAAATAAAAAAGAAGACTTTAATCCTCAAGCTAGGTACCTGGAATGTCCGGACCATGCTGACTGGGCTTTCAGATGATCTCCAAACAATCAGTGTTCGTAAGACTTCAGCCATCAACGACGAACTTGCAAGGCTCCAGGTCGACATCGCCTCACTACAGGAGACACGACTACCAGATTCTGGGTCCCTCAGAGAAAAGAACTACACATTCTTCTGGCAAGGAAAGAGTGCAGATGAAACCAGAGAGTTTGGTGTTGGATTCGCTGTCAGGAACACTCTGCTGGGAATGATAGAACCCTGCCAACAAGGAAATGAAAGACTGCTATCCCTCCGCCTCCACACCACAAACGGGCATGTCAACCTGATCAGTGTTTACGCTCCTACACTAAGATCCGCCACAGATACCAAGGATGTGTTTTATGATGAGTTAAACTCGCTCATCGACAAACTTCCCAAGGAAGAGGACTTGATTTTGCTGGGCGACTTCAATGCTAGGGTGGGTGCCGATCATGACTCTTGGCCCTCCTGTCTTGGCAAGTTCGGCGTTGGGAAGATGAATGAGAATGGGCAGCGCCTTCTAGAGATGTGCTCGTACCACGAACTCAGCATCACCAATTCAGTCTTTCAGACAAAGCCACAGCACAACGTGTCTTGGAGGCATCCCCGGTCTAAACACTGGCACCAGCTGGACTTGATCATTACAAGACGGTCAGCCATGAAGGGTGTGCTTCTTACCCGTACCTTCCAGAGTGCTGACTAAGACACCGACCACTCGCTGGTGTGCTGCAAAATGAAGCTTCAGCCAAAGAAGATCCACCGCTCTAGGCAAGAGAACCACGCATTGATGTGAGCAAGACATCATATCCGGACAAGGCTGAGGAATTCACATATGCTCTTTCCAAGACGTTTGACTCAGAACCCCCCAACGGCAGTGCCAAAGAAAGATGGGATTACATCAGAGAGACTGTATACAGCACAGCCACACGGATCTTTGGTAAGAAGCATTCAAAGAACAATGACTGGTTTGAGGCTAAATCTGCCACACTCATGCCAGCATAGAAGAGCGTCGCAGTGCTCACCTGCAATACAAGCGATTACCCTGTCAGAAGACACTACAGGCATGCAGGTCTACCAGAAGCAACGTGCAGAGATTAGCACGGCAGAGTGCCAATGAATACTGGCTTCAGCTCTGTCAGAGTATCCAGTCAGCGGCAGATATTGGAAACATCAGAGGCATGTACGATGGCATAAAGAAAGCAATGGGCCCCACGAAGAAACTGACAGCACCACTGAAGTCTGCCACAGGCGATGCCATCCACAACAAGGGCAAGCAGATGGATCGTTGGGTGGAATACTACTCCGAACTGTACTCCAAAGAGAACAACGTGACCAATGAGGCCCTCAACGCCATTGAAAACCTCCCTCTCATGGCCGAACTGGATGAGAAACCTACTGTAGACGAACTAAAGAAGGACTTAGAGAAACTGTCCCTAGGTAAAGCCCCAGGGAAGGATGGCATCACAGCAGAACTCATCAAGTGTGGATGTAGCGTGCTGCTCACACACCTGCACGATCTCCTTTGCCAATGCTGGGACGAGGGTGCAGTGCCTCAGGACATGAGAGATGCTAACATCATAACCCTGTACAAGAACAAGGGCGACAGAAGCGACTGCAACAACTACAGGGGCATATCACTTTTCAGCATCGTGGGCAAAGTTTTCGCACGCGTCATCCTGAACAGACTGCAGATGCTTGATAACAGAGTTTACCCAGAGTCGCAGTGCGGGTTCCGCGCAGAGAGGTCCACAATTTGCATGATCTTCTCTGTCAGGCAACTGCAGGAAAAATGCAGAGAACAACACAGACCCCTCTTCCTGGCCTTTATAAACCTCACCAAGGCATTCGATCTGGTCAGCAGAGTCGGACTCTTCACAATTTTGGCGAAAATTGGTTGCCCTCCAAAAATGCTAAGCAAGATCCAGTCCTTCCACGATGACATGAAAGGCACAGTGCAGTACGATGGCTCAACATCCGACCCCTTTGACATCCGCAGTGGAGTTAAACATGGCTGTGTCCTTGCCCCCACGCTCTTCGGCATCTTCTTCGCAGTCCTGCTCAAGCACGCCTTTGGCACGTCTACAGAAGGGATTTACCTGCACACACGATCAGAACGTAGACTGTTCAACCTGGCACAACTGAAGGCAAAGAGCAAAGTGCGTGAAGTAACCATCAGGGACATGCTCTTCGCAGACGATGCTGCTCTAGCCACCCACACAGAAGCTGACCTTCAGCTCCTGATGGCCCGCTTTGCTAAAGCATGTAATGAGTTTGGGTTAACCATAAGCCTAAAGAAAACAAATGTGATGGTTCAGGACGCGAACCCCCCAAGCATCATCATCAACAACTACGAACTTGAGATGGTGAGTCAGTTCATGTATCTCGGCTCTACTATCACCAACAACCTCTCGCTCGATGCTGAGCTCAACAAGCGGATCGGAAAAGCATCAACAACTCTCTCCAGGTTGTCGCAGAGAGTGTGGAACAACAGCATGTTGACCATGAACACTAAGATCACCGTGTACCGTGCATGCGTGCTAAGCACTCTCATGTATGCCAGTGAGACCTGGACTCTGTACGCCTCACAAGAGAAAAGACTGAGTGACTTTAACATGCGATGCCTCCGACGCATACTTGGGATCACCTGGAGCGATCGAGTAACAAACAACGAGGTGCTCGAACGTGCCAAGATTCCCAGCATGAACACACTCCTCTGCCAACGCCGCATTAGATGGCTGGGACATGTACGTCGGATGGTTGACGGACGGATCCCCAAAGATATTCTTTATTTGGAACTCGCCTCTGGCAAAAGGTCGATCGGACGGCCACATCTCCGCTTCAAGGATGTCTGTAAGCATGACATGAAAACCCTTGATATTGATGTCAACACCTGGGAAGGGCTCGCTCTAGACAGATCAGGCTAGTGACATGCTCTGATCACTGGTCTGAAAGCCGGAGAGGACAAGCAACGCTTGCTAGCTGATGAAAGACGATCGCAGAGGAAGAAGAAGCAGCTTCAACCAACACCTGACACAACCTTCAAGTGCAGCAAGTGCAGCAGGGACTGCCACTCCTGCATTGGACTACTAAGCCTCAGCAGACGCTGCACAACCACCAACCGGGACATCTCTCATTGGTGCAGTTCCATCGTCTCTCGAGACCAACGGATGCCAACCATATATATATATATATATATATATATATATATATATATATATATATATATATATATATATATATATATATATATATATATATATATATATATATATATATATATATATATATATATATATATATATATATATTGTATGTTTATTTTTCCATGAATAATGTTTGTAAGGATCATTTACTTAATATTTTAAATGCTCATTTTCTTATAGATGGTAAGTTTGCACTTCATGGATGAGTCAGTACTGAATCAAGTGCGTTGATTCATAAATAAGGTTCCAAGATTGAGTTGCACTCTAATTCAGGAAATCAGCATGTGATTTGAATGGAAGGTTTTTAAAAAAACAAGATGACATATTTCCTGATTGTTAGTGTGAAATACCCTACCTTGTTTACCATTTCAAGTCATTCTGGAATCTCTCAATTATATTAACATTTAGTAATGAATATAAGACAGTTATTACATGGAATTACTTACTCCTTGTTATGTATATCTTTAATGTTTGTAATATTTATCCATGAATGTTAATTGTAGTGAAAACCTGTAGCTAAATTTTGTATATATGTATAGGTTCTGTTTTAATACATTAAAAGTGTTTACTGCGTAGAATCTATAAATAGGTATATACGTAGGTGTTTCCGATCAGTAATAATACTATTAATAACAAAACATGTTTACAAGTTTTGGATTGTGTCCCTTTAGACAGGTCTGTCAGGTGGATTCTTGGAAGAATTAAGTTATTTCCTTTTGGATGGGTTAGGCCAGGTGGGTTGTTTTACGATGTGGGATATTTACAAAATGACAGATAGCTAGTAGGACTAGCAGGACTATATACAATCAAGTGCTGAAGGCATTGATATGCATGTAGCCTTGCATGTAGTGATGTACCAGTGGCCTGAAGTGTCATGACGTGCTAACAGTCTTCCAATTAATTATAATATAATCCAGGATATCATTGTCTGAATTCACTATAATTCTAAAATAAAGTTTATATCCAAGAATTTTATTGAGCACTTTGTACTTCCAGGGAATAATAATTTGAAAAAATAATTCCACTCAAATCAAAATCTGAATACAACAATCCAAATTAATCTGCTAATAATCTTAAATGCAACAATGAGTAATTTCTCATCATTTTGTGAGTCATCATAACTGATATATGCTAGTGAGGTACCGAATAATTCGTTAGTGGCTTAATTCTTTTTTTTTCTTCCTTTTTTGGATATATTTTTCATTCTGGAGGGTATCTTCTTGGAATGATTTGATGCGCCGATTAGTATTTGTAAAGTGTTCATACTTAAAAGGAAACATCTTTTCAAAAGCGACGAACTATACTTACAATGCAGTGAGGAGATATTTGTTGTTTTGATCTTCTCGTACACCATACTTTTGTGCCTCGCACACCTCCTGGAGGACTCGGAGTAGGGATCTGAAAGTAAATGTATGTATTTTAATTTTTAAGATACATATACATGTTATGTCAGTATTAGATGATGTTAGGTAATACAGATGCGTGAATTGTATCTTTTTTATATAAAAAAGTCAAATTGAACTAGAATTATTACTCGTCGCATGCACTGAAACTTCTGTGTGCTTTATAAATATCGGCAAACCATTACGAGTTTTTATGTCAGGAGCTAGGAATTCAACACAGCTATTTCAATATAGATTGAAAAGTTTAACACGTTAGGCATATTCTCATGCTGAAATCTCTGTATGGAAATTAGTCATATTTAGTTGTAAATACTTGACCTTTTAAATGTTATACCCTATATCCACAACAGTGTGAAGACTGAAGCATTAGATAATTGTGTATTGACCGCATTCCTTACTCACTGCGTGATATTCTAGAGCGATTGTGCAGTAGTACAGTATATAACTCCCACCTGGCATGAAAACTGAATGTAGTTCACTACGAAAAATCCGCCAAAAAGACATTACATGTTGAAATAAGTATTTAAGAACTTTATTTACATTTAGCTAATTGGTTGTTGTTGTTGTTGTTGTTCTAGGGTTTAACGCCATTTTTCAGCACAAGATAGGCTATACATGGTGGCCAGTATAACTGGTGGAGGAAGAACCCTGGAAAACCCAGGGAAGAACCACCGACACACGATAAGCTACTGGCAGGCTTTCCCACGTACCCACTAGCTAATTGGCCATCTGCAAGTGTATACATGTACTTGTATTACAAACAGTGACGGTGACATGTTTACTGCATAGTGAAAAAGAAACCGAATACACAAGCATTTAGTAAATACTAAGGATAAGTACTTACGTCTACATTCAGACATGAACAATCTAATGACCAGTTTGACATCACCGATGGAAAAGCCACATTGGACATGACCCACGTCTCTCCTCCTCAAGGGACCGGACGCAAAAAGATGTTATTGGTGAACGATCTTCGCAGCATTAAGCGTAGCCTTGTCCAAATTCACAATCCTCAAAACCAGATGTGTTTAGCTCGAGCCAGCGTGGTGGGAGGAACCTATGTCAACAAGAACGACACGGTAGAATGGAAAAGAACCTGGAAAACTATTCAACGATCCGATCGAGCCAAACAGCGAAACGAAGCAGAACTCCTGTTACAACAATCCGGACTGTCCAAAGACACACCCTGTGGCATTCCTGAGATGCAAAAATTGCAAGATGCCCTAGCTCCACGACACACCTTGAAAGTGCACCCTCAAGAAGTGAGCGGACCTCTGTTGTTTCGAGGCCAAGACTTTAAGGACGGAAAATACATTCATGTCTATTATCACGATGAACATTTCGATACCATTACCTGTATCACCGGATTCCTGGGATACAGTTATTACTGTGAGAAATGTGACCATGGTTATAATAATCGAGAGCAACACAAGCATTGCGGATTGAAATGCTCAGGATGTTTGGCCTCTTCACCCTGTCTGAGCGAAGGACCAGTGCCTTGTTCAACTTGTCTGCGCACGTTTGTCAGCCCTACCTGTTACCAACAACATCTGAAGACGCAAGGTTCACAGCATAAATGTGCTTGTCAACTCCTGAGATTGTGCCCTACGTGTGGACAAGGCATATGTACCAATGCAGCCAAGGCACACGTATGTCGAGGAAAGAAAAAATGTCACATTTGTCACCACATCGTGGACTTGGAACACCAATGCTACGTGCAAAAATACCAACCCCCACCAGAGAAAGAGGACGGTCACAAGAAGAAAGGCAATTTCATCTTTTTTGATTTCGAATGCATGCAAGAGACCGGCATTCACATTCCTAATTTCTGCGTGGCTCATCGAGCGTGCGAGAAGTGCATTCAAGAACCTATCTTCAGTCATTGCCCTCACTGCAGCAAGATTCCCGGAGGGCGTGAAAAAATCTTTCGGGGACCGAACACGTTAGTCGATTTTCCCCAATGGGTTTTAGACCCCGTCGACAAGACGTGGAGCCAAGAGGACATCGAACGTTACGGAGATTGTCATCGTCATGCCACGGTGATGGCTCACAATCTCTCCGGATACGATGGACAGTTTCTTTTGGGATACTATACGGAACAAGGCACCGAACGTCCTAAAGTCACTTTGAACGGAGCCAAAATCATTTTCATGCAAGTGGGACAAGGACAGTTTAAAGATTCGATGAGTTACTTGGCCATGCCTTTGAGCCGAATGCCTAAAACGTTTGGAATGACAGAAATGGCTAAAGGGTACTTTCCACACTTTTTCAATACGGAAGCCAATCAACACGCCGTTCCACCCCATTTACCTGAGGCTCACTATTACGACCCCGACAACATGCGTACCGAACAACGAGAAGCTTTCTACGCTTGGTACCAGGCTCACGCCTCGGACCCTTTCGACTTTCAGGAAGAAATGCTAAAGTATTGTCGTTCCGACGTGGACATTTTACGGCGTTACTGTGGAAAATTTCTAGAACTGTTCATGGAGCACGGAGGGGTCGATCCTTTGAAAGAAGCTTGCACCATTGCCAAAGCGTGTTCCTTAGTGTATCGACAACGATTCATGCCTGAAAACACCGTGGCTGTCATCAGCCCTCAAACGACCAACTTTGTCAAACGTCAATACTCGGTCAAAGCCCTACGTTGGTTACATTACTTGTGCGACAAGGAAGACAAATGGATTCAGCATGCCCGCAACGGAGGGGGCGAAAAGACCATCGGAACGTATTCGGTCGATCGCTGGGACTTAGAAAACCCAAAGATCGTGCACGAGTTTAACGGTTGCTTATTTCACGGATGTCCCGTCTGTTACCCTGGTCGTGGCACTAAAAATCAGTTTTTACAACGAACCATGGAAGACTTGTACCAGGACACTTGTCAGCGTCGCCTAAAGTTGGAACAGGAAGGATACCAAGTGGTGGAAATGTGGGAACACGAGTACGATCACCGTATGAAAACCGATCCCGAGTTTAAACGCCTCGTGGAAAGTTACCAGTTCATGGACCCGCTGAACCCGAGGGATAGTTTGTACGGAGGAAGGACCAATGCCACCTGTTTGCTGCACCAAGCCGACGAACAGAAAGGAGAAGAAATCAAATACTTGGACGTGTGTTCGCTGTATCCCTACGTGTGCAAATATTGTCGCTTTCCTGTAGGGCACCCGCAATTGTTAACGGAACACATCGACCTGAAAAACATTCGACAATACGAAGGCTTGATCAAGTGTAAAGTTTTGCCTCCCACGGACTTGTACCATCCCGTCTTACCTCACCATTGTCAAGGCAAACTGATGTTTTCATTGTGCCGTACTTGTGCCGAAACGTGCAACCAAGATCAGCCTTGTCAGTACACCCAGAAGAACGTGCCTTGACGGGAACCTGGGTCAGCGTAGAATTGTTCAAAGCTCTGGACATGGGATACCAACTGTTAGAAGTGTACGAAATTTGCCACTTTCCCAAGACACAACAATACCACAAGGGTGATCCCAGTCAGAAAGGCATTTTCGCTGACTACGTGGATGCCTTTTTGAAATTGAAACAAGAAGCCAGCGGCTATCCTTCCTGGTGTCACACTCCCGAAGACCAAATACAATTCAAAGAGAAATACTATGAACAAGAAGGCATCTCTTTAGATCACATCGAGAAAAACGAAGGTAGGCGATCGTTTGCCAAAGTGATGTTAAATTGCTTGTGGGGTAAAATGGCACAACGACCGTGTTTACCCAAGACGGAATATTTGACAGAACCTTCCCGCTACTTCCAGATGATTCACGATAAAACCAAATACATGAAACACGTGGACGTCATTCGAGAGGATTTGATCTTGGTCAATTACGAAGAAGATCTGGACTTTGTACAAGACGACCCTTTTGGAAATGTCATCATTGCGGCTTACGTGACAGCCCATGCTCGCTTACAATTGTACGACGCTTTAGAACTGTCAGGGGAACGCGTCCTGTACTTTGACACGGACAGTTGCATTTACATCCATCACCCGAGTCAACAGCACCCTGACATCGAAGGAGACCGTTTAGGAGCCTGGACAGACGAGCATCCCGACGACAAGATTCTAAGTTTCGTCAGTGGCGGTCCCAAAAATTACGGCTACGAATACCGGGACCCACAAGGAGAAGTGCACACGACGTGCAAAGTGAAAGGACTGACTCTGAATTATCGTGTGGTGAACTTTGGGGTATTGAAAGAAGCCTTGCAATCCGGAGAAGATGGAAACTTTAAGGTGACCACCTATCAACCGAACAAGATTGTACGTTTACCCACTCATCACATCGTCAGTCGGCCCTTGGAAAAAGTCTATCAAATCGTGTACCAGAAGCGAGTTCGACTTCCCAATCATTTCACCTTACCGTATGGACACGTTGGTATAAAACATTGGATGTAAGAGGATAGTCACCCGCTAGAAGGATGACTTCGCCACAGCAAGAATCGAGTGAGAAACCCGATGAGAACTCCAAGTTCAAACCCTACCATTTTCCAGTCTTCTTACCTGACTATTGTGATTGTGCCCGTCGATTGGACACGTTTCAGAAATGGCCTACGGATAGGGAAGGATTACCTTCTTCGCATGTTTTAGCTAGAACAGGATTTGTCTACTTGGGACCTGAGTCAGGATTGGGATACGAGGTACAGTGTTTCGCTTGTGGACTGAAGTTACGAATGGATATATGTATCTATAAAGATTCAGCTATTCTGGAACATACTCGATGGTCTCCGCACTGCCCTTACCTTTCTATGGCCTTTCCACCCATCACACTACGATACAATGTTGACGGTACCTTAGAGACGGTACCTTCCAGAACAAGACATAAAAAACATAAAAAAGGAAAGATGTACAAGCTTGAGACTGCATTGCGACTAGTATAAAAAGGGGCTATAGTCAAGATCGATAGTTCATTGTGACTACCAAGACCAAGCGAACAAGATGAATACTTTCAGAGAAACACAGAACAAGTTGTTTAGAAAGCACAATTCAAGTGTGAGGCTTAGGAAGTGGAATGCGATTGTGAGCCTTGCGATGGGTATGATGCTGTACGTTGTGACCTTAGCGATGCCGTAAAGCATCATGGGAACTTTGTTCTCACTACCCCTATCATGGAAAGTAATGCTCTGCGTGTCAAACCTGTGGGATGCGAAAGTGATGCCGCTCGTCCTCTTGGACATTTTACTGGGTTTCGTTTTAAAGAGGAATGTTCACCTTCACGTCTACCCCTCTACCGATGTCATCCAGCCCTGAGCAAACTCCTGCCCATGTCACTCAACCCTCATCGAAACTTACCTGTGAAAGACGAATATTCGTTTCCTGTGCATTTGTCGGAATACTGCGACTTTGAAAATCGTCTTCAATCGTTCAAAGGAAAATGGCCTAAATATCTGGGAGGACCGAACCCCGAAGAATTAGCCAGAGCCGGATTTTTCTACTTGGGTGAAGGAGATAAAGTCAAGTGCTTCAGTTGCGGTGTGTCACTTCACCACTGGGAACCGCAAGATTCGGCCTACGTAGAACATGCTCGATGGTCACCGAATTGTCATTACTTACCCTTAGTGGGACCGAGACATTGAAGTAACTTACCATAATCTGTTCATGGATACTTTACAAGAGAACATTCGTGCTTTGCCTGTGGAGTTGAGAGAACGCATTTACCGAGAACTGATCAAAATATAAGTGAAACGCAAACGCAAAGTTATTCAACCGTTTTTAAATTATGCTCTGTTCCAAAGTACAAGAAGATTAATTATTAGTGGATATTACATTAGGCACAAAGGTAAACGAGGCTATTGGCTACCACCCAAGGATTCCAAAAACAGTGTATATACTTATGGATACTTTACAAGAGAACATTTTGGGCTTGCCTGAGGAGTTGAGAGAAAGGATTTACCGAGAGCTGGTGAAAATACAAGTCAAACGTAAAGAACAATTGCATCCGTTACGTCACCAGATCTTTAACCACTGGTACCTGAATGGTATAAGAGAACTGATTCGTCAGAAATTGTTTCAGTGATCAGATCTTGTTAGTGAGTTAGTGAATGAACGAAATGTTCATCATTTTGGTTACTTCGAGATTCACCTAGATCAACGCATTGAGGAAGACGAGTTAAAGGATTACCAACATATGTTACGTGGAATCTACTTAGTGGAAGAGAAAACTTCTAATCGAAGTTTGAACTGTAGGTTACAGTATTCTAGATTTCCTAATGGAGAACGAAGATGTCTGGGTAGAATGTACGTGTATTGCTTCCGAAACAAAGAGAGTACAAAAACAGGAATCCATGCCACGGCTTATGTCACAAGTGATTGAACAGATTCCGCGGAAGGAACTCAATGACCATATTCAAACCGTGGATCATTACCATCGATTATTACAAGAACTGTATCCATTCAATCTGGGTCGACAAGTGGTGTGTGTCTTAGTGACTTGTTTTCAGGGATTTCGTTTACCAGCCGATTCCTTGTGGACTCTTTACGATCAGTACTTACCATACCCCCACGGCCTTATATGGTCACGAAAAACTCCTTTTGCTCAAAGCCTTGCGTTTTCATCTGGATACTTCTCGACCTCAACAGGAAAAAAAGATTCGTCAACTTTTAGCTACCCAAGACGTGTATAACGATGTGTGGGTAGCTTGTGACTTACATCCCCATTGGACAGATGTCCGTGCCTGGAAAGAATGGGATTTTGAGGTTTGGACCAAAGAAGTGGCCCAGTATGCACGAGAGTTATTCAAGGAAAAAAGTTACTTTTCAACCCGTGTTAGTGACGGTACCAGAAGAAGAACCCGTCACCCAGGACAGGACTGTCGTGGACAGGCCTGAAAGACCCTTTCGGGAGGACACTTGTGTGACCTTACCCCCTACTATAGAACTGGTTAGAACATTCCCCAAAACATGTTGTTGTACAGACACTTGTGTTTATTCCACGTTAATGGTTATCATGTGCTTTTTATCCTTGTACTTAAGCCTTTGGCTTTTATGTATTTTTGTCTTTCGTATTCATGTTTGAAACATTCAATAAACGTGTTCTGAAAAAAGTATATAAACTCTTGTCTTGTTTGTTTTCGTGTCACAAGTGACATTTCTCACACTATGGCTACCTCTGCTGTCTCTGCTCCCTCTTCCTCTACTGTCAAAGTCATCGACGAACACTTACATCGTTCCAGTTGGGAGGCTTTGTATCTTCGCCATCCCTTTAACATGCTCATTGCTGGACCTAGCGGTTCAGGCAAAACCGAATTCGTCAAACGTTTGATCGAACATAAACATCATCTGATCGACCGGCCACCTCAGCGGATCGTGTGGTGTTACAAAGAGTGGCAATCGGCGTACAGTCTCTTGCGAGAAAGTCAAGGCGATTCCATCGTGTGTGTGGAAGGCATTCCTAAAGAAGACGACGGCATCGTCTCTGACTCCCGTCAAACCCATTTGGTCATTTTCGACGACATGTTAGGAGAAGACGAAGAAGAAATTAAACTGTGGTTCACGCGCAAAGGGCATCACCGTAATGCCAATGTCGTTTACATCACCCAAAATTTGTTTCAACAAAGTAAAGCCCATCGCACCATCAGTCTCAATGCGCATTACGTGGTCTTGTTTAAAAGCCCTCGAGATAAATCGCAAGTGCAAGTCTTAGCCAAACAGTTAGGAACGCCTTGGCTGACTCAGGCGTACGACGATGCCACTCAAGCACCACACGCCTATTTACTCGTCGATTTGAAACCTACGACCCCCGAGGATTTGCGATTTCGTACCCACTTGTTTCACCACTGGTGCCAAGACGGAGGGCCTGTCCTGTACACGTCTCCGTCCTCGACTTAATTTCTCTCCTCATAAAAAATCTATAAAAACCCCAGACCCTTTTTCGTCTGTCTCACACAACGTCAACATGACGTCCCTTCAGTCGCATCTACCCGTCAAATTGATTCGTGCCTTGTATGGCATCGGTCGAGAAAAAAATCCACAAATACGAGCTCGTGTCTTAGAAGCTAGTCTCAAAGAAGTCTTACGATGGTTAACGGTGACGGCACGTCAAATACTCCAAGGAATCATTCAGATTCCTCATCAAACCAAACGCTTTTTCGACCGAAACAAAGTCGCTTTGGTCCAACTGGCCGATCCCCGCATCGACACTCAAACCAAAAAACAAATCATTTTGAAACCTGGAGGGAGCGGTACTCTAGGAGGGGTCATCATTCGCTCTCTCTTAAGATGGGATCCTAATGGCCCCAAAGTTATACCCAAGAAAAAAGTCCAACGAAGCCCCAGACACCACCCCGGAAAAAGAAAAGAAGCCCTCAGAAAAAGAAACAGAGAAAAAGTCCCCAGAAAAAGAAAAGCCCACAGAAGAAAACTAGTCGCAAGAGAGGCACTTCGGCCAGGACGCAACCTTACACTCGCAAACCAGTGACTGCGTCTCCGGCATCCTCACGTTCATCCACTTCTCCGTTGATGACACCAAAAACTGAAGAGTACTTGGAGACGTTGATTACACCAAGAACATCTCCGTTGATGACCCCAAAAAGAACTTCCCGGTGGCAGAACCCTCCAATTTAGCGGCAGTGGCTGCTGCTCACAAAGTACCTTCTCCCAAAATCAAAGTTCAAGAAAGATCGGGCATGTTACAAAGTTTACTGGATTTGTCCAAGCAAGAACTGGCTCGATTTAGTCCGTTACGTACCCCTGCACGACGTGTCATGCCTGTCCTCAAACTAATACGACGTAAAGACAATCAGTGGCGACGCGTTCCAGTATAAAAAGGCCTGTGACCAAGTCGGGATATCAGTGTTTTTTGGTGCTCCTGAAGACTCAAAGATGTCACCCTCCAGAAAACCCCAAGGAAAGAAAAGGAAAGGACTACCACCACGTTTAGTCAAACATGGGGTCATGTTATCTGTCCTGTCCAAAGCTTCTCCACCTCTACGAAAAAAACTCATTCAATCGGCCTCCAAAGAGGTCATCGATACCGTGTGCGAATGTTGTTTGAACGTCTTGAAAGGCACGATCCCTTCGTCCAAACACCAGAAACAATGCTTAGGCAAACATCGTCACGTTCTTCGCCAAATGGTTCAAAAGAAAATTCCCATTCGTCAAAAAAAGAAGATGTTGGTGCAACGTGGAGGTATTTTACCCCTCTTGTTAGGTCCCATACTGAAAGGAATCTTGGGAACCATGTTGGGAGGACTGGTGGGAGCAAGACAAAAAAGCCCTCGGAAGTCCCAAGATCTCAGAATCGACCCCTGACAACCCCATGGAAGGACGAAAACTGGCTTTAGTGCCTTACAAACGATGGATGGAATACCATCGGTGGCAAGAACAACGCACGCCGCATTTACCTCCCAATCCCCATTTGAGCGAGATGTCCCAGTTACAACACGAATTGCAGTCCTTGATGGATCACCAAGATTTGTCCGAAACAGAAAAATCGCAAAAGTACGGTCAACTCTTGCAACGACTGCAACTCTTTCACCAGAAAGCTATAGACGAAACAACTCTACCCACTCTGAAAGATTTTAAGACCTTGATGAAAAGTCCAGCACCATCACCAGAACCAGAACCAGTACCAGTACCACCACTACCAGTGACCAAGACAGAAAAAGGAGAAGAAGAAGAAGAAGGGTTTCAAACTCCACCAGAAAAAGTACGCAAGTTAACAACACCACCTACCTCCAGAATTGGATGGATTAAAAAGATGATGGCCACCCCTTCTTCATCACAAGAGAAAAAGAAAGTGAAGACAGAAGTGAAGACAGAAGTGAAACAAGAACCGATATCCCCCGCTCAGACATCCTCCTTTTCAACACCTATTGCCGGTCGCACACGCAAAGCATTGCAATCCAAGAAAATACCCCAAGAGAAAAAGAGTAGCGTCCTCCAAGAGTGGGTGCCTTATTAACACACCAACCAACACAAAAAATGGAAAAAGTCTCGGCCAGAATTTACTACGATCCCTCGCATCCTGCAGGTTACGCAGGAGTTCAAAAATTGTATCGTCCTGCCAAAACGCGACTGAAAAGTCTCCGTTTACCTCAAGTGCAACGATGGTTACAAGAACAAGCTACCTACACTTTACACAAACCCATTCGACGCAAGCTTGCCAGAAGTCGCACCCGAGTGGAAGGCATCGATCATCAATGGCATCCCGATTTAGCCGATTTCTCTCATTTGGCCAGCTACAATCGTGGCTACAAATATTTGTTTTGTGTCATCGACGACTTTTCCAAATTTGCCTGGGTCGTGCCCTTGACTTCCAAATCGAGCAGCGAGTTAGTGCGAGCCCTGCAACGGGTGTTGAAACAAAGCGGTCGTCACCCTCTTCGATGGCAAACGGACAAAGGCACCGAATTTCTGAACCAAGCTTTCCAAAAAGAATTAAAGAAACGTGACATTCATTTTTTTACCACCGAGAATCCCGAAACCAAAGCCAGCATCGTGGAACGTTTTCAACGCACTTTGAAAGAACGCATGTGGAAATATTTTACGCATCACCACACTCTGAAGTACATCGACTTCTTACCGCACCTGGTGCAAGCGTACAACCAATCTTACCATCGAAGCATCGGACGTGCCCCGCAAGACGTGACTCCCGAGAACGAAGTGTTGGTGTTTGAGCGCCTATTTGGTACGTCCCCGACGAGGGCTGTCCCTAAGAAAAGTGGAATGTTGGCCGTAGGAGATTGGGTGCACATTGGCAAAACCAAACGCACTTTCGACAAAGGTTACTTACCTAACTGGACGACCGAATTGTTTCGCGTCACTGGACGAGTGCATGGCCGTCATCCTACCGTCTATAAATTGGAAGACATGAACGGAGAAGTGCTCAAAGGAACGTTTTATTTGCCCTAGTTGCAACGTGCCACCAAAAAAGAAGACGACGTGTACGACATCGAAAGCATTCTCGAACGCAGAACCCGTAAAGTGGGCAAACGACGTGTCAAAGAAGTCAAAGTACGTTGGAAAGGATATCCACCCAGTTTTGATTCTTGGATCGACGCTTCGCAAGTCATCGACTATAAAAAGAAGTGATCACCATGCCCTTTCACACAGACGCAGCTACGTCGACCACTCCTTCACCTAGTTCTTCTGTGCAAGATTTACAAAAACAACCCTTGTGGGTGTGGTGTGGAGAACGTGTGCCTAAAACGCAAATCGTCTTTTTCTGCCAAATCTTCGTGGTGTATTGTGTCATCGGGGCAGCCATTGCCAATTTGAGTTTGCAACAAGGAGACAAACAATTGTGGACCATTTTATTGAGCAGTTGCATCGGTTACCTGCTTCCTAATCCCTCCCTGAAATTCTCCTCGAACGGGAACCACGGGAACCTTGTGTCCAGTACCAGTGCCAGTCACCACTCCAATAACAACCACAACCAGAACCCAATTTTGGGCGGAGACACGCCTCTGACGTCCAATAACCCCTCGGACAGCCACAGAACTCTGGAATTATGAGTCACCAAAACCAATTTTACTTAACCTTACCCAGTGACAGTTCCATGGAGGTGTTTCTCCACAACACGTTGTGCTGTTATACAGCCAAATTACCTCAGGCCATCCCCTTAGATCACGAAGCCCATTGGGAAGTGGCTTTAGTGGAAATCATTCACCCGACCCAAGTCCTCAATGTCCTTCCCAATCGAAATAAATTTGATGTAGAAGTTCATGACGAACAAATGCAACAGTGGTTGGATGGCAATGTCAAATATGACAAGAAAACCCGTTCACAAAATCAAAAGTACACCACCTATCACTTGTCCATTCCCCCAGGCTTTTATTTTAGCGGTCAACATTTGGTCAACACCATAGCCACCAGGTTTAATGGCGTGTTTCTGAAAGCTTTTGGGATTGCCAAAAAAAGTGTCACCCTGGAATACCACAAAACAGCTCGTCGCTTCCTGATAAAATTTCCTGATGGGGGTAAAATCATGTCTTTCTTATTTTGTCCAGAATTGTTTGACATGTTGGGCGGAGACATGAACATGAGAATGACCATGATCAAGAAAAACGAATTACCCATCGTTTATGACAACGAGTCTTTTAGCAAGTTATTTCATACCCAAGTAGAACTGAATGAAGGACTGAATTTGATGTTCGTGTATTCCGATGTGGTGGAGTACAACGTGGTGGGACACACCTCCGTGCCGTTACTGCGTGTCATTCCTTTCAATGTGGATTCTGCCACGAACGCTGACGAGGAAGGTGGAAACACTTACCACGTCCACCGCGAATTTGTACATCCTCACTATTTGCCTGTCAGCATGTCGTATTTGGACACGGTCAACATTACTAAAAAAGGAGATTTGGGACAAAAACCGAGGGGTTGCTCGACAGCGAGGACACTGTTTAGGAGATATGCTGAAATCGGCCTTTCGTTCGGTGGCTCCGGTGTTGAAACCGATGGTGACACGCGGATTGCACGCCATGAAAGATGCGGCACTGACGCAAGGCAAAGAATTTCTCCAAAATGTCATCATCGACAATCAAAACCCTAAAGAAGCTTTCATGAGGGCAGGCAAAAATGTCTTGCTGCAAACAGGCAAAGACATTTTAGGCCGACGAGACACACCTATAAATGTCCCGCACGCTACCGAGTCAGGCATTCAGCAAGGACAAGGCAGAAAGAGACGACGAAGAAAACACCCTTTCACCAGACTTCACACGTCTAAAGCTAGAAAGGCCAAGAAAAGAAGAACCGTTCGAGACTTAGATGTTTTCGATTATTGAGAAAGAGAAAAAAATGATGCACCGAGAGTCTTGCGCCTGTTCCAGGTCGGAACTGGATCTGTTTGCCATGCCACCCACCATGATGACCATGCAAGAATTCCAATGGGTGGAATTTCATCCCGTCTCCTCATTGACCGATTCCGCTCCCATCGAGTTTGAAATCAAGGGACAGCCCGAAGATTACATCGATCTGAATAGCAGTTACTTGTACTTGAAAATCAAAGTTAAAAATAAGGATGGAAATGCTATAGACGATGAAGCAGTTTCTCCCGTCAACAATTTCATGCATTCCTTGTTCAGTGGAGTGGACTTGTACTTGAATAACAAACTAGTCAGTAGCAGCATGGATACTTACCCTTATCGAGCCTACCTGGAAAATCTCTTGACGTACGGAATAGACGCCAAGAACACTCATCTCAATGCCTGTGTGGTATGGGAAGCTGACGATGCAAACCAGTTTGAAGAATTCGAAATTAATACAACCAAAGACCACAATGCGGGATTTTTAGAACGAAGAGACAGAATCAAAGACGGACAGAGTTTAGAACTGATGGATCGTTTTGCATTTGGACATGTGGTTGCAAGAAAAGTATTTGCTGAACTGGGTGGATGTCCGCCTTAGACTGAATCGGAGCAGTACCGCTTTCCATTTATTGGCTAATGCTGACAACTACAAAACCAAAATCCAAGAAGCCAGACTCCACGTACGCCGTGTGGAAGTGTTACCTAAAGTGGGAAACGACATCAGTCAGACGTTGAGCAGAACGACCGCCAAGTATCCGATCCGACGCGTGGAAGTGAAAACCTTCACCATTCCCAAGGGACAGCGATCCATGATCCAAGATCATCTGTTCCAAGGACAGCTACCCAAACGTTTAATCCATGGTATGGTCGCAAATGAAGCCTTCAACGGAGCTATCATTAAAAATCCTTTCAACTTTCGAAACTTCAACGTGTCCAAGATTGAAGTCAGTCGCGATTTCAAGACCTTGTGTACCCGACCTTTTGAGCCTGACTTTGAGAAGAAGAATTACTTGAGATCGTACTTGTCCCTGTACGAAGCCACTGGACAGTTAGGAACCAATACCAGTCACGGTATTACGTACGAGGATTATGCAGGAGGCTACGCTTTGTGGGCTTTCGATTTCACTCCAGACCAAGGCAGCGACGAGGGACATTTCCACCCTATAAAATCCGGCCAGATTCGTGTGGAAATTCAGTTTGGAAACCGAATCGGTGATGATGATGTAACGTTGAACGTCATCCTGTATGCCGAATTCGATAATACCATAGAAATCAACAGTTTGAGAGAAGTTATTCTAGATTACTAGAAACCATGGAAGACTATTATCCCTCTTTACCTAGTGGAGAAACTTTGGACATGGAATGTGAGGAGACCGTGGAAAAAGAAGAATCCCAAGACAAAGACGAAGAAGTTATCATGATGAAGTCAAGATGGCCAGAACAAGAAGCCCATTTAGTCTCCTGTTTTGCCAAACACTTGGTCGAAAAAATGACGGAATTGATCAAAAAAGAGTGTTATGGATGTCAAAACGATCATCTCAGTCAAATTCAACACGATAAATGCCTAATGCTGAGTCAAGAAGAAAAATTGGACGAGTATCTGGACGAAGCTTGGAGTCTCATCTCGGACGAAGTCGTGTTGCATCAGTGGTATAAAGACTTGCGTGTACATTCTTGTCCACCATTAACCACTCAAGAGATTCATCGTATCGAAGCTCTCTGAATCAAAGTGAGGAGACGAAACGAAGAAACCGTTATTTGTCAGACATTTTCAAGCAAAAAGTCAGGATCGAATTGACGACTTATTATTACCTGTGAAGAAGAAAAAAAAAACAACACACAAAACATGGATACCTGGGAACTTTATTACCTTTTGAACCACAGTTCGTATACGGCTTCTTGGAATCCTGTCGTCTGTGCTAAAGATGAACTCCCTCATCGCAAACCTCAAGACCATCTAGCTTACTTGATCAACACGGACGACAGTCATCTCCCAGGAACCCACTGGGTAGCCGTCTACTTTCCTCAAGAAGGATGTGTGGAATATTTCGATTCGTACGGATTGCCCCCTTTGGAAGACGATATCATCGATTTTATGAGAGGAAATGCTCAGACCACCCGATTCAATAATGTGAAATTACAAGGCACAGATTCCTTGGTGTGTGGCCAATATTGTGTGTATTTTCTGCATCATCGCAGCCTGGGCTATTCCTTAGAACATTTAGTGACTCATTTTGATCCTCGTTCTTCTTCAAGAAACGATGTGAAAGTAGATCGATGGTTTTGTGACCATTATACTTATCTTTTGTCTCAAGCTAGGAAACGTAGTGTCCATCAATGGCCTAATGACTTCCAACAGTGGAAATCACAATTTCATTCACAACGTTGTCAGCCCTGTTTAAAGTAGACTGTAAATTGAGAAAAATGCTGTGTTTTGAAAAAAATGTTTGATGTTATAGGGTTGGATTATTGTTAAAAAATGTTACAGTTGTTGTTGGTTAGTGTTAAGTGATTTTTGAATAAAAAATGTTGTGTTTTGAAAAAAATGCCTTTGTCTTTTGTTTGGCTATAAGAATGTTTGATTTATGCTCTTTCACTACTTACTATCCCTCTCATGACACTCATTGAACGTTGCGACTCGAAAACCGTGGAGGGATGTTTTCCTTCACGTCCGCGCTTTGACTTTAAGAACCGGGGGAGTTTCCAGTCTAACCATCCATTGTCGACTCATCCTCCTACGTAGATGTGCTCCAAACTAGCTATGCTGAACGAAGCCTAAGTAAATTTGCATAGGGTCAGACACAGTCTGATACCGAAGCCAGAAGAGATAGAGAATGTGAGAATGTTACAAGTCACTGAAGACCTGATAGAAGAGCTCTTCAGAGAAGAAGTGAACAGGGAGAAAGAAGAATGGACAGAGAAGTATAGACTTCAGAGACAGCAGCAACAGCAACAACAACAACAACAACAACAACAACAACAAGAACAACAGCAACCTGAACCTGAGAGAGGCTTTGTCGATTGTCGTATCGACACCAAAGAGTTCTTCTTCTCTTTCCGAAGAAGCAGACCTATCGCCAGAAAGTCTATCCTCAGACGACATCGCATTCTTAGAAACTAAAAGATTGCCATAGCAAAAAAAAAAAAAAAACCAGGCCTTTTCAGGGCTACCCTAATACTCTAGAAAAGAAATAACCATCGATTTGCCAATGTGTGTAGGTAGAGTAGTGTGAATATAAACACTAACTCTTTTTATAGTGTGAGGGTATGTGTTTGTGTATAGGATTGTGTGTTTGCAAGTGCTCACGTACGTTGGTATGGATAGTAAATTAAGATCATGTCTTTTTTTAGGTGTTTGAGGTGTGGGGAGAGTAGATTTAAGGTTAGATTACTTTGCGTATGTGGATAGTATATTGAAGTGATTAATGAAAAAAAAATTTAGAATAGTGATGCGTAGTATAAAAAAGTGAGTGAGTGTTTCTTTTAGGTCCGCGCGTTGTGTTGGTCATGATCTAGGTAAGATCAATTTTATGTTTTTAGGGGGGATGTTTTCCTTCACGTCCACACTTTTAGTATAAATTGAAACTCGTTCGGCAGTCCAGCTACCCTTGTTGATTGATCAACACGAGAATGAACACCAGACTAGCGAAACTGTTGGAACTTCATGTGCATCTGGAATATGCCAGGTGCCTGTTGAACGAACTGGCCGAGGAAGCCATTGTGGAAGAGGGAAGGATGAGAGAGGAGGAGGAGAGAAGAAACAAAGAAGAGGAGGAGAGAAGATACAAAGAAGAGGAGGAGAGAAGATACAAAGAAGAGGAAGAGGAGAGAAGAAACAAAGAAGAGGAGGAGGAAAAGGAGAGAAGAAGAAGAAATTTCAGAATCCCAGAGACAGAAAATTGGGATTCTGAAGCTATTTATCCTGCCTCTGCTCTCTCCCCAAAAAAAGTAAAAAGTAACTGGGGAACAAGATGTGTATGTGGCGCCAGGCCTGGAAGGTGCCACCATTAACCAGGTGTCCATGAAGTTCCAAAAAAAAATAGCCCTTTTCAGGGCTACCCAATACTCTAGAAAAGAAATAACCATCAATTTGCCAATGTGTGTTGGTAGAGTAGTGTGAATATAAACACTAACTCTTTTTATAGTGTGAGGGTATGTGTTAGTGTGTGTTTGTGTTAGTAAGCACTCACGTAAGTTAGTGTGAATAGTAGATTATGGGTTGGTTTATTGTTTGTTAGCGTATGTAAAGAGTATAGTTTGGGTTTTGTAAAAGCTAAAGTAGGATTGTGTGGATAGTAGATTATGGATTAGGTTTTAATGATTTGCGTGTGTAAATAGAAGATTTGGGGATTGTTCATTGATGGTTCACGTATGTGGATAGTAGATTATATGAAATGAGAAAAAGTAGGGGATGTTTTCCTTCACGTCCGCGCTTTGTTTGGTGATGATTTAGGTAAGATCAATTTTATGTTTTAGGGGGATGTTTTCCTTCACGTACGCGCTTTTAGTATAAGAACCCACAGTATTCGTCGTTCAAACCATTCTTCAAAGAATAAAAAAAGAAGATGGCTTCGAACCACCTTGACAAAATGCAAAAATTACAAGACGTTTTGGACAATTTAGGAATGATGGAGCAGATGTTAGTGAGACTCAATGAAGTCCCCATCGAGTAAAGATGGAGATCAACAATTTAAGAAAAGTAAAGGACATAATAAGTGGTGTCATGAAAGAGATAAAGGAGGAGAAGGAGGATGAAGAGGAAAGGATGAGAATAAGAGCATGGAACCAAAAAATTGAAAAAGAAGATGAAAATGAGAAGAGGAAGAAAGAAGAGGAGGAGAAAAAAGAAGAGGAGGAGAAAGAAAGAAGAGAAAGAGTGTAGGAGAGAAAATAAGAAGTTGGTTGAGAAAAAGAAGAAATTAGAAGCAGAAGAAGAAGAAGAAAAACCAAAGGCCCTTTTCAGGGCCACTCACATTTCTCGAAAAGCGAATGACTTTCCATTGCCTACCCCTTTTTCTTAAAAAAAAATTTTTTATTTTTATTTTTTTATTTTAAAAAAAAAATCCCATGTTCAATTCCCCTTGTCCCTAGACAGACCCACACTTTATTCCCCCATGTTTAATTCCCCTTGTCGCTAAAGTGACCCACTTTTTTCTCCATGTTCAATTCCCCTTGTCGCTAGAGTTGCCCACGATTTTTCTCCATGTTCAATTTCCCTTGTCGCTATATTTGCCCACGATTTTTCTCCATGTTAAATTTCCATTGTCGCTATATTTACCCGGGTGGGGTGGGGGGTCTGTAATGCTAATTCCCATTGTCGCTCTAATGCCCTTATTTACTACTAACAAAGTTTATACAATATTTACAGCTTTTGTTTATAACGTTCAATTAATTAAATATTGTTCATTTGTTATTGACTCTATGTTGATCATCTATGCCCTCCCCATCCTGGGACACATACATTCAAACTTTTGATTCATCTTCCCTAACACAATACGCTCCTTTCTTAAATAAAAGCACATGTAGGTCCCTTAAGGACCAGTCGGGTTTTAAACTATTTAGCCTTGTGCGTGTTGGTCAGCACAAGTAAAGTAAATTATGCATCTGTGAAGATGCTTATTGGATCACAGTAAGGTTTGGTAACAAGCGCATCATGGATATTTTAAGCAAGAATCACTCAAAAGAACTGTAACCTAAAATAATCTCCAAGAACTCAAGAGGAGATTCTTTCTTATTATTATCTGCTGAGTTTTTGTTTTTGTTTTTATTTTTGGTTGAAAGTATCATATTCTTCAAGAAGTACCAGAGTTTTAAATTATCTGCTGTGATCTGTATTAAATGTCAGATTACCACCTTTTCATTTGGGATGAAGTAGACATAACTAAAAGTCATGAAAGCTCATGCTTAAGAGGACTAAATGACAGCAAGATGTTGAGGATGGCCATCATGGCAGCCATATTGGATGTAGAGTTGTGATCATTGTCATTAGGTGCCACCCAGTTATCGTAAGAAGTCTTTTGGTAAAACCCATGTGTTGATATGGCCATCCATTTGGAAGGAATAAAGATAACAATATTCTCCAGGTAACACCACATTGACTGAACTGAGTCAGTTTGCATTATTTTAGACACTGTATGAACTCCTCTGATGAAAACTTCATGTCAAAATGACTTTCCGTTTAAGAGGCTTTGCCTTAATAAGGTTTTCAAGTTGGCCGCTATGACTGCCATAGTAAACGTCAGAAAATACAATATCATTTAGGACCAACATGACATCGTAAGAAGTCTTCTGAAAACGCCATGGTGATATGCCATTTTGTTTTGGAGGAGTAATAATAACAAGAATTTAAGTTGGCTGCCATTATGTCTATATTGACATCAGATTGGCACTGTTACATGCAGGATTAATTACACATCATAAAAAGTCTTTTGGTGAAAGCACAATGTCTGTGTGACCAGTAATCTAGGAGAAGCAGCAATAACATATTGGAGGTCAGATTGATGCCATTTTCGTTACATTCAACTAGAGATATCAAATTTTTTCTTAGTGTAAACCCCGCATTATATGACAATCCATGCAGATTTTCAAAATGTCTACTGTTGTGACCATATTGGATCTTTACGCAGCACCATTTCATTTAGGATTATCTAGATCATGGATGACTGTGTTTGTAAACGTTCATGACAAACATCCAATTAGGTTAGTAAGAGTAACAATAACGAACCTGTCCTAATAGATGGACAAATAACAGACAATTGACAACATATCATCCTGCAAGCAACCCTGGTCGATGACCAGAAGTTCGGAAATCCAAAACAGGCTATTATTTTCTAAAATTATTGGTTTGACCCGCACGTTTGCTTTACACTCTGTATCATGTAATTCTCTTACTCATCCTTCTACTATGTATTGTGCTAATGTTGAACTTTCATCTGACCCTAACCAACTTGGAAACTAAAAATACAAGTGGTTTACACCGATATTAAGTTTGAAATACTGGAAACAAAGACTTTACTTTTTATTAAATATTGTACATGGAGTTCGGGTCAAACTGAAAGCTAATATCCACACATTTTCTTAATAGAAGGCACCAGTATACTGCACTTTGTCACCACTGTGAATGACTTTTTGGAGACAGATGTCAAACTTTAATTACTGTGACTACTGGGGCTGTGTTCACATTGGTCAGTCAGGTCGTTCCCCCTAACTTTCAGAATCCCAGCTGGACTCAAGCACGAATACACGATAGAGTGACCTACTCTGTGAGAAACCAGAAATTTCAGCAGCTAGCTATACAGATATTTCAGATCATATATTAATAGGTACTATACCATTGTATATCTACATTATGTGTTTCATGTTTTATTCATGGTTGTAGATTGTCAGGGTCTTTTAGTAGACAGCACAATGCTTCAAGATAGTAGGTGTCTACTTTAAGACTAGATCATTTCATTTGGTACAAACGTTATTGTGTCATTTTGACCTTGGAAGTTTTAAGAAGAAATCTTGTTGGCAATTTGATGGCACGAGATCAGGTCATTGATTTCCCCACCCTGAGGAAACCACGCGACCTAATTTCTGATTGGTTTGCTGCTAAATAACCTGACCTTGTTTACAGTTACAATGATCTAGAAATGATTATTTTAACCTCATTCTGATTCTGCAACCGTGTCTTAGATTTTCATATAACGTATGCTTACCATTATTTTAGTTATTCCTTGATTAAACAACAGTCGTGGTGGAGTCAAATAGTTGTGTCCAATTCATTTGAGGGATTTAAATTATTTCAATTATTCAGAGACTCAGACTTTGGAATTTAGTAGCTTTTGAAATGACTGTGAATTCATTTAAAAACATTTTGGATTGTATCATTGTGATACATCAAGACCATTGGCAAATCAGCACAATATATTAAACTTCATTTTGAATACCACTGGAACTCATTTGAAATACTCAGATATGTTTTGCTTGTGATAGAACGTTGAGGACTAGATCATTTTTTTTTCACTTTGTATTCTAGGGAATTAAATTATTTGTTACATTTTACAGAACCTGTTGAGTGTCATTCGTTTATATTACTTAATTTAAGACCACAGGGTCGTAACACTATAGAGTTTATCGAAAATTTCCTTAGTTTGTTTTGCTATAATTAGAATTCATGCTGGAAAAGTAAATCTTGAGTGCCAAGAACGCATTCAAGGGAGGTAACTTGTGTCACCTTAAAATATATGCAAGCAATGGAAGTAGCTCTTGTCATTATAAAATATAATGCAAGCAAAATAGTTAACTCGTATGCGTTGTCAATAATTTTGTCAAAATTCATTGCATAAACTTTCATCATCTGCCATCATTTGTTTAAGTTCATTATATAATCTTTCATCATCTGCAATTCATTGTAATTAACTTTATACAAACACGAATAAAAACAGCTCTAAATGGTAGTACAGTTGAACCTGTCTTGAAAGACCACCTCATTTGCCAAAAAAGTATGGTCTCTCAAGACATATGGTCTCCCATAACAGGTCACAATCCTATATAATCAATACATTTGTGCACTGATAACGTGGTCACTCAAAACATGTGGTCTCGCATAGTAGTGATCTTTCAAGACAGGTTTTACTGTATAGCAAAAGGTGACACCTAATGAGCTATTTCCTGTACAAAGCAAAGTGTTTTCCGATACAAGAATGTCATACATTTCCTGGTAGAACACTCATGGAGACGCGTGCATCTCTTGATGATTACAAACAATGCGATTTCAGATTATACATAAAAAGCGCCGTGTTCTGTAAGAACGACACGGGTGAGCTCATAACCACCTTTTTCATACTACCTTCAACACGAATCTGAACTATGTTTTATTAAAGAAATGTGTAATCCACATGAGATTATTTGTCACTTTGTCTTTTTTAAGATACTTTTAAAACGTTGTGATAATGATTTGGAAGGAAAGTATTGCCAAGAATCTAATATACTGTAACGGACCTCCTTTGGCTATGCTATCCTCTCTCCCTATCTCGGATTATTACGGATCTGTGTTACGACTCTATGAACATAAACTAAATAACAGAAAGCATCAATACCAACAAGTTTTTTAAGCTTAATATAGAATTTTATTATCAAAGTTATAAATGAAAATATGAGAGGAACTTACAGTATTATGAGGTGAGTCCAAACTAATTCTTATAAAGTACTATAAAAGTCCTAAATGAATGAAAAGTTCTCTATAAATTTCAAAACCGGGTATGTACTGGTCCGCCATGAATCGTGACGCTGTCAAGATGGCGTTGTCGAGAACTCCTTCAAATACTTCACAATAGTTCCAGAATAATACTATAATCCAAATTATGAGCACTTTCTATTTCCACTGAACAGTCCAAAACATGTATTTCTTCTCCAATAATGACCAAATACAACATAAAACACGTCTGCAGACTTTCTAAAGGAACACAAGAAATAAGAACGAATCAAAATTCGGATGAATCTGACTGGTCAGCTCTCCCCTGACATACACCTTCTATTATGACTATATTCACAACATACCCCTCATGACAGATCATAATAATCCATTAACGAAATCTGCCTATTTCTGTGACCTGACCCAACCAATGGGAAGATACTGAATTCTTTTAGAATCGTTCGAACCCCATCAGCCAATGAGATATTAAGCCAAAGTCGTCATCAACATATAACTAAGCATCTATGTATAGATCCTATGCAATTGTTATGCTCTTAGCATACTCAGGTCTCGTAGGCAAAATCTAACTTTAGATAAACCGTACAATTTACAACCATAAATAAAAATAACAAAAATTAGATAAAATCATGTACCAGGAATTACACACACATACACACACACACACACACACACACACACACACACACGCACACACACACACACACACACACATATATATATATATATATATATATATATATATATATATATATATATATATATATATATATATATATATATATATATATATATATATATATATATATGCTTCAAGATGACTTCTGTCTTTCCTAGGCCAAATACGTTGGAGGCTTCGATAACCTGTCCACAATTGCCTGTAGGTGAATCTCTTCATGGGCCATCGGGCACATTCATCTGCAAAGAGTGCTTCAGTGATGGGTCTTTCTAGCGTCTTGGTCTTTGCAGCTAGGCGACGGAGATCAAACACTGATCCACCCAGGCGATATCCAATTCATATACCAAGGTCAAGGTTACAGATGGCATGTAGCAGTACCTGTGTGAAGAAGAGGTTGAAGAGTACCGGAGCGAGTATACAGCCCTGTTTGACACAGTTGGATATGGGGAATTACTCAGATGGTTCACCGTCTGAGAGAATCTCTCCATTCATGTTATCGTGGAAGAGCCGGATGAGGTTTACCTGAGGACTACCCACAGTGCACCTCTGCTCATTGTATTGAAAGCCTTTGTCTGGTTCACGAAGACGGCATACATATCAATGTTCTGTTTAAGGTACTTTTCTTTTATTTGTCTCACTGCGAAGATCATGTTAACGGTGAAGCGGTCTGGGCAAAAGCCACACTGAGACTTGGGGTGGTTATCTTCTGACACTGCCGCAATAAGCCTGTTGAGCATGATGCGAGCAAGTGTTTTGTAAGCTATTGAGAGCAAGGAGATGCCTCTGTAGTTACTGCTGTCTGTTCGTGTGCCTTTATTCTAATAGTATGTCACAATTGATGCGTCGCGGAGGTCGTATGGCATCTCCCCATTTCGTCCAGATGCTGATTAGCACATCATGGAATACCTCCAGAGTCTGTTAACTGAGAGCCTTGTACACATCCGCTGGGATACCATCCTATCCAGGTGCCCTGCCACAGTTCATTTGTTTAATGGCCATCCTCAATTCCTCTATAGTTGGCGGAACATCCAGTTGGTCGTGCGCTGGTTGTTGGGGTATCTGGTCAAGAACAGATAAGCTGACCGATTAGGGTGGGTTTACGAGCTGACTAAAGAGTTTTTCCATCTGTCCTTAATGCCAGACTTGTCCTTAATTAGTGTACTGTCATCTGCAGGAAGCAGATGGGCAGAGCCAGACTTTTAGGGGCTGAAGATTGACTTGGTGACATTGTAGAACTCTTTGGAGTTGTTATTGTCGGCATAGCGTTGCACTTCATCAGTGTTCCTTTCCCACCAATGGTCATGCATCTTGCGGATTTCTCTCTGAGCCTCAGCTTGATAGGATTTGAAGCGGTCTTTTTGGGGATGGGTTTTGTGTCATTCTGCTAGTCCATGAATGCTTTGTTCTTTATGGCAAGCAGATCTTCAATGACACCGTTTTTTCTATAGAACCAGTTTTGGTGGGTTCGCTTCTTGTGGGCCAGAGTCTCCATAGCTCTTTCTCTTATCATGTACCTGAGAATGTTCCATTTCTCTGAGGTATTTGCACGTATAGTTCCAATGGTGGACAGCTTGTCATCTTGGCTCTTCTGGAAATTGAGCTGGGTGAAAGGCTGCTAACGTTTGACAATGTTGGAGGCTGTGCGCACAAGTTAAGGACGCTTTGGTTGATGTGGGGTAATGTGCAGCTTTAGGATAGTTCGGACAAGTGTGTGGTATGTCCAGCAATCAGCTCCTCGCGTGGCCTTGGTGAAGTGGACATCCTGGGCATCGCGTTGGCGGACTATTACATTGTCGATTAAGTGCCATTTGCGAGATATATGATGCATCCAGGTGTTATTGTGTTTGTTCGCCATTCTGAACATCGAGTTTGTGATTAGGAGGTCAAATTCTGCGCATTTGCTGAGTAGGAGCAGATCGTTGTTGTTCATCTTACCGGCACCGTGCTTGCCAAGCACATCTTTCCTTCGACCATAATCGCAGCCAGCACGGGGGTTGAAATCATCCAACCGAGCTGAGTATAGAGCTGAGGTCCGTATAGAACTACTCAATGGTTTCCGTTGGGCACGAGGGCTTTGAGGCGTAGGAGCTAATGATTGTTGCGTGGTGTAGGTGGCTGATGGATAGTCGCAAATTCATTAGCCTCTCGTTGATACCAACAGGCATGTCTGGAAGCTGCGTCAGAAGACTTGATTTGATAGCCAGGCCGTCTCCGTGGATCCTGTCATCGTTATGTGCTTTTCCTTTCCAGAATAAGCTGTAGTCGCTTGCTACCTCAGTCAAAGAACCAACCTCTGCGAACCGGGTTTCACTCAAGGCTGCAATGTCGATATTGTAGCTTGAAAGCTCCTTAGCAACTAGGGCTGTTCTCCTGTGAGTTCTTGCTATGCTCTCTTTGTCCACGAGAATACGACTATTCCATTCTCCAAGAAGAAGATTTTACTTTTATAGTTTCGACGCAGATATGGATGTAACTGCCATCCGCGAAAATCTGTCCAGATTTTTAAAGGCAGGCTATTTTTAGGCCACCTTTTCTAGGCCCCTCCCTATGTAGGGTGAGCAGCGTTGTCCTGAAAAGGTCTGCTCAGTCGCCCTGGATGCTGCCGAACTGTCCCGTTGCTCTGGGTACAGAGCAGAGCGACCACTTGTCCAAGGGTCTCCTACGTGCAGGTCTAATACTACAGTGGTCATCTCCACCTATTGCTTCGCCAGGAGCCCATTGCCGCAGAACTTTGTTAGGTGCACGTAAGGAACAATGAGTGTGATGATGGGGATGAATTATAGATGCACAACATAACCTGTGCGTGAAGGAGATTAAAGTGAAATAGCCTTTGCACAGAGACAGCCTCACTCTCTCTGCCTTGGTAGTTGGAACTCAGTGGTGCGAATATTCGTCACGGCTGGGGACTACTTCGGCTGCATTGATGGCCATCGCGTCTTCAGTGCCTTGTCATGCCATGCGCTTTCCACAAAGCGTTTGCAGATTCGCCTTTGTGGCCGTTGGATCACTCAGTTGATCTCTTCCGCTCAGTCTGTCGAAGCTGGCTTTGCATGCAATGATAGGCAAGCTTCTAAGTCAACTAGGGTTTGAGGCCCGTCGGCTACCCTCACCTGGTTTAGCCAACCAGTTGAAGCCATTGCCCCTGGTGTGGCCGCTGCGTATGCTACAGCTGCTTGGAGCCACAGGTGAGAGCTGAGCTCGTGGTGAGGACCAAAGGTGGACGAGCTACTCCCAAATGAACACGATTTGCCCCCCACCAGAGGTACTACCTCCCCCAGAGCACCTCAAACACCGTATATATATATATATATATATATATATATATATATATATATATATATATATATATATATATATTTACGTGTCCGATGCGCTACGGGAGTAGAACTCGAAGGTAGTGGTGGAGGTGGCAATGGAATGGCTTTGGTCTTCTTTTCATTTTTTTTTTCTGGTTTCCCTTCTTTCTTTTTCACTTCTATCGAAGGAGGAGTGGACATCATCTTTTTAACCCAAGCTTTCATTTCTTCTCGTTGGGGTGTGGGGGATGGGGTCAACAAGGATGCTGCAATCTTACTAGACATGCGAGCTGCTGACGGTGTTTGAAACAGTTCTCGTATCTCTTCTTCCTCAGGCCTTCGTGGGGTAGCATCTCCGGTGACCCCTCAGGATGGTAGTAGTGGTGGTGGTGATGGTGTGGGGGATGGACCTTTCATCAAGGTCTTCAAATCTTTCAGAGTGGGAAGAGCTGTTTCGTCTAAAGCTTTTTGGTGAAAGAGTTGCAGTCGTTGGAAGAGTTGGCCGTACTTTTGCGATTTTTCTGTTTCAGACAAATCTTGGCGATCCATCAAGGACTGCAATTCGTGTTGTAACTGGGACATCTCGCTCAGATTGGGATTGAAAGGCACTGAAGCTAGTTTTCGTCCTTCCATGGGATGTCAGGGGTCGATCCTGAAATCTTGGGACTTAGAGGTCCTTTTTATCTTGCTCCCATCAGTCCTCCCAACACGGTTCCCAAGACTCCTTTCAGTAATGGGCCTAGTAAGAGGGATAAAATTCCTCCACGTTGGACCAACATCTTCTTCTTTTGTCCGATGGGGATTTTCTTTTGAACCATTTGGCGCAGAACGTGACGATATTTGCCTAAGCATTGTTTCTGGTGTTTGGACAAAGGGATCGTGCCTTTCAAGACGTTCAAACAACATTCGCACACGGTATCGATGACCTCTTTGTAGGCTGTTTGAATGAGTTTTTTTCGTAGGGGTGGAGAAGCTTTGGACAGGACAGATAACATGTCCCCATGTTTGACTAAACGTGGAGGCAGCCCTTTCCTTTTCTTTCCATGGGGTTTAGAAGAGGAATGTTTTCTGGAGGGGGACATCTTTACTTGTGGGTTCCGTGACATTCACCAAACAGACACTAACGTCGATGACTTAACAGACGCCCTTTTATCTTTTTGGGGGGACTATCGCTTTGTCATAAAGGTGACAACGTTTTTTCCAAAATCGATAAGGAATCCTCCCTTTTGTTGATGCCTTTTTTTCTTGGAACAACTGTGTCTTTTCTTAGGGTAACGTCGATGCTTGGCTAAGCGCTTTCTCGGATGACGAGTTTTGCCTTTGTCTCTTTCTTTTTTGACTTCTTGGAGGTGACATCTTTTGGAAGTTCACTAATACCCCTACTTGGTCGCAGGCCTTTTTATACTGGAACGCGTCGCCACTGATTGTCTTTACGGCCTATCAAATTGAGGACAGGCATGACACGTCGTGTAGGGGTACGCAACGGACTAAATCTAGCCAGTTCTTGCTTGGACAAATCCAGTAAACTTTTTAACATGCCCGATCTCTCTTGGACTTTGATTTTGGGAGCAGGTACTTTGTGAGCAGCGGCCAGTGCCGCTAAATGGGAAGGTCCTGCCACTGGGGTAGTTCTTGGGGTCATCAACGGAGAAGTTCTTGGTGTGATCAACGTCTCCAAGCACTTTTCGGTTCTTGGTGTCATCAACGGAGAAGTGACTGAACCTGAGGCTACCGGAGACGCAGTCACCGCCGTGACAGGTCGTGGTTTGCGAGTGTAAGGATGCGTCCTGGCCGAAGTGCCTCTCTTGCGACTAGTTTTCTGGGGGCTTTTCTTTTTATGGGGGCTTTTCTTTTTCCGGGGCTTTTGTCTGGTAAGAGGAGGGTCCCGCCACTGAAGAAGTTCTTGGAGACACAGGTCTCCTTGGGGACCTGGTTTTGACACTGTGGCTCGTTTTGTTCTTCTTGGAGCTTCGTTTGACTTCTTTCTTCTTGGGGAGAACTTTGGAGCATTAGGATCCCATCTTAAGAGAGAGCGAATGATGACCCCTCCTAGAGTACCGCTCCCTCCAGGTTTCAAAATGATTTATTTTTTGGTTTGAGTATCAATGCGGGGATCGGCCAGTTGGGTCAAAGCGACTTTGTTTCGATGGAAAAAGCGTTTGGTTTGATGTGGAATCTGAATGATCCCTTGGAGTAATTGACGTCCTGTCACCGTGAACCATCGTAAGACTTCTTTGAGACCAGCTTCTAAGACACGAGCCCGTGTTTGTGGTTTTTTTTTCATGACTGATGCCATACAAGGCACGAATCAATTTGACGGGAACATGTGATCGAAGGGACGTCATGTTCAAACTGTGTGAGACAGACGAAAAGTGTCTGAAGTTTTTATAGATTTTTTTGAGCGAAGTTAAGTCGAAGACGGAGACGTGTCCAGGACAGGCTCTCCGTCTTGGCACCAGTGGTGAAACAAGTGGGTACGAACTCGCAAATCATCGGGGGTCGTAGGTTTCAAATCGACGAGTAAATGGGCGTGTGGAGTGTGAGTGGCATCTTCGTAACCTGAGTCAGCCAAGACGTTCCTAACTGTTTGGCTAAGACTTGCACTTGCGATTTATCTCGAGGGCTTTTAAACAAGACCACGTAATGCGCATTGAGACTGATGGTGCGATGGGCTTTACTTTGTTGAAACAAATTTTGAGTGATGTAAACGACACTGGCATTACGATGATGCCGTTTGCGCGTGAACCAAAGTTTAATTTCTTCTTCGTCTTCTCCTAACATGTCGTCGAAAATGACCAAATGGGTTTGACGGGAGTCAGAGACGATGCCATCGTCTTCTTTAGGAATGCCTTCCACAAACACGATGGAATCGTCTTGTCTTTCTCGCAAGAGGCTGTACGCCGATTGCCACTCTTTGTAACACCACACGATCCGCTGAGGTGGTCGATCGATCAAATGATGTTTATGTTCGATCAAACGTTTGACGAATTCGGTTGTGCCTGAACCGCTAGGTCCTGCAATGAGTATGTTAAAGGGATGGCGAAGATACAAAGCCTCCCAACTGGCACGATCTAAGTGTTCGTCGATGACTTTGACAGTAGAGGAAGAGGGAGCAGAGACAGCAGAGGTTGCCATAGTGTTAGGAATGTCACGTGTGACACGAAAAACAAACAAGACGAGAGTTTATATACTTTTTCAGGACACGATTATTGAATGTTTTAAACATGAATATGAAAGGCAAAAATACATAAAAGCCAAAGGAATAAGTACAACGATAAAAGGCACATCGAAATTATCAACGTTTAATAGAAACAAGTGTCTGTACAACATGTTTTGGGTAATTTTCTCACCACTTCTATAGGGGTAAGGTCACACAAGTGTCCTCCCGAAAGGGTCTTTCAGGCATGTTCACGACAGTCCTGTCCAGAGTGACGGGTTCTTCTGGCACTGTCATTAACACAGGTTGAAAAGTGACTTTTTTCCTTGAACAACTCTCGAGCATACTGGGCTACTTCTTGGATCCAAGCCTCAAAATCCCATTCTTTCCAGGCACGGACATCTGTCCAATGGGGGTGTAAGTCACAAGCTACACACACATCGTCATAAATGTCTTGGGCAGCTAAAAGTTGACGAATCTTTTATTCTCGTAGAGGTCGAGAAGTATCCAGATGAAAACGCAAGGCTTTGAGCAAAAGGAGTCTTTCGTGACCATTTAAGGCCATTTGGTTGGTAAGTACTGATCGTAAAGAGTCCACAAGGAATCGGCTGGTAAACGAAATCCCAGAAAACAAGCCACTAAGACACACACCAGTTGTCGACCCAAATTGAATGGATACAGTTCTTGTAATAATTGATGATAGTGATCCACGGTTTGAATATGGTCATTGAGTTACTTCCACGGAATCACTAGAGATGTTCGTTCTCCAGTTGGGAATCTAAATCTTGCATACTGTAACCTACACTTCAGAGTTTGTTTAGATGTTTCCTCTTCCGCTAGGCAGATTCAACGTAAAATATGTTTTTAATCCTTTAACTCGTCTTCCTCAATACGTTGCTCTAGGTGAATCTCGAAGTAACCAAAATTATGAACATTTCGTTCATTCATTTCGTTCATTCACTAACTCAAAGTGTTGAACAAGGTCTGACCACTGGAACAATTTCTGACGAATCAGTCCTCTTATACCATTCAGGTACCAGTGGTTAAAGATCTGGTGACGTAACGAATGAAACTGTTCTTTACGTTTGCCTTGTATATTGACCAGCTCTCGGTAAATGCGTTCTCTCAACTCCACAGGTAAAGTACGTATGTTCTCTTGTAAAGTATCCATGAATAGGTCATACTAAATCCTCTTTTGTCTGACACAAGAAATGTACCGTTTACACAGACATGGTTTTACTTCAGTGTCAAATTTAAATCGTTTAGTCACTAATTTACACATTACTATTCGTTCAGACGTTTCCTCTTTCATTAAGTCGACTTGTTTTAAAAGATGTTGGTAATTCGTTAACTCTTCCTCTGTAATTCGATGCAGTAAGTTTACAATGTAGTAGATAGAATCATCAATAGCAAACCAATCCTTTTTAAAACCAGGGGGCTGTTGATCAATGTCTGTCCAATGGAACACTTTCAACTGAATCAGTCCTTTTATAGCATTCAGGTACCAGTGATTTAAAAATCGGTGACGTAACGGATGCAATTGTTTTTTACATTTCACTTGTGTTTTGACCAGCTCTCGGTAAATCCTTTCTCTCAACTCCACAGACAAAGCACGAATATTCTCTTCTAAAGTATCCATGAATAGGTCAGTCCGTACTATTCATAATCTTCTCCTAGAGCAAAAGTAATCCACACAGTAAGTAATCTCTGACCACAGCCATTCTGGGTAACGTCCAAGAATCTCACTGAACTCTTTTGATGTAAATGGTCAAGAATAATATAATAGGACTTGACCCAGAGAAATCTAACACATTGATTAATTTTTTCCACATTCCTCTTGTGAATTTCTCGACACAAAAGTTCTACATTTACCCACTGAGTTTTCACACTGGCAAGTCCCTGCCAAACTTCCTTGTAAATCTTCTCTTGCAGTTCTTTAGGTAATGAATCAATATCGTTTTTGAAATTAAGTTTAAATACTGGTCTTGGTGATGTCCAACATTTGTTTCCTAACCAATCTGGTTTCTTCCTCAACGACATGGTATGTTCCTTCAATGTCGTCTCGGTCCCACTAAGGGTAAGTAATGACAATTCGGTGACCAACGAGCATGTTCTAGGTAGGCCGAATCTTGCGGTTCCCAGTGGTGAAGTGACACACCGCAACTGAAGCACTTGACTTTATTCCCTTCACCCAAGTAGAACCATCCGGCTCTGGTTAATACTTCGGGGGTCGGTCCTCCCAGATACTTAGGCCATTTTCCTTTGAACGATTGAAGACAATTTTCAGAGTCTCAGTATTCAGACAAACGCACAGGAAATGAATATTCGTCTTTCACAGGTTCGTTTCGATGAGGGATGGGTGACATGTACAGGAGTTTGCTCAGGGCTGGATGACATCCGTAGGGGGGTAGACGTGAAGGTGAACATCACCTTTAAAATGAAACCAAGTAAAGTATCCAAGAGGACGAGCGGCATCGCTTTCGCATCCCTCAGGTTTCTCACGCACAGCATCACTTTCCATGATAGGGGTAGTGAGAACAAAGTTCCCATGATATTTTACGGCATCGCTAAGGTCACAGCGTACAGCATCGTTACCATCGCAAGGCTCACAATCGCATTCTACTTCAGAAGCCATCGCATTCTACTTCAGAAGCCCCAAACTTGAATTGTGCCTGTCTCAACTTGTTTGTGTTTCTCTGAAAGTATTCATCTTGTTCGCTTGGTCTTGGTAGTCACAATGAACTATCGATCATGCCTAGGGTTCCTTTTTATATACAGACCAATACCGACGTGTCCATACGGTAAGGTGAAATGATTGGGAAGTTGCACTCGCTTCTGGTACACAATTTGATAGACCTTTTCCAAGGGTCTACTGACGATGTGGTGAGTGTGTAAACGTACAATCTTGTTGAGCTGATAGGTGGTAACTTTAAAGTGGTCATCTTCTTTAGACTGCAAGGCTTCTTTCAATACGCCAAAGTTGACCACTCGAATGGTACGATAATTCAGAGTCAATCCTTTCACTTTACACTTCGTGGTTGTTCCGGTATTCGTAGCCGTAATTTTTAGGACAGCCACTGGCGAAACTTAGAATCTTGTCGTCGGGGTGCTTGTCTGTCCCGGCTCCTAAACGGTCTCCTTCGATGTCAGGGTGCTGTTGACTTGGGTGATCGATGTAAATGCAGCTGTCCTTGTCAAAGTGCAGGACACGTTCCCCTAACAGTTATAAAGCTTCGTACAATTTTAAGCGAGCATGAGCTGTCACGTAAGCCGCAATGTTGACATTTCCAAAGAGGTCTACTTCTACAAAGTCCAGATCTTCTTCATAATTGACTAAGATCAAATCCTCGCGAACGACGTCCACGTGTTTCATGAATTTAGGTTTGTCGTGAATCATCTGAAAGTAGCGGGAAGGTTCTGTCAAATATTCCGTCTTGGGCGAACACGGGCGTTGTGCCATTTTTCCCCACAAGCAATTTAACATCACTTTGGCAAACGATCGCCTGCCTTCGTTTTTCTCGATGTGATCTAAAGTGATGCCTTCTTGTGCCCAGTATTTCTCTTTGAATTGTATTTGGTCTTCGGGAGTGTGGCACCAGGACGGATAGCCGCTGGATTCTTGCTTCAGTTCCAAAAAGACATCCACGTAGTCAGCGAAAATGCCTTTCTGACTATGGTAACCCTTGTGGTATTGATGTGTCTTGGGAAAGTAGCGAATTTCGTACACTTCTAACAGTTGGTATCCCATGTCCAGGGCTTTGAACAATTCTACGCTGACCCATGTCCTCGTCAAGGTGCATTCTTCCTGACTGTGCTGACATGGTTGATCTTGGTTGCACGTTTCGGGACAAGTACGGCACAAAGGAAACATCAGTTTGCCTTGACAATGGTGAGGTAGTACGGGATGGTACAAGTCCGTGGGATTCAAAACTTTGCACTTGATCAAACCTTCGTATTGTCGAATGTTTTTCAGGTCGATGTGTTCCGTCAGCACTTGCGGGTGCCCTGCAGGAAAGCAACAATATTTGCACACGTAGGGATACAGAGAACACACATCCAAGTATGTGATTTCTTCTCCTTTCTCTTCGTGGTACAGCAAACAGGTGGCATTGGTCCTTCCTCCGTACAAACTATCCCTCGGGTTCACGGGGTCCATGAACTGGTAACTTTCCACGAGACGCTTAAACTCGGGATCGGTTTTCAAACGGTGATCGTATTCGTGTTCCCACAGTTCCACCACTTGGTATCCTTCCTGTTCTAACTTTAGGCGTCGCTGACAAGTGGTCTGGTACAAGTCTTCCATGGTTCGTTGTAAAAACTGAATTTTAGTGCCACGGTCAGTGTAACAGACGGGACATCCGTGAAATAAGCAACCGTTAAACTCGTGCACGATCTTGGGGTTTTCTAAGTCGCAGCCATCGACCGACCGAATGCGTTCCGATGGTCTTTTCGCCCCCTCCGTTGCGGGCATGCTGAATCCATTTGTCTTCCTTGTCGCACAAGTAATGTAACCAGCGTAGGGCTTTGACCGAGTATTGACGTCTGACATAGTTGGTCGTTTGAGGACTGATGACAGCCACGGTTTTTTGAGGCATGAATGGTTGTCGGTACACTAAGGAACATGCTTTGGCGATGGTGCAAGCTTCTTTCAAAGGATCGATCGCTCCGTGTTTCATGAACAGTTCTCGAAATTTTCCACAGCATCGCCGTAAAATGTCCACGTCGGAAAGACATTACTTTAACGTTTCTTCCTGAAAGTCGAAAGGGCCGGAGGCGTGAGCCTGGTACCAAGCGTAGAAAGCTTCTCGTTGTTCGTATGCATGTTGTCGGGGTCGTAGTCTTTAGCCTCAGGCAAATGGGATAGAACGGCATGTTGATTGGCTTCGGTATTGAAAAAGTGAGGAAAATACCCTTTAGCCATTTCTGTCATTCCAAACGTTTTAGGCATTCGACTCAAAGGCGTGGCTAAGTAACTCATCGAATCTTTAAACTGCACTTGTTCCACTTGCATGAAAATGATTTTGGCTCCGTCCAAAGTCACTTTAGGACGTTCGGTACCATGTTCCGTATAGTATCTGAGAAGAAACTGTCCATCGTATCCGGAGAAATTGTGAGCCATCACCGTGGCATGACGATGACAATCTCGGTAACGTTCGATGTCCTCTTGGCTCCACGTCTTGTCGATGGGGTCTAAGACCCATCGCGCGAAATCTGCTAGCGTGTTTGGTCCTCGAAAGATTTTTTCACGTCCTCCAGGAATCTTGCTGCAGTGAGGGCAATAACTCACGACAGGTTCTTGAATGCACTTTTCGTACGCTTGATGAGCCACGCAGAAATTAGGAATGTGAATGCCGGTCTCTTGCATGCATTCGAAATCGAAAAAGATGAAATTGCCTTTTGTATTCTTGTGACCGTCCTCTTGTTCTGGTTGGGGTTGGTATTTTTGTACGTAGCATTGGTGTTCCAAGTCCACGATGTGGTGACAGATGTGACATTTTTACTTTCCTGAACATACTTGTGCATTGGCACTATTGGTACTTATGCCTTGTCCACACGCGGGGCACAATCTCAGCAGCTGACAAGAGCATTTCTTCTGTGAACCTTGCGTTTTCAAATGTTGCCGGTGACAGGTAGGGCCGACAAACGTGCGCTGACAAGCTGGAAAATGCACTGGTTCTTGCCCTTTGCTCAGACAGGGTGGAGAGGCCAAACATCCTGAGCATTTTGATCCGCAATGTTTGTGTTGCTCTCGATTATTATAACCATAGTCACATTTCTCATAGTAATAACCGTATCCCAGGAATGAGGTGATACTGGTAATGATATCGAAATGGTCATCGTGATAATAGAGGTGAATGTATTTTCCATCTTTAAAGTCTTGGCCTCGAAACAAGAGAGATCCACGCACTTCTTGAGAGTGCACATTCAAGGCGTAGAGTGGAGCTAGGACAACTTGCAAGTTTTGCATTTCAGGAATGCCACAGGGTTTGTCTTTGGGCAAGTCGGCTTGTTGCAACAGGAGTTCTGCTTCGTTTCGTTGTTTGGCTCGGTCCGATTTTCGAATGTTCTCCCAGGCTCTTTTCCATTCTACCGTGTCGTTCTTGTTGACATAGATTCGTCCCAGCACGATAGCCCTGGCTAAACACATCTGGTCTTGAGGGTTGTTAATTCGGACGAGACTTGTTTTGGTGCTGCGAAGCTCGTCCACCAATAACATCTTTTTGCGTCCAGTCCCTTGAGGAGGAGTGTGATGTCAAACTGGTCATTGGATTGTTGTACGTATTGAATCTTGTCAATGACTTTGGAAGCAGTCAATTCTGCAGGGCTGTTAAACTCGATCCAAACGGGATTTAAAGCCGTCGTGTTGTATGGAAAGTCTCAAGCGATCGTCTTCTTTGGGTTGTCATTGTCGCTTGAGTGCGGTGACACTTCTTCTTCTTCCTTTTCTTCTTCTTCTTCTTCTTATTATTATTATTACTCAATTATTTCAAACATTTACACAAATTCTAAAGTTTCTACGATAGGGCATGTTTTGACACTGACAGATTATTCTTTTTAGAAAAAGGAATCCATATCAAATGCCAAAATGACACATTTTTAATTTAGCATTTTTCTGTAAGATCAACATTATAATCGCAAACTATGCGTTAGAAATGTGATTGTATGCCTTTTGAAGAGAGAAAGAGAGAGAGAGAGAGAGAGCAATGTTTCTGAGGAGTTAAATACATGTTTAACCGTTGAAAACTATTGTTGTCACTTGTGAATTTCGCTTTTTCTTAAAAGAAATGAAATATGTTGATCAGGTCATAGATTTAATCGGGGAATGGCACATTCTCTCTCTACATGACAAAGTACTGGTTGTCCTCTTCAAGATTGGGCCATTTTTTAAATAAAAGTTATATCTGAATTATTATAATGTAGTTTTGTGTAATACCTCTAATTAAAACACAACAACACTTTTAAGACTCCAAAAGAGCGCTTGCCATTTAATTATAGATTAACCTAAAGACAATTTCCAGTATGCAATGAATAATATTAAATTTTTAACAATACATGAAAAAATATTTCTTAGAAAGGCCATTTCTGTCTATCTAAGCAATATCTTTCACCAAAGAGATGATGATGGTACTTCAAAGTTAAAGTCCATAAGAAGTAAAAATTAGATTATGCTAAGGTCAAAGAAAAAATTGTTTAAAACAGGTTTTTGATATACTGGTCCTCTGGTATGAAATAACATTCCCAGTGACATAAGGCAGGCTCCTAGCATTTCTTCTTTTATATTCGATGTGTCAAATGGGTGAAATCTTTAGACAATTGAACAGTTCTAGTAAAATAAATACCTCCTGCTTTTTTGTAATTTTCTCAGTTGAATTTTTCAATGAAGGATGACATTTTATATAGGTGTATGTGTTCACAGGAAGGAATAAAGGAATGATATAATGAAATTTAAACCCTTGCCATTCATTAGGATGTGCAGGAATGTACGTAAAATACATACACCAATCATGACTTTGTCGTGTGGTTTGAGTGTCTGCCCTATTCAACAACTCAAAACTTGTTGAAGCACTTTACTTCCCCAAGATAACACTTTGCTGACAGCAAAAGGGTCAGGTGATAGGGTATAATTCAGGTTCAAGGATGTCCTGTTTCGACTGAAACCACCCAGTTGCTTGTTTGAACTCATTCTGCAAACGTAGTGACATAAATATTTAGGGGTAGTTGTCAAAATCAAGAATTTGGCATTCCAAAATGTATTGCTTCTTATCTTCGTCTTATGCCTCACACACCAGCATATCCCACAATCATTTACTGTGACGTGATTTATGGGTCAAATTTCAAACGTTATTGCTTCTAAGTAGAGTTATTAAACTATTGATCTTTTTGAGGAAGCCTGAGATTCAGGGTAAACCACAAATCACCATCTTGAGTTCGGCGTTTTGGCTTATAACTATTAAATGTATTTTTTCTTCCTCGTCTTAACAAAAGCTTAGTGTTCAGGTGAGCGAGATAATATTGGAGTTATCTTGTCCTTTTCTAGGAATTTGGACGCAAATATCAAGTACAAACCAAGAATTAGATATGTAAAATATTTATCTTAATCACTTCACAGTGCAATATAACGCCATTTTAAAATACTAAAACTTAAATCAAGTGAATCGCTAGGTAAGTAATTGCAGTTGTTAATCACGTGTCTGATTTTGAATAAAAGAGGAACCATTTATTTTTTCTTGATTAGGAGGATTTTCTTCCATGACTTTTAGAATCTTTTTAAATAAAAATCGGTTCCTAACTTGGGACATATTGCCCTGATTTATAGCCCGTAATACCTACTATATCCATTATGGAAGATACAAATATTAATTAACTTGAGGCAAAATGAAACATAGTATCGGTTTTAATTCATCGCATTGTTTACTTTGTATTTTTTCTAATATATGTCGGGTTGTAAACAGCAAAGTCAATTATAAAGTTTACAATTAGAAAATAATTTTCTTAGTTGTCAAACCCCATCTAACCTATATGTGTAAACAACGACCAACGTGTGACTGAAGTTCGGGAGTGGTAGGTTTAAGGGTACTTGTCAAAATAAAGAATTTGACATTCTAAAATTTCTTATTTCTAAACTTCATATTGTGCCTCAAACACCAAATTATCCCATAGTCATTTACAGAAACGTGATTTATGGGTCAAATTTCAAACGTTACTGCTTCTAAGTAGATTTATTAAACTACTTATCTTTTGAGGAAGCCTAAGATTCATGGTACACCACAAATCGTCATCTTGAGTTCGGATTTTGGCACATAGCCAATAAGTATGTATTTTCGTCCTTGTCGTAACAAAGGACATATGTTCAAACGAGTGAAATAATATTGGATTTACCCGTGTCCTTTACCAGGAAGTTTTGACCTAAATAAATATCACCATTGTGCCACACAAAATCTTAAATCCGATATTTAACATATGTATATCCGCAGTGCACTAGATAGATAGATAGATAGATAGATTATTCGACTTCGAATAAAAGACTGACCATTTGATTTTTCATGGTAGGGGAAATGTTTTGTTTTTCAATATTTTATGTTGATTGGATAAAAGTAATATTGTTCTGACTTATAGGACCTGCCATTTAGTAAATAAAATATAAATTAATGTAAAAGAAAACAAGGTATCGTTTTGTAATTCAACGTATAATTTACTTTGTGTTTTGCCATATAGGTCGTTTTTACACACTTATAAGTCAATTATAAAACATACAATTCGAAATCATTTGTATTGGTTGTCAACCCCCATCTAACCTATATGTGTCAACAACGACCAACGTGTTGCTAAAGTCCGGGAGTAGTAGGTTTAGGGGTAATTGTCAAAATGAAGAATATGGCATTCTACAAAATTTTATTTTTCAGCTTCGTATTTTGCCTCAAAAACCAAATTATCCCATAATCATTTACAGAAACGTGATTTATGGGTCTAATTTCAAACTTCATTGCCTTTAAGAAGATATCGTAAATCAATCAACATTTCAGGAAGCCTGATATTCCGGGTACACAACAAGTGACCATCTCGAATTCGGCGTTTTGGCGCATTAATATTATATGTATTTTTTTTTTCCTCGTCATAACCAAAGCTAAGTGTTCAGGTGAGTAAGATAATATTGGAGTTCTCTTGTCCTTTACTAGGAAATTGGACAAAAATATCAAGTACAAACCATGAATCAAATATGTAAAATATATATCTTAATCGCTTCACAGTGCACTACAATGCCTTTTTAAAATACTAAAAATTAGTAAAGAATGTTAAATCAAGTGAATCGATAGGTAAGTAATTGCAGTTGTTAATCATATGTCTGACTTTGAATAAAAGAGAGACAATTTAATTTTCCTTGATTAGGAGGATTTTCTTATTTTATGTTTTAAAATTTGTTTTATAAAATTCGGTTCCTAACTTGAGTACACTTGCTTTGATTTATATAGCCCGAAATCCCATCTATATCCATTATGGTAGCTACAAATATTACTTAACCTGAGGCAAAAGGAAAAATGGAATCGTTTTTAATTCATCGCATTGTTTATTTTGTATTTTTCCGATATATGTCGTTAGTAAACAGCAAACTCAATCATAAGCCATACGTTTCGAAAATATTTTTTCTTTGTTATCAACCCTCATCTCACCGACCTGTGTCAACAACGACAAACGTTTGGGTTTAAGCTAGGTTACAAACTAAAACTTTCTAGTTTTATAATTGAATATTTAAATAGAATATTTAGATCAATGTATATGAATATTAAAATAGTGTTTGTGTGTGTGTGATGTTGAATTTTTTAACGTGGCTTTAAACAAAATTCAGTCATATCACTACGATGTCTGTAGTGTGACAGTTTATAATGATGCTGAGCTTTGGGGCATTATGCCGCAGACGTGTAACTTCATGTACCACCCGGTCACATTATCCTGATACCAGGCCGACTAGTCCTAACACTGACCTCCTAATGCTAAGCGCCAAGCGAGGCAGCTTTTAGTACCGTTTTTATAAGTCTTTGGTATGACTCGGCCGGGATAGGAACCCGCTATCTCCGGCATCCGAGGAGGACGTTCTAACCACTTAGGCCAAAGAGGCGGTCTTAAAATAGTGTAGGGCATCACCAATATACATGAAAACACGAAAATATTGATCAATAGATATTTTAAAAACTCTGCAGTAGAAACGACAAAATGACTTTTGAGACCCTCCGGCGTCCTTTTTATCAAACATGTAGTCAAAGAGCAGATTGTTGGTTGAGCTTTATCTCGTATGGGCATCATACCCACGCAGATTCTAAAACACTACAGGAATTTTTATTTGACTTGGTTTAATTCATAATTGTAAATGGCGTGCGCTGTGTATAGCTCCTTTACACGCGAAAGTGATGTGACAGTCGTTACGAACTGTGCTTATAGTTTCAGTTTCATTAAAAGCACTATCACAATCCAACAATGAGTAGCCATATAAAACTCACAAATGTCATCAATGGCCATAATAATGTGGCTGGGTGAAAGAGAACTTGTCAAATCCAGCGCGCTGCAACTTCAAGCGATTCAAGAAATACAGCAATTAAGTCGTTACCTCAATGTAATATTCGTGTCGCAAGTAGTAAGGTGGGCCACCCTAGGGACAATGGGAAATAGCATTACAGAGACCCCTGGGCCACTCTAGGGACAATGGAAATTTAACATGGAGAAAAACGCTGGGCCATTCTAGGGACAATGGGAATTTAACATAGAGTTTGGGCTTGTCTAGGGACAAGGGGAATTGAACATGGGATTTTTTTTTTTTTTTAAATTTTTTAAATTTAAATTTAAATTTAAATTTTAAAAAGGGGTAGGCAATTGAAAAGGCTATCTCTTTTCGAGAAATATGGCTGGCCCTGAAAAGGGCCTTTATGTTTATGTTAATATATTCATTAACATAAAGGGCACCGCATTGGTCTTCTTCTTGTTCTTAGGCTGCGTCTCACTGTTGGTCCGTAAATCAGCACTCTTTTTCAGGCATCCTTGTCTTTCAACGTAGATCCTACGTATCCACAGACTGGTGTTTGTTCTGTGGACAACGGTCCACTTGGATCGGACATACATGAGCATGTCCGTCCTAAACATCATGGAAGACACAAGGGTGGATGACTCAACTGTGGTCCACATCTTGAAGCGACGAGAACAGGTGAATCAATGCAGTGAACTGCACTTATTCATAGGTAGAGGTAGGATTGAAACGGATTGAGTTCATTCACCAATCCAAACACGCGTTACAAACTTCAGTCAGCTCGCATCCAATCCGAAGAGAACAGTTTGTGACGTCACGTGGTCTATATAGATTCGTTAGCGCTTGTGTGCAGTCAATCTATGCGACAGTGATTCAACATGACGGAAACTCAGAAAACGATCCATTGGGGTGCACCAGCAGGGGAGACTGCCCAAGGGAACCCGGACTTACTTTCAGAAGAGGTGAATTGGGATTTTGTGGATTTTCTCTCCTCGCAAGAATTTGTTCCGGAACCTTCGTTACCTTCTTCATTACCGCAAGTCTAGAATTTTAGACAGAGACAGAAAGAAGAATTGGAGAAATTTATGCAACGACAAAAGGAAGCGGAACAAGCTTTTCTCCTACAGCAACAGCAGCCAGAAGAAGAAGTAAGAAAAAAAACCCAGCAACAACAGCAAGAAGAAGTAGCAGCAAAGAAACAAGAGGGTGAAAATCAAACGGTCACGGTACTGTTGGACATTTTAGCGGAGTTAAGAAGTCTGAAACAAATGTATCAGACTTCTTTATCACGACCGAAGAGAATACGACCTTCCCGAGCTAAACACGTCAACCCTGTGACTAAGCCTAACGTACCACCCTTAGTGATTTCAACCCAATCATCAACATTACGCAGTCCAGAAGTAGGCCTTGGCCGTGGCAAAGGCTTAAGGCAGTTAAAGTTGATTGGTTAAACTCACCCCTACACCGAAATAAAAAGGCCCCTTTCAGGGCCCCCACATTTCTCGAAAAGAAATACAATTTCAATTTGCCAATAACTCCAAAATAACCACTCATTTTACCCTTATAGTACGTGTCTGTGTATGAGTGCATGAGTGTAGCTTCTTATTTTAAAATCAAAACTCAAAGACACTTACCTTGTATCATTAATTTATTCTTTTCTCCATTTTTTTACAATCCAATTCACAATTCACAACATAACACTTTAATTAAAAGTTCATTGACTTCTTCTTTCTCCTTGTTTAGTCTCTCTGTTTTTTGAATTTCTTCACCGTCACACTCTTTTCCTCTTCTTCTTCCTCCTCGCTTTCTTCCCTTCTTCTTTTCTTCTCATGTTTCTTTTTCTTCACCTGTCTTTTTTCTTCCTCAGAAGAATCCCTCTCTTCCTCTGAAGAATCCCTCTCTTCTTCTGAAGAATTCCTCTTTTCTTCTGATTCCTCTTGTTTCTTTTTTGGGCAATCTGGAGACCAGTGTCCTTTTTCTTTACAATAATAACAGGTATCTTTACTTTTGTCTTTTTTAGCCCCTGTTTTTTTCTTTTTTGACGGTCTGGACACTCTGAAGACCAATGCCCTTTCTTCTGACAGATATAGCAAGTATCCTGACTTTTATCTCGAAAGGAAGGAGAGTAGTCCGTAGGCTGGTCTGAAGAGCATTTTCTAATGACCCCTCGCAAAGCTCTGACGAAACGTTCGATTTGGTTAGTCTCTTCCATCGTTGTGCTCGGCTTGAGAGTGAAATGAATAGTGAAAGGACAAGACACACACTCTTTTATATACGCTGGTTTGCCATAACTATAAATTAGTCTATGGTGTTTAAACTTGAGTCATTTGACGTTTTCACTCAAGATGAAACGATCCTATTCATTCGAGAAGAAAGAAGAAGAAAGTAAGAGGCAGAAACGTGATCTATCGCCTCGTACCAGGGCTGAAATCTTGGCACAAATTCATGCCAGTGATTTTGAAGAGGACATGAGTGAACCAGACTTTGAAACCTCTAAACCAAGTTCACCACCCTTAGTCAACCCTGAAAAATACTATTCCATTCGAGAGACGGAAAAGCGCTCCTCTAGAAAATTTAGAACCACGGCTTACACCTACACGGTGAAGTTTAAAGATTTCAAGGCCGACGTACCATTGGAGAAAGCAGAAGGGTTTATCACCGAGATGTGGGATTCTTTGCTCACCGCACTCAAGCGACAATGTCAACCCAAAGAAGACGATCGCTTGACACTATCCATAGATCACGACGGTTTGAAATCCCCTGTTTGGATCGAGTTTAGCAGACCCGCAGAACTAACCCCTTCCAAATGTCATGGACAAGATTCAACACGTACAACAATCTAATGACCAGTTTGACATCACCGATGGTAAAGCCACACTGAAAATGGCCCACGTCTCTCCTCCTCAAGGGATTGGACGCAAAATGATGTTATTGGTGGACGACCTTCGCAACACCAAAACAAGTCTCGTCCGAATTAACAACCCTCAAGACCAGATGTGTTTAGCCCGTGCCATCGTGGTGGGACGAACCTGTGCCAACAAGAACGACACGGTAGAATGGAAAAGAACCTGGGAGAACATTCGAAAATCGAACCGAACCAAACAACGAAACGAAGCAGAACTCCTGTTGCAACAAGCTGGCCTGTCCAAAGACACACCCTGTGGCATTCCTGAGATGCAAAAATTGCAAGATGCCCTAGCTCCACGCTACACCTTGAAAGTGCACCCTCAAGAAATGCGCGGGCCTCTTGTTTCGAGGCCAAGATTTTAAGGATGGAAAATACATTCATGTTTATTATCACGATGACCATTTCGATACCATTACCAGTATCACTGGATTCCTGGGATACAGATATTACTGTGAGAAATGTGACTATGGTTATAATAATCGAGAGCAACACAAGCATTGTGGATGGAAATGCCCAGGATGTTTGGCCTCTCCACCCTGTCTGAGCGAAGAACCAGTGCCTTGTTCAACTTGTCTGCGCACGTTTATCAGTCCTACTTGTTACCAACAGCATTTGAAAACACAAGGTTCACAGAAGAAATGTGCTTGTCAACTCCTGAGATTGTGCCCTACCTGTGGACAAGGCATACTTACCAATAATGCCAAGGCACACGTATGTCGAGGAAAGAAAAAATGTCACATTTGTCATCACAACGTGGACTTGGAACACCAATGCGACGTGCAAAAATACCAACCCCCACCAGAGAAAGAGGACGGTCACAAGAAGAAAGGCAATTTCATCTTTTTCGATTTCGAATGCATGCAAGAGACCGGCATTCACATTCCTAATTTCTGCGTGGCTCATCGAGCGTGCGAGAAGTGCATTCAAGAACCTATCTTCAGTCATTGCCCTCACTGCAGCAAGATTCCTGGAGGGCGTGAAAAAATCTTTCGGGGACCGAACACGTTAGCCGATTTTGCCCAATGGGTTTTAGACCCCATCGACAGGACGTGGAGCCAAGAGGACATCGAACGTTACCGAGATTGTCATCGTCATGCCACGGTGATGGCTCACAATTTCTCCGGATACGATGGACAGTTTCTTTTGAGGTACTATACGGAACAAGGCACCGAACGTCCTAAAGTCACTTTGAACGGAGCCAAAATCATTTTCATGCAAGTGGGACAAGTGCAGTTTAAAGATTCGATGAGCTATTCGGCCATGCCTTTGAGTCGAATGCCTAAAACGTTTGGAATGACAGAAATGGCTAAAGGGTACTTTACACACTTTTTCAATACGGAAGCCAATCAACACGCCGTTCTACCCCATTTACCTGAGGTTCACTATTACGACCCCGACAACATGCGTACCGAACAACGAGAAGCTTTCTACGCTTGGTACCAGGCTCACGCCTCGGATCCTTTCGACTTTCAGGAAGAAATGCTAAAGTATTCTCGTTCCGACGTGGACATTTTACGACGTTGCTGTGGAAAATTTCGAGAACTGTTCATGGAACACGGAGGGGTCGATCCTTTGAAAGAAGCTTGCACCATTGCCAAAGCGTGTTCCTTAGTGTATCGACAACGATTCATGCCTGAAAACACCGTGGCTGTCATCAGCACTCAAACGACCCACTTTGTCAAACGTCAATACTCGGTCAAAGCCATACGTTGGTTACATTACTTGTGCGACAAGGAAGACAAGTGGATTCAGCATACCCGCAACGGAGGGGGTGAAAAGACCATCGGAACGTATTCGGTCGATGGCTGGGACATAGAAAACCCCAAGATCGTGTACGAGTTTAACGGTTGCTTATTTCACGGATGTCCCGTCTGTTACCCTGACCGTGGCACTAAAAATCAGTTTTTACAACGGACCATGGAAGACTTGTACCAGGACACTTGTCAGCGACGCCTAAAGTTAGAACAGGAAGGATACCAAGTGTTGGAAATGTGGGAACACGAGTACGATCACCGTATGAAAACCGATCCCGAGTTTAAACGCCTCGTGGAAAGTTACCAGTTCATGGACCCGTTGAACCCTAGGGATAGTTTGTACGGAGGAAGGACCAATGCCACCTGTTTGCTGTACCAAGCCGACGAAGAGAAAGGAGAAGAAATCAAATACTTGGACGTGTGTTCGCTGTATCCCTACGTGTGCAAATATTGTCGCTTTCCTGTAGGGCACCCACAATTGCTGACGGAACACATCGACCTGAAAAACATTCGACAATACGAAGGCTTAATCAAGTGCAAAGTTTTGCCTCCCACGAACCTATACCATCCCGTCTTACCTCACCATTGTCAAGGCAAACTGATGTTTCCCTTGTGCCGTACTTGTGCCGAAACGTGCAACCAAGATCAGCCTTGTCAGCACACCCAGGAAGAACGTGCCTTGACGGGAACCTGGGTCAGCGTAGAATTGTTCAAAGCTCTGGACATGGGATACCAACTGTTAGAAGTGTACGAAATTTGCCACTTTCCCAAGACACAACAATACCACAAGGGTGATCCCAGTCAGAAAGGCATTTTCGCTGACTACGTGGATGCCTTTTTGAAACTGAAACAAGAAGCCAGCGGCTATCCTTCCCGGTGTCACACTCCCGAAGACCAAATACAATTCAAAGAGAAATACTACGAACAAGAAGGCATCTCTTTAGACCACATCGAGAAAAACGAAGGCAGGCGATCGTTTGCCAAAGTGATGTTAAATTGCTTGTGGGGTAAAATGGCACAACGCCCGTGTTTACCCAAGACGGAATATTTGACAGAACCTTCCCGCTACTTCCAGATGATTCACGACAAAACCAAATACATGAAACACGTGGACGTCGTTCGAGAGGATTTGATCTTGGTCAATTACGAAGAAGATCTGGACTTTGTACAAGGCGACCCCTTTGGAAATGTCATCATTGCGGCTTACGTGACAGCCCATGCTCGCTTAAAACTGTACGAAGCTTTAGAACTGTTAGAAGAACGCGTCCTGTACTTTGACACGGACAGTTGCATTTACATCCATCACTCGAGTCAACATCACCCTGACATCGAAGTAGACCGTTTAGGAGCCTGGACAGACGAGCATCCCGACGACAAGATTCTAAGTTTCGTCCCAAAAATTACGGCTACGAACACCGTGACAAACAAGGAGAAGTGCACACGACGTGCAAAGTGAAAGGACTGACTCTGAATCATCGTACCAGTCGAGTGGTCAACTTTGGGGTATTGAAAGAAGCCTTGCAATCGGGAGAGGATGGAAACTTTAAAGTGACCACTCACCAACCGAACAAGATTGTACGTTTACCCACTCACCACATCGTCAGTCGACCCTTGGAAAAATTCTATCAAATCGTGTACCAGAAGCGAGTGCGACTTCCCAACCACTTTACTTTACTGTATGGACACGTTGGTATAAAACATTGGTTGTAAGAGGATAGTCACCCACCAGAAAGATGACTTCGCCACAGCAAGAATCGAGTGAGAAACCCGATGAGAACTCCAAGTTCAAACCCTACCATTTTCCAGTCTTCTTACCTGATTATTGTGATTGTACCCGTCGATTGGACACGTTTCAGAAATGGCCTACGGATAGGGAAGGATTACCTTCTTCGCATGTTTTAGCTAGAACAGGATTTGTCTACTTGGGACCTGAGTCAGGATTGGGATACGAGGTAGAGTGTTTCGCTTGCGGACTGAAGTTACGAATGGATATATGTATCTATAAAGATTCAGCTATTCTGGAACATACTCGATGGTCTCCGCACTGCCCTTACCTTTCTATGGCCTTTCCACCCATCACACTACGGTACAATGTTGACGGTACCTTAGAGACGGTACCTTCCAGAACAAGACATAAAAAACGTAAAAAAGGAAAGATGTACAAGCTGGAGACTGCATTGCGACTAGTATAAAAAGGGGCTATGGTTAAGATCGATAGTTCATTGTGACTACCAAGACCGAGCAAACAAGATGAATACTTTCAGAGAAACACAGAACAAGTTGTTTAGAAAGGCACAATTCAAGTGTGAGGCTTCGGAAGTGGAATGCGATTGTGAGCCTTGCGATGGGTACGATGCTGGAAGTTGTGACCTGAGCTATGCCTTAAAGCATGATATGAACTTTAGTGTCACTGCCCCTGTGCGTTTGTCGGAATACTGCGACTTTGAAAATCGTCTTCAATCGTTCAAAGGAAAATGGTCTAAGTATCTGGGAGGACCGACCCCCGAAGAATTAGCCAGAGCCGGATTTTTCTACTTGGGCGAAGGAGATAAAGTCAAGTGCTTCAGTTGCGGCGTGTCACTTCACCACTGGGAACCGCAAGATTCGGCCTACGTAGAACATGCTCGATGGTCACCGAATTGTCATTACTTACCCTTAGTGGGACCGAGACATTGAAGTAACTTCTTACCATAATCTGTTCATGGATACTTTACAAGAGAACATTCATGCTTTGCCTGTGGAGTTGAGAGAACGCATTTACCGAGAGCTGGTCAAAATACAAGTGAAACGTAAAGAACAATTGCATCCGTTACGTCACCGGTGTTTGAACCACTGGTACCTGAAGACTATACAAGGATTGATTCAATTGAAAGTGTTCCATTGGACAGACATTGATCAACGATCCCCTGGTTTTAAAAAGGATTGGTTTGTTATGGACGATTCTATCTACTACATCATTGTAAACTTACTGCATCGAATTCCAGAGGAAGAGTTAACGAATTACCAACATCTTGAACACAATGTCAACTTAGTGAAAGAGGAAACTTCTGAACGAATTGTAATGTGTAGATTAGTGACTGAACGATTTAAATTCGACACTGAAGTAAAACCATGTTTGTGCAAAGAGTACATTTCTTGTGTCAGACCAAAGAGGATTTAGTATGACCTATTCATGGATACTTTGCTAGAGAACATTCGTGCTTTGCCTGTGGAGTTGAGAGAACGCATTTACCGAGAACTGATCAAAATACAAGTGAAACGCAAACTCAAAGTTATTCATCCGTTTTTAAATTATGCTCTGTTCCAAAGTACAAGAAGACTGATTATGAGTGGATATTACATCAGGCACAAAGTTAAACGAGGCTATTGGCCACCACCCAACGATTCCAAAAACAGTGTATATACTTATGGATACTTTACAAGACAACATTTTGGGCTTGCCTGAGTAGCTGAGAGAAAGGATTTACCGAGAGCTGTATTGCTTCCGAAACAAAGAGACTATAAAATCAGGCTGCCATGCCACGGCTTATGTCACATGTGATTGAACAGATTCCGTGGAAGGTACTCAATGACCATATTCAAACCGTGGATCATTACCATCAATTATTACAAGAACTCTATCCATTCAATTTGGGACGACAAGTGGTGTGTGTCTTAGTGACTTGTTTTCTGGGATTTCGTTTACCAGCCGATTCTTTGTGGACTCTTTACGATCAGTACTTACCACTCAATGGCCTTAAATGGTCACGAAAAACTCCTTTTGCTCAAAGCCTTGCGTTTTCATCTGGATACTTCTCGACCTCAACAGGAAAAAAAGATTCGTCAACTTTTAGCTACCCAAGACGTGTATGACGATGTGTGTGTAGCTTGTGACTTACATCCCCATTGGACAGATGTCCGTGCCTGGAAAGAATGGGGTTTTGAGGCTTGGACCCAAGAAGTGGCCCAGTATGCACGAGAGTTGTTCAAGGAAAAAAGTTACTTTTCAACCCGTGTTAGTGACGGTGCCAGAAGAACCCGTCACACAGGACAGGACTGTCGTGGACAGGCCTGAAAGACCCTTTCGGGAGGACACTTGTGTGACCTTACCCCCTACTATAGAACTGGTTAGAACATTACCCAAAACATGTTGTTGTACAGACACTTGTTTTTATTCCACGTTAATGGTTATCATGTGCCTTTTATTCTTGTACTTAAGCCTTTCGCTTTTATGTATTTTTGTCTTTCGTATTCATGTTTGAAAAAAAACATTCAATAAACGTGTTCTGAAAAAGTATATAAACTCTTGTCTTGTTTGTTTTTCGTGTCACAAGTGACATTTCTCACACAATGGCTACCTCTGCTGTCTCTGCTCCCTCTTCCTCTACTGTCAAAGTCATCGACGAACACTTAGATCGTGCCAGTTGGGAGGCTTTGTATCTTCGCCATCCCTTTAACATGCTCATTGCTGGACCTAGCGGTTCAGGCAAAACCGAATTCGTCAAAGGTTTGATCGAACATAAACATCATTTGATCGATCGGCCACCTCAATTGATCGTGTGGTGTTACAAAGAGTGGCAATCGGCGTACAACGTCTTGCGAGAAAGTCAAGGCGATTCCATCGTGTTTGTGGAAGGCATTCCTAAAGAAGACGACGGCATCGTCTCTGATTCCCGTCAAACTCATTTGGTCATTTTCGACGACATGTTAGGAGAAGACGAAGCAGAAATTAAATTGTGGTTCACGCGCAAAGGGCATCACCGTAATGCCAGTGTCGTTTACATCACCCAAAATTTGTTTCAACAAAGTAAAGCCCATCGCACCATCCGTCTCAATGCGCATTACGTGGTCTTGTTTAAAAGCCCTCGAGATAAATCGCAAGTGCAAGTCTTAGCCAAACAGTTAGGAACGCCTTGGCTGACTCAGGCGTACGACGATGCCACTCAAACTCCACACGCCTATTTACTCGTCGATGTGAAACCTACGACTCCCGAGGATTTGCGATTTCGTACCCACTTGTTTCACCACTTGTGCCAAGACGGAGGGCCTGTCCTGTACACGTTTCCGTCCTCGACTTCATTTTCACTCCCCATAAAAATATCTACAAAAACATTAGACCCTTTTTCGTCTGTCTCACACAGTGTGAACATGACGTCCCTTCAGTCGCATCTTCCCGTCAAATTGATTCGTGCCTTGTATGGCATCAGTCAAGAAAAAAATCCACAAACACGAGCCCGTGTCTTAGAAGCTAGTCTCAAAGAAGTCTTACGATGGTTCACGGTGACGGCACGTCAAATACTCCAAGGAATCATTCAGATTCCTCATCAAACCAAACGCTTTTTCGATCGAAACAAAGTCGCTTTGGTCCAACTGGCCGATCCCCGCATCGACACTCAGACCAAAAAACAAATCATTTTGAAACCTGGAGGGAGCGGTACTCTAGGAGGGGTCATCATTCGCTCTCTCTTAAGATGGGATCCTAATGCCCCCAAAGTTATCCCCAAGAAAAAAGTCAAACGAAGCCCCAAGAAGAAGAAGAAAAAGACCAGGTCCCCAAGGAGAACTTCTCCAGTGGCAGGACCCTCCTCTGACCAGACACCACCCCTGAAAAAGAAAAGAAGCCCCCAGAAAAAGAAACAGAAAAAAGTCCCCAGAAAAAGAAAAGTCCACAGAAGAAAACTAGTCGCAAGAGAGGTACTTCGGCCAGGACGCAACCTTACACTCGCAAACCACGACCTGCCACAGCGGTGACTGCGTCTCCGGCAGCCTCACGTTTATCCACTTCTCCGTTAATGACACCCAGAACTGAAGAGTACTTGGAGACGTTGATCACACCAAGAACTTCTCCGTTGATGACCCCCAAAAGAACTTCCCCAGTGGCAGGACCCTCCAATTTAGTGGCAGTGGCTGCTGCTCACAAAGTACCTTCTCCCAAAATCAAAGTCCAAGAAAGATCGGGCATGTTACAAAGTTTACTGGATTTGTCCAAGCAAGAACTGGCTCGATTTAGTCCATTGCGTACCCCTGCACGACGTGTCATGCCTGTCCTCAAACTGATACGACGTAAACACAATCAGTGGCGACGCGTTCCAGTATAAAAAAGGCCTGTGACCAAGTAGGGTATCAGTGTTTTTTTGGTGCTCCTGAAGACTCAAAGATGTCACCCTCCAGAAAACCCCAAGGAAAGAAAAGGAAAGGATTGCCACCACGTTTAGCCAAACATGGGGACATGTTATCTGTCCTGTCCAAAGCTTCTCCACCCCTACGAAAAAAACTCATTCAAACGGCCTCCAAAGAGGTCATCGATACCGTGTGCGAATGTTGTTTGAACATTTTGAAAGGCACGATCCCTTTGTCCAAACACCAGAAACAATGCTTAGGCAAACATCGTCACGTTCTTCGCCAAATGGTTCAAAAGAAAATTCCCATTCGTCAAAAAAAGAAGATGTTGGTCCAACGTGGAGGCATTTTGCCTCTCTTGTTAGGCCCCATACTGAAAGGAGTCTTGGGAACCATGTTGGGAGGACTGGTGGGAGCAAGATAAAAAGACCCTTGGAAGTCCCAAGATCTCAGAATCGACCCCTGACAACCCCATGGAAGGACGAAAACTAGCTTTAGTGCCTTACAAACGATGGATGGAATACCATCGGTGGCAAGAACAACGCACCCCGCATTTACCTCCCAATCCCAATTTGAGCGAGATGTCCCAGTTACAACACGAACTGCAGTCCTTGATGGATCGCCAAGATTTGTCCGAAACAGAAAAATCGCAAAAGTACGGTCAACTCTTGCAACGACTGCAACTCTTTCACCAGAAAGATTTAGACCAAACAGCTCTACCCACTCTGAAAGATTTTAAGACCTTGATGAAAAGTCCAGCACCATCACCAGTACCAGTACCAGTGACCAAGACAGAAAAAGGAGAAGAAGAAGAAGAAGGGTTTCAAACTCCACCAGAAAAAGTACACAAGTTAACAGCACCACCTACCTCCAGAATTGGATGGATTAAAAAGATGATGGCCACCCCTTCTTCATCACAAGAGAAAAAGAAAGTGAAGACAGAAGTGAAGACAGAAGTGAAACAAGAACCGATATCCCCGGCTCAGACATCCTCCTCTTCAACAGCTATTGCCGGTCGCACACGCAAAGCATTGCAATCCAAGAAAGTACCCCAAGAGAAAAAGAGTAGCATCCTCCAAGAGTGGGTGTCTTATTAACACACAAACACAAAAAAATGGAAAAAGTCTCAGCCAGCATTTACTATGATCCCTCCCATCCTGCAGGTTACACAGGAGTTCAAAAATTGTATCGTGCTGCCAAAACTCGACTGAAAAGTCTCCGTTTACCTCAAGTGCAACGATGGTTACAAGAACAAGCTACCTACACTTTACACAAACCCATTCGACGCAAGTTTGCCAGAAGTCGCACCCGAGTGGAAGGCATCGATCATCAATGGCAAGCCGATTTAGCCGATTTCTCTCATTTGGCCAGCTACAATCGTGGCTACAAATATTTGTTTTGTGTCATCGACGTCTTTTCCAAATTTGCCTGGGTCGTGCCCTTGACTTCCAAATCGAGCAGCGAGTTAGTGCGAGCTCTGCAACGGGTGTTGAAACAAAGCGGTCGTCACCCTCTTCGATGGCAAACGGACAAAGGCACCGAATTTCTGAACCAAGCTTTCCAAAAAGAATTAAAGAAACGTGACATTCATTGTTTTACCACCGAGAATCCCGAAACCAAAGCCAGCATCGTGGAACGTTTTCAACGCACTTTGAAAGAACGCATGTGGAAATATTTTACGCATCACCACACTCTGAAGTACATCGACATCTTACCGCACCTGGTGCAAGCGTACAACCAATCTTACCATCGAAGCATCGGACGTGCCCCGCAAGACGTGACTCCCGACAACGAAGTGTTGGTGTTTGAGCGCCTGTTCGGTACGTCCCCGACGAGGGCTGTCCCCAAGAAAAGTGGAATGTTGACCGTAGGAGATTGGGTGCGCATTGGCAAAACCAAACGCACTTTCGACAAAGGTTACTTACCTAACTGGACGACCGAATTGTTTCGCGTCACTGGACGAGTGCATGGCCGTCATCCTACCGTCTATAAATTGGAAGACATGAACGGAGAAGTGCTCAAAGGAACGTTTTATTTGCCCGAGTTACAACGTGTCACCAAAAAAGAAGACGACGTGTACGACATCGAAAGCATTCTCGAACGCAGAACCAGTAAAGTGGGCAAACGACGTGTCATAGAAGTCAAAGTACGCTGGAAAGGATATCCACCCAGTTTCGATTCTTGCATCGACGCTTCGCAAGTCATCGACTATAAAAAGAAGTGACCATCATGCCCTTTCACACAGCAGACGCAGCTACGTCGACCACTCTTCCTTCACCTAGTTCTTCTGTGCAAGATTTACAAAAACAACCCTTGTGGGTGTGGTGTGGAGAACGTGTGCCTAAAACGCAAATCGTCTTTTTCTGCCAAATCTTCGTGGTGTCTTGTGTCATCGGGGCAGCCATTGCCAATTTGAGTTTGCAACAAGGAGACAAACAATTGTGGACCATTTTATTGAGCAGTTGCATCGGTTACCTGCTTCCCAATCCCTCCCTGAAATTCTCCTCGAACGGGAACCACGGGAACCTTGTGTCCAGTGCCAGTATCAGTCACCACTCCAACCACAACCAGAACCCCATTTTGGGCGGAGACACGCCTCTGACGTCCAGTAACCCCTCGGACAGCCACAGAACTCTGGAATTATGAGTCACCAAAACCAATTTTACTTAACCTTACCCAGTGACAGTTCCATGGAGGTGTTTCCCCACAACACGTTGTGCTGTTACACGGCCAAATTACCTCAGCCCATCCCCTTAGATCACGAAGCCCTTTGGGAAGTGGCTTTAGTAGAAATCATTCACCCGACCCAAGTCCTCAATATCCATCCCAATCAAAATTTGTTTGATGTGGAAGTTCATGACGAACAATTGCAACAGTGGATGGATAGCAATGTCAAATATGACAAGAAAACCGGTACACAAAAGTACACCACCTATCACTTGTTCATTCCCCCAGGCTATTATTTTAGTGGTCAACATTTGGTCAGCACCATAGCCTCCAGGTTTAATGTCGTGTTTCTGAAAGCTTTGGAGCATGTCAACAAAAGTGTCACCATGGGGTACCACAAAGCAGCTCGTCGCTTCTCGATGAAATTTGAACGGAGTAAAATCATGTCCATTTTATTTTGTCCTGAATTGTACGACATGTTGGGCGGAGACATGGACATGACAATGGCCATGACGAAGAAAAACGAATTACCCATCGTTTACGACAACGAGTCTTTTAGCAAGTTATTTCGTACCCCAGTAGAACTGAACCAAGGACTGAATTTGATGTTTGTGTACTCCGATGTGGTGGAGTACAACGTGGTGGAACACACCTCCGTGCCGTTACTGCGTGTCATTCCTTTCAAAGTGGATTCTGCCACGAACGCTGACGAGGAAGGTGGAAACACTTACCACGTTCACCGCGAATTTGTCCATCCTCACTATTTGCCTGTCAGTAAGTCGTATTTGGACACGGTCAACATTGCTATAAAAGGAGATCTGGGACAAAATATTCCATTCACCAAAGGAAAAGTCACGGTGAAACTCCATTTTCGAAAACGGTTCTCTCACGACTCGTAAGTCATGTATCCAGTGTACCGAGGGGTTGCTCGACAGCGAGGACACGGTTTAGGACATATGCTGAAATCGGCCTTTCGTTCGGTGGCCCCGGTGTTGAAACCGATGGTGACACGCGGATTGCACGCCTTGAAAGATGCGGCACTGACGCAAGGCAAAGAATTTCTCCAAAATGTCATCACCGACAAACAAAACCCTAAAGAAGCCTTCATGAGGGCAGGCAAAAATATCTTGCTGCAAACGGGCAAAGACATTTTAGGTCGACGAGACACACCTATAAATGCCCTGCACGCTACCGAGTCAGGCATTCAGCAAGGACAAGGCAGAAAGAGACGACGAAGAAAACACCCTTTCACCAGACTTCAAGCTAGAAAGGCCAAGAAAAGAAGAACCGTTCGAGACTTAGACGTTTTCGATTATTGAGAAAGAACAAAAAAAAATGATGCACGAGAGTCTTGCGCTTGTTCCAAGTCGGAACTGGATCTGTTTGCCATGCCCCCCACCATCATGACCATGCAAGAATCCCAGTGGGTGGAATTTCACCCCGTCTCCTCACTGACCGATTCCGCTCCCATCGAGTTTGAAATCAAAGGACAGCCCGAAGATTACATCGATCTGAATAGCAGTTACTTGTACCTGAAAGTCAAAATTCTAGATAAGACTGGAGGTGCTATAGACGATGAAGCAGTAGCTCCCGTCAACAATTTCATGCATTCCTTGTTCAGTGGAGTGGACTTGTACTTGAATAACAAACTGGTCAGTAGCAGCATGGATACTTACCCTTATCGTGCCTACCTGGAAAATCTCTTGACGTACGGAATAGATGCCAAGAACACTCATCTCAATGCCTGTGTGGTATGGGAAGCTGACGAACCTACCAAGTTTGAAATATTGGAGACTGATGAAAAGAAAGACAACAATGATGGATTTGTAGAACGAAGAAAGAGAATCACGGGAGTCGACACAAGTTTAGAACTGATGGATCGCATTTGGACATGTGGTTGCAAGAAAAGTATTTGCTGAACGGGGTGGATGTCCGCCTGAGACTGAATCGTAGCAGTACCGCTTTCCATTTATTGGCTGATAGTCACGGTTACAAAACCAAAATCCAAGAAGCCAGACTCTACGTACGCCGTGTGGAAGTGTTACCTGAAGTGGGAAACGACATCAGTCAGACGTTGAGCAGAACGACCGCCAAGTATCCCATACGACGCGTGGAAGTGAAAACCTTCACCATTCCCAAGGGACAGCGATCCATGATCGAAGATCATCTGTTCCAAGGACAGTTACCCAAACGTTTGATCATTGGTATCGTCGAGAATACAGCCTTCAACGGAGCTGCCGAAAAAAATCCTTTCTACTTTCAACACTTTGGCATGTACAAAATCGAAGTCAGTCGCGATGGCAAAACCTTGTGTACCCGACCGTTTGAACCTGACTTTACCAAGAAGAATTACTTGAGGTCGTACTTGTCCCTGTGCGAGTCCACCGGACAGTTAGGAACCAATACCAGTCACGGTATTACGTACGAGGATTATGCAGGAGGCTACGCTTTGTGGGCTCTTGATTTCACTCCAGACCAAGGCAGCGACGAGGGACATTTCCACCCTATAAAATCCGGCCAGATTCGTGTGGAAATTCAGTTTAAAGACCGAGACCCTGATGAAACGGTGAACGTCATCCTGTATGCAGAATTCGATAATACCATAGAAATCAACAGTTTGAGAGAAGTCATCCTAGATTACTAGAAACCATGGAAGACCCTCTTTACCTAGTGGAGAAACTTTGGACATGAAATGTGAGGAGACTGTGGAAGAAGAAGTGATCATGATGAAGTCGAGATGGCCAGAACAAGAAGCCCATTTAGTCTGCTGTTTTGCCAAACACTTAGTCGAAAAAATGACGGAATTGATCAAGAAAAATTGCTATGGATGGCAAAACGATCATCCCAGTCAAATTCAACACGATAAATGCCTGATGTTGAGTCAAGAAGAAAAATTGGACGAGTATCTGGACGAAGCTTGGAGTCTCATCTCGGACAAAGACGTGTTGCACCAGTGGTATAAAGACTTGCGTGAACATTCTTGTCCACCATTAACCACTCAAGAGATCCATCTTATCGAAGCTCTCCTGAATCAGAGTGAGGAAACGAAACGAAGAAACGGTTACTTGTCAGACATTTTCAAGCAAAAAGTCAGGATCGAATTGACGACTTATTATTACCTGTGAAGAAGAAAAAAAACACACAAATGGATACCTGGGAACTTTATTACCTTTTGAACCACAGTTCGTATACGGCTTCTTGGAATCCTGTCGTCTGTGCTAAAGATGAACTCCCTCATCGCAAACCTCAAGACCATCAAGCTTACGTGATCAACACGGACGACAGTCATCTCCCAGGAACCCACTGGGTAGTCGTTTACTTTCCTCAAGAAGGATGTGTGGAATATTTCGATTCGTACGGATTGCCCCCTTTGGAAGACGATATCATCGACTTTATGAGAAGAAATGCTCAGACCACCCGATTCAACAACGTGAAATTACAAGGCACAGATTCCTTGGTGTGTGGACAATATTGTGTGTATTTTCTGCATCATCGCAGCCTGGGCTATTCCTTAGAACATTTAGTGACTCATTTTGATCCTCGTTCTTCTACTAGAAACGATGTGAAAGTAGATAGATGGTTCTGTGACCATTAGGCTTATCTTTTGTCTCAAGCTAGGAAACGTAGTGTCCATCAATGGCCTAATGATTTCCAACAGTGGAAATCACAATTTCATTCACAACGTTGTCAGCCCTGTTTAAAGTAGATTGTCAATTGAGAAAAAATGTTTGTGATTTGAAAAAAATTGTTTGATGTTATCATGTTGGATTATTGTTAAAAATGTTAGAGTTGTTGTTTAGTGTTAAGTGATTATTGAATAAAAAATGTTGTGTTTTGAAAAAAATGCATTTGTCTTTTGTTTAGCCATAAGAATGTTGGATTGATGCTCTTTCATTTCTTACTATCCCTCTCATGACACTCACTGAACGTTGCGACTCGAAAACCGTGTGGGGGATGTTTTCCTTCACGTCCGCGCTTTGACTTTAAGAACCGGGGTTGTTTCCAGTCTAACCATCCATTGTCGACTCATCCTCCTAAGAAGATGTGCTCCAAACTAGCTAAGCTCAACGAAGCCTACGTGAATTTGCATAGGGTCAGACACAGTCTGATACCGAAGCCAGAAGAAATAGAGAATGTGAGAATGTTAAAAATCACTGAAGACCTGATAGAAGAGCTCTTCAGAGAAGAAATGAACAGGGAAAAAGAAGAATGGACAGAGAAGTACAGACTTCAGAGACAGCAGCAACATCAGCAACAGCAGCAGCAGCAGCAGCAGCAACCTGAAGCTGACAGAGGCTTTGTCGATTGTCGTATCGACACCAAAGAGTTCTTCTTCTCTTTCCGAAGAAGCAGACCTATCGCCAGAAAGTCTATCCTCAGAGGACATCGCATTCTTAGAAACTAAAAAAGATTGCCATAGCAAACAAAAAAAACAGCCCTTTTCAGGGCTACCCCAATACTCTAGAAAAGAAATAACCATCCATTTGCCAATGTGTGTAGGTAGAGTAGTGTGAATATAAACACTAACTATTTCTTAAAAAATGTGAGGGTATGTGTTTGTGAGTTTCTGTGTTTGTGTTTGTAAGTGCTCACGTAAGTTGGTGTGGATAGTATATTAAAATCATGTTTTTTTGGTGTTTGAGGTGTAGATTTGGGGGTTAGATTGGATTTGTTTGCGAATGTAAATAGTCTATTGAAGTGATTTATAAAAAAAATTTAAAATAGTGATGGGTAGCATAAAAAGTGAGTGAGTGTTTCTTTTAGGTCCGCGCGTTGTTGTCTTTTTGGTCATGATCTAGGTAAGATCAATTTTATGTTTTAGGGGGATGTTTTCCATCACGTCCGCGCTTTCAGTATAAATTGAAACTCGCTCGGCAGTCTAGCTACCCTTGTTGATTGATCAACACCGCCAGAAGAATGAACACCAGAATTGTGAAACTGTTAGAACTCCAGATGCACCTGGAATATGCCAGGCGCATACTAAATGAACTGGCCGCGGAGGCCATTGTCGAAGAAGCAAGAATGAAAGAGGAGGAGGAGGAAAGAAGAAGAAAAGAAGAGGAGGAGAGAAGAAACAAAGAAGAGGAGGAGGAGGAAAAGGAGAGAAGAAGAAATTTCAGAATCCCAGAAACCGAAAATTGGGATTCTGAAGCCACGTATCCTGCCTCTGCACTCCCAAGAAGAAAGGTGAAAGAAGACTGGGGAAGAAGATGCGTGTGTGGCGCCAGGCCAGGAAGGTGCAACCATTAGATAGGTGCATCTGGAATTCAAAAAAAAAAAACCAACAGCCCTTTTCAGGGCTACCCAATACTCTAGAAAAGAAATGATTATTAATTTGCCAATGTGTGTAGGTAGAGTAGTGTGAATATAAACACTAACTCTTTTTTAAAAAAATGTGAGGGTATGTGTTTGTGTGTTTGTGTTTGTAAGAGCTCAGGTATGTTTGTGTGAATAGTAGATTATGGGTTTATTTATTGTTTCTTAGCGTATGTGGAGAGTATAGTTTTGGTTTTATTATATGAAATGAGAAAGTAGGGGATGTTTTCCTTCACGTCCGCGCGTTGTTGGGTCATGATCTAGGTAAGATCAATTTTATGTTTCAGGGGAATGTTTTCCTTCACGTACGCGCTTTCACTATAAGAACCCACAAAGTTTGATGTTGGAACCATTCTAAGGAATAACTGAGACAAAATGACTCAAGTATCAGTTCTATTTAATCAATTGAGAGACATCTATTTCTGGATAATGGATGTAGAATATGTTTTAGGAAGAATAGAAGAGGAATGGAGGCATGGAGATATGAAAGACTTTGTAACGAGTAAAGTTCAAGGCCTAAAGACAGCAAGAGATATCATAGCAGGGATGATTGAAGAAGAAGTCAGTAAGTCAAGAGGCTTCATTAACCCACCTTACTTCAGAGTGGGAAGTTTGAAGGAAGCACTGGATAATGTCATCCAAGTCCTGTGCTTCCTAGAAAAAATATTGTACTGGACAGAGTGGAGAAATGTAAAATGGGGATTGGAAAAGGTGAAAAAAGGGGAAGATCTGATGAGAAAAGTAATGGAGGAAGAAGTAGAGAAGATTAAAGAGAAATGGAGGGAAGAAAGAAAAGATGTGGAAAACAAAAAGAAACAGGCAGAGTTTGAGAGGTTGAATCAAAATTGGATAAAAGTTCAGGAAAAGTTTAGAGCTCTAGGTCATCCTGACTGGATGCCAGAAAAGGAGAAAAAGAAGACAGGAATAGTGACAAAAGTGAGAAGATGGTTGAAGAAGTTGGAAGTGTTAGAAGAAACCCAAAGGCCCTTTTCAGGGCCACCCATATTTCTAGAAAAGAGATAGCCTTTTCAATTGCCTACCCCTTTTTAAAATTTAAATTTAAATTTAAATTTAAAAAAATTTAAGAAAAAAAAAATCCCATGTTCAATTCCCCTTGTCCCTAGACAAGCCCAAACTCTATTCCTCATGTTAATTTCCCTTGTCCCTAGACAAGCCCAAACTCTATGTTAAATTCCCATTGTCCCTAGAGTGGCCCAGCGTTTTTCTCCATGTTAAATTTCCATTGTCCCTAGAGTGGCCCAGGGGTCTCTGTAATGCTATTTCCCATTGTCCCTAGGGTGGCCCACCTTACTACTGTCGCAGTTTGTACATCACATCAAACAAAAGTGTAGCACACTCTGCTTGGGACTTGTTCAGCCACGTGTTATATTTTTTGTGTTTGTTGTATTTGTTGAATGGTCGTGTATAAGTATATATATATATATATATATATATATATATATATATATATATATATATATGTGTGTGTGTGTGTGTGTGTGTGTGTGTTTGTGTGTGTGTGTGTGTGTGTGTTTAGAGTCTCTGTGTAAATAATGGTACGGCCCGATAATGCATAGTATTTAATGTTGTTGCACAATTTGTTTTAGGTGAATAAGGTTCGGCGTGTTTCTAAATATAACGATACAAAAATTCTCGAATTGAAAATGCAATTATTAAATCTATTCTTTACACTACCAGGATTAGACATGCCATCATTAAATATGTTATTTACACTACCAGGATTAGAAATGACACTATTAAATCTTTTCTTTACACTTCCAGAATTAGAAACTGCAATCCTGGCTTATTATTCCATCGACATTGTCGACATTGTTAGATTCTTTGTTAACAATATTTATTGCATCGGTTAATGATTATTTTCCGCGTGCACGATAATAGTAGCAAATACATCCACATTGACAACAAAGCTAATTATATGATTTGACTGCGATGCTGCATGTAAGAATTGATCGAGCACCTATACACACATGTAACACTAGCAGAAATGTGATTTACAGTATTTATAATTTCATGATCTGCCTGTTTTCCAAGGCATATACCTTTATATTTATTGTGTCTTAATGCCATTTCTACAACAGTACAGCCTCTTGTGTAGTTAATCAGTCAATAAATATAGGCCTGACTGCAAACTTTACCATGCAAGTTATAAGCTGCATCATAATGGCGGGTTTTATGGTTACTGACATACACACACTAGTGATCAATTAGATATCCGCTGATTTTGGTTCGTAAATCATCAAAGTGAACCACCATTGGTTGGTTTTCTGGCAATTGCTAATGTATTGTATTTACTTGGGTGCGACAGTGATATTAGTAATTGTCAAGTCATTATGGATACAAGGCCATGACCTATATCAGAACAAAATTTCCAAACCCCCATTATTACACTACAATATGTATTATAAATAAATTGCAAATTAGGTGTAAACTCTTTCTCTACACATGGCATAATAAACACATAGATTATACTGTAATAACAAATAGGTGTCTTTATTCATACATTATTCTATATTTGGTCTGCAATCATAATGAGTAGCAAACAAAACATTCAACAACTCTGAAGGATCAACCTTAATATAAAGTATGACAAGTCTAAAGGAACAACCTTAATATAATGTATGACAAGTCTAAAGGAACAACCTTAATATAAAGTATGACAAGTCTAAAGGAACAACCTTAATATAAAGTATCCAACAAGTCTGAAGGAACAACCTTAATATAAAGTATGACAAGTCTAAAGGAACAACCTTAATATAACGTATGATAAGTCTAAAGGAACAAGCTTAATATAAAGTACGACAAGTCTAAAGGAACAACCTTGATATAAAGTATCCAACATGTCTGAAGGAACAACCTTAATATAAAGTATGACAAGTCTAAAGGAACAACCTTAATATAAAGTATTCAACAAGTATGAGGAAACAATCTTAATATAAAGTATGCACCAAGTCTGAAGGAACAACCTTAATATAGAGTATTCAATTTTTCGTGTATCTTACTGATCAGTTCTTAATTTCATATAATTCAAGTTTTTTTTTTATCCACTCTTCTGCTTAGCGGGAAAGTGTCTTCTTCTCACATTAACGTAATACATTCTACTGCTACAATAATACATATATAATAATAATGACAATAATAATAATAATAATAATAATAATAATAATAATAATAATAATTATAATAATAATAATAATAATAAATAATAATGATGACTTTGTAATGCGCCTACCTTTTAGAAGCTCTAAGTGCTTTACAACAACACATATAAGATAAAAAAAACATATAATAATATGATTACAAAAGCACAGAATGAAATATTAAAAACATGCTGAGAATATTTAAGGTAGGAAACATTATTAGGTCTTTAACTTTGTTCTTGCAGTCGAAATAAGTGAGTTTCGAGAGCATTCTTGAATGTGATGATTGTGTCTTTGTGTCTAAGTTCAGTGGACAATTCATTCCACGTTGATGGGCCCTGGTATGCAAAAGAACGCTGTCCATATCACTTTGTTTTCATAATGGGAATGATGAGTATACGATTGTCAGAAGAGGAGCGTAAGTATCTTGCTGGTGGGTACACATGGGTGAGGTCGGATAGATATGTTGGACTAGAGTCCGACAGTGAAACTTAGCATAGAGAACAAATTTTGTGTTTGATTCTGGATCGAATGGATAGCCAGTTAGGGTATAGAGCAGCGGTGAGGTGTGCTCTGATCGTGATACTCTAAATATGATCCGAGCAGCTGTGTTTTGAACTTTTTGAAGTTTCTGGAGCAGATATTGAGATGAACCAGATAGAACTGAGTTACAATAGTCCAGTCTTGAAAGTACTAATGAACACACAAGTGTTTTAGTGGCATCAACTGAAAGATATTTGCGAATTGAGCTGATGCGTCTCAGCTCAAGATATGCAGCCTTGCATATGTTCATGACATGTTGGTGCAATGTGAGAGTACTGTCCAAAGTAACACCTAGGTTTCGTACTGATTGTGTGAATTTGATGTTGGTGTTGCTGATATTTATTGTTTGAGGTAAATGATGTAAATGAGAAAGTATTTGTGTTGTGATCAGAATAGCCTCAGTTTTGTTATCATTCATCTGCAGCTTGTTACATGTCTTCCATGATTTCACATCAGAAATGCACCTCTCTACACCTTTGATGGTAGCATCAACTTCAGTTGGGTGGCTAGATTTGGATATAGATATATATATATATATATATATATATATATATATATATATATATATATATATATATATATATATATATATATATATATATATATATAAAAGTTAACATGGTTTTCATTATATTAAGACAGATATTGAGTAGATATTAAGTAGAAATTACTATATCACTGGAAGATGTCATGCTTTGAAGAATAATAATTATATAACAATATTCAGTGTATTAATACAGGGCAAGCAAGTGAAATGTAAGCAAATAACTAATAACTAATTGATAGTAATATTTCACACTTATTTCAAACCTTTCTTCTCTACTAAAAGAATGGACTACAACTGAGTTAACAACATGGCAAACTCCATTACAATTGTACTGCATTGTTTGTGTGAGTATGTTAGGCTCAATGTAAAATGTAATTCTTGCTGCATCTTGTTTAGTCGTTATGGAACACAATAATTTCAACGCAGTCTCTTATTTCCATTTTTGTGCTATTGTTTAATGCACATAATATGCATATAAAATTGCCTATTTTATCTTTAATAAATACCTTATCCATAAAACAAGTTTAGCCTGCAAATTCCATTGACAGAAGTTAATAACATAGCATGTTCCACATATTTGACTGGTATGTTCTATTACCGTTTTACTACTGACAAAACATATCACTTACTACTACTTACACAACACACACATAACAGTGATGTATTATACTATTGACTGCTATTTACACAAACCCGTGTGACAATTGTGTGTCATACTACTGCTTACTGATATTTACACAACACCCATGTGACACTGGTGTGTCCTACTACTTCTTACTGCTATTTACACAACACCCAAGTGACAGTGGTTATCTTACTACTGTTTACTGCTATTTACACAACACACATGTGACACAGGTATGTCCTAGGACTGCATACTGCTACTTGCACAGCACACATGTTGCACTCTTGTGTCCTACTATTGCTTACTGCTACTTACATAACAACACACATGTGACACTGGTGTTTCCTACTACTGCTTACTGCTACTTACATAACACACATGTGACACTGATGTATTCTTCTACCACTTACTGCTACTTACATGACCCCCACATTCCACGGGTGTGTCCCACTACTGCTTCCTGATATTTACCCAACACCCATGTGACACTGGTGTGTCTTACTAATGCTTACTACTACGTACACAACACCCATGTGAAACTGGTGCGTCCTACTACCGTTTACTGCTACTTACACAACATAAATGAGACACTGATGTATCCTATTACTGCTTACTGCTATTTACACATTACCCACGTGACACTAGCATGTCCTCATACTGCTTACTGCCATTTACACAGCACACATGTGACAGTGTTGTGTCGTACTACTGCTTGCTGCTATCCATACAATACCCACGTGACAGTGGTGTGTCCTACTACTGCTTACTGCAATTTACACAACCCCACGTGACACTCGTATGTCCAACTACTGCTTACTGCTACTTACAAAACACACATATGACATTGGTGCATCCTATTACCGTGTTGCTACTTACAAAATACATATTAGACTGGTATGTCATATTACCACATTACTACTTCGAAAACACACCCCATCAAGATTCAGTATACTTACGTTTTCATTTTATCATACTACATTATTAAATAATGTGTGATATATTTGTTATGGCGAATGATTTTAGTTTCTGATCAATGCTTGCTATTTTGATGTGACCTTTAAAAGAGGCATTCTAAAGAGACTGCCCCATAAGCATGGCTACTGAGAAATAGTGACCATCGGCAGTAAATAATATCAAAGTAAAGAAAGAAAACTGATTCAGGAAATAATATTAAAACCAACACATTCAATATCAAACATTCTACAGTAAATTCATTTAATATCAAACATTCTATAGTAAATGTATTTAATATCAAACATTCTACAGTAAATTCATTTAATATCATGCATTCTACAATAAATTCATTTAATATCAAACATTCTACAGTAAATTCATTTAATATCAAACATTCTACAGTAAATTCATTTAATATCAAACATTCTACAGTAAATTCATTCAATATCAAATATTCTACAGTAAATTCATTTAATATCAAACATTCTACAGTAAATTCATTCAATATCAAATATTCTACAGTAAATTCATTTAATATCAAACATTCTACAGTACATGCATTTAATATCAAACATTCTACAGTAAATTCATTTAATATCAAACATTCTACAGTAAATTCATTTAATATCAAACATTCTACAGTAAATTCATTTAATATCAAACATTCTACAGTAAATTCATTCAATATCAAATATTATACAGTAAATTCATTTATTATCAAACATTCTACAGTAAATACATTTAATATCAAACATTTTATAGTAAATTTATTTAATATCAACCATTATACCTTATATTCATTTAATATCAAGCATTATACAGTAAATGCATTTAATACCAAATATTCTACAATAAATTCAATTAATATCAGACATTCTACAGTAAGTTCATTTAAAGTCAAACATTCTACGGTAAAATAATTTACAGTCTAACATTCTACAGCAAATTCAATTAATGCCAAACATTCTATAATAAATTCATTTAATATCATGCATGCTACAGGAAATACATTAAATATCAAGCATTCAACAGTAAATTCATTTAATATCATGCATGCTACAGAAAATACATTAAATATCATGCATTTGACAGTAAATTCATTTAATATCATGCATGCTACAGGAAATACATTAAATACCATGCATTCTACAGTACATTCATTTAATATCAAGCATTCTACAGTACATTCATTTAATATCAAGCATTCTACAGTACATTCATTTAATATCAAGCATTCAACAGTAAATTTATTAAATATCAAGCATTATACAGTAAATTCATTTAATATCATTCCTTCTACAGTAAATCCATTTAATATCATGCATTCTACAGTAAATTCTGCTCTGCTATGTTGCAATTCTCCATGATATGCCAGGGGTTACAAACGGACAATAGACAACGTTTTCATACCGAATGAGTCGCAACATCAGTTACCAATAACCACACCATCCCCTGGGAACCTGAAGGAGGTGATAACTATGCTATTGGTGCAAATGCAATCACATTATGAGCAAAACATGTCATCACTATTAGAACCTGGAATGTTGGGACTTTAAGGTCAGCAGGGAATCTTGATGAGCTAATCTATCAGTAGGGAGGATACCAATTTCACATCCTTGGATTCAATGAGATGCACTTGAAGTCTTTTTGGAGAGAGATCAAGAAATACAGGAGACAGGATTTACTTCAGTGGATATAAGGACAAGAACGAGTGTGGAGTCACATCTATCCTCACATAAGGGCATTGCGAATGCAGTCATGGGTTGTTGACCAGTGTCTAAAAGGACAATTACTATCCACTTAAGGGTACCAAGATTAGCATCATAGAGGTTATGCCCCAACATCTGACCATGATGATGAGGAAGTGGATGAGTTGTACGACCAGATTCAAATTATCAAAGACCAGACACCCAAGAACCATATTCTAGTTACTCAATGAGACTGAAATGCCAGGAAAAGATGCAAAGGTATACTGGCGAGAAGTTTGTGGTCCATATTGTAATAAACAGACCAACGAGACATGATTCAAGCTCCTAGACTTCATCACCTACAATAACGTAGTGCTATTGAACTTCCTTGGCCCGCACAAACTATCTTGCAGGTCTGGTGCTGAAGAATAAACCTAGACTCCTTGATAATCACCTTCCACACAGCAGTAATAGGCACTGCCACCAAGATCCTTAGAAATCATCATAAAATAAAGAAACCATTGGTCACTGCAGATATCCTCGACCTCTGTGATGTGAGGAGAAAACTGAGGAAAAGCAAGGAGACCAAGAAAGATCCGAAAAACACAAGGAGATTAACAAGAGAATCAAAGAAAGTGAAGGAAAGCTGGTTAGCGAAGGAGTGTAAGAAGGTCGAGGAACGCCTGAACCAGAATAACAGCAAAAAGGCATACCAGTTGGTGAAAGACCTGGCTATAAAGTTAGATGGGATCTACGATGAGCCAGGACAAAGTTGGTTAAAGATCTCACAGAAGATCAAGAAATTCATAACATATGGATGGAGTATTATTATTCAGAGCTTTACAACCAAGAGATTTCTAGAGACTCAGCTGTACTAAACTTCCAATTGAAGACAACAGATGTAGACCATCTGATCCTCAGGAAAGAAGTTGAGGCTGCAGTAAAGGCACTAAAGAAAGGGAAATCAGATGGGGTAGACAATATATCAACAGAATTTGTTCCAGCAGGTGGAACCTTCATGATAATGTCCTCACAACAATCTGTAGCAAAATCCGGCAAACTGGAGAATGTCCCACCCAAAGATCCAGTCTCTGGTCATCACTTCCCCTACAAACGGGAATATGCAGCTGTTACAGATCTACCAAACAATCAGCCTCAACAAACATCCAGTCAATGCTATGCTCAAGACCATCCTCAACAGACTGAAACCCCAAGCAGAGCACATCATTGCTGAAAAACAGGCAGGTTTCAGCACAGGATGTAGCACTATATAACAGATCTTCAAGCTTTGAATCCACTGTGGGAATAATCGGCAGCATCAACAGGACCTATATCATGTCTCCACTGAATGTTATTCTGGTTCAGGCTTTCCTTGAATTTCTTACATTCGTGCTCTAACTAGCTTTCCTTCATTGAAGCCACGGTCAGATTCAGACAGAGTTGCCTTCTCTCACACATTCTCTTCAACATCCGCAGTACCTGGAAAGGATCATGTCTGATATTTTAGAAGACGGCAAGGACAGTGCCAGTGTTGGAGGCAGAACAATCACAAACCTCTATTTCACTGATCATAACAATGGTTTAGCAGGAGATGAACATGAACTGGTAACCTAAGTGAACCATATCAACCATGCATCACTAAGGTATTGGATGATGATGAGCACTGAAAAGACCAAGCTAATGACAAACAGCTTGAATGGCATCCAAACGAAAATAAGAGTGAGTGGACAGAAGCTGGCAGTGACAAGTAAATAGTTGCTATCGCCTCTGATGAAGGTTCTAAACCTGAGGTTCTTTCCAAGATTGCACAGAAAACAACTGCACTTGATAGGCTTCAGCCTGTTTGGAAGGACTGCAACATTAAGTTTGAATCCATGATCAAGCTTATGCAATAATTCTTCTTGTCCAAATTTCTGTATGCATGCGATACATTGACCCTGACAGCAGAACTAGAGAGACGAGTCCGAGCCATTCAGTTGAGATGTTATCAAAGGATCCTAAAAATCTCAAACATAGACCATGTCTCTCATAAGGTGTGCATTAGAATCCAGTGTGCGATTGGACCATATGAGGAACTGTTCACCACCATAAAGAAATACAAACTAAGACGGCATGGTCATGTCTCACGCACATATGGCCTGTGAAGGACAATCCGAAAGGGCACAGTGAGAGGAAAGAGAAAACAATGCAGATAGAACACGAGATGGGAAAATAACATCAAAAGAGCGGACAGGCATGGCATTTGCACAATCTCAAAGAGCAGTGGAGAATAGGGCAAGATGGAGAGAGATTGATGCAATGTCATCAGTGGCATCTCAGCCAGGCAATGGGAATTGAAAAATGAATAAAATGAATATATACATATAAGATAGAATAACAATTTATTTAATGTAAACTCTATATAAAAAAATTGACATGACATACAAAAACAATAGAGACATCAAATCAAAAATGGTTTATAAGATATACAAACACAATATAATACATCAATAAGATAGAACAAATAGACCAGTACCCAACATAAAAGATAAGCAAGCAAAGCATTTGGAAGTGAAAGTAATTTAAAATGAATTTGTCCATAAGACAAAGACACTAAAACAAAGTAGTAGCATATGCATCAGATATCATCATCAGGGCAGAAGATTTTGGGGTGAGGGTAATCATTTGCATATACATTATTACATTTACAGTCTTTACCATTATACATTGTATTACCATTAAAGTAAATGAGATAATAAGTCTTTGTCAGCAAGAAGTGTACCTCATCACAGTAAGCAGCCTTTCACTGGACATAATCATGAATTATGTGAAATACATAATAATAAATGTGACGTGCTACTGTCAATATAGGTATCACTACTCTCAACAGTTTTATCGATTTTTATTTTAAATCATAACCAAGATGATATAAGATCAAAATAGAATCTCCCACTACTTAGCCTCTGAGACAAAACTTATCATACCTCACACTGCTTAGCCTCTGTGACAAAACTTATCATACCTTATGTGTACTAAACATACTTACTGTTATTTTCCTCTTGAACTGATGGCTCATCCTTGAATCTCAACAAAGTAGATGACCTCAATGCACATTAACGACCCAGATGGAAAAGATTACTACACCATATATGGCAGACAAACTGAAAAATCAACTTTTGTTTTCTTTTACATCATTAAAAATCATTTACAAAAAGTGCCACTTGATGTTGGATGCCTTGATACATCTATGTACTACAGCCCCTTGATCTTAGCCTGATTGATCCCTTAAAAAGCTACATTATGTTATGAGTGCAACCACTGGATGCCCAGAGAATATAATACAGTAATGACAATATGCAAACTTTATTTTGCTGTTTTGGGTTTAATCTGATTTTAACACATGATGGGCTATACATTGCAGCCAGTATAACTTATGGAGAAAGAAACTGGGAAAACCCCGGTAGAAACACGGCCCTATGGGATGATATTGTCAAAAGTTCTCATTGGCCAAACCCGATACTCAAACCCATTTGGACAGAGGTAGAGGGCACATATTGGTAATGGCAAGTGCTGTAGACTAATCAGCCTCTTGAGGCCCCCAACAACTTTGTGATATAGCAAGTAAATCCCATTGTAGATCAACGACTCAGCACAAATTCATAGCATGCAAATCCTATACAAATCCATGACTTTGCACAACAGTATGCAAATCCTATGCAAACCCATCACTTTGCACAGTAATATGCAAATAATATGCAAATCCATGACTTTGCAAGATATAATAGCTGTCAAATCCTATGCAAATCCATTATTCTGCACAAAAGAACATCATGAAAGTCCATGATTTTGCACAATAGGATAGTTGCCTGGATGAAAAAAGGATTAGTCCACTAACCATGCATTGACACCTCATTCAAGAGTTCCTGTACAACCCACTTATTTTGAACACAGGAGACTTAAATACTTAATAATGTTTACTTCCATAATTATTATCAAGATATGTTTGCTTTGTAATTTAATGCTGCTTGTTTTGTAACCTTGTCGTTGTGTTTGTTTTTGTGCCATTTAAAATTGGAAGAAATAGCTAACAAGCAAATAAAGGTATCCTTTATACGAGAGCCATCCAAAGTCATGCAACCATGTCCAGAGGGAAGACAATTAGCAGAAAACAACAGAGTAGAACTTTGCAAAGCATTTACATGAAAATTATAAAAAGGGGTTTTCAAATCAAAACAAATACCAAATAATAAGGTAAGCAGAGCCATAAACAATAGGATGAGACATCAACAACAAATGTAAAGAAAATTCACCGCCACCAACGTATGCAGTAAACCAGAAGGTAAACTGTCAGCTGAAATTTGCTGATGAAGTTGCTGTTGATTATTATAATGATGATGAAAACCACAATAAAGAAGATAGCAATTATGTTGATGATAAAGACATCTGCTGCATTTATCACAAATTTTCACCCACAGAATTAAGGAAATGTCCATATATAATAAGTGTGAATTGGCATTGTTAATCAAAATGTTATCACTTGAACCGTTTACAGTTTTTCTCTTCTGTAATAATTGTACATGAAATGCAACGTTCTATGCCCTCAGTGTCTTGATTCAAATCAGAGTTAATAATGTTAACAAAGGAAATAAAATCAATGATAATTCTGATGTTTTTAACATATTACAAAGCTATGCCTTTTATAAAAATTAACTTTATTTTAAAGACTTCAATTCCATGTGCTTTACTTATTTCATTCATTAAATTTAAAATTGTGTTACCTCTATCAATAACACTGTTTGCTCTACTTTTATATCAAAATATTCAATTGTTTGCCTGAAATACCCTAGCTGTTTCATTCGAATGATTTTTATATGCATTACTGCAGTATACATAGTCCAAAAAATCCCCCGGTTTAGTAATAGCTAACCAATCAAATCGCATAACTCCCATTCAATATAACATATCCTGCCCAACGCCATCAAGGGGAATCACCGTCAGTTGCTTCGACAGCAAGTGAAGTCCTGTTTTAGGAAGTTTGTTATATTATCAATTTAAATTTGTTTATTGTTGGCGTATTTAGGCAGTTATTACAAAGATGATAACTAAAGAACGTGTATATTTACCATATTGGGTGAAGTTAAATAACTGTGGAGAAAATTTTCCTTCATCAGATATATTTTTTAATAGATTTCGACACTTATATTAATTGTTGGGCTTCATTTGATTGATAGTGGCGTGGTGTGGATACCACCATAGTTGTTGTTTGCATTGCAGTGTTATGAATTCTACCGTTTCCTCAGAGCACCCTAGTTCAAGTAGGGCTCTTTCAAGAGCAATAATTTTTCAAGAAGCTACCATAAATTGTCTTGGATCATTGCAATAACACAAGTTTTATTTCTTCAGTTTTGTCTTGATAGGTTAATTCTATAATTTCTTTAAATCTATTGTGAATTTAATGCCCAGCAGTTTGAATTTTCTTGACAGAACTTATATCCTAATTTTATATTTTACCAAACTAAACGTCTCTGCACTGAATTCACTGTTAATGCAAGACCTAATGCAGGAGAAATAGCAAATGACTTCAATGTATCTAAGACAGCTTTCTGTGAGATTTCAGTAGCATCTAAAATAGTAGAGGCATGATCGGCATATCGGAATTAATAATGTTTTATATTAGGAAATACTATGCCTTCGATCTTGGGCTTTAACCTGATCTTTTGTCATAAAATGTCGGCAGATGAAATGAAAACATTTGGCGAGAAGGGATCACCATTCATGCATCCCCGTTTAGTAGAAACCATTTTGAAATTTCACTGTTCACAGTGAAACTTATTTGATAGTCTTGTAAAATATTTCAGTCCGCTTTTAATCATTGAACTAAACTTTAAAGAAAGAAAAGCGTTTTAAGTGTAAATTCCATGAAATTAACTTGAAAGCTTTTTGTTTCATAGTGGACAAGAATATAATGACCAGGGATATTCGTCTCTTGTTTATACTGCATTATAAATAATGTTTATAGTCTCACCTATATATCAACCAGAAATAAAGCCCGTTGTATCCGTTTTGGTAATATTGTCTTATTTCTGTTCACTTTAGTTCCGGAGACAAATTTAGCGATAATAATTCACAAAGGTGATTATCGCACTTTTTCAGCATATGATAGGCCAGATTGTTCGGTGAAGAACCAACCTAGATACCGTGAAGAATCATTGACCCATTTTCTTTAGATTGAATTCTTCAAATCCCTTAGACCGATAAATCAGCTCTTTAATAATATTTGACGGTTATATGTAGTAGATTGTAATATATAATATATGTGTTGATGGGTGACGTGTTATTAAATCGTTCTTATAGCAATAATAAGGTTTGATTCTGCGCTAGCTATAGAATCTCGTACAGCTAAACTAGACGACAACGACAAGAAGCATTTAAGAAATATTTGCCAGTCCGTGATTCTGTCAAACAGCAGGTACAACAGCATCAGAAGGCTCAAGTGGAATTTAAAGAAGGTACAGATTAAGTATTTAAACCAAATGTCGAAACAACCTAAAAAAATTGTAACAGCATCTGAGGCAGCACAAAAAGCTACTGAGACATTACCTGCTTATATTGCTGGTCGTCTTCAACCCGCTCGACTAGTACCCCAGGAACCCGAGTTCAAGCACCACTGGAGTCAACTTCGCATCTTAGAACTAACATAGCAGATACATTTACTGCGGAATGTATTGTGCTATCAGGGATCCAGACCAAACGCTTTATATTGCTGCATTTGGATACGATAGTAGATGAGCAGAATCACTCATTATTAATATATTATTATTGATATAAAAACGATTTAATTATACATCAAGGATAAGTCAGTCATGTTATAACTCACCCTGCTACCCCCTCCCCGTGGACACCCTATACAAGGGGAAGGCGGATCTTATGATGCCGTCGAGGAAAGCTACGATCGGCGTTTTTAATACAAGATCTCAAATTTTTGTAAGACCTCTACTTTAAAAACTGACTTTTAAAAATGCCCCAAATAGGTCGGTTCAGCCAGCCCCCCCCCCCCCCCCCGCACGCTGCTCACTTCTTTGGAACAGTACCCATTAGGCACATTCTACTGCACAGTATCGTACAGTTGCCTACCATAGAACATTTTCCAAACTTAGAAATGGTAAAAGTTAAAAGTACAAAAGAAATTAATTATTTATTGTCAGTTTCATTGACCTCCATCGACTAAATGTGATAATACAGTAATTATATCAAATGGTTTTATATTTCTATTTTCTCATGCTTAGAACTTGTGTACTTAGGGTCGACAAATCACCTCACTGCGGTCATTAACATATTCGTCTTAATGAGCAGTATAAACAAAGGTACGTGGCTCGAAACACTAATTGCGCAACACTTCCAACACATAACAATTAGAACTATTTCCTAAAATTATTTTTCTTTCTCTAAGAGCAACATATATAGCTAGATTCCATTTTGATAATTATTTAGATTGTCATAAAAGAGTATAAAACTGCTGACCTTTATGCAGAGTGAAAAACAATAAATGTACCTTATGAAATCTTTGTTTTGAATCTGCTAACTAAATTTCAGGAATGCAAGGTTATATTAATTTAGTTGAAAAAATTGGGTGTGAAAAATAATATATGTTTTTGTTTGTACTAAGAGAAGGAAATCCCAGTCGCGAGGTTACATTATTTGTCTCCACACAGAATGTTTACATAGCATTTGGGTTCAAGGCCAGTTTTATTTACAATTATTCAGGGATTTTCGTTTGTAGTGTTTCATGTCATGTTATGTTACAGATTAATTGAAAATCTGTATCTATAGATGTTTGATAAACAAAATAGCAATTAATGTTTTAGATCAGTCCATGGGAATCGATTTAAATATTCACTAAGTGGCTTTTGGCTTATGACATTTCTTTAGATTTTCCTGACCTCATTCAGAGACGTTCTTGACTGCACAATGTGTTATATCGGATCATTCAAGAGGATAAGTGTTAACTCTAATAACCAGGAACACTGCTGAATTGCCCACAATTATGGATCATAATCTATCCTAAAAATGGAATGCCTGGAATTTCACGACTAGTACCAAGAGAATAAAAAAGACAATTTTGATCCATAGTAGACTGTACTGTACGTAGGTTTTGCTGGTTGTTTCTCTTATTTTGTTTTTAAAGAAATCCTGTATTGCTTTGTGAGATTTGTTTGACTTTGTTAGCTCTCTATATGGTCACGATCTGCGTGCAAACTATACACACTGCATCTACCCACATCCCTGGTTCAAATAGGCGATTTTTGGCGTCCTAATTGAAAGAAGGGAGGGCGCAATGTTCTCACTATGCAAGTTATTTGTACGGCTGTTGCGACAGTCTGGAATTCGGGCCCAAGATTCGTTTAGAACGGGGCATATTATTTTAGATTTAACAGCATGATTTTGTATAGCGCTTCCTTTTCGTGTCTCCCCCTGGCTTGTTTTCGAACAAATAACAAAGTACAAACCTGGTGGTACTCAAGGCACGTCCTTGTCTTTAAACGAACGATACTAATTTACATTAAAGGTTAGAGACGGTTATAAGCTCACGCACACACTGACACAAATATACATTCATGCATACATTCTCCACTTCATAGTTACGCAATGCTTGCTTAAATCTACATATGCGATATAAAAAACATGAATTATATTTATTCCCATCTATGAAAACTTGGTTATCTAATAGATGTAGTTTTGTTTCCTTGGTCTTCGAAGAACTCGACTAGGAGATTGTTTACTTGACAGTCTCAGGAGTCAGTCAGTCAGTCAGTCAGTCTTTCATTTGTATTTATTCCTTTAGGAAAAAATGTATAAAGTATACAGCAAAATTATAGAAAATGTGTTGATATGAGAATGATGAGGTCATAACGGACAATTACTTATATACATATATCAGGTCATAATGTTATATCTGATTGTTATGATTCCCCTTACTATATACTATTTTATTATAACAGCTTGTGTACTATATTAACGCTCGTGACTGTCGTAACAAGATTCCGTGTACATCTAATCTGATTTGTTAAGAATTAACAAGTCTTTGAATGATTGACTTGCACACCATATAAGCATTGGGGTGGTATGTCTTTCATGTAAGATAAGAAAGGAATGTTTTATTTTAAGACCATACGAGGAGTGGAAATTCCCTCCTTGCCTGACCATTCTGTCTTATCTGTGTACAATCTTACCTGTACAGGTATATCAATACTAATATACATCCATGTGCTTCATTCATGTCTTCGATTGACTTACAGATTAGCTTGTCATACACACGTATATTATTATGTTGTGCAACCAAAGTTTTGATATCTTGGAGACCGGGTAAACAGCCTAGCCTCAAAAAGATGTCGTACTTTGCTGATTATATGAACTGATTGGGATGCATAATTATAGCCTTTATCATAGTGCCTTGGAGTGAATTCAAATATTTCAAATTCCGACCTGTACAAAAGGAAATTTCTAAATTTGAAAAGAATTTATAAATTGTATTAAATCGACTTGAGTGTCTTAATTAGCATGGCGATATTTTGTTAGTTTCTTTCAAGGTTTGTTAGTCCTGGTCTAACATAAATATATATTAGCTAAAAGACCTCAAAACTGTAAAATAAATTGGTCACATAAATTAGTATTGTTAATTATGGCGTAAGAAATAATTGCAACTTTGTAGTTACGCGTTTTATTTATCAATTGTCCCCTGCCACAACAATAAAAATACAACTTTGAGGGATGAATACCTCACAGGTGGCAACTTCCAAAAAAATTCAGTATAGCACATACCAATCTTTTGTCACTATTTAATTGGGGGATTATACACTTGCGATACACCATACTACATATATATTAAACACGAAACTTCAAACTTGTGCCTCAGGATGATATAACTCATTCCTTCGTTTTAGAGAACTACTGCAGAACAGTTTCTAAAACGTCAGACTGAATTCAAGGATCGCGGTTCGATACCGGCTCAAGCAAGCCGTTATCGGCTAACTCGCTGTGTTCCATTTGAGATATTGCATTGAAAGTGCCAATAAATCAACCAACCAATTTCTAGTGTGTTGTTTGGCACTTTGTAATAATATGTACTATTTATACCTACTGTGCATCCATCATCTTACGCTTTTAATGCACAACCCAGAAACGTAGCATTTGTAAATGATTTCATACAATAATAATATCTACTAGATTTCACCAACAGCCCCACTTTGTTGCATGTCCACCATTCCACGACCTGAAATACATCTTAACCGCATAGTACATGTACATGTTTTCAGATAGTACCAGTCAAATCTCCTTGGTTATCTATCAACATGCATCCTCTTGGGTACAATTTCAATGCGATATATATATATATATATATATATATATATATATATATATATATATATATATATATATATATATACACGCAGAGAGAGTGAGAGAGAGTGTGAAATAGTTTGGTAAATTTATTGGGAAATCATTCTGTGAAAGCAAAAAACGTTCATACTGTCATCAAAAGACGAGGCCCATATAGTCTTTTAAACGTCTCACTTTGATAGGTACCAATTCCTTAGAGGTTCTCAATGAAGATATGAAAGTGTTCTCTTGTTTGATCTATACCTCCGCCCTGCTATGGCGGCCCTGGTGTATTGCTATGTATGCTATGGTACCTACCGTATTTCTAATTTTGTCTTTATGATCGTTTCCGATTAGGAAGGAATGAGCTTTCATTCCAACGTTACTTTAATGAAGATGTTTGTCGCCTTGCGTGACCTAAGCTTAGGATAACGTTCGCTAAAGACCTCGCTGAAGTGTCGTCTGATACTAGACAGCCATCCGAGCAATAAGTACATTATTAATGCATTATGCTTTTTAATTTATAACCTATACTTGGTTTTGATTACTGTTGCTTTGTTATAAACACAGACCACATCATGTTGATTTATAACATGTTTTTCAACAGGCATTTAATGCTTCAGAGAATAAACAATTGGTTTTCGCACTTGTACGTAGGACATACTACCTGGTATGCACGTATGTAATCTTATATTTAGGTCTAATGTACTCTCGAATAATATGTGATCAATTAACATATTTGTAGCTTTTGTGAGATGTAATTAAGAAACTGTATAAAGCTGCGAAATTTAAGGTCACATGTAATGGATTATGAAGTAAATTATTGTACATATGTGTGTGAGCTTTTGTGCCAGTGTAAAACTGGAATATTGGCGAGGGCAGACAACAACATACCGGTGACACATTTGATTACAAGGACGTCTGCTTTGTGTTTGCGTCAAAAACAGATTGCCCAGACCTATTGTAAAAAAAAATTGCTGAGCGTTACAGATTTTGTCATCGTTTGGTCAGTATTTCTTTTTATTGTACCATACATAACAATATACACATCCCATAAGTATCAGTCCAAAACGGAGTAAATAAGAAATAACATGATTCAGATTAGGTAGGCAAGCAGAGACAAATATGTATCAGATATTTCCTTTTTACAGAATAAATATCGATTATATTTTTTTAAAGAAAGTATTGATACATTGAAATTAAAGCTGACAATTTAAGCATATATTCCATTAAGAAAACGAAGATTCGATATCTGTCTAACATGTGGACGACTTTAAATATTCTTTGGATATTTTTAAGAAAAAAATTCTAAAGAATATTGTGATATTTTCTTCTCATTGTTTTCTATTTGAACGTCGGAATAATTTTCAATATAAACAGCTATACGCTTGCCCAGTCATGAAAAAGGATTAACATTATTGTAACTATATGTAATTCGTATACATCTGCGTCACAGTCAAAACAGCTGGTCCTGTATTCGACGTATCTACCTTAATGCCGCAAACATGTGTCGGTTGTATTGTTCGATTTCATAAACATTTTCGAGTCATCAGTAATATTAATAGACAAATTAAAAGTTCCTTATTTAAACTTGCCGAAATATTCCGCAGACCATAATTTCGAAACTCTGAAACTGACATCGATTTTGGATAGGTTCGGTAGTTAAAATTGTTTATATTGTGGAATGTGTCTTCCCTGTGTCACCATTGCCGTGGCTGGGAGCAATAACTATTAATTTTCTGGTTCATTGTACAAGCCGTCGGCTTAATTAAAGTAAACAGATTTGTAAACATCTAAGTTTTGAAATAAACATGGGGTAAAGTTTTCACCCAACTTGGGGGGGTGGCATTTTCAACAATGCTTTAACATTTTGTCATCAATCCCTGAGTCCTTTGTACTTTGATTTTTAAACTGTGAATTCAAGAATATAGCCGTGAAGTCCTTGGTATCTCTCTCTCTCTCTCTCTCTCTCTCTCTCTCTCTCTCTCTGTGCCAAGTTTGGTGTACGCAAGCATCATCTGAGAAGCCATTGTCATATATCCTGTCCAACATCTTGTTTTCAACCTCAGCTTACTCTCATTTCTCGGCGATAGATACAGGTAGATGCGGTGAAGTGCCCATAAACTGCTAGTCGCTACTTATGTCAATATCCCATTATCTCTAACGGCAAAAGCCGTAATGTTCAGCACATATGACTGCATTTCTACAAATTGCAAACTTTATAAATAATGTAAGATGTATTGCAATTAATCATTCAAGATATTATATAAGTGGGCTATAACTGAATCTTTTAAATTGTTAAAGTAGTTACAAGTTATGAAACTTTTGATGTGCGATATGGAATAACACATTGAATATCTGTATCGTATTCCGTATCAGCTATGCAAATTGAAATGGGCATGTAATACAAGTATGTATTATATAGTTTCATATTAACACAGAGAAGAAACGTCAGTTATGTTTATTAATGGATAGACCTCAGATGGGAATATGATTTATGCACGTATTCTTGAGAAGGAAAACAACAGCGCTGATTGTACTGTTTATCTTTTATTTACAAGAGCTATTTGTGTTTTGAAAATAAATACTGTAGTTATTCTAATAGGAGGTTTTTATTGGAGTACTATTAGCATTAGTACCGTCGTCCTAACAATCCCGCAAAACCAGTCTGAACATAGACTAGGGCCCCAGCAACAAGCCTGAAATATAACAGTTATATTTGATCCAGTTCTATATCTTATTTTCTTCATGGGGCTAATAACGTACTGTTTGAATTTTGTTGGGACATACCATAATGGATATAAATTGATGTACAAGCATTGATATGTTAGGTAATTTATGTTGCCCTGTAAGGGGAGTGGTGTTATTAGAAATGGGGAATACGATTAGAATAATAACGCTATATCTCAAAATATGTACAATTAAAATATGACTGTTGTAAAACTGTTCTATATCAAAACTGCTGCTGTTTATTGCCAGACATGGATGTTGTAATTAGAATTTTCGCTATGATTGCAACAACGGTGATTTTGTATTACTGCATGCAGTTTTAAGTTTAATACTATCACCACCACCACCGCTACTACTAATTATTATCATCATCATCACTATTTCTTTCTCTTTTTCAATTGCTTCTCTCTTTCCCTCTATTCCTACTTGCTTTTATTTTTAGCTGGAAATCTAGATTCTGTATACTTATGTTTTTTATCAGAAGTTAATTGTTGTTTTTCAACTTTTTGTTTTCTATGCTTCTCCTAAGAATTAAAAATACCGTCAAAATACATCCAAGTTAATTTTCGCAATGCTGTAACAACTAGGCTCATATTTATTTGAAATATGTGTATTTACTTGCATGATATCATAATTTGTCTTGTAATAAGTTATTCGAAGAAGTATTTTATCTTATAACAAATGCCATATATGGTTGATCTATTATACTGATATTCGTGAGGTAAAATAATACCAATGCGAACAACAGTCTAGTTTAAAAAGGTTTAATTTCAATAATTTGTTTATATAACTGTGTTGCATAAATGACTGCGAACAAGGAGAACAGAGATATATATCTGTAATGGCTTGTTAAAGAAATGAATATATTATGTGTCATTACCCACGCAGTTTATATAGATTGTAAGATTGACTGTAAGGTGTTGAGTGAACCATTTGTGACATTTACCTTTCAGAACGTTTACAAAAGATATGTGTCCACGGAGTACATTTTCCAGCACTGGTAAAAATAAATCTTTTGTGCTGACTTCCAAGAAGGTTGTGGTTTATTCAGAAAACTGTTTGTATTTAAGTGATAAAATCGGTTCGCACTGGCGCCGAGGCTCACTAAATATTAAATTACTTTTCAGCCTATTTAGAAAAAGGAACAATCAAGATGCATTGATAATACCAAGACGTGTTATTGATTGCCATACTAATAAGAAATATTTTAGTGAAGAAGTGTCGATTGTGGAACTCATTTTATCTATTCACATTCTTGTCTTCATAATCTATGATTAAAGATAGCTACACTCTTCTCCCAGGGTTCCATTCATACAAGTAATTGGGAATTTATACAGATTTATGGTCTGGATACCAGTGTATTCATTTGTCATTGCTAGAATATTAACACGCGCCAGATCATTTATTAGAGCATCGTGCACATTAAATAAATATTAACATACATATTGTATAATGTTAAGCGAACTTTAACGTAATTTCAATACACATTTGCTGGGATGGTGAACGCACAAGTGCATGCGATTCTTTAACAACAACATGACCACATATTGGTCCATCTGTCAGAGATTGCAACAGCAGAGTTGAATAAAATGATGGCTGTCAGTCTGGGCTATCACCATAAGTTCTAGCTCCATGGGTTAAATAATCAACAATTTTAAGCGGTGGTACAAGCCAATACAATTCAAAATATAAAATATGTTTGGGTATTTGTATGTATGTTACCCAATGCGTTATAGGTCCCGTTATCAAATCTAGGTGAACAATGCCATTTTGCATTATTTGTGGAATCCTCGATGCATGTTCACCCGCATAAAGACACCTTGAAAATATTTGATTTTACCATTGCTAATATCACTGGAATCTGCGATGTATGGAAATATCCCACTGAACTTTTTTATTTATTGATACTGGTATATAAAGGAAAATCTTTCTCTAATGGAAAATTCCATCAATAATTTTGTTTTAATTTGTTTACTCTATCAGAATCATAAACTGAAATCACTTCAACCCTGGCGGTTACTTCATCAACATATGTGTTTCCTCAACAGTGTTAACGTAACCGGGTATTTGTATTGACATATATCTTATCGAATCTTTGTCGGAGTGCACAATAATACTCACAAACAGATCCACAAGGTCAGCAAAGCTGGTTATGTGATTTAACTCGGATGCCGCATTTAAGACACCTATACCAACATGTTGTGCGAACAAATGTAATTTACAGTATACGTAATGGCAGGTTCCGCTTAATAGTTAACATTTTCCAAGGCCAACACCTCTAAGTCATTACATGCCAATGCCACTAAACTTTATATATTTACAAATTGTATTCTAACAGAAATAATCTTCCGTGTTTTCATAAAAAATCATCATTTATGTTTATAATTGTTGTTTTGGGTTTAATGCTAATTTTTAGCATAGTATAGGATATATATAGTGTCCAGATGAAGTACCTGGGAATACCTAGATAAGAACAGCCAACCCATGGGAATGTACTGGCAAGCTTTCTCATATACCCACATTGGCCAAGCCTGTGACTCGAACTCATGCAAATGTGAGACGGCAGTAATCAGTAAAGGTGAGCCCTTTAGACCAGTTGGTCGCCCTGGGCCCGTCATTTTGTTTTTTTGAATGATGGTGTATGTATTATTAGGCGTATGTGTTCCTCAGCATATTGCTGTAAAATACACCGCTGTGAGAGTAATTTGCAAACCTGGGGTAGTGCATTTTAAAAACATTTTTGCACCAGTCTGCAGCAACCGAGGATCAATGTCAAATATAATTTTGTATCTGAACATAATTTTTTTTAATGCAGTGTCTGATCAAATCACTGCATGCAGATTATGATGATCAAAATGTATTATACCAATACGTAAATGACCACCACTTGTGCAATTACATCTGATGTTCTTAAATGTCAAGCACTCCTTGTATATTGACACTATAGCTTTTCTCTTTGTACGTGAATCTCTTTCTACAGAACTTGTAACATTGCATCATTTGCTTAGATTTTTCATCGTCGAAAAAAGTATCATATTCGTGTAAAGGTGTTGTTCATAATTCAATATATTAATGCTAAAGACATCTCTCTCTAATTAATTCATTATTGATGATCATCACTCTTAGGCTACTATATTCACTTAATGTTTTCAATGTCATCACTATCATCAACATTGCATTATTTATTCATTTAGGATTCTCTAAATGTCAACTACTTCAGTTTTTTTCCTGTCCAATATCAAAGGACTTTCCAGGATTTGCTTTTCTCCCAAGTCATGTTTACCGGTACATCATTGCTACCGGTACTCCAAGACAATTTCTAAGTTGAATAAATTATCAATATGTCTTTAACAAGTCTCTGACTAATCTTTATGATACATTTAAGTGAAACAGTAATTTAATCTTTTTCTGTAGCATTGTGCACAATTCACTAATCTGGTAAAATGAAGCCACAGTTTGATATGTCAATACATTCTTTCAAAATACTATACATATCAATCTGTGACTTTTTGCCATTTATATATAGTGCAGTAATAGTTTAATATAAAAATATCCTCTGCTGCAGTTGGTATAAAATAATTTCAGACTAACTCTGCCACAGAAAATAAAATCATTGTAGTGGTTATCAATATTCCTATTTCTGCAGTTACACAAGAATTTGTAGTATAGCCACAATCCATAATATAGGCCTGATTGAAAACTGCAGCAGATTGTAGTGCAGAAGGGGTCACTTTCTTTACCTCACATGCATTAATGCAGATCAGGGTCGTAATAAAAAATTGCTTATATAAGTAAAGTCATGAAAGTCGTCTTGTCCATCTTCTTTTGAATAAAACCTTGTCAGACCCTTTGCATGTGTACCTAGGCTCAGCTGATCTACTTATTTTGCTTGTTTCATGAGTCAATGACTGGTGGTAAGACTAATAAAAGCACCAATGTATATGGGAAAAGCACAGATGTGAAGAAATATAACCTTCCGATTGGATACATGAGAAAGAAAGAAATGTGAAAGAGCATGTCAATTTGTTTTCAATAAATAAAAAAAAAAACATTCTCTTTTTCAAAAAGCACCATATTTTATAATAAGGATAAGCTTCTCCAACTCAAAACCATAAAACAAACATGCACTGTTTTAAACCTGAACATACTTACAAGGTTGACAAGTCTGGTTGAAATTAGTATATCAGATTAATATAGCAGTTGCCGATGGACACAAGATGATGCACGATGGACGAAAGGCAATACCAAAGCATTAGCTCCGACCCTTCACAGACCAGATTTTAATCACCATTTCTGCTGATGGATGAATCCTTACAGATTCCTCTCTGGATTCCTCATTCGTGTACCCATCACGAACTCACATGTTTTTGCCGACGCATCATAATTCAGTTATCCACCCATTTAGACCAGGTGGCTGTAATTCACCAGCGTCTTTTGGCTCTGCACAAACATCAACATCAACAACCTATCAATAAATGCAGTGTCTCTGCCATTGCAAAGGTGCATCAACATAAGCAGCAGAGAAGGCGAAGAGACCCAAGAATTCCGACAAAAAAAGTAAAACCTTCATGGAAATCTAATCCGCAGAAATTCCAGATTTTTACAAATAAACGCTTCCTGGGATGTTTTTATTTCTGTAATGCCGATTATATTAATAAAACCTTAGTTCGAAATAGTAGCTGAAAAATAAAGTTCTCTACGTGTTTATTTATTTTCATTTTTTCCACCAGACGACCAACATTGGTAGGCGCCCTCTCTGCTGCTATTAATCAAAAAATTGTTATATCAAAATAATGGTACATCCAGAATCTCATACTGCAAGAATAGCACGAGAACGATTAGAAGCAATTACAAAATTTCTTCCTGTCAGAGACTCATTTAGAAAACATCTACAAGCACAGCAAGAAGCACAAGTTGAGTACGAAGAAGATACTAAAAAACTGTTTAAACCCGTCACTGCAGCTACTGAAAAAGTTACAGCTGTCATCAAAGAATATCTTCTTCCGGTATCAAAACAAACAGCAGAACAAGCTGAAAAAATAGCAAGAAGAACTAAACAGACAAAGAAGATTTTACGAGATCTTCCAACTGATATAGCTGCGGCTCAACCTCCAGCTATTGGTGAGGAAATACTTGAAAGTATTGAAAACTTTATATTAAAGTCACCGGCGTGAAGAAAGAACATACACCTGAACCCTGTCCAGTAAAAGAAAATATAAAATTAATTGCAAAATTCAAAGAAGGGGTTGTTGAAGAAATTAGAAATACTGAAAGAGAAAAATTACCCGAAAAAATATTAGATTATATATCTGACAAATCTGGTATTTTAAACCCCCCTCATGAAAAAAACAAAAAATGATAATCTTCTTAAATGTATATATCGTGTATATGCAAACAAAAAAAAGGTTGAAAGTGATGATTCGGAATACAACACTCTTCATGAAGAAGCAGAAATACTTCATAGAGATAGACAGAGACAAAAACAAAAAGAACTTTCCCAGTATCAACTTCCTCCACCTCTGCAACGAACAGAACAGAAACAATCTTATTCACCGATGATGTCGAAAATTAAGGAGATGTTTGGAATGACACCACCTGAAAAATCAGAAAACGAAGAAGTAACGGGAAGTGGTCTGGGAAATAATTTTGTTTGTCCTCATAATATCATTAATGATGTGTCACGGTTAGAAGTTCTCATAGGGGGAAAAAGTGCCGGAAATAATTCACCAGAAATAATTAATGAAGCAGCTGATATTTGTCGACGATTATTTCAAGGCGGTATCATGGATATCGGCGTTTACCGAGAGCTTATCGATGAACTTGTTGATGACTAGTTGTTAGATAAATAAGAAATAAAATAAGATGATCATACATAATAATCATCGTAAACCTGTACAGGTCAGAGCGGTAAACTCACAATTACCAATCTATAGAGCAATTTACGGAGATGGACTTGGTGATGTTATTCAGGGATTATTCACAAGGATAACTCCAAAAGCAGCACTTGTTGCAAAACAATTATCGATGAAAGCTATTGATATTGTTCGTGAAAAAGCTCCTGGTGCAATTGTTAATGTTGCTGGTAGGGCTTTCTCGGCAATCAGAGAAAGACTAGCACGATTAACTGGCAAGTACTGAAATTATGCCCACTGACGTAAGTAAAACAATAAATCAGGCTGCAAATAAAAAATTAGCTGAATTATCTGAAGAAGGAGAACAAAATATAACAGCAAATTTAATAGCAGGAAGCGGTCTTCGTCGACGATAATTTAGATCACCATTTGGAAAAATGGTAATTATAATAAAAATGTTCAAGCGTGAAACAGACACAGCATTTGATATGGAAGCACCTGTCCTTAAGTATGAATCGGTACGTGATTATCAGTTTTATTCTTATGACGCAAGACAACCAAATCAGCGAGGAAGAATCGAATTATAGGTTCAAGATACAAGTAGACATTTCTTGCCTCCTGAGGCGTTTATTGAAGTAGAAGGTAGACTTGTAACGAATGTTGTAGCTAATACTCCATATGGTGGCAATTTGCGTGTTGGTTTTGTCAACAACGGGATTATGGCATTGTTTGATAGCGCCACATACATGATTGATGGAAAAATATTCAATCAATTCAGAAAGATGTCGATGTAGCTACAACATTAATTGGTCTAGCGAGATATTCTGATGATTACACAAGATCAGCCGGTCCAACAATGATGTTTGCTAAGGATATTACTGACAACGCTGATCATATCAGGTATGCTAAAATACGAACACCACGAGATACTGCATCTGATCCACAGCCAGTTGCTGATGGTCCTGAATACGCAGCCAGACCAGCTGCTGCTTTTGATATTGTACGAGGTGATAGCGATACTTACAACTTAGGGTTTGCAACACGTCAGGCGGTGTTGTCAGGAGATAATAAACATTTTTCATGTGCAATTCCATTATCTCACATTTTTGGATTTTGCAGAAATGTTAGAAAGGTCATCTTTGGAGCTAAACACACAGTTGTGCTCGTAAGAAAAGGTGATGATAATGATGCAGTCTGGTGAGGTGCTGGTGTTGCTGATGGTAAAGTAAATATATCAAAGCTTTCATTGTGGATGCCAGTAATGACTCCATCTATTACTGAAGAACAAAAATTAATTTCTTTTATGGATCAAGGAGGTAAATCATTGCTATCATGGTTAACAGTAACCACAGATGCTATTCAAAGTTCTGTTGTTGGTTTATTTACATGGTATATAGCATCACAACAAGGTGTTTCTGCACCACGGCATATTTTTATTGCGCTACAAGATAATGCTCGGACGAATAATCAAGAACGTTCACATATGATATTTGACAAACTTGGAGTTAATGAAGTTTCCTTGCGGATAAATGGACATCAAGAACCAGCTGAAGATATATTGTTAAATTTTAGCGCGTGTATATCATCGTTTAATGTCATTCATGGGACGTGATCAAAATATAGATACTGGTCTGCAAATATCACATTTAGATTTTACAAAACTGTATCCGATTTATTACTTTTCGCTGGAACATCTTGATTTGTCCAAACAATCTGTCTTTGATATACACTTTCGAGCTCGTGTTAATACCCGGCCAGAAATCGCGGCTGGTCCACCAGTTGTTTATGGTCCTTACAGAGCAATCGCGGTCATACTCAGCGATAAAGCCATGTTACTTGAAGGTGGTAGTGGTAGAATGAGAGTCGTTGAAGGCACCAGTGGAAAATCTTTAATCATGTTATTTAGAAAAATATATTTTATATAAAAATGTCGTATGGTCATGTTAATGTTACTCTGACTCCTGGTCAGGTCAAAAAGCTTCAATCAAAAACCGCCAAAAAATGTGGAACTAAAATATTACTACAACGAGATCAGATTGGTGGTGGTCCGAACAAATTATCGTTGACAAATAATCAGATTAAACATTTCAATAAAGCCCTAGAATCAAAAACCGGAGTTCAATTCCATCTTTCTCCGAGCGCCATCATGGACATGGTTAAAACGGGTGGTATATTTCCACTTCTTGCGGCTATTCCAGCGTTAATAGCTGCTGCTGCTCCAGCCGTAGCAAAAGCATCCGCATTAGGTGCTGTTGGAACAGCTGCTGGAATGGCTCTAAAGAAAGCAACTGGAAATGGATACAAAAAAAAGGGACGCGGTCTAAGATTACCGGAATCTCGCTGGGGAAGAGGTCTGAGGCTTCCACGTTAGATACTCCATCATCAAATTTTGATTTACTTGATGTTGCTACAAAATTAAAAATAAAAGCCTTTAGAGGTGCTTTTATGCGAGCTCAATTGCCGGACCGACCAAACAAACTCGAAACAGGTATTATTAATCTAGACTCGAATTCAGGACCCGGTACTCTTTGGGTATCATACGCGGTTGATCCACGTGGAATTGTTTATTTTGATTCATACGGGTTAGCTCCACCTGTTGAATTTATCAAGTATGTTGCACCACTTCACGCGCAGGTTTGGTATTCAACGCTACCCACACAAACAATGACAGATCCGCCAATATGTGGCCTTGAGGCAATTAATGTACTTAACGCGATATCAAAATCATCCAAACCGCCACATAAAGTTGTGCATGCTTATACAAGCAACCGATTCGTTGCGCATAAAGCGTTTTAAACAGATCTTGGATCTTAAATATAATAGTTGATATTTACGGAAGAAGATCTTCACGCGTTGAGAAAAAACCCGGCGACGTTGATCTGTCAAAGTACGCGACTAAAGATGAACTTGCTGATATCATGAATCTTACAAAATTGATTGGTTTGCATGATTCTGAGTACCAACTAGCCCATCAAAATTACAAAATTGATTGGTTTGCATGACTTTGAGTCAAACTAGCCCATCAATTTCAGAAAAAATATATAATATTTCAGGAAAAATAAAATATTTCAGTATAAAATTTATAATATTTCAGAAAAAATATAGTATTTCAGAATAAATATATAATATTTCAGAAAAAATAAAATATTTCAGAATAGATATATAATATTTCTTATCAAAGATCTACCCACTTACCAAAATTTACATTTTCACCTGCTACTCGAGGTTACTCGTTGACATAATTTTTCTTAAGTATCTTATGCGGGTACTGATTGTTTTTTTCGTTTCATACTCGATGGATAATCCCGATCTGACCTTTTCTACTGCAACAGAAAGAGGAATAAATTAATTTACTTGATCATCGCTCACCATAGCTATTGAGTGAAACATAGCTGCCTGAATTCGCTTTATGAACTTATACTGAGATGATAGAACATACTTATTTTCATTTTTAATTTCTTCTAACGTTTCAAATCAGATATCATTTTCTCAGGATTTAGTTCATCAGATATAGTAATTCCATTTTCTTCTAGTTTTTTAATAGCAAAAATAATGTCTTTGATATTTTCATGGTTCATTATATAATATATAAATATTTAAAATAAAAAAAATTATCCCCATAGAACCCCTATCGAGTGTTTGGCGAGTTCGTCGGGATGTTTCAAGGACGGAACAACATATGCAATGAATATATACAATGAAATGGATATATACAATGAATGACGAGCCCCTATCGAGTGTTTTAGCGAGCTCAGATTATATATACAATGAATGAATGACGGCACAACATATATTATGAAATGAACTTCTATTCGAGTGTTTTAGCAAGTTCATTAAGTATGTAATGAATGAATGAAATGAAATATATACAATGAATGAAATGAATGAATGAATGAATGAATGAAATTAATGAATGAAGGACAGTACAAACATACACGCTCAGCAGACCCACCCCCAATAATCAGCCCGTGGGTGATACAAAACATGTATCAACCACCAGTTGATATGTGGTTGGAGGGTTCTGCTGAGCGGGTTTCTTCGCGGTACCCCCAATTATTATAAAAATCGCAATTATGCGTAAACCACCGACAATTGTCAGCTATGGGGATTCGATCCTGGACCGCGAGCGTCACAGTCCAATACGATACCGATTAAGCTATCGTATCAGTTAACAGTATATGTTTTAGAAATTAATATATAGTTATGGTATATATATTTGCACTAAAAGCAACGGTTTCTGAATAATAGTTTCTACATTTAAATAACTATTTCTACATTAAAACAATGGTTTCTGAATATATCTGTATTATAACAGCAGTTTCTGAATAAACTGTAAATATATAAACAGACTGTAAATACAAACCTACATATCAATAACAGCGGTCCAAAGCGGATTGTGAATACAGCGTGTTCTGCCCAAACCTACAGATCGATTTGTACCATAACAACGGTTTCTAAACAGATTGTAAATGAAGCATGTTCTGCCTATATACAGCTACCTGCGGATCAATAACAACGGTCAAGCAGATTGTAAATTACCTCAATTTCTCGTAACAGACCTAAAAATAACCTCGCTATGTTGTATGATGGGAAATACGTTTATATATTTAAAATACCATAAATATAGTTCTACGAGTAATTAATTACGACATAAATGGTTAAAACTGACTAATTACGACCATAAAAATCAGAAATCTACGAATAAATATATACATACGGAAGTCATCTACCTTTCGTATGAGTCAAAAAATAAGTAGTATATGGGGGAAATACTGCGACCCAAATTAAAAAAAATAGTTAATAAATATAATTCGAGGTAGTAATGATAGTTAACAATATTGAAAGGTGATTTTCTGTTTATATTTTTTTGAGAAAGCAGTTTTATATATTTTCTGCAACGAATTGTATCGAATACGAGTGAATATCAAAATACTTGCCAGCAGCACTCATCGAACGAAATATGATTTCTTCTCTGGTCTCCGTATTTGTAGCCTTGATCACCCTTCTAGAAACTGTCTTACATTTACCAACATTACCACGCATATTATTCTCACTCTGTGAGATAGCTTGTAAATTGGATAAACTATTATTTTGAGGATCTCCGTCAATATGATCGATTAAAAGACCGTCTTTGATTAACCCCTTGTGACACTCATACACAAATCTATGACAGAGATAATGTTTTCTCTCTCCGTATGTGAACAATAGATAACCACGATTATTAATATAACCAACAATTACTTTTTCTGACAATTTCTAATCATGCCATTACGATCTGATTCGTAATTCTTGATGACAGGATGTGGGACAAATTTATTTTGCTCCATTTATACAATAATATTATTTGTTTAAATCATTGTTTGTCTGAAATCTTGAGATATAATCCTCCAAGGATTTTATAGCGTTTTCACTATTATTATTTTTTTGGTCATAATATCGTTTAAGTTCTCTGAACTGTTTTCCACCGCACTTTCCACATAACCTTGTTTTCCTCGCACTCCAATACCACATCGCAGACACGGTATTGGTCCTAGATTTCCCACGCCGTATACCTGGGAAGTGCATCCAGCAAAATTCACTTCTACAGGCTTTGTTGCATCGATTTACTGAACTGATCATGAGCCAAGTACAATGCTTCATCTTGTATATATAATATTCTTTATTTAAATATTTGTTTTAATTATATAAACGAGTTTGAGAGATTATCCCAAACTAGGCCTTCTAAATATAAATTTAATTTCGACAGATTATCTCCTGACTTACCAGTACGAGATTTGGTTGATCCGAAAAATAAAAGTTTGATCTCGAAAATTCATGACGCCAAGAAAGAATTTTACACGGATGCTGCATCTCATGTATGGTCAACGTTCAAGATAATTCGCAATACTGTCAAGGACGCTACAATGAATGACAAACGAGAGGCAACTATCATTAACTACATCGCTGAGTACGAGGGCAATCAAAAATATTTATTCAGAGTAAAATTTATTGTACTAACAGAAACAGGTAGTTGGATTATCCGTGATAAACATGATCCTGTCCTTGGTAATAATAAAATTGCAATATTAAGTAAAAATTCCAGACCGGGTCTATTGACTGGTATTGACAAACCGTATTGTGAGCGAGCGTACTCTATAACAGCAGTTATTTATGGAATCTATGAGATAAATAAAAAATCCAGCGTTGATAAACTGGCACCCATGAAATTTTCAAGGTTAAATTGTGTAGCCGAACGAGTAATAGAACACTTTACAAACGCGATGCGTGGAAACGGATTAACTGATTTAAGACGTGAAAAAATAAACTCTTGGCATGATTCATTTAAGGATACCGGTGCTACAATACAAGATGTTGCTGAATTAGGAAAAATATTAAAATTTCAAATAAAAGTATCAATGATAACGGGAGAAGTACTGTACGAATCGAAATATAAATCGAAAGGAGCTTCAAAAGATATTATTGATCATAATGCGCATGCATGGACCAGCGCAGTAACAATATTTCCACCTGATCGAACTGTTAGATTTTACACCTCAGATTCGGGAAGCATGTTTGATTTTATTAACGAAATAAGTAAAAACGATCCTTTATCGGTATGGATATTTTAAAGTGATGAGGAAGGTGGATTTGATCAGTTTGTTAGACCAAACGGTGAAATATATCGAACAGAATATCTCCACGACGAGATGAAAAATCTCGCGGAGAAGTTTTTCACGGAAAATACTGACAAATTACTAAATAACTGTTTTACCGTTTCATCTGTTGCGGCTCATTTCGCTAGAGAAAAAAAATCATGGAAACCAACACAATTTGATCTAATCGAGGTCGTACGCGCAAGTTGCGTCAAATACGGACACGGCGGATTGTGGAATACCAAATATAATTACAATGATGTTATTTCGGTTGATATGGTTGCATGTTATCCGGGAAGTTTCCTAGGATAAGGAGATTGTTCTGTGTACTTTAAAAGATTTGGTCACCCCACAAACGAGATGACGCGAGTGGCAATTAATGGACCATTACCTGATTTTGATCTGACTGGATACGCTTGTGTTGAATCATTCGAGTTTAACGAAAATCTTCACCAAATTTGTTATGTTTGGTTTGGCAGACATTTTTGTGAAAAACGTTGGGCACCTATAGTTATATTACGATATATGCTAGTTTGTGCGATATTGACATCGTTGGTTGTCAGTGAGGCAATTATATCATATCACGCGCAGACCGAAGTTTGGTTGCCCATGCCAGATTCTATCAGTTTTGATGAAGTCATTAAGGAATTTAAAGAAAAATGTCCTGGTGTTTCCGAAGATGATATTATCAAAGAAGCTAATAAAATTCTCGAGATTAAACTTAAAAATAACGAAAAAAACCGCAAAAGATCTCGCTAGAAGAATTATAGGTAAATTTACTCAGGGTGGTGCATATGATCATAAAAGACATTACGCACGATTAATTCTAGATGATGCCAAGTACGATTTTATAATTACTGATACAACAGCGAGAAATATATTTGTAAATCGAGAAAGTTGGCTTAAGTTTCAATAAATTTATTATCGATGAATAATAGATTTCCTGAGACCGCAGTCAGAGTCGCAACAGATTCATTTCATATTTCGAGTAAATATTTAGAATCTGTTATGGAATTTATAGGTAGTGATGAACGATGGAGTTCGTGGAGAATAAAAAAAGAAATATTACACAATTATACAGAATCAGCAGATGTTCCGATGAGAAATGTTTATCGTAAGTGTAATAAAATATCAGAAATGTCGAAAGCACCGTCAGTGAATGATCCAATAATTAGATATAAGACAGTATATCTCAATGGACCTGGTGGATGCGGCAAGACGACTCGAGCAATTAATGCTTTTAGAAATTCAAATATGATCGTGCTGACACCCACACATAGACTTGCACGCGAGATGAAACAACGGCAAGTACAATCGTGCACGTATCATAGTTTATTTCGGCGGCGCGGGGATACATGGACTCCTGAACGAATGGGAGAAAAATATATACCTAAAATAATTATTTGGGACGAGATATGTACGGTGTCATTGAATACATTAAAAACGTTTCTTGATTGGTTGTTGACGAAAAATACCGTTATAATAATGTGTGGCGATCATGGTCAGCCGCGGCCTTTTGTTGGACCATCTCCACTTGATTGGTTAAAAAATTTCGTCGATTATTACGAAGAAAAAGATGATGATCATAGAGCTCTCGATGAAAATTTAAAGGAATTTAAAAAATTAATCAGATTACAATCAAACAAAATTCAGTGTGAAATAATACGCGGAGTAATCTCAGATACCTCAATGAACGATTTTTTAAATTTATGGAGACCCAACGATTTGATAGTAACAAGCAGATAAATAATCAGAGACGCTTTACAACAGAAGTTATTTCTGCTGCATAAAGAAAAATATTCAGAATTGCCTGTACCGTTATGTTATAGACCATCAGATCCACGAAAACAGAATATTAATGTTGATATTCCAGGGCAGACTGAGAAACAAAATCTCGTATTAAATGATATCGTCGCTGTTGATATCAGTGTGGTCGAGGATGCATTACGCGCTGACAAATCTCCATGGGTGTTGGGATACGCTATGACGATCCACTCGTCTCAGGGATTAACTATTTCTGACACACAAGTTTGGATCGTGGATGATCGTATCGAGTGGTCAAATTTAGTCTATTTAGCGGTATCAAGGGTTAGAAAAATATCTCAATTACGAAGAATCATAATTCCTGAAATCGTTGATAAATTTAACATCATCGATGGTGATATAATAAGAAAAAAATTAATCGGATACAAACAATGTGATAAAAAAATAAACGCGATTTTGATCTTGATGTTGAATTTATTATTGAACTAAAACAGCAGCAGAATAATCATTGCGCAAGTTGTAATTGTATAATGCTGTGGAGGTATTCGAGTAATGATTCAAGACAATTTACCGTAGATAGAAAATATAGTAGTCTCGGTCATATACGAGAAAATATCATGTTGACCTGTCTTGAATGTAACCGACGTAGAGGCGCTAGTTAAGTGATCGTGGTGGTAATTGTGTATCCTCTGGAATTATTTGTAGTTGTTCACGTGTAAATGCACGTTGAGGGGCAGCCGAATCTAGTCTGTAGATTGCAGGTCTACTTGAGGATCTTGTCATGGTGAATATTTTGTGTGTGGTAACACTCCAAATAGGTTCAGTAGCTCTTTTTTTACCACCTTCAAGTTCACCCGGTTCATAGAAATATCTAACTGTAACATCACCCAGTATTTTTTGTTTTTCAATATCTTTTCGCATTATTGGTATATTTTGTTTAAGTAATTGCATTAATGGGTTTCATGTTGGTTGTTCGTGTAATCTCATTATTTAATGCAGATATCACGCTTGGTAATCTTGCAACCCATTCCCGAGATCTTTTTTCTTGATTAAATTCCTTTGCATATTGATATCCAAATAACCGCTCGGCAAGTGTTCGATTAAATCATTCAACAATTGCCTGATCACGGTGAATTGCAGTATGCCCTCGTCGTATTTTGGTATTATGTTGTTTCATCAACGATGATACTGGACCAAGAAATTCCTTACCAGGATCAACCTGTAGCAGCTGTGGCCATCGTAATGGTCCTCGTTGCTAAATTCGTTCAAACGCATCGGCTACTTCAGATGATGTTTTCACTGATAGCGGCTCTGCCTCTTTATATCTACTTGCAACATCAACAGCAAGTAACGCGTACTTGTATGTTTTTCTACGTACAGTATCATGTGGTAAAAACAGAATATCTGCTTGATGAACTTCATTAGGAACACTAACATCAAAATACGCGTACTGAATTCGTTTCGGTGGTGGTAGGTAAATTTGCCATATTGATTGTCTGGATAACCACGCTTCAGCAGTAGAATGTTTAACCGCTGCTGCATCAGCAAGTTTACTAATTGCTGCTTTACCTTTCCAGTACCCCTTGGTGAATAATAAATTGATTCCATTATATATTACCAGACCGTAATACGAGTTTACCTTTCCAACCAATTAGCTAATTTTTCTTTGATATTTTTATTTTTTATAGAATCTAGCGCATGAATAAATTCCACATCTGCAATATACCTATCTTGTAGATTTTTACTTTTATAAGCTACATCATGAGCTTGACTAGCTCGATCAATAGCGTTTATTGGTTCCTCGCCTGGTTTTGGTTGATCCTGATTATCAAGTCTAATATCAAGTCTGGTACCAGGACCGCAATAGTTATATCCTGGTAGATGTTTTTCTCCGCTGTATTTAGACCATGGAGCACCTGGAAACTTTTGACATCAAATTAGCAATATCACCACCGCGCTTATTAGGTAAAAATGAAAATTTCTTTCTACCACACACAGAACATTTTCCACCGTACGCTATGTTTTTATTTTTTGTTGTAATCGTAGCTAAATCAGTAGTTGGAGTTTTAGATCTACAACGTAAACAATATAAATTCATGTTATAACATATATGGATATAATTGACTTCTCAGCAACTCGGCGATGAGAGCCAGTTAAACACCACCCTGCGTTACCAAATTCCATCAGAATGATTATCATAGGACCATCTGGATCGGGTAAGGCGCAATTATTACTTAATTTGATAATGAGATGGTTGAAATGGGACAAATTATATTTGATAGCACCATCCGTTGATTATCAGAGGTGTTATGACGTACTTAAAGATTTCAATGAAAAGGCAAGATTACTGGACGAAGATAACGATGTTATAGAATTTATAACCGATATTGATGAAACGCCGAGCGTTGATGTTTTAGACGGATTTATTAATAATTTAGTTGTGTATGATGATGTGATACTAGATAAACAAACAAATCCAGCCAGAATAATTTCTCGTGGCAGACATAAAAATACAGATGTGATCTATGTTACTCAGCGGTATACACAAATTCCGAAAGTGATCAGAGACAACTGCAATATTTTAGTTGTTTTTAATGGCGTAGATACACACGATGAGAAATATTCATCAAACTTGGTGCAATGGTGACATGGCTTATAATAAATTCAGAAATTTCTTTTCACGAGCGCAAGTTACTCCACATGGATTTATAACAATAAATTTACATGATCCAAGAACAAGATATCGTGTAGGTCTTGATAAAATCTTTTAACGTTTCTGATTTTTAAAAAAAATTAAAATTAATAGCAGCAGAGAGGGCGCCTACCAATGTTGGTCGTCTGGTGGAAAAAATAAAAATAAATAAACACGTAGAGTATTTTATTTTTCAGCTGCTATTTCGAACTAAGGTTTCATTAATATAATGGTCCCTTACAGAAATAAAAACATCCCAGGAAGCGTTTATTTGTAAAAATCTGGACCTTTCTGCGGATTAGATTTCCATGAAGGTTTTATTTTTTTTGTCGGAATTCTTGGGTCTGTTCCCCCTCTCTGCTGATACATATTAAATTGTATATGTGTCATTGTCTCCTTTAAAAAAAATCACGTATGTCGTAATGTAGGGCCGATGTGAGGGAGGCACATATGACCCCTCTCCTTGATTGAAAGTCTGAACCTCCTCCTCGTCCAGGTTCGCCACATCCCGGGGAGAAAACAATAACGTATTATGGGACAGCCTGTCTATGAATGGAAATGTCGTCTTAACTGAATGATCTCTTTGCTGCTCCTTAATAGTCCCTACTCAAACTGTGAGAAAGATCCATGGTGGACCTGTTTGCAATCAGGCTCAGAAACAGACTTCCCTTTTACGTCAATTCTGTCCCAGACCAGGAACCATGCGCAGCTTCAGCTTCCAGTGGGATCGGCTATTCGCATAAGCTTTCCTACCATTCTGAATGTTACCTCAATTTCTGCAAATAATTAGAACTTCTAATCCTCATTTCATTCCCATCGCCAGTTAGAGCTATTTTTGCCTCTTGGGCCTACCTAAATTGCTTCTCATTGGAGGATGTAATGAAGGTATTACTTTAGTTTCCCAATACATTCCAATTTTTTTTCCTTAGCTTGTTTAGCACAACAAAGAGATGACATTTCTACTTTGGGACCCGCCATTGAGGCATAACACGTAGAGAAGAGAGACATCAGCATTGCATAAAATGAACCTGTCACATAATGGTAAATACATGTCTTTTTCCTTGGTTTTACTCAGTTTAATGAGAGCATCAGCCTACCCACTTCACTGACAAATTCAGCTGTGCAATAGTGACGGATAAGTTAATGCTGCTATTAAAACGTAGGAAGTTGACGTAAAGTTAATTTTAATTATGCAATAAACAATCGTTGAACTTTCCGAATACCCTCCTCGTACGCTGCACTGACGTCATGGCATGATTTTCATATGTGGATGTCACGGTTGCCTGCCCGCGATTACGTAAGTCAGGAACAAAGGAATGGGGTAGCGCAATGAGTATGTCGATCCTGCACTGTTACGGCGATTTTGTTTGTACAAGAACCCTTCGTTAGGTGTTAACACTAGCATATAGATGTTAGAAGCTTTGTTCGGAGAACAAAGGACCCTCAACGCTATTGTAAATCTCTCCGCTTGGACAGATGGCCTGAGGCTCGTCTGTTAAACTGGACAGACTGGGGCTAGAACTGATATCCAATCAGAACTGAGGAAGGGTGGGGCCATCAATTCAAACCAGAACTTAACAGTCAGTTGAACTAATAACGAATTAGTGATTTGTAAGCCGTCGTACTGGTAAAGCAGAATATAATTCACTCCGAGGGAGCCACTAGTGATTTGGCGGGAAAACTCTTAGTACATTCTAAGGACAGAAAGCTTCGTAAAGGTCAGTGAGTTATTTGCTCGATTGTTGCAAAATGTTGCTGCATTGTAATTGTAATTATGTGCAGTATGTACATTTACTTACTAGAATCGTTAGCACGTAGAATTACCCTTGTATTGTTAATTTACATGCGTACTTGAGAAATGAGCTATGATTATGTAGATTGCTCGCTCGTCATAATTAATATTGTATTTCACTATAAGTTACTTCGTAGTAAACTAGTGTATTTATTCATGTGATATTCTAGATCTTGCCATTGTGAATTAAATGGTAGCTTGTAAAAGGTTGCAGTGTGTAAATTTAAATAATTTGGATATTTGAATATTTGTGTACACTTGTGGGAGTGTAATGTACAGAATTACGTCGGATTATTGTGATGTTGTTGAGAATAATGAGATTAAGAAAATATATATATTGATGTGACGCAATTTAGTGATTTCTGTATAATAAGTAGGATACCGCTCTTATTGCAACGTTGTTTTTATAAGAACGTGTGTGTTTTTCGATGTGCAGGAATGCGTGACCAAAGATGTAGATAACCTTGATCTGATGATTGATTGTTGATTTAGTGTGAGCGAGATGGCTAACACACATGCTAACGTCCTTGTGTTTTTCGTAGGAAGCTTTTGGGGATAGAGTAGTGAAGTCCCGAGTCTCAGAGAGACAGGATATAAATAGGCGGAGAACGCCGGAAGGAGAAATAGAGAATAGAATTAGGCGGGGAACAAGCCTCGTTGAAGGAAAGAGAGAAAGAAAAGGAGGAGGAGAAAGGAAGACAAAAGGGGAGGAGGACAGGAAGAATCGGAGAACGCCGGAAGGAGGAAAGCAGTTGGCGTAGCAAACTCAGATGAGTAGAAATCAAGTACAGGGAAAGCCATCTCACACTAAAATCACGTGATGAAATAAGTTGTCACATGGTCGAGAGAAAGTAGATTGGTTGAGAACTTAATATCGTTTAATTTGTATTATGTATTAAATTGCTATTATTTTGGATTTCACCCTTGTGTTCTTAATAATTTAATTGTCGGTATTGCTGACTGGGGGCTCGGAGCTTTACTTCTCTTTATAACTAATTTCACTTCCTACAAAAAAACGAGCCAGGGTGGGAATTCCTCAGTAATTCAAATAAATATTGGGAGCATCCCACCCCAACGCATAACAGGGAGTCATATAGAACTCCACAGTGGAAAAGGTAACCCTTCTACGCACGTACTATGCTGGCTGCAAGAGTGGATTGCTTTCTGCTTACAATTATCCACTCTGTGAGAGGATGCTATTTTACCACCCACCCACCCCCAAAAAAAAGAACCTACATATTGTCTCAATATTTTCTTTTTGAAACAATTAATAAACAGAATGAAAGGGAAGCTACATTTACCTGTAAAAAACCCAAAACACAAAAAAATTACTGGAACACAGGAAATATATTCATAATAATCAAATAATTCAATTTTATCAACCCCAGTGCATGTATTTATTGATTTAATTTTAAGTAATTGCAAAAATGATGCAACTCAATAAAAAGTATTAATTGCATTAAAACAAATGAAATGAATGTATTTTTTACTATGCATGTGTTGAATACAACAACTGTCATGGTGTAAGTAGTAAAAATGGTTATTAGTGGGTATTACTAAAGTGCCTTAAGTTACGAAAAGATGCGAATAGTTACGAAAAGTGCGAAAAGTTACGAAAGTTGAGAAAAGTTACGAAAAGTTGATAAATATTACAAAAAACTTGCGATAAAATCCAAAAAATATTGCTAGCTAAGACGAGAAAAGTTGCTTTGAAATGATTATTTAAGGTTATTTGTTCCCTAAAGCTATACTATATCTAAAATTACATTAACTGTTAGCCATACGAAAGATTTCCTTCGTTTGATAATGTTTCAGAAGAATTTTGTTTCAACAACTGCTACGAAAAGTTAATATCGTAACCTAAATCCCAATTTTGGTCGCTCAAAGTTACAACAAAGTCATTTTCTCGACATTTTGTTACTAAAACAAGTAAGCAATAGCAAAGATTTTCATTATCTTCATTTGCATCAGTGTAAATATATTTTGGCTTCGAAAAATGAAGTAAAATAAAATTTCGTAGATTTCTTTCAAAACGGCATGCATATTTTAAATTGAAGTATGAGTATTTATGTAAAATATTGTCTCTCGTTTTTATTTTTTATTCTTGTTTCGGTTTTAAATTGTCTTTTTTTGTCAGATGTTGTTATTAATGGTAGCGATGTTTTTGTATTACTGTTTTCCACGGGCGTCCTTACGCCATATTATGTTGATATTTTGTCCGCATATTAGCTAAGATTCATCTGAGTATCATGTGACGACAGTCGGCACCTGGTATGGCTATATAGCTACTTTATATACACTGCACTTTACAGTTTGCATTTCGTACTTGGCATATTTGATGATGTTCTAGACCTTTCTGTCCGCTTTCTTCTAATTTGGTTCGGCTTCCGACCTGCAGAAGGAGTTCTGGTTGCAGTTCTTCTGCTATCTGTCGAGTACATCATATTTGGATGGTCTTTACCGCAGTCAGTTAGAAATAATTTTGGTTTTTAATCCTGTTGTTCTTCCGTCATTCTGGCCCAGTGAGCAATGCCGACAAAGTGCTGCAAATATCTTTCACTGAGGCGATAATTACCCATGTTTCTAAGGGAACGATATCTCTCTTCTGCTCACTGGTAAAACTTTGGTAATTCAGCTAGCTTCCAATACTGTGGCCGGTTTTAGGATGTGATTTGCAAACTCGGAGTTGTTTGTCCATGTGCTTGCAAGTTTGCCGTTGTTGACATTGTCTATGATGTGTTCTTGATGGTTATGGTTGAACGTCGGTGTAAATAAACAATTCAGTTTGACAAAGCTATAATCCTTCGATCCATTCTTTGCAGGGTACACTGATTCTACTTTCGAATTTAACAAAAGATAAGGCCATCATACAAAAAACGTATACAGGCTTTCCAAGAGTTGGACATTCCAGATATCTGTCATGAAAGTCAGGCGAGCACAGTAAAAAGCCTGAATACATGAGATGTTTCTGAATTTTGTCTGATTCGTCAATGCCCGGACATTTGTAGTGCGCCCACGTCTGGCATGTCTAATCCTACTGTCAACGTTTTCGAACTTTCCAGTAATATTAGATTTTTATATTAGGCAAACAAAAGTACATTTTTGACCAAATATTCAAAAATGAAATAAATATCCCCTTCGTTTATAACTTAGCTTAATTATCGGGAACTAATATTTCACGTGACCTTTACAGCAAACCCACACATACTCAGATATACATAAACTTCAAATCTTGTCATCCCAAACATATAAAAAGTTATCCCACTTAATTTAGCCACATGAATATCGGTTGATCTTAGTATGTGTGTATATATGTATAAGTGTATGTATGTGTATATATGCATGAATATGTATGTATATACGTGATTCGAAGACACATTGCGGTTATCACGTTTACCGAGTTTTCGCTTCGCCGTGGTTTCTCCTCTTCAGCTATGCATATAAAGAACACAGCTATATTGCACAAGCAACATAGTATTAGGAGACGCATTACAGTTTCCATGCTTAATGACATGCTCACTTCATCCTCGTTTTAAACGATGACATTGAATAACAATTATGACAGAATTATCATTAGTGTGTGTGTGTGTGTGTGTGTGTTATACTGAAATGTATCAGGCGATGATTTATGTCTTATATCCGATTAAAGCCAAAATTAAGAAAATATTATATCACTATACGTTAGGTAGTTGCGATATTGTTCGTTTACAATGTTTAAGTGACTATTATGTAAGTCGTTATATGTGATTCCATTCACAAAGGAATATCCTAAGTCGTTATATGTGATATGTGCTTCCATTTACAAAGGAATATCCCAAGTCGTTATACGTGATTCCATTCACACAGGAATATCCTAAGTCGTTATATGTGATTCCATTCACACAGGAATATCCTAAGTCGTTATATGTGATTCCATTCACACAGGAATGTCCTAAAATCTAAACAAGCGCATATTATTTTCTTAATCCAGGAACATTTTATCATGCAGAAAATGTATCTTGTTATATGCACCGTGATATAAAGAGTGCCTTTTAGACATTCTGTTGATATTATAGGATTGTATATGTATACAAATCACAACCATTTCACATAATTAGGTAACATTATGGCATCATGTTTATTACATTTTAGAGTTTATTAATCAAGTTAGATGTTCCGATGCATGATGTGCACTTAACTTTTATATTAAAATAAATATTGAACTTTTCTAGACTCTGTTGACTTGCCTGTTTCATCTAGAGACATTATCTTAATGCAATCATTGCAAGAATACACCATAGCATTAATACAGCCTTACAACATAAATGAAAGAATTAGGTAAGAAGAAAAAGGCACTTACCTCACAGTAAATACAATCCGTCTTACAATCCTGAGAACAAACAGAACAAGCATTTTTCTTCGACATTTTCTCAGCGAACGCAAAGTACGAATCAAAGCAAGATTATACAGACAGCAATATATAATTTATAAGCTAGATATTATATATAAAACAATCATCATTATTGTTTTAGTTTAAATACAAACTGGGGTTGCTGAAGAGATTCTTCTTTGATGTCAATGTTTAGACATGGTCACAAATCTGTAACTCGATTACTTGTAAGATAATTACCACATTCACAACTCTCCGTATGTTACCTTCACATAAATGATTAATTATGAGCTTGCACAAGAACAATTATAATAAAAAAACGTGTGAGAATCAAGTCTCTTTATTCATCGTGAACATTATAATATCGGCTTTGAATGAAGTTGACAGATACAAGAACCTCCATCAGCTTATTAAGAATAACCTTACTCATGAAAGATGTAGATAATGTCAATATCTTTTCAAACTTTATAACTCTTCTTACATTTCTTAAAATCGAAGTAGTGGCTGAACCCGTTGTAAGAGCTTGTTGGGTCCTTTTCGCAGACGATAAGCGATGTTTACGAAAAGAACCCCATTTGCTAAAAGAACCTATACAAACTATTAAAACCATATGAAAAACAGTTATTACACATTATAATTGCATTTGTGAAATAGAAATACTGATTGCAACTGATAATAAAATATAGTCGATCCATTTCGCTGACAAGTAAGTCATTTACGCGAAAAGGATATCATTCGCAAAAAACGATCTTTTTGGAAATGTTTTATATATATATATATATATATATATATATATATATATATATATATATATATATATATATATATATTAAATCCTATGTAGAACGAGTTATTGCACAATATAATTTAATTTGTAGAATAGAAGTAGTAATTGAAACTGTAAAAAAAAATATAAGTAGTTGGGTCGGTCAAGATAGATAGATAGATAGATAGATAGATAGATAGATAGATAGATAGATAGATAGATAGATAGATAAATAGATAATTTTAAATGATCTCATCGCCATGAAAGATACCTTTTTGAAAATTTTCGCACTTTCCGTAACTTTCTGCATTTTAGTCATACCAGTTATTAACATTAATTTTTTAAATTTATGTTGTAGGTATAACACCACTGCCTTTTTTGTTTCGGAGTCTTTTCGGTGATTCTTTTCACCGATGACACGCATACTCCACGCATACTGCATGAACCAAAATGTATGTTGTCTGAATTTGACGCATATATTGTAGTCTTTAAATTTAAAAATATCATCAATAATTATGTTAAAAAGACATGGCATGTATGTGAAAAATTGTAAAGAATTACTTTGTTTCGGTTATTTTCTTGTTATATGCCGGTAATTCTCTTTGTGTTACTTTGTTGCGGTAAATCAATGTACCATGATATATACCCACTAAAATATCAAATTTACATAAAATAATATGATTACTATACGAGTTGGCACCGTTCAGCAACAGCTTTTTACGTCCACCCTGTTGTCAAACCAAATGCTGTTGCTAGGCACTTACTACAAGTGGCACCAGCTTCAAGTACGAGATGAGTGGCACAATACTGCTGTTGTAAGTCAGATGAACGAGATCAAAATACAACAACAGAGCTTGAAAAGGTGCTATGCAACATCAGATCAAGCAAAGCAGCAGGATATGAGGATACGAGGATATGAGTTCTGAAGCATATTGGCTCGAAGGCATAGGTATAGCTCGCCGCTTTATACACTCGGATTCTCAGGGAAAAGTGCATGCTGACATTGTGGCGTCAGACATCTCGAAGCCTCGAAAAGATCTCAACAATGCAGCAAGCTATCGAACAATCTCTTTGCTTTCAGTCAGTTTTAAGGTACTTGAACGCCTGAATCTCCAAAGAATTGGTAAGCACTTAGACAACATTATAACTGTTCAGAAGGCAGGCTTCAGGCATGGCCGCAGCACTTATTGCAAACGGTTTCCGGAGGAACCTTAAAGCTGGAGTTGTTTTGTTCGAACTAGCAGCGGCATATTACACGGTCTGGCATGCAGAGCTCTTGTTGAAAATTTCCAAGATAGTTTCGACTATCAAACGCTTCCTTCGCGACAGGCGCTTCAGCGTGCACAACCGAGAGAGCTGCAACTCTTGGAGACATCACACTAATGGACTCCCACAGTGGTCTGTTCTTTCCCCAAGTTTGTTCAATGCCTGAAACACAGTTGCGCAAGTTCATGTATGTAGGCGACCCAAAGCCGCTCGGTTACTGAGCTTCAAGAGGTACTGAACAAAGACCTGGAGGAAATGACGGACCTCTTCAAGAAATGGCGTCTACAGTCAAGCACAACAAAGACAGTCCCCAGCGTATTCCACCTTTCATAATGCAAATGCGAATCATGAGCTTTGCATCCCCCTCAATGAGTAGCACATAAAACACAACCCGACACCAACATTCCTTGGTGTGACTCTGGACAGGTCACTAACATTCTACAACCAATGAAGAAATCTGCAGCACAACTGACCACTCGAAAAACCTACTACGCAAACTAGCTGTCTCAACCTGGAGCGCTAGTTTTCAGACACTTAAGACATCATCACTGGCCCTGTGTTATTCGACAGCCGAGTATTGCGCTCATGGGCCATATCGTCCCACACCAAGCTAATTGACGTTCAGTTCAACACAACAATGTGCATATTCTCTGGAACACCTTTCTACTCCTTTACCATGGCTGCCGGTACTCAACAACATTCTTCCTCCGTATATCAGGCGCCAGGAAGCAACCACAAAACTGCTGGCTAAGATCCATGCCAATAAAAAACTTCCACTGTATACATGGACACCACTTCACATTCAGCAGTCCGCTGGCTTCGAGACATGCATTCATGTTATTAGGTCCATTACCGGAGGATATGACAGCTATTTCGGCATGGAGTGTTGAGTGGTCTTGAACTAATGTTGTAAATCACTCCCTTGTAGCTGATCCATCTGTCTGCCCTCCTAGCTTCAACTTTCCACAACATATGTGGACCACTGGAAACCGTTTCCGGACTGGACAGGGTCGTTGTACAGTCAATCTTGTCTGATGGGACCAGGCCACTGACTTGTCCTGTAGCTGTGGAGCTTTACAGACCATGTGACATGTTTTGAACAACTGTCCACTGCAAAAGTTATCCGCTGGACTGCTGGCTCTTTACCTTACTGACGATGGTGCTGTTAAATGGCCGAGCGTGCACTACACACATTAAATAATTTGCATACGTTTGATTGATAGTTTGTTTTCGTTCCCCTCCCCTTCCTCATAGATACCCATACAAGCATTCATATAAGATTCTATCATTTTTGCGCTATACAGTAGTTTGTTATGCAAATCCATCAGCACTGATTAACCCCAAGTATCACTTTATAAAGTGTAAGAGATGTAAGTATGGACATTTTGGAAAAAAAAAAAATTGTCGATCAGCCACTGATAGTTTACCAATAAGTCAGCCATCTAAATATATGGATTATACCTGCTTTTACAATCTTCATATATTGGGAAATATAAAATCTTGTCATTTGTTCTTGTTGGCAACTACATTAAATTTTTGTATTTAGTCCTGTTTATATGACTATTAAGACTCAGTGGTCTTACACTAAGTATCAGAAAAGTCCAAAAGCCAACAAGTGTTGTAAAATTCAAAGATAATTTATTTCAATACAATACAAGGTGAAAAAAGAAGAACTTGCGGTATTGCAAATTAAATCCCAATTAGTTCAAGAAGTTATATCATCTATCGTAATGAGTAAAGTTCTAATTAAATTCCTATGGTGCTCGAAATAAGATCCAGCGCTGAAGTTGTTGATTGTAACTGTAATCTTGAATGTACTGATTTACTAGTGGCCTGAAGTATGATAAAAACAATACTATAATTTAAGATGTCCTTGTTTGAATTCACTATAACTCCAAATTAATGTTTCTGTCCAAGAATACTATTGAGCACTTTGTAAAACCAGAGAAAAATAATTCGAATAAATCCAGTTAAAAGCTGCACACAACAATGCAAATTGTTCTGCTTCAGATCCTAAATGCAAGAATTAATAGTTTTTCAAGTAAACAAGACTATATAAGAAACTAAGACACAAAAGTAGAGCGAGGATGTAAGTCGAAAGTTCATTTCTCGAAACTTCTAAGTTGTAAACAGATAAAATATTGTATCAAAATTATAATAAAGAACACGGGAAACATCGGGTACAACAGGTTCTTCATAGGGGTAATTCCAATATCCTAGACCCAGACCGAAACAAACATGTATATCTTTATTGCTAATGCTCCTATTGATTGATTTGTATTTTTTTATTATTTTGATATTAATTACCTCTTGGCTTGCTGTTAGGGTTGCAGTGATTTATTTTTCTTGCTCCAGTGACTAGAAAAGGTCTTTGCTTATTCCATGGCAAAAATAAGTCAAACACAACATTCTGCAGATTATTTGTTTCTATATTTAGGGTAGGAGGATTCCTTTCAAGTGTTTGCTATTAAGTTGTTTGTGACCAGTTCCTATATGTAAATGCTTCGCGAAGAATTTAAAAGATGAAAACCACAAATAGTTATTGAAATTTTGAGATATTTGTTTCTGTTGATTATTACAATTCAATAAGTTATTCCAGAAATAATAAATACAATTAAGTACATTGAAATTTTGAAAAAATATTGCTAATAATATATTCCAAATTATTCATAAATGTCAAAAGTACGACCGGAAATATTAGCATCATCTTTATCCGAGAACATGCTTTTATATGAATAGTTAATTTTATGCCATGACTTGAGAATTTTTTTCTGATTGCTGCGAAACCTTTCAACTATTGTCATTAAAATTATGTTATTATCATCATCATTATTATTATTATTATTATTATTATTATTGTTATCATTATTATTATTATTATTATTATTATTATTATTATTATTGTAAGAAACCTAGCAGAGTATTGCATTTCTTTCTGTCAGATATTTATCACTGAAGAAAATCTACAATACCAGTATTTGTGCTACTTAATATAAGAACACAATACTTTGGCAGGGGTGGCTCCCAATTTATTCTGAATTGAGGACATTTAAAGACTCTGCTGCTGAGCTGACATTGTTAAAATATTTAATTCTACTGACCAAATCAAATTTCCGTAATCAAATTTTCATCAAAGTTCATATGTGGTCTACTCTTTTATAGAGGCACTGCTCAGCTGATTCTTGAGAACATAAGTCAAAGGTCGAGGTAATAGGAATTTTGATTCAACATGTTAAGTCAAATTTCATCAAGTGTCACATACCCAGCATCATAGTTCAATTACACTTGAGAAAGGGCCGATTCTTACTGAATCTCTGATTGATAGATCGAAGGTGTAATGTTGCTTTTCACACTCTCATTTATATAGTGCTGTGTTAAAAAATTGTCTCTGTTTTGGCTTAAAAAAGTAATTTCCTGTACAATTACTGTTACAAAATATAGATAGCATCAATAAAGCTGGAATGTTGTATTATTTTCTACATACAGATGTATATCAAAATATGACAAAGTGAGCTGCCTGCCCCAAAATAATTTGAAAAATCCTCTTGCCCTCAGACATGTGCACATTTTTATTGGAAGAAGTTTTATATGACCCTATTCAGATTATCAGATATAGTTTTGTTTGATGAAAACAATTGAAATGGTTCATGGTTTGACTATATATTCTTGAAATAGGATAACATAAAATACTGGAAATTCAAAATACGGTGTTGTAAATTAAATTCCAAATAACCCTAAATGTTCTAACACAAGTCTGAAAAAATAGAGTTTTCTGAAATGATTCCAACAGTATTGAATGTCTCTATATAACACAATGATGCAATCCAGAATGTCTTGGAAAGAACTCAGAAAAAAGTAATGTAAACGTCAAAAATCACTGAGCACTTTCCGTGAACCCTGAAATGATCAATTTCATCCAGAACAGCAATCTGGGAAAGACCTGGAATTTGTATTTCAAACAGAGTGGGAACCCTGTCATATTAACGTTTTGATACCACCAAAAGACTTGGCAGACATCCTTAAAATCTTGGTAATTTTACTTCACCAGAATGAAAAGTTGTAACAGCATGAGGTTTCTACTAAAAGACTTCTTGGATGTTTTGTTAGTTCTAAATGATGTCTTGCTTGTCCTAATTATAAATGATGAAAATCTAACATACCCAACTGCTAATTTGAACTTTTTTTATTGTTGAATATTATTAGAGGTAGTTTCAATTCTAAGCAGTTAAAATGAAAAGGAAAAGAATTATAATTCTCTTGAATTCATGAAAATTATGTTCAGTTAGAGCATCAGTCCCTTTGAGGGACTCTTGTTATAAAAAAATCAATTTTTGGATATATCTGAAGAATACATTTAATTATGCCTTAAAATATTGCTTATACATTTACCACAATTTTATACAACACTTAATTCTTATGTTACCTGTTTAGGCTCGAATAAACAGTAACACAAGACAAAGATATAACAACAAGCTTTGAAAAATATAACAAATGATTTATTTTCCTGGAAAAATATTGAAAAAATAAAAAAATAGAATTTACGGTTTCCAGAATCAAATCCAAAGACTCTGAGAAGCTCATGTGTCCCTTAAAATATTAATAGGGATACGATTGGCCAAATCACCCAAGAGTGATATAGAACCCTTCGATATGAATGGTTCATAATTCTCCATAATACAATCAGAATGGGGTTTATTAAGCCCAACAAATGTATTGCTTTCTATACATGACCGTGACCTTGACCTCTTAGAAATAAGAGCATCTGGAATAGGTCTGTCTTGATTATGATGCCTATTTTTCAATCTCTACCAATCAGAAAAAAACGTCTTTCTTCCTGTTATAGGTACACGTGGGAAGAGACAAGGATCTTGAATCAAGCTTCTCTGAAGTTTGATTTTTAGAAGTTGTGCCAGTTTGAGTTTTAAAAGGGCTTGTATAAGGCTGAAATACTTCTCTGCCAAAAGACTGTTGAGTAGAAGTCTTATTTACAAAAGGAACTTTATGAGTTAAAGAATACTCATCAGCAGCACGAGTTGCATTTTCCAAGGTTTCAATCTGATGCTCGTCAAGATAAGATTTAATGTCACTATGGACACTGTTTTTGAAATCTTCAAGTACTATAAGTTATTTGAGACTTTCATGATCTCGCTCAACTCTCTTGGCTAAGCACCAGCTATCAAATAACCGCTGTTTTTCTCTAGCAAAGCGATATGAGTTTGTCCAGCTTCTTTTCTATAGTTTCTGAATTTTTGCCGATAAGCTTCAGGGACTAACCCATAACCCCTTAAGATGCACTCTTTAACCATATCATAGTCACCACTTTGTTGAACTTACAGTGAACTGTAAATATCATTTTCTTTACCAGTGAGTTCACATTGTAATAACTGAGTCCAATGCTCCCTTGGCCATTTCAAATTTTCAGCAACCTTTTCAAAATAAGGAAAATATTTGTCTACATCTTTTTCTCTGAAAGGGGGCACTAATCTAATATTCTTTGCAAGATCGAAACTCAAATTTGTATTTGAAGTATGCTGTTCACTTGCCAGCTCTATTTTCTTCATTCTACATTGATATTCCCTCTCTTCCTTTTCCCTTTGCATTTGCATTTGTTCTTTCTGTAATTGCATTTGTCCTTCTTTCTCATTTTTTTCTGCTTGTAAATGCATTTGGTTTTCTTTTTCTCTTTCCTGTCTCTCTTTCTCAAATTGCAACTTGCTTTGTTCTTTTTGTAATAACTTTTGTTTTTTTTCTTTCACCAATTTAATTTGTTATTTTTCTTTTCTCAATTGCATTTGCATCTGCATTTGTTTTTCTTCTTTATCTTTCTGAAGTTCAAGCTTCATCAACTCTAATTCCATCTTATATTTTAATTTTAATTCCGTCATTTTTATGTGAGAGTCTAATACAGATTTAATGATCCAAACCAAAGCATTTTAATCCAAAACTTTCTTTTCTACCAAATGCTGAACTAAAATATTTCTTGTTTCCTGTTTCGTTAAGGAAGCCTTTACCTCATTAAGATCGTATTTTCTGGCAAGTTGAATGAATTCATCTTTCTTGAAAAGATCTAACTGTTCCTGGGTAGGATTTGAAAGAAAGATTATTACTTTTGATGACATTTTAGAAAATCTTGCCGATTTCACTAAAAATTTCAAAAACTAGGGGAATTTAAATATTCTAGCCAAACTTCAAAATTATCCCGGACGAGCCCCAAATTCTTATGTTACGTGTTTAAACTCGAATAAACAGTAACACAAGAAAAAGTGAAAATAACAAGCTTTTGAAAAATATAACAAATAATTTATTTCCCTGGAACAATATTGTAAAAATAAAAAATAAAACTTAAGGTTTCCAGAATCAAATCCAAAAATAATACAAGAATAATCCACGAATAACGTTTCTGCAGTCCTAATATTGAAATGTTCTAATGATTTCAAGTTTGAGTCCCGAGAAGAATCCAAGATGGAAGGCGATGACTTATCCTAAAGCCGGTATTGTGTTGACGTCTACAGTTCCTCTTAGAAACACAATAATTTATCCTCTGGTCTGGGAAATCGAAACAGAATTTTCAATAAATGTCCCTGTTCACGAATTCTGCATGAATACAATGATATTTCCAGAGAAGCCAATTAATCTTTGAGAGTCCAAATATTTCGGAGAACAATTAACTAATAACTCAAAAATTCAAAAGTTCATTTCTGGTCACAACAGATGAAAACAACTTGACATCAAGTGTTTAAAAGCCCTGGACTCTAAGATCTCTCTCTCTGTAAACATCATTATTAATACTAAGTATCTCGCAATTCCGGAAACGCCTAATTGCGAAATATATTGCGAAATAGAGGATGACGTGACCATGTTTACATATAAAAGTCACATAGCTCCTGTATGTTCTTGATGAGAGCCATTCATTTCGCTGCTAGAAAAGGTTGTTTACTTGACCCTCAATCAAGGCTAGGAATTATGTCAAAAATAGAAACCAGTGCTTCTATTATTAGGTATCTTAAGTTGGAACTCAGGTCAAACTGAATTTTCTGGAAAATATCAATTTCCTTGTAAACAAAATTACATTATATTGACATGTAAAGAAAAATAAAAGATTCCAAAACCCACAAACAATCAAATTAAATCAAATACAACTTAAATCAGTTATAAATTAAATCTAATATATGTAACATGATATAGTCAAATGTAACCTATGTAAACACAATGGGCGAAAGTTAGGTGATACTGGTATACCTACAAATATTTAATCATATGTCATCATAAATCATTCAGTGGTCAAGCCGACAATGTGTTGCCCACAAAAATTATTTTCTCTCATAGCTGAAGTATTAATTTCAACATGTTATGATTTGTGTATACATTTATTAAAACTCAACAAAGAGAAATTCTTATCAGATGTATACATATACACACATACATTGGAAAATATGCAAGTATTGTTGACATATATTGTTTGACTTCAAATTGACTCCGTGTCTAACTTTGTCAACTACCACTACTAACTACTGTGTCACAAAAAATAAATGTGATTCTAAGCGGTGTATATCCTTCACACATTCAAAAAAGCACAGATAAAGTATGACTAAACAAAATGTATGTATAGCGGGTATAATATGATCATACATGTGTAATAAACTAAATATTATAATTATGGCTAGATGATTTTATTCCTTCCTATCTTGAATTAAGACACATTTCTATTACAGAACTATTTCTACTACTTCTCTTACTCATCGTGTTATTGGCCATACCCATCGTCATAATCTTGATCTTTTGTGGATTTCTGGATCATGCCTGAACCTAACAGTAGAATTATGACTACTTGATTGTTCTCATTTATGTTGTGAATTAAGACAAATTTATAATACAGATTATACAGATTATAAACTTCTGCTCATCTTAGTGTTGCCCTTAGTCATATTCACAATCTTGATTTGTGAACTGGTATTGTTTAAAGAAGGTATGCTGCATTTTCTACTGTACACCCTGGCAGTAAAATGGGGAAGTGTTTTTGTGGTCATGAAAATGAAATTGGACGTTGTGGAGGTTGCCATTCTTGTCAGAAGAAATGTGAGTGTGAACAGTCTATACATGGCGGCCAGTATTAATGGTGGAGGAAGAACCCGTCAAATCCCCGGAAAGAACCACCGACCCTCGAGAAGATACTGGCAAGCTTTCTCACATACCCACATTGGCCAAATCCGAGACTCGGACCTACGCAGACAGAGGTGAGATGACAGTGATCTGTAACGGACTTTGCTTTAGACCACTCGGCCACTCGGGGCCCCTTTAATTCAGTACACACGCCATTGGAGATGAAAGCAGAGATTATTACCATGTTCAATCGTTGATGTTGCAGACTCCAGAGAAGTTCAGTATGCTTTATCCCTGAGATTTATTTTAAATGCCTGACTTTATACAATAGAATTATAATTACATGCTTTTACACCTTCCTATTGCGAATTAAGGACAAATTTATATTACAGATCTGCTTCTTCTGCTTCTCTTACTCCTCCTGTTATTGCCATTACCCATCTTCATAATCCTGTTTTGCTGTGGATGTGTGGATTGCTGTAAATGCTGCAGGTTTTATGACCACTATCATGAAAAGAAGTGTTGTTATGTGACCTTTCATTGTTTATTGAAAGGATGCTGCAGTGTTTTCTACTGTAGACCAAGCAGTGAAAGGGGGGGGGGGATTTTCGGTGGTAAGAAAAGTAAAAGGGAACGTTGTGGAGGATGCCATTCTTGTCAGAATAAATGCAGGTGTGGATGGCCTGGTTTCCTCAAAAGTAAGAAAATGAGATCTTGTGGCGGCTGCTATTGTTCCTGTTGTGTGGAAGAAGTAGTGGGTATAGGTTAGTTATCTTTAACAATGCCATCTTATTGATTTATTAGGAAATGTTTTTCTCAGATTGATATAAATTGTGTCATGATATGTTATTCTCAAGCCTATGGTAAAATGACACATTGGAAAATTTAGAGAAATATTTTAGAATAAAAATTTAGAGAAACATTTTATTCTGAAACTATTCCTTTGTTTTGTGTTATCATATGCAGCATTTCCATCAAATACAAGAAACAACTGTGACTGAATATAGATGCATTAAAAAGCCAATAAAGTATCAAATTTAAAATTACACATTTAAATGGATATAAGGGGATACATATCTTTAAAAATGTTACTTTTTTCTGACTCACAAAATATGCACTTGACAGGTATTCATACTCTTAGGACACCTGTCATCATTCTTTTTTATATCACCTTTTAGCAACATTTATGGGTCTTTGAATATGTGCAGTCAAACTGCTCTATAAGTGTTGCATAATAAATATATAAACTTTATTAGCTTCTTTGTTTTGCGTTTAGTTACGAAGGCACATACTAAAATGTATGTGTGAGACTGTAAAGGAACAAAACTTTAATTTTCATATCTACTTTGACTGGCTTGGCTTCTTCATTTTGATGGTACTTTCAAGACATTTTTGGCTATATCATGTTGAGGAAATGGGAGCTAGACGCTTTTCCCTAGAAAACACTAAGGAAGGAGACCTTGGCAGACCAGTGTAGGTCTAGAACCCTCTACTCTTGGACACTGCATCTGGCATTCTACTAACTGAGGTACCGAAGGTCTGTTATATGTGCTTTAAATAAAAACATTAAGTGAATGGAAATGAATACCAAAGTTTCTTTAAATTTCCTGAGGACTTCAAGATTTGGATGATGATTATAAACTATTCACTTGAAAAGTCTGATTTACGTACATGCCCATGACATATATAGTTATGACATCACTAAGTAAAATCCAGTCCTTCTCTGATATACTGGTATGCTAATTTGTGGCTGCCATGATTATAATTTTGGAACTATTGAAACATTATTTGGAAAAATGATGTTAAACATTAAAGTCAGTGCAGATCAAATTGAATTATGGACATGCATGCAGAACCAGTTTATAAGGTTTTCAAACTTGTCTAGCCTACTCCAAGCACCTACTACTTTTCACTACAGCAAGAAAAGTTTGAAGAGCATTATGTATATTTAATCTGCATTTTGTTTGGTTAGATTTTGATATTTTTGTTCTATTTTAGTATATGCTATTGATAATAGTAGACTAGACTTGACATTGTCAGAATAAAATTCTTTTCTATCTGACGTGAATTATTTGAGTTTTTTTATTCTGTAAGCAACTAACACAGCAAACATTGTCTCTATGAGTATGGGTTTAATATTATGATTATTATTAATACAAATAAACATATTTATCTTTGTCAGAGTCAAGAACATTGTGTTTACTATGTTAATTATATTACAACTTTAGAAACAGACCTCTAATTATAACTAAGATTTTATCTTATAAACATTGAGGACCTTCCAGAATGTAATTTTCCATTAGGTAATAGGTTTGATTTAGAAAATGTTAATTATGACTTGAGGTCAAGTAGATAATAATAATAATGCTAAATAATAATAATAATAATAATAATAATAATAATAATAATAATAATAATAATAATAATAATAATAAAGACTTTATTTAGAGAAGGTAACTCAATAAGTTACAGAACAAATTTACATTGAGGCCTTCTATATGTTATGTACAATATATACAGTATATACAACATGATGTGAAGAATCTGGCTTGACACTAAAAAATTAAGTGAATTTAAAAATAAAAGAATCAAGTCTGGAACATATGCACAGGCATCTGTGAACATATAATCATACATAAAGTATAAAATATCGTGCATTGAAATAATCAACTGTGAAAATGATGCAAAACTACAGAAAAGAAGGAAGTATTTATTTTACTAGAACTGTTCAATTTTCTAAAGATTTCATCCATTTGAGACATTGATTATGAAAAGAAGAAATGCTAGGAGCCTGCCTTAGGTTATGTCACTGGAAATGTTGTTTCATACCAGTGGACCAGTATCTTGAAAACCTTTGTAAACAATTCCTCATTTTGCCTTGGTATAATGTAATTTTTACTTGTTATGGACCTTCAGCATCTCTTTGGTGAAAGATATTACTAAGATAGATAGGAATGGTTTGTCTGAATACTTTATGCATCAATTTGGCCTTTGTAAGAAATATTCTTTTAGGTATTGTTAAAATCTTTATATTATTCATTGCGTTCTGTAAAATGTCTATAATTAAATGGCAATCCCTCTTTTGGAACCTTAAAAGTGTTGTTATATTTGAATAAGAAATATTACCCCAAATTACATTACAATAGTCCAGATATGGCTGAATATAACTTTTGTAAAAGATGGCCCTATAATGAAGAGGAATGTTTGTTTTGATTTTCCTCAGTAGCCAAAGATAAGAATTAACCTTTTTTGAAACATGTTGGATGTGAACAGACCAAGTAAGATTGTTATCTACGAATACACCAAGAAATATATCATGAGAGGTCATATTAAGGCTCACATTGTAAAATAGAATCTGGAGTTTGTCACTATCTAGCCTTACTAATTTTAGTTCATTATAACTTGTAGGGCTTCCGTTTTGTGTTGTTGTTGTATTTATGATGATATTGTTTTCCTTGCACCATTCTTTAAGTCTGTTGAGAGCATCTTGTAAGTTATTTTCAAGTACCATTTTGATTTTACCCAACTCAGTGTAGTATCATCTGCATAGAGTTCAGTGGAAGAAACTGATATTTCTATCTTAAGAGATAAGTCATTGATAAATAAAAAATCACATAGGTCCGAGGATAGAGCCTCGTGGTCTTCCACAATTAATATTTTTAGTTGGAGAAAGTTGACCATTTAAAGATACTTTTTGCACTCTATCAGTTAAGTAAGAAGTATACTAGTTTATAGCGTTTTCACTGCATTGTTAAATTTTTATTTTTTCAAGCGAAATTTCATGGTCTACAATATCAAAGCTTTACAAAAATCAACCATAAATGTGCTTATCATTTCTCCTTGATCTAATGCTTTCAGCCATTTATCACTCAAGGATATAAGTGTAGTTTGCCATGAGTGGTTCTGTCGAAAGCTAGACTATCGAAACCTAGGCTGATTATCATGAATAAGATCGTAAGTCTTCGAATAGTTGAGAAAAAACTCATGTACATGTTGTTTTTTTTTCTAGCAATTTGGAGAGACAAGGAAGGATAGAGATGGGTCTGTAGTTATTTACATCATCTTTTGCTCCTGCTTTCTGGTTTAGTTTTGGCAGTTTTCCATGCTTGTGGAAATTTATACTTTCATCGCAAATAAAAGCTACACTCCCTACTATTGCAGGTGCAGCTACCTTTAGTAGCCTTGGTTTCAATCATATTAACAGCTGTAGCTTTACAATCATTCATTTTTGGAATATATTTCAGCACAGTTTCAGGAATTTTAAACATTATACTGTTCGGTACTTTTTTTTAGCTCAAACTTTTTTGAGTTCCAGATGATCAAATGAAGTTTAAGGTTCTTTAAGTTTTTCAGTACTATATAATCTTGTTTTTCGAAAAAATTATCAATTCGTGCTTTAAGATCTGAGCAAAATCAATTGTATTGTTGTATTCATTGGTTCCTTTCAGCTGGAATTTGAATTATTCAAAATATTTATTCAATGGAAATATAAAGTGCTCATTCAAGAATAATATTCTAGGACTTGAATTTATTGTGAAATCTCATATAAGGATATATTCTTAGATTGTCTTATTGTGATCCAACAAACGGCTGTTGGCACAACACCACTTCATGGGCCACCACAGGCACATCAACAATTCCAGCATTGGATTTAATTTGGGTTTCCACTAAAGTTTATCAGATGTTGAATCATTTATACTTGTGTCTGTAATTCTATGATTAATTGTGACTGAATTCGCAATGCTGTAAGTTCCTATTTTTTAATTTTCAGTTTGTATTCTAGGGAAATAAATTATTCATTGAATTTTACAAAGCTTGTTGCTTTTCACGCTTTTATATTACTTGTTTGTTTAAAACCATAGAGTCGTAATTACAGTTTGCTAAGTAAACTCACCATTTTATCTAGATGATATGAAATACTGCTTAAGTATGTAGTTTATCAGATGAATAAAATTATATCTAAATTAAATCCAAACTTTCTAACAAATATAAAAGCTTCAAGTCAGTTGCTACCAACTGTCATTTATCATGCAGAATAACCAGAATGGAATAACCAGTGTCATATATTTAGACATTTGCTTCCTTTGAAGTTTAAGAGTTTACAAAATGGCAACATTCTGTTCAACAAAGAAGTCGTCAATTGCAGAAAACAAATTGAGCAAGTATTACCTGCAAAAATGCTAATAAACGAAACACTAGTAAATACCTAATTTCTGTTTTTCTTTAATTAAGCCCCACTTCAGGAAAATAAACTGATGTTTTCTGTTTGTCAGAGGAATTAGATAAAATTAATATTGTTATTTCTGTGCTAGCTACTATTAATGCATATATGATGAATCTGCAAAACACCTATATTCGTAAAATGTACCAACCTGCAGAATAGTCTTTTTTTGAATTGGTATACCATGTACTAGGAAGCATTACATTTTTCCCCATGTTGATTTAGATCCTATGTGCAGGTATTGCATTATCCCCTAAATCAATAGTATGCATGCCAAATAATGTTCAAATTTAATCTTCATACAAAAAAGAAGTAATCAAAATTACATTACAAGACTGCATAAGATGACCAAAAGTATTTGATTCATTTGGTAGAGAGTGTGATACAATTGTTGTACCACCTATTCTGATGTAACTGTGCTTACTTGTTGAATTAGACAAATGAGAGGGTGTTTCTTGTACACATTAATTCAATATGAAATCTTCTAGTTCTACATGCTAACTCTTCCTTGCACCAAGGTTGACCCTAGCTTGTAAATGATCCTAGCAGATCTCTGAGAGAACATGTATTCCCTGAAAGCCTTTCTAGACTTGATGCTGAGTTAAACATATCGTCCAATTGTGTTACCTGTAGAATTTATAAAACTGGTATAACAAACCAGAATGTACAAGCCCTACATTTCTGTAAACAAATTAAAGCCTCTCTCCAATCCCACCCCTTAGCAAGTTTTTTTTTGTGTATTAGAGTATCTAACAATGATATATTAAGTAAGAAATTGCTTGTAAAATATTTCATTATGAGCCAATTTATTCCAAATTAAACTGAGCCTACTTGAATCCATTTAAAGCACTTTACACCAACTTAAATATCAACAAATATTTGCAAAATTATTATCACAGATTAAAATGTTTGGTTATAAGGAAAACTTGATATCAGTGATTTATGGTAACTCTACAAATACGCAATTCCTGCCAATAATAGGTTCCTTTTGTTTGACTCAGGCCTAGATGTAAAATTCCAACTGGACTTGTAGAGAGGCTACAGTTAATTTAACATGAATCATATATTGTTACTACATTTAATAATCTGTACAGATGTACCCCTCTATCACAACCAAACAACAATTCAATTTATCCAAAAAAAAATAAGAGAAGTATATACAGATTTATCTTCTCACCTAAGAGTTAGATAGCTACAATAATGCCTAAATAATTACATCCGGCACTAAATATTGTATAACTTTTATCTTCATATAAAAATATACAAGAATTAGTTTAAATTAACAAAATTAAATGAGTATTTCTGTCATGATTTTGGAATTCTAGAGGAAGAAAGATGGTATGGGATATGTATATCTGACACGTTCTTTTCATAAGTTTTCATGGTGTCATGGTACCATTTCCCCTCATCCTTACCATTTTTTAATACATTACAATAAGTGACCAACATCAACATCTCATTCACCATCGTCATTGGCTTTATTATGAAACTCACTGCTCTGTTCACATACATATCAGTGTGTGGACATGGTACCCATATCAAATGCATAAAAAGAACACAGAATTATGACTTCTATAGATGAGCAACATTTATACCATTAGTAACCACCTATTTGTGATCAGACATTGAGGAGAAGAAATCAGTTAGGAAAATGTGGATATAAATTTCTTCACGGGTGCTTTGTTTTATCTTCAAAGCTTTTTTTTATCAATTTTTTGCTTGGGATATTTAGCAAATGAAAAGGTGTTGAAAGAATTCAAGTTAAAAAGAAAGAATATACAATTTATTCTTATCGCATGATAATTATTACAATGTACCAATGGAATATGCCTAGATTCTGTAATCATGAAGTTTGGATTCTTGATCAGCATGTTCATATTTTGACATCTCTGTAATAGTGAATAGAACTCCATCTTTTACAGTTCCTGCTTTGAATGATTTGTGCAAAGTAAGTTGTTGAAAGTGTATAGAAGTTTATATGAGCTTGATACAGAGTTGGATAACAAATAAACTAGTTATTATTAATAATAAATTATGATATTGTCTAAAAAATATATATTCACAATACTAAAGGATATTTGAACCACAGCATAAGCAAAACATATTTGGATGAAAAAAGAGTATATATTCGATACTTTGTAATTTATGAGTCTGATTCTGTCTGCTGATATATATATTATATGACATATATCATTAACTGACACTCAGTTGTGTCCAGGAGAGCTATATTGAAATTAACATCCTTACATGAACTGCTATGTGGAAAGACTTCAATACATTCCTTGTTATAAAGATTTTTGTTTATGCTAGCATGTAATAAGACAAGCAGACACCTTGAGGGATGAAATGTTATGAAATTCAGTACATATTGTCACTCTTCATTACAAATCATTATTCTGTAGCACTCATTCTCAAGGGAAGAGAAAACACCAACTACATCTTGGTTATTTTGATCATGAAAAATCTCTCTTGATGAGCATTTTGTTTCATTTTTCCTTATTTGTCATTAGATCTGTTCAGACTAATTCTGATTATAGTTCTTTATTGTAATAATTGTGATAGCAGTAGGTTATCAGTCTCATGGACAATATGCAATAAAAGTACGCGCGTGTGTGTGTGTGTGTGTGTGTGTGTGTGTGTGTGTGTGTGTGTGTGAAGTGATATTTTTCCAAAAGTGGAGATTTAGTACCAGGCTAAGGTAAAGTTTTGAAAACTATAAACATGAATGGCACAATTTATGAATAAAAACCCTTAAAATAAATGTAAAATATAAAATGTAAGAAATATGTCCTTATACATGTACATGTATTACCAGTTCAGATATGATACATATTTTCTTCGAGGGAAATATTTCAAATATTAAAAAAATTTTTATTGGCCCCCACGTTTGCATTTTCTTAAATGCATTTTAAACTGGTCCATCAAATATGCAATTTGCTTTTTGATTTAGGATGGACCCTGCCCTGGGGGTGTGGTAATGCATTTCCTTAATCATGTGTTTTTATTCTAGGTTACTACTACTACACATAAAACCATATTTGCTGATTGTGTGTCCCTGTATCCATCCTGCATCATGTGTCAACCATCACATGTCGTTCGCCCATCAAAAATTCTTTCCACGCTAGGGTCTATATTTCTAACATGAGTTCAAATAACTAGCATGCTCCATGGATACTATTGCAGTGATCATGCATCTGATTGGTGTACCTTGTTATCACACTGGGGGCCATATTTCTGATCCAAGTTTGATCAAACTTGGAATATACCTTATGAAGCTCTCAAATACTTTTGATAATGTATGAGATCCTTGCATAATAATTACATTATCTTGGATCTGATTGGTTGAGCGTAATTACCCCTCTTAAAACCATATTTTTATGTTTTTTTCAAAACTTGAAATATGAGGTTTTATCATGTAGATCTTTGTTGCAATTGATAATGAGTGAGATCCACATATATTAAGGAGGTAATCTTTCATCTGATTGGCATATCTTGTAATCACACTAGAGGCCATATTTCTAATTTGATTATGTCCAAACTAGCAATATATCATAGGTTCAGTAGTGAGATGCATATATATTAACAAGGTAATCTTGCTGACGTAGTATGCTGCCAATCTAGAAGCCATATTTCTGATTTGATTTTTTATTAAAACCTGATACATGGGTTGATGTCATAAAACTCTTGGTTGGGTTCAATAGTGAAATCTGCACATATCAATGATATGATCTTACATCTGATTGGATGAGTTTGTTAATACTCTGGAACCAATAGTTGTCTAATTTTGACTAGACTTTGAATATTAGCCAATATCATTAATATCTAGTACAATTTTAATAATAAGCAAAAGCCACGCTCATAAGAGACTGGCTGAGCTTATTACCATGCTAATGTCATTATAAATTCTGATCCGATTCTGGCTTATATCATCTATTCTTATTTTATTATGAAATAATATCTACATATATCAATGAGGTAGTCTTGAATATTATTAGCTGATCCTTTTCATGGACTTTATTTATAACAAGAGTTTAAACCAAATACGAAAATTGGCTGATATTAAATCCAAATAGGAATATTGGCTAATATTAAATCCAAATAGAAATATTGGTTAATATTTAATCCAAATAGAAATATTGGCTAATATTAAATCCAAATAGGACTATTGGCTAATATTTAATCCAAATAGAAATATTGGTTAATATTTAATCCAAATAGAAATATTGGCTAATATTAAATCCAAATAGGACTATTGGCTAATATTTAATCCAAATAGAAATATTGGCTAATATTTAATCCAAATAGGAATGTTGGCTAATATTAAATCCAAATAGAAATATTGGCTAATATTAAATCCAAATAGAAATATTGGTTAATATTTAATCCAAATAGAAATATTGGCTAATATTAAATCCAAATAGGACTATTGGCTAATATTTAATCCAAATAGAAATATTGGCTAATATTTAATCCAAATAGGAATGTTGGCTAATATTAAATTCAAATATGAATATTGGCTAATATTGTCAAGATAATTTTTATTATGACTCAATTCTATGAATACATTTATGAGGTGATCTTACATCTGATAAGGAGAAGGTCTTTTACCACTCCACAGCTTGTTTATGTAGTAGAAATGTGACAAAATAAACTCGGCAAGCAGGCCTATGTCATCAATATTCGATTGGATATGATTATGAGTGAGATTTATGGATATCATGTGATGCAACCACGTGAACATGTCAACAATACGGTAACTTGGATCAAACTTGATAAATAGTCTTATATTATAAAGATGTTGTATGAGTCTGATCATGAGGAAGATCTATGCATATTAATGAGATAACCTGGTATATAATTGACAGGGCTTATTTCCTCTCTGGAGACCATATTTCAGTCAGAGTTTGTTCCACTTTAAGACGATATTTTCAATGTCATATGTAGGTTCTACACTAAGTGAGATAAATGCATATTAATGAGATACATTGCATCTGATTGAACTTTCCAGATCATGAGACATTTGTTCTTGTTCAATTTCTAACAAAGGTGATATATCATCAAAATAGTTTAGAGGAATTCATTTATGAGCATGAGACTATGCATTTGGCTTATGACGTACATTATATTTAGATCCAATTTTATCAGGATATAACAAAATAGGTAAGATCAACATGATATAATGCTTGGGAGATAGTTTACTTACGTTGTGTTCTTACAATCTTAGATGAGATGACATAGTGAAGTTGTGAACTGTTAACATAAAGTGAGAATTAGCAGGCTCACTTGGGCCTCTTGTTTGTCTTACAATTATGCCAGAATCACCACTGTAGTTATTTTGGATAATCTGCCTGAAATTTGTTTTGATGAATCATGATAAGTTGAAGCAAGTTGTTTTACTCTATTAGAATCAAAATCATGCAGCAGATATTGCCAAGGAAACAAAGCATCCAAACAAATATTCCTTTGTTTTCTGGTTGTAATGCTTTGACTTAGATAATTAAGTCAAGGCAATCATATAAGGTCACATGTTATAGGAGTCACTCATGCTAGCAAGCAAATTCAATTAGCTTTTCTTTTCATACAACCATTCTCTATCAACTCAGTTCAGCACATTTAATTTTGTGTTTTTTGTTTTAAATTTAGTCTGACTACCACCATGGATGATCTTCATCTTCTTGATATAAGAGTCTATTTGTCAGTGCCACTTAATCAAAATACATCGAAATGGTACTTTCTGTCTGTATATCTGTCAGTGTCACTTAATCAAAATACATCGAAATGGCACCTTTATGGCTGTCTATCTATCAGTGCCACTTAATCAAAATACATCAAAATGGTACTTTCTGGCTGTCTATCTGTCAGTGCCACTTAATCAATATACATCGAAATGGTACCTTTCTGGCTCTCTATCTGTCAGTGTCACTCAATCAAAATGCATCGAAATGGCACCTTTCTGGCTGTCAATCTGTCAGTGCCACTTAATCAAAATAGATCGACGTGGTACTTTCTGGCTCTCTATCTGTCAGTGCCACTTAATCAAAATACATTGAAATGGCACTTTCTGGCTGTCTATTCGTCAATGCCATTAAGGCAAACTATATCGAAATGGCACCTTTCTGGCTGTCTATCTGTCAATGCCACTTAGACAAAATACATCGAAATGGCACCTTTCTGACTGTCTATCTGTCAATGCCACTTAGGCAAACTATATCGAAATTGCACCTTTCTGGCTGTCTATCTGTCAATGCCACTTAGGCAAAATACATCGAAATGGTACCTTTACGGCTGTCTATCTGTCAGTGCCACTTAATCAAAATACATCGAAATGGTACCTTTCTGGCTGTCTATCTGTCAGTGCCACTTAATCAAAATACATCGAAATGGTACCTTTCAGGCTGTCTATATGTCAGTGCAAAAGCTTATGGATATATGGCTTGTACAATCTTGAAAATTTGTTACTTTGAAAACCAGACTAAAATTATCTGAGGCAATGTAACATGTCAGAAGTGAATTTACCGCTTGTAAAATTCAAATTGTATTTTTTTACAAATAATGAATAAGTTGAAAAGGAGATCAAATTTATATGTTTTTTCTTAGCTTTTGTACATTTTTATGCAGCATAAAATCATAAATAAAGCAATGTAAGGAGGAAGTTAAAGTTCAATAAGACAACTACTTTTTATAAGTCGGTAAAATCCTTTTGGAAACTCCTTGAAATGCAAACATGGGATACTGTCAAACAAAATATATCCAAGTTTCACTTAACAAAGACTAGGCTATGTAAGATAATGAACACATCTAGTCAGTGTTCCTAAGAGATTTTGTACTTAATCAACTAAAGTTAATGATAATGTTTAAAGGGCATCTACTCTAAAGGACAGTGTCCAGTTAATGATACTGTTTAAAGGGTATGTACTGTAAGGGACAGTGTCCAGTTAATGATACTGTTTAAGGATTATGTAAAGGTCATTGTTCAGTTGTTTTAAATGACCAGAAATACATATTGTATTATGACAACAAGAGATCATAAACATTATATCTTCCTGGCGCGATGAATAAGAACAGATTCTCTATTTAACAATTACCTTTTAAAAATGAGATGATCAATGGTCTTTCTGCACAAATAAAAATGGTGATTTATTTTTCTTGATCTCCTGTTTTCTGATCACCATTACTGGATGCCTCAGATAAAAATTTACATGAAAATAAAAAATAAATCAGATTTTACTTTATAGTTTATCACATGCTTAACAAAACAATACAATGTACTATGGTCACTGGAAATATCAAAATAATACCTTAATATATTTTAGAGCCATTTAAAATGGGAACATCTTGTTATGACTATGGTCATAAACTAAATTACAGAAAGAAGTAAAACAAACAAATTTGTAAAATTTAACAAATAATTTATTTATCAAGTTATAAAATGAAAATGCAAGAGGAACTTACAAAATTATGAAGTGAATCCAAAATAGTCCTAAAAAATTATATTCAAGTCCAAAAAGATTTGAATATCCTGAATGAATTTCAGATCCTCAAATGTACATGTCACAATGTGATTGTCCAGAACTCCTTTGAATAATTCACAATAGACCCAGAATAATGTTGTTGTCCAATAAGCACTTTTGTACTTCCAATATATCATCCTATGAAACATCTTCTCTCAAATTATCTAAACACATGCTTAGACACATCTGCAGACTGATTTCAACATACGAAATACAAATCTAAAATAGGAATGAATTAATTGTTCAGTTTTCTCCTTACATGCACCTTCTAGAGTCTACTATAACTATATGTCGCAATATACCCCACATGACAGATCTAACTACTCAGTCTAATATTTCACAATATAATCCATTCAGTGGGAAATACTTTAATTCATCTAAGAACCTGAATGACCTAAACCTTCAATGGAAAATAACCCAAAACTAGTAAACAGATCTTATGAGTAAGAATATTATTAATGGTAGTAATCACCTACATTAACGGCTATAGATCCTAAGCAATCTATATTCTTAATATCTTAAAATAGAATTGTATACCCATGTACAAAAATCAACTATCTATAGTCATGAACAAAAACAACTACAAACACGATACTTTAATATTTTTAAAGCTAGATGGTGTATGAAAATTTAAATGGTATTAACAATTAATGAAAATTGGCAGGTAAGAAAATGAATAACCTGTACAAGAACAACTGATTTATTTTTCATTGGTCTCCAAGATTTTACCTCAAGATGATGTCATAAACATTTCAGAACTATTTTAAAACATTAAAAACCCTAAATGTTCAGGAGACACACATAATGTCTTCACACCATAGTAGTCATGTATTCAGATTGATGTCATTTGTATATACTTCAAAATTTCATGCCAGAATGCTTTTAGTAAAATCTTTCAAATTTTAGTTCGGTGGTTTGTTGGGAGTTGCTTTAAGAATTTTCTCTGTAATTAATGGTTGCTATATCTGCACTATGTTTGTACAGATTCCTTATTACCCAAATAATGTGTCAAAATTTAGTCAAATTCAATAGAGCAGTTTCTTATAGGAAGTCATTAATCTATCTATCTATCTATCTATCTATCTATCTATCTATCTATCTATCTATCTATCTATCTATCTATCTATCTATCTATCTATCTATCTATCTATCTATCTATTGTGGTCTAAGGTTGACATTGCCCGGGGTGGGAGTGGGAGACAAGCGCCCCAATCCTCCAAAATGCCCCATACGGCCTGCGTCTCCTACTGCCTCTGTCAACTAAAATCCAGCTCCTGGCCTTCGCGAGTGGCTTAGATTTGAAGCCCGGCAGACCATGTTTTCTACTAACAGGAGAAGGGGTGAAGGCGGCCCACTGGCACCTTAAAACCAGTTGCTTCGGGTAGATGGGACTCGTAAACCTTGGATGGTAGCTCATCTAGGAGAAGGAAAACTCCGATTCCAAACCTCTGCTGCCTTGTGGCTATACCCACTCATGGGAAAGGCTAAGGGAGTAAACCCCGACAGAAAATCCGGAGATGGAGTCCCTAAGGCGGTATGACATTGACTTCAACGTCATTCCGGCAACTCCTGCGACGCCGTTGGTGCCAAGCTGTATCGGCATTCGTCGTTCCCTTGGGCACACCAGCTGCGTGGAGAGGGGGGATCTGCTGCATGGGCAACAGCTGATTCTCCATACCACCCTGCCCAGGCTTCATAGCTCCACTGGAGAGGACACTCCAGCGTCGTCGTACGGCGTCGGCACAACACAAGAAGTAGCAGTTTACCGGTTCTAAGTCAAAGCTCGATTGGCGTAGAGCTTGGCGCCAGGGGTTACTTCTGACGGTGGGAGAGATCATCAGGTCTCACTGGACAGCTACCGCCCGCCTCAAGCTGGGCAGCCCCCAGTCAGTAAGGTGCTGCCCGCCATGGCCTGCCTGCTTCACTGGGTGCGTGGAGCTTAGAGAACCATCTCGACAAGTGGGCCACAAAACTCTGCACCAGGAAAGACTAAAAGAAGAAATAAACAGACTCCAACTCTTCGTTTTGCAACCTGGAACATCAGGACCATGTGTCCTGGATTGACCACTGACCTACAGAAGATCGACGATGCACGGAAGACTGCCGTCATTGACAGAGAACTCTCCCGACTGAACATCGACATTGCCTGCCTCCAGGAGACCCGACTGGCTGACAGCGGCACCATCAGGGAAGCCAATTACACATTCTTTTGGCAGGGGAAGCCCTTGGATGAACCTAGGCAGCATGGTGTAGGCTTTGCCGTCAAGAACACGCTAATCGCCTTCATTGAACCTCCATCATCAGGTACTGAGAGAATCCTTGCCCTCCGGCTGTCAACATCCTTAGGCCCGGTCAACATCTTCAGTGTGTACGCCCCAACCCTCTACTCCACCTACGAGGAGAAAGACAAGTTTTATGAGGCTCTGGATCAGGCAATATCCAGTATCCCCAACAATGAAAGCCTTTACTTACTAGGAGACTTCAATGCTAGAGTGGGAGCTGACCATGAGGCCTGGTCCACCTGTCTCGGTTTTTACGGAAGGGGCAAGATCAACGAGAATGGTCAGCGACTGCTGGAGATGTGCTGCTCCCACAGCCTATGTGTGACAAACACTTTCTTCAAATGCAAGGAGATCCACCAGGTGTCGTGGAGACACCCACGTTCACGCCACTGGCACCAGCTAGACCTCGTCATCACCAGGCGTGCAGAACTGGCCAGTGTCCTCCTTACCCGCAGCTACCACAGTGCCGATTGTGACACGGACCATTCCCTGGTGGCCAGCAAGGTGCGAATATTACCCAAGAAGCTGCACCACGCCAAGAAGAAGGGTCACCCACGTATCAACACCTACTGTGCAAGCAACCCAGAGAAAACACAGCAGTTCATCAGCAAACTGAAGGAAGCCCTCACCAAAGTGACACCTGATGACACCATTGATTCCAAGTGGTCCCATATCCGTGACTCTGTGTACAAATCAGCCATCACAGCTTACGGGAAGAGGGAGCGAAAGAATGTCGACTGGTATGAGGCAAACTGGGAGGAGATGGAGCCCGTGACTGAGGCAAAGAAGAAAGCCCTTCTGGCATACAAGGCTGCACCTAGCCCCATAACACTACAAGCCCTCAGGATTGCAAGGAATAACGCCCAGAAGACCGCCCGCCGATGTGCCAACACCTACTGGCTGAACCTTTGCAACAGTATACAGACAGCTGCTGACACCGGGGATACAAGAGGAATGTATGAGGGTATCAAAAAAGCGACAGGCCCCCCCAGCTACAAGACCCCCCCCCCCCTCAAGTCCAAGACGGGCGAAGTCATCACAGACCAGGGGAAACAACTGCAGCGATGGGTTGAGCACTATCTTGAGCTATATGCGACCCAAAACAATGTCACTGGAACTGCCCTGGACGCCATTCCAGACCTGCCTGTCATGGAGGAGCTAGACACACAGCCCACCCTGGAAGAGCTCGGAAAAGCCATCGATTGCCTTGCCTGTGGGAAGGCTCCTGGAAGCGACGGCATTCCGCCTGAAGTCCTCAAGAGCGGAAAACCAGCACTGCTCCAGCCCCTACACACACTCCTCTGCCTTTGCTGGGAACAGGGATACATCCCACAGGACATGCGTGATGCCAACATCGTCACTTTGTACAAAAACAGAGGAGACCGTAGCGACTGCAACAACTATCGGGGCATCTCCCTCCTCAGCATCGTCGGAAAGGCCTTCGCCCGTGTTGCCTTGGCACGCTTGCAGGTCCTAGCCTCCCGCGTCTACCCAGAATCCCAGTGTGGATTTCGAGCCGGCAGGTCAACTGTAGACATGATCTTCTCACTACGTCAGCTGCAGGAGAAGTGTCGCGAGCAGCGGATGCCCCTCTACATTGCCTTCATAGACCTGACGAAGGCGTTTGACATGGTTAGTCGGAGTGGACTCTTCAGACTCCTGCAGAAGATCGGCTGCCCCCCACGTCTGCTTGCTGTCATTATGTCGTTCCACGAGAACATGCACAGCACAGTGTGCTTCAATGGCGCAACATCTGAAGCATTCCCAGTCGTTAGCGGAGTCAAACAAGGCTGTGTCCTTGCACCGACGCTCTTTGCCATCTTCTTCTCCATGCTTCTCCAGTACGCATTCAAGGACTGCAGCGAGGGAGTGTACATCCATACCAGGGCTGACGGCAAGCTGTTCAACATCGCCCGTCTCCGTGCTAAGACTAAAGTCACAGAGGTACTCATCCGTGAATTGCTCTTTGCCGACGATGCAGCCTTGACATCACACACGGAAGATGGACTCCAGCAGCTGGTATGCTGCCTCTCCCATGCATGTAAGGAATTTGGTCTGACCATCAGTTTGAAGAAAACAAATGTCATGGCACAGGACACAGACTCCCCTCCCTCTGTCTCCATCGATGGGTACAATTTGGAAGTTGTCGAGAACTTCACATACCTCGGGTCTAACATCTCCAGCTCACTCTCCATTGATTCTGAGGTGGGCGGCAGGATTGCCAAGGCAGCAGCAGTGATGGCCAGACTTAACCAGAGGGTCTGGAACAATCCCAACCTCACAGAGAAGACCAAACTGCGTGTCTACCAAGCGTGCGTGCTCAGCTCACTTCTCTACAGCAGCGAAACATGGACCACCTATGCAAGACACGAGAGGAAACTCAACAGCTTCCACCTGAGATGTCTGGGCGCATTCTGCACATCCAGTGGCAGGACAAAGTACCCAACACAGAGGTTCTAGAACGCGCCAACATGAACAGCATGTTCTCCATACTCAGCGAGAGGCGCCTTCGCTGGCTCGGCCATGTCAAGAGAATGGACCCAGGTCGCATTCCCAAGGACCTGTTATATGGGGAGTTAGCAGAAGGTGCACGACCAACTGGACGACCACATCTGCGCTACAAAGATGTTTGCAAGAAGGATATGAAGACAGCAAACATCAATGTCAACGACTGGGAGAGCTGTGCAAACAACCGTTCCAGCTGGCGTCTAGCTGTCAGGCAGGGAGTTCAAAACGCAGAGGAAAAGAGAAGAATAAAGCAAGCTGAAAAGAGAGCTAAAAAGAAGGATAAGCAAAAGCGTACTTTGGAGCTATGCCATCGTCTCTCGTAGACGGACGGATGCCAAGATCTAGCAAAAACAGCATTATTTCATAATGGATAGGCATCATTTGTGTAATTGGGCCAAAATTCGATAAATGCTGGCCTTATTGTTGTGACTGAGGAGCTTAAAATAAAAACGCTAATGATTCTGGGAAGTCATGTCATGAGCACATTTCACCATATGGACAGTTGAGCTAGAAAGAATGCTGAATTAGATTTCTAACATACATATACCTTCAGTGGAATTTGATATACCGTGACTATGATAATGTACCACTCGTCACTTGCAGTTTGACTTTGATTCATAGAATCTATGTTGGATTTTGCACCGAGACAAGAAAATCCCAGTCAAGGGTTACATCATTTGTCTCTCCATGAGGCTCTATGTATGAGCAAATGGAAACATAAAATAGAATTTGATACAATTACTGTATTATCACATTTAATATATGTACGTCATATGAAAATAACCATAAGTAATTAATATCTTTAATACAGATAACTTTTAACTTTCATCGGTTCTTAAATTTAGAAAAAGTTATATATAGTCAATAATATGATACAGTACTGGATACAACAGCTCTAATGAAGTTTGTAAAACTGTAAGGAGAGTCCTAATTCATGACTTTCTTGGAAATTTATATTTTCTGTCCTGGAAATATGGCAAGTATTAATATTACCGGTACTAGTGCCATGACATACTATATGGAAATTTTCTTATGTAATAGTGTGTGGACTGATGAATTAACCACTCTAGTTAGTAAGAGCAGGAGTTTTCATTTGCAACTGCATTATTATGTTTGAGTCAACTGGGGCAGAGTTGGGGTGCTGGGGTGAATATGGGGTGTTTGATGAACTTTGAAGAACGCAGGTCTGACATGACCCATTTCTGGTACTTGTTGCCAGCTTTGTAGTAGCCCTTGAGAATCTGGAGTTTTGTAGCATGTCTTCGTCTGTCTCTCATTAAACTCAGAATATTCTGAATTTAGTTCACAATCGAGCTTTAAAGAGATATCAGCCTATTTAATGTTTCTATGTTATTCACCCCATCTCCTGCACCCCAAATTGTATAATACAGTTAATGGCATGTTAGGGAACGACAGTGAGTATTCAACAGTTTGTTCATGTGATCGTCACTAATAGTCAGCAGTTTGGGTTATATGATATGCTTTCATTTATGAGCTCTACCAAATAGCTCGGCTTTGTGTGTGTTCATGTGTCTGTCTCTTAAGACGGTTGTATGGTATGTTATCAAAGCTGGACCATACATTGTTTTTTGAGTAAATTTCGTTCCGTTACCTATGTTCTAGTTGTTTTTGTTTGATTTTATGACAACTCCATCAAGCACAGCAGAAGACAATAAGGGTTTCTTCCTTTTAAATGTACTTCCTGTCACATGGACACCATGACTGAAACAAAAAGGGGCTCAGACAACCGGACTAAGATAAGAAATGTAAGGTTAGCAAATCAAATAGATTTTTCCTTCTCGTGGGTGAGAAAATGTACCAAATGTCTCTTGCAATTTGACTGAAATAATGTACCACTTGTCACTGGTAGGGTAAACAACATGTGCCTCTTTCACATCAAAACAGCATGAAAATTAAATTTAAGGTAGCTGTCATCTTTGCTAGCCAAGGTTCCAATATGCTAACCTGTCTATACCTTGCGGGATTGAGCAGATATTTTAGTGCTTTGTCTTAGTGAAATCTATTGGATTTCATGAATTGCCTCATGTAGTATGTAATGCCAACTAACCAATAGCGTATAATAGCAGTGCATTGTACATTGGTCAAAAATGGTGGAGGATACAAAAGGATATGTTGTAAGTTAAACATTGAAAGTATGACTAAGTACCAGAGAAAAGCCATTAGAGGTGTTTTTGAGTAAAATGTATTTGTACAAACATGACTGGCAATGGAAAATTGCTTATTTATCAGTCCACTGAAGCTGTGTGCTCTCCTTGTCTCGATCATGTAGGAAAAGTTTCACATTTAAACAACTTATTTTTGATTGGATGTGGTGGCTTGCACCCAGTGAAATTCATAGACCCGAAGCACATAAACATCTGCTTGATCCACCAGGGTGTAGATAGGATTAACATAATGGAACCTTGGCTAGTGAAGATGGGTAGCTTTTAACATGAGAAAATGTCTTTGTACGTATCTGCTTACTAAAGAATTATGATAGTAGTTGTCCATGTTTTGGAGCTGAAGAACTGTTCTGCATTCTGCTGACTTTACTGGAATTAAAAGTATATACTTCAGTTTGGTTTCGTCAAATAATTTACACTTGTTTAATGGGCAGATATCTCCGATTTGACTTGTAAACTTCAAGTCATATAATGGACAGATATCTTTGATTTAAATGCCTCCCGGAGAAGAAAATAGCAGGCAGTATTTCATTTTCTGGTAGTTCCTTCTACCATTTTCTACCTTCCTATAAACCCTTGCCTAGTCATACCAAAGACTTATAAATATGGTACTAGTAGCTGCCTTGCTTGGCATTCAACATTAAGAGGTTAGTGTTAAGACTGGTCAGCCTCATGTCAGGATAATGAGACTGGGTGGGTCATGATGCCACATGTCTATAACATAATACCCTTTGCAAGACATCATTATAGACAGCCACACTGCAGATATCATAACGATATGATTCTGATTGTTAAAGCTACCTTTAAAATATAGAAGATACACAAACACACATCTTCTATTAATAATTTTAATTTTAGTGAATAATTTAAATACTATGATATCTTCAAAATGTGTAGTCATATAAGTGTTATGTATATTTGATTGAATTTATACCTGATTTAATTGTTTGTAAGTTTTAAAATCTCTCTATTTTTTATTTCATCATATGTCAGCATAATGTAGTTCTGTTTACTAGGAACTCGTACTGTTTCCAGAAAATAGTCTGACCGTGAATGTCCATTTCTGCAAACACATAAGGCTGACCTGGTTGTTCCTGACTTTAATTCAAATTTAGTAACAGTCACGTCAACAAGTTCTTTTTTATTTTTTTTTATTGTGGGAGCAACAAGAGTGAGATCGAGGCTGTATTGAATACGTGCCCATAGGCTTGTAAATAGCTTTAGTGAAGTAAACAACCATTTTTATTATTTTATTCTTTGAGTGAAATGATTGGTTTTTATCAGGGCAATCCTGAGAGTACGTGATGTAAACATGATCACGTGACCGTCATATGGGTACGTATTCTGCGTCTCAAAAGTACTGTATAACCATTGTTTTAGAGAAATAATCTGAGTCTGGGCTCACAAACGCTTGATGTCAAGTCGTTTCCTTCTGCTAAAGCGAGTTTTCTAGTTATATGTTATTTTTTCTTCAGATTAGTTGGATTCGAAAGGTTCAATTCTTTCTCCTAGACTCCTCATTGACTGTGGAACAGACACTTTATGAGTGTATCAAGTTATAATTCATTTTTTTATTCATCATTTTGATTTACAGCAATCTGATTGGCCAGGCCCATTAGATGTTTTGTGGTTCTTTCTTCACTGAATGGAAAAAATAAAAATTTGATCATTAAGAATTTGATGTGATCTTAAGAAGACATTTTAGTTATCAGAAGACCAAATCTTTGAGCTTTCAATACAATTCAATTTGCATAATGAAGTTTTGTTCTATAATTGGGATATTTATAGTTTCATTTATTTATGCTTAGGGAGCTCAAGGCGCTTGATTTTAACAATCAACGCAATCCTGTGGTTGTCCATGTGGGTTTTAGTCTTGAGCTCAGCCAGTGAGATTATGTGAGAAAGTTTGCCAATAACTTCCTATGGGTCACTGGCTTTTACCTTGGTTTTCCTGGCTTCTTCCTCCATCAATCATACTGGCCATCACGTATAGCCTATCACGTCTTGAAAAATGTTGTTAAACCCACAACAAAATCAGTCTTTACCGTTATGTTTTAATTTGCATATCCTGTAAAAAATGCAACAATTATACCTTTTATTTTGCTTCACTTTCTTTGGAATGGTTTATCTTCCTTAAGTTGTTTCCTTTTTATCTTTACATTTTTAAAACATTTGATCAGCATTAGTTCTGCAGATGTGATTATTTGTTTCTAATAAGAGACTCCATTTTGGTCATGCAGACCTTTTACTGAACTATAAGGAAAAAAGATATTAACAGTAGGCTTAACATAAAAACTTAAATAACGACTTTAATGTAGAATGTCGATGGATGTACATAACTAACACAATTAATTACTGTCACAATATAGAGCTAATTTTAAAAGTACACATTTTGGAAGGCACGTTTTCATATGTGTTATCTGATGATGGTAATGGATGTTTCATTTGAACATACTTGATACCTAGGTAAGTCCTCTGTTGAAAAATATATGCCAGATTCTTTCATGTTTCTGTATCTGTCACAAGACGATGCACAAGACTTACCAACATATTGTTATAGGGGTAGTGATTGTGTTTAAGTATTTTAACACTTTTTGGATGGAATAATTAGTTGAATATGACGAGTTGAGAGATAAAAATGCTAAATCAGTGATCTCAACAAATGAAGACAAGAGATATATAGTCTGAACAAACATTTACTACATTTTCGACATTATCAAAGAGATTTTAAGTTTTAAAATTCGTGATCATGATCATTTAAAGGTACAGATATAACACACATGACGGTTGCAGTTTGCATATTAATGTGATTTTTGTCTGGATATGACTTTCTCCTCTTCAATAAGTAAACATACCTTGATAATGAAGCACAAAACGACTTTGGATAAAAACTGTTTACAGTTGATAGCTTACTTAGCGGTGAAAAGAACAGTTAGATTCAAAGAAAGATATAGCTTTATGGGTGAAGTCTTAACGCAGACGGGAAATAGTTTGAATTATGACAAGTGTATTGAAACAAGGCAATTACTCTTGATGAAGGTTCACTAGTTAAACATTCCAAACAAAGTTGAAACTGACTATATTCTAGAAGCTTCAGGTGTCGTGCACAACTGATTCTCGGTATCCATTAGCCCCAGAGAAGTTAATTCCAGATGAAAAAGATTGCATTCGCTACAAAAAATAATGAATCAAGGCGAGTGAAACAACAAAGCCAACTATGCCTAATTTGATGTGTACATTTAGAAACAAGGTAAACACGTAAATCGCTACTAAAATATTCAGTGCCCATGTAACTGGGCCTGAAATAACAAAACTCCAGAGTTGTATTAATCGATCGGCAACAGTGGTTTATCGCCATAAAGAGCACGATGCAACTTCGAGACAAAATTCACAATAATGATTTTCAAAAGGACCTCTTTTTAATAGAGGAACACATTGTGCTAAAACAAATTAAGAATTGAAGGAAAAGTATAACAGATACAATAGCTAAACACGAAACGAAATGTGGACAATTGCAAAAGGGTCTATCATTTGCCAGTAAGTATCATGTGTCAGGAGGACAGATATGTTTTGCATAGAATATAAAGTGAAAATTTAAAAGGAACTTACAGTATTGTTAATTAAATCCCAAATAATAGTGAAAGTTTTATCTGAAGAAAACAAATAGTGTTCCAAATTAATTCCAATATTGAGTGTACTGATGTACCAAAAGTCTCGCATGAACTAATGTGCCAAAAATTGTGATGTATCATAATGATATAATCCAGAATGTCCTTGAATGGATTCATCCCCCTCTTTCAATCTCGATACCAGACGTGGTTTATTAATTTAAACATCCGACTCCTGTGACCATACCTATGGCTAGTCAGCTTCAGTTAAAATACAACGAGTGACAAAATTCTCCAATAATATAAATGCTCAGTAAGTTGTGTATTAAGTGTAAGGGATTAAATAAGTTTGAGTTGGATCATAATTATTCCAGTAAATAAAGTGGGGTACAATACTAATGTCCTAAAAGCTGAAGCCAATGTTGAACAAAGGTTATCTGTAATTAATTAATTTTATATTCCTTTCATATCAGACAGCAAAAAAGTTAAATTATTAGAGAATGAAGTTTGTAGGTTAATACAGAAAATTTAAAAACTGGAGAATCCTAAGGCCAAGATGGAAGAGACATTAAATAGTGACTGCTGCAGCAATGATAAAGATCCAAACAGTAATCGGATGGAACAGCTTAAGTTGCAGATGGAGACATTCAGTAGTGACAATGTGCTGGATTTGATTAAAGTATAGGCCCTGAACATCTTCACAAAAAAGTTATCTGACAGGTCAGTCTCTTGGAGAAAAGATTGGTCAAGTCAGGAGAAACACCAGTGGAAAGACAGCAGCTTGACGATGAAATATGTTTCAATGGTTGATTGCATACATCTGCCTAAATATCTCTAGAAAAATGTTCAAAACAAAATTAAAAAAACATGCAAAAGGTGTTGATAAGAGTAATAATATTGCTTGTTCATTTACATGTTCTTTGTTTCATATTAGAAATTTATCTGAAATTAAATAACGTTTTAGGATATGTTGCATTTTATACTATTTTAAAAACCCCACGTCTAAGGTTATTGTATTACTCAGGATGAAATAGGTATTTGTGCGTTTGTCAGATAATCAAATTTTTCTTATAGGAACTGTTCACGAAGTCATGAGAAACTTTTTCTTCATCATAGTTCATGAATATGTTCATGCACTTGTTCATCAATGCTGACCCAATTTGTGAACTTTTATGAACTGCTCACGAATTCATAATTTCATGAAATGGCCATTTTAAGTTCATGCGCATTGATGAATAATTCATGAACTTCTTGATGAACTTTCATGAATGGTTCATGAACCGTTCAAGAACAGTTCATGAATTATTCATGATCATTTCGTAGGGGCCTGAGACCAGGGGCATCATGCTAATGAAAACCTCTTTCAATTGGCTCGACGATATTATCAAAGTCAGGTCATCTGCTTTGTGTGGGATTCTAATCTAGGTAATTTAGCATACAAAATTTAATATTTTTATGTTCGATATAGGTGAATAAAGACATTAAAGTTGAACCATTTTGCGGAATTCGGAAGAAACAAAACCCAAAGAGCTTTGTAAAATTCAATAAATAATTTATTTCCCTAGAATACAATGTGAAAATGTGAAAAAGAACTTATATTATTGCAAACTAAATCCCAAATAATCCTAAAATTACTAACACAGATCCCAAGAAATAAAGTTCTGAATAAAATAAAGTGGAAATCCAAATTAAATTTCAACATCATCCATGTAATTATGTGGTTAAACACCTTTTGATCAACAAATGAAATTAGTCATTGTGATTTCATCACCATGTTTGGTGTCAATATTGTTAAGGTTCTTTCAAAAATGAGCATTACCAAAATCATGTTTCATTTTAAATTTACCTAAGTTAGTTGTTGCCAGGTGTTTTAATAATTTATCAAATGATGATGACAAGAATTGAAGCAAATCGATAAACTGAAGATTTCAAACTCTAAACGTCATGCATTTTTCAATTGTGTTGGGAACAATGCTGTTCTTTTCCATTTAACTAGGCCTAATAATTGCATAAATACAATGGTCATCATATCGACGCAAACTTTGGAAAAGTAACTGATATTCATTTTCAAAATGGATCAAGTGTCAGTTTCAAATTACAACATTTGTAAGTGACAATTCATTAATTACTGGTGATACGACAAAGTTGTCTTAATTTGTCATTAGCTGAGTCATTTTTGCTATTTCAAAATGCAAATGGTTTATCACATATCCAGCAAACATCCACTTATTGTTGTGTCATATATATAATCTTTGTTGGGTTTTGGACAGAGACAAGAAAATCCCAGTCAAGGGGTTACATTATTCGTCTTCCCACGAGGCTTACCGAGGGGGAGACATATAATGTAACCGCACGATTGGGATTTCCTTGTCTCTGTCCAAACCCCTACGTAGATTCTTTTTCTCACCCAATAATTTCTTTATTGTTCAAAAAGAACGTCTCAGTTGTGCAATATAGTTCACGCGCCAATGTTTACATGCGGTGCATTAATACAAGTATGTCAATGAGGACTGTGGCGTGACCGTGTCATCCGAAGTACACAGTTTTTATGCGTGAGCCCAACAAAATTACAATATAAAACGTTGCATAGTAGTAAGGTATTATCACATTTAATATATGGATGTTATATGAAATTAACAATAAATAGTTAATATTTATTACAAGAAAAGGTTTCATTTTCATCAGTTCCAATTTAGAAAATTATATTGTAAATAATGAAATGATATTGGGTTCACACCTCTGTCGTAGTGTATAGGATAATATTATAACAAAAATTTACATGTAGCATGGGTGTCCGTGCTTGGAGTATTCACGGGTAATTAGTAATCTGTGTCAGTATCATATAGACCTCTCCTTTTCTTTGGAGGAATGAAACTGTTTGTGACCTACTTGTGTTGTCCTTAATATTGATTGTAAAGCAAGCCCCGTGTATAAAAGACCCTCCAAATATAGACCCTAGCAGATAACCATGAGCTAAACTTTCAAATTCACGGATTCTTTAAAAAAATATTTTTCTGTCAAATATTGCAAGTGCTCCCGTGAAATTTGCTTATGGATTAATGTGTTATGGATAAATGATTCCTTCTGGCTGGTAAGTACATTATTTGTCACGGACATTGTAGGTATATTTCTGATTCAACTGGGGCACAATGGATATGCTTCACAAAATTAGAATGAAGCATGTTTGACATAACACATTTATGGTTGTTACTAAGTTTTCTGTAGTTGTTGTCACCACAACGAACTCCATAATCCAATGTCTTAACTTTATATTTCGACACATATCATTTGAAATGGTCCAAACCTCACTCACACTGAATCAAGGGCAGTCCATTTAATCTGCCTCTACTGCCCTCTTAGTGAAAAATCAAACTGACTGATTCTTGCATTTTGTAGCAGTTTTCTAATCTCCTAGAATATGGAAATGTGATAGTGGCAACCTGATTTAAACTTTCACTTTGACTGTCCTGGAAACCCATCAAGACTCTTAGATTCTATTCACAATGTTGGCCTCAAACACTCAGTTGGCCAAGCCATCCAAAAATATGGTAACAATTTAAACTGGACTCTACACAGACCTGATGATAATATTATACAGTCTTCATTGGTGCATGCTGGCTGATTTGGACCATGGCTTATTCAACCCAAATTATGAGCGAACATGGTAAGAGAATGTAAAAGGATGATCTTTAGCGTTTAAATTTACATATTATAGTATTAGCAAATTTGTATAAAAAGTAAGATAAAAAAAGATATGATCTACTGCATTTAAGTAAATAACTTTCCCATGTTTCAATAAAGAAAACAATCAACACTATCAAACAGCAATGAATATAAATTAACCCAATGTGTGTTCTGATTTTTCAAGCAAGTCGTGCATTCTTCACCTTACATTTACAAAACGAAATTGTATAAAGAGTTTCTGATGAGCAAAATGACAGTTACACATACTTTGTTGTCATTATTAAATTTGAATCAATTGTTATAACTGAATTGTTGTCTTTTGAGTAAATTCTCTAACCAGCAAACCAATTCATATTCATTTTAACTGTAAACAATTGAGAATATTTTAATTACAGAATATATAAAATCCATTAAACATTGATATCTGAATATATTACAACCCTATATTAATGTATGTGTACTATAATAACACATGTACAATAACAATGATTGCAAGGTTATTTCAAGTCAGTATTTTTTTAAAAATCTATGCTCATGTACAGAGTCCACTTTCAATAATAATATGCATACATTTAAAAAATACGTTATAAATACACCTAATGAAAACCACTTACGTTGCTCATTGTTTTTGTATGTAGGGTTTATTCAGTATAAATAAATACTCCATATAATCTGTTTTATAAAAGGCATCAATGTGCTCAGACAAAAAAGTAAAAGAAAAAAGAAACCAAAGCATTAGCATGAGACTAATATATATCAGTGAAAACAAATGAACAGCATTGATTGTTTTTCAGTCTTAGTAATTTGTAGAACCATAAAATGTTACATTAATAATTCAGAGAGCAAAAATTAACATACAGTGCTTTAAGCAAAGATTGTTAAATATATATTTCATTTTATGAAGTCAACGAAATTAACAGAATATAGACATATGATACTGATGTGTCACATTGCATGGAACTAAATCATAAATTTTACAGGGCCCTAGTTTCATTTTTCAGTAGAATCATAATAATAATAATAATAATAATAATAATAATAATAATAATAATAATAATAATAATAATAATAATGATAATAATAATAATAAGAATAATAATAAAGAGGAATTTGTATAGCGCCTAATCTTTAGAAGCTCTAAGCGCTTTACAAAATTAAATAAAAAGAAACATATGTAATGATATGATTACAAAAACAAGCACAATGAAATTAGAAAACATAAAACACATGCTGAGAATATTTAAGGTAGGAAATATTATAAGGTCTTTACGTTTGTTCTTGCAGTCGAAATAAGTGAGTTTTGATAGCACTCATGAATGTGATCACTGTGTCTTTGTGTCTAAGTTCAGTGGGCAATTCATTCACGTTGCTGGGCCCCGGCATGCAAAAGAACATTGTCCATATGACCTTGTTTTCGTAGCGGGAATAATGAGTATACGATTGTCAGAAGAGGAGCGTAAGTATCTTTCTGATGTGTATACATGGGTGAGGTCGGATAGGTATTTTGGACTAGAGTCCGACAGTGAAACGTAGCACAGATAATGTGTTTGATTCTGTATCGAATGGATAGACAGTGTATGGTACAGAGCAGCGGGGAGGTGTGCTGTCATCGTGGTACTCAAAGTATGATCCGATCACCTGTGTTTTCAAGTTTTTGAAGTTTCTGGAGGAGATATTGAGATGAACCAGACAGAATGGAATTACAATAGTCCAGTCTTGAAAGTTCTAATGAACTCACAAGTGTTTAATGACATCAACTAAAAGAGATTTGTGAATGGAGCTGATGCGTCTCAGCTCAAGATATGCAGCCTTGCATATGTTCATGACATGCTGGTGCTATGTGAGAGTACTGTCCATAGTAGCACCTAGGTTTCGTACTGATTGTGTGAATTTAATGTTGGTGTTGCTGCTATTTATTGTTTGAGGTAAAGGATGTGAATGAAATGAACCTCTCTACACCTTGGATGGTAGCATCAACTTCAGTTGGGTGGCTAGATTTGTATATTAGGGTGTCATCAGCGTACAATTGGTGAGACACTGTATCATAATCTATGACACTTGAGGGCAGCTGAGTGTATAAAATGAAGAGAACAGGTCCAAGAACAGACCCCTGTGGAACACCGCAACATATATCAAATGGGCTTGAGTGTATTACATTTGCAGACATAATTTGTGTCCTGTTGACCAAGTACGACTTGAACCACAGTAAGGCTGTATCATGAATGCCAAATACATGCTGGAGACGGTGAAGTAATATATCATGGTTAATTGTGTCAAATGCTGTAGACAAATCAAGGAGGGTGAGGACTGTAATCTTTCCGCTATCTAAAGCAGAGGGAATATCATTAACTACTTTTATAAGAGCAGTTTCATTACTGTGGCAATGGCGATATGCAGATTGTACATTGCATAAAAGACTGTTTGAATTCAGATGAGATACAAGCTGGGATAGAACAACCTTTTCTAAGATTATTTATATGAATAGGAGATTAGAAACTTGGCGGTAGTTCTTTAAATCGTTATGATCTAGTGTTGGTTACTTCAGCAGAGGCTTTACAGTGGCAGTTTTGAAAAATGATGGGAATTTCCCAGATGATAGAGAGGTATTAATAACATCAGTCAGTGAAGGCAATACTGGATCAAAGCACTCAAGCAGCAGTGATGTTGGAATTGGATCAAGTTCACATGACTTTGGTGCACTCTTCATCACGATTGTAGGTACAAAATCCATAGAGACAGATTCAAATGCTGCTAATAGTTGCCGCTCAAATTATGTATCCCAACTGTATGGTGATGACGAGTCAATTGAAATTGTGGTGTCAAGCTTATCTCCAATGGTTTGTACCTTGTCACGGAAGAAATTTGCAAATATGTCTGGAAGGTCGACTGGAGAGAAGGTAGTTGGATGTGGTGTACGTTTGTTCCTTGACATTAGCTTGTTAGTAATCTTAAAGAGCTATTTGCAGCTGTAGAGTTCCATGATCTTAGTAGTGTAGTAAGCTGACTTCGCTGCATGGACTATATTTGTGACATTCTTCTTAGCTGCTTCATAGATTTGCATATGAATAGCGAATCTGGTGGAAAGCTAAAGCCTCTCAGCTTTACGGCGGTCTCTTTTAGCAGTGCGAAGCTGGTCCCTAACACTGCTATACCATGGAGAACACTTTTGAATTGATACTCTGCACTTGGTAGCTGTGGCAAGTTTGTCGAGCAATGAACGCACGCAGTTATCGAGTTGTTTTGCTGTAGGAGGTAAGCATGTTGTTAGGTTTGCTTGGATGTCATGTATTAGTTTGGTTCTATTTATCATACGGAGGTTTCTCTTAGTAGCAGGTACAGGTGGAGGGTTAGGGACGGATATGTCAAGATGGCATATAATGCATAGGTGATCTGATGAAAGGTCATGGGATATCAGGGAGGACCGTATAATGTTATCATCAGGTCTATGAAGAATTCAGTCTAAAATGTGACCATGTTTATGTTTATTGGTGGGTTGGTTAACTGACTGTTTGAGGTTGAAACAATTAATGGAATCTAGGAGTTTTGATGTGTTTGGGTTTCCGGGACAGTCAAAGTTAAGGTTGAAATCTCCAAGAATAATCAGGTTGCCACCTATCGAATTTCCATGCACCACGAGATTCGGAAACTGCTCTATAAAGATGGATTGAGTCAGCTTGTTTTATCTACTAGGAGGTCAGTATAGGCAGAAAAAAATGTACTGACTTTTGCTCAATTGTGAGTGATGTTTGTACTTGTTCAAACGGTGTGTGGTCGAAATTGAATGTTGTGGTTTGGTTAATACATTTGATCATGGAGAGCTTTGTGATGACACCAATTCCACTTCTGAGAGAGTTACAGGGGAACGAGTAACCAGTGGGTGTTAGATCTGCACACCTGGGCTCATCGCCTGATGTATTTAGCCATGTTTCTGTCAGGACAGAGACGTCAATATTCTGATAAAATTAATTATTTCTGTGCGCTTTTCCGGTGGTCCTACTGATTTGGCATTGAATAATGCAACACGCAGATGTATCTCTTGGATAGATGGCACAAAGGTTGACGAATTAATAGGGATTTGAATTAGGATATCTACATTAACGGTCGAATTTTTTAATTGTTGAGCCGGAAAGTGCACAAGGGAGATAACCGGAATTCTTCTTCCTCTTCTTCGCCGGCCAGCTTTGAAACAATGTTTTTTTTTCACTTCTGTTTACATTTATGTAATGATAAATGTAGTCCCTGTTCGTTTAGTCTAGAGCACAAGGTAATATGGAGAGCCAAGGAGTGGTCATTTAAATCAATTAATGAGGGTCCATCGTATCATAAACGGGTTGACTGGTAATTATCACATGATAGCGGTTTGTTCAAAAACAGTGGAGCAAGACAGCGGAGAAAAAGTTTAATTGTTTTCATTTCAAAAACAAGGAGATGAAGAAACACATTCGAACTGAACGGCCAAAACATAATGAGCACAATAACGTAGATGAAGACAGGCAACAAGCACAAATATCATGAAAACGGCACAAAACACGAAACAGCTGCTTCAAGCCGGTTAACCGATAGCCGCCATCTTGTATATAAGATTTTTTTAGTACTATTAGTATATACTTTAGTACAATATACCATATAACGATACATTCTAAATAAATATAATTAAGGAACAGATAGCAGCAGGGAGGGTGTACAGACCAGGTGGCTCAGATAAATTTAAGCCTCTCACCAAACATTTCTCCGTAGAAGCCTCAGAAAGCAGAAATAACGCCTCCTACGCAAATTAATCCGCAAAATTTCACCCCAAGATGCATTTTTAGGCATAAAAAAAACAGCATTTTTTTGGGGGGGGTGTTGTAAAATTTATTTGTGATTGCAAGATTGGGTTGCGGATACTAATTTTATTTCACATTAAAACAATATCGTTGAAAATAAGATGAGTCGAAAAGTTAGCACAGTTGGAGAGCCTCATTCGGCCAGATTAGCGCGAGAGCAATTAGCGGCATTAAAGAAGTTCATTCCGACAAAACAATTATTTAAGAGAAATGTTCGTGGTTACGAAGATATGCAACATGGAATTTCAGAAACTTCGGCAAAATGGTTGAAGCCAGTAACCGGAACAATTGAGCAGGTTGTATATGGCGACGAAAAAGATCCAGATGCTAGAAAACGTGGAATCTTTCCTATGTTGAAAGGTATTGAGGATCAATCACGAACATTACCCGAGCGATTAGCAATAGCAGCAGCGGCGCAACAACTTGCAATTGATGATGGAGGACAACCTGGAGGAAAAAAACCTGGAGGAGGAAAACCTTTAATGATAAAAGGAAAATTTAATATTGAGAATTTAAGAGAAAATTTTACCGAGGAGGGATGGGATATGATATCGCGACCTCTTTCGGCATTGTATACTATAGAACAAATTGGTGATTTTGCGGAAAATTATTTTAGCGATCGAAATGAATATTTGACTCCAATAGGAAAAAAAAGATATGGAACTCGTGATAATTGGTACAGCATGGTATATAAAGTTTATACGGGAAAAACACATGTGAGTGTAGTAACGGATCCACGTTACAGAAGATTTTTAGAAGCGGCAAGAGATACACAAAGATTTAATAAGCAAGTAGCGGACGAAAGAAAACAAGAGGAGAAAGAAAGAAAACAACAGGAGAAGAAGGAAAAAACTAAAAAACGAGGGAGAAAAGAAACACCACAGGAAGATATTCAACCACAGGAGCCAATATTTCAACCAGAGGAATTAGAAGTTAGACCAACACCTAAAAAACGAGGAAGAAAAGCAGCACCACAGGAAGATATTCAACCACAGGAGCCAATATTTCAACCAGAGGAAGGAGCTAGACCAAAGGAAGATATTCCACCACAGAAAAAAGAAAGAAAATCAAGAAAGAAAAAAGATCAGAGTGATGAACCGATAATTGTTCCCGAATATGTATCATCACCGGCTATTAGTAAGTTTAGAGTTAATCCTAATATAACAGCGGATAATTATTTGGATAGCTCGCTTTTGCATTTAACCAGAGATTATAGATCAAAAATTATGGTGGCTGCGGATGATTCTCCGGCCAATAAAAGATTCATTTTACGCAAAAGTATTGATGCTGATGACGTCGGTTTTATGGATTGGCATGCAATAATTTATTTCGGTAATCCAGGAAAACCAGTAAGATATGCTGATGAAAAATTTTTAGATTTTTTATCGGATGTTTCTAAGTACAAAACAGAGTTATCAGAGGGAACGGCAAGGGCAACATTTTTAGCAACACCTAAAAAGGATATTCCTGCATCAGCATACTCCTACCTCGATCCATTACCTACAGGTAAGGAAAGTTCGCCACCTAAGAGAGAGAGGGTAAGCCATTTACTTGATCCGGAAATTTCGAGAGGTATATCTGAACATTATTCAACGTTGCATTCAGGCAGACCAACACTATTTCCATCACTTCGTCCACAAGAACCATATTCGTCACCTGAGAGGAGTGGTACTCCTGAAAAGGCTGAAATAAGTCCTTATCTTACTATAAGGGAAAAATATCCTAAACAAGATAGTCCTACAGGGGATTTGCCACCAAGGTCATTGTCAGGGACATCTTCAACGCTGTCAGGGTTATCGTCGTCAGGGACATCTTCAACGCCGTCAGACGATTTATTCTACGTAACGCCATTGGAATCTCCAGAATCACACACAGGAAGTGGATATTCAGTTTGTCCCGATAGTGTTGTCAACGATGTATCTCGTCTTGAAGTATTAATCGGAGGAAAGCGAGCCGGAAATAACTCTCGTGAGATAGTCAACGAAGCATCAGATATTTGTCAGCGATTATTCCGTGGTGGTATCATCGATTCTCACATTTACAAGGAGTTTGTCGATGAACTCATCGATTAAATCAACACAATTGAAATAATATGATTATTCATAAACATCAACGCAGACCTAATCAGGTCCGCATAGTAAACTCTCGATTGCCAGTATACAAATATATTCACGGTAATGGATTCGGCGATATCGTTGGAAGTCTTGTCACGCGAGTAATACCTAAAATTGGACCAATGGTAAAACAACTAGGATTGAAAGCGATAGGAAAGATCGGCGAGACTGCCATTTCTGGTATCGGTAATTTGGCCAGTAAAGGCTTCAACGCTATCAAAAATAAAATATTAAGTTTAGTACGTAAAAAGCAACCTGTTAAATTACCCATTACCAGAGAAATGCCACCTGAAGTCAGTAAGGCCATAAATGATGCGGCAAATAAAAAAATAAATGATCTAGCACAGGAAGCTGCTATAACAAATCTAGCGCAGGAAGTTGCTAATACAAATCTAGCGCAGAATGTTGCTAATACAAATTTAGCAAATACAAGTTTTGTTTCAGGTAGTGGTCTTCGTTTTAAACGATATTATTAGTAATAAATGTTCGCACAAGTGTCAAATGAAGTATTTGATATGGACGAGCCAGTAGGTAGGGACACATCAGTGCGAGATTTTCAGTATTTCTCGTACGATGTAGTTGAGCCAGATTCAAGAAATCGGAAGGAAATTCAAGTCCACGATACAACAAGATATTTTCTTCCATCTGAGGCGTATATCGAATTTGTTGGAAAAATTGTAAAGGCAGCTGATGGTACCAACTACGATGCGGATTTTGGTGTTGGTTTTGTCAATAATGGTATCATGGCATTATTCAAGAATGCCACTTACATGATTGATGGAAGAGAGATTGAATCAATTACGAACAACGTTGATATAGCAACGACTATCATAGGTCTAGCAAGATACTCGGATGATTTTACCAGATCAGCCGGTCCTAGTATGATGTTTGCCAAGGATAATTCCAACTACCCTGAACATTTACCATTTGATATTGGTAGACCGGTAGACCCCGCTGGCCAACCCGCTGATGTTCGTTCAGCGATGATTGCCCCCAATGGCAATTACAATCTTGGATTTGCCATAAGAAAAAATATGTTGAAGGGAGCTGAACGAAAATTCTCCTGTGCAATTCCATTATCTCATATTTTTGGATTTTGCAGACATTTCAGAAAAGTTATTTACGGAGCGAAGCATACGATATCTTTCGTTCGAGATGCCAATGATGACAGAGCCATTTGGAGAGATCCTGGTGATCCTGGTAAAGTTGTCCTTGAAAAAATTACCTTGTGGATGCCAGCAATAGTTCCATCGATGATTATAGAAGAAAAATTATTATCATTTATGAATCAAGGAGGAAAATCCATCATGTCTTGGTTGACAACAATGACTGACTCCAACGAAAATGTTAATTTGGACGGAATATTTACTTGGCGAATTGCGTCACAGCAAGGCTCTTCCGCACCTAGACATATCTTTGTTGCCCTGCAAAGCATGATTAGAGACGATCAATTACATAGTAACATGATATTCGATAGATTAGAGGCAACAAACGTATCGTTGAGAATAAATGGCCAACAGGAGCCATCCGAGGAAATAGCCATCGATTTTGAGAACAATTCGACGGCACGCGCGTATCATCGATTACTAAGTTTTATGGGACGCGATCAAAATATTGATACCGGATTGCAAATATCACAGTTAGATTTTAATACTCTCTATCCCATCTATTACTTTTCCCTGGAACATCTCGATTTGGTAAAGCAGTCTGTCGTTGATATTCATTTCAAAGCCAGAATTAACACAGGAGGACCGGCAAGAGCAATCGCGGTTATTCTCAGCGATAGAACAATGATCCTGGAGGGTATTAGTGGTAGAATGAGAGTTATCGACGCACCCGTAGAAAACATGTAATAAATTCTAAATTTAGATTAAGTGATTATTAATATGCCATACGATCACGTCAGTGTAACTCTGACCCCCGGTCAGGTGAAAAAACTTCATGCAGCAACAACAGCACGACGAGGTTTAAGTTTAACCTTAAAAAGTAATCAACTTCACGGTGGACCTAACAAACTATCGTTAACTAAAAATCAACATGGACATTTCACCAGAGCCAGATCAGCAAATACTGGTATTCGCTTGAATCTCTCGATAGGTGCAATCAGAGATATGATCAAAGTAGGTGGTATTTTTCCTTTATTCGCCGCTATTCCAGGATTAATAGCTGCAGCGGCCCCCATGATTGCAAAGGCAGTAGGATTGGGCGCTGCTGGAGCAGTAGGTTCCGCATTAGCAAAAAAGGTCGTCGGAGGAAGATATCGCAAAAAAAAGGGAGGATTTCTCTTCCCCTCTCTTCTCGCAAAATTATTGCAGCCGCAACAAGGATCAGGCCTTTACCTAAGACGACCCCCGTACGGATCCGGTCTAAGTCGAGCCTACCAACCTCAAATTTAGATTTAATCAGTGAAGCAAAAAAAAAGAAAATAAAATTTTTCAGAGGCGTATTTATGCGAGATCAACTACCAGATAAACCAAATCCCACCGAGACAGGAATAATAAATCTCGATAAAAATTCCGGTCCTGGAACTCACTGGGTTGCGTATGCGATTAATCCTCGCGAAGTTATTTACTTCGATTCGTATGGATTAGCACCACCAAACGAATTTATCAAATATGTGTCAAAACTAAAACTTCCGGTTTGGTATTCAACACTTCCAACACAAACATTAGCAGATCCACCAATATGCGGTTTAGAATCAATTAACGTCCTTGATGCAATTTCAAAATCATCCAATTCTTATCGCAAAATTTTATTTGAATATACCGTAGATAAATATCATGGTTGACATTTACGGTAGATCTCTCTTCAGAAAAGAAAAAAAAGACGTAGTCGACATCGACACATCAAAGTTTGCAACCAAGAGCGACATTAACAATCTTTTATCGTTATCAGAAGTTGATCCTGGCGAAGTTGCTGTTTTTCAAAATACAGAAGGGCGATTACAAACTAGTAACGTTAAAATAACTGACATAATCAAGCGAGACGAATACCGCGATCACATTAGTCAGTTTACTCGCCAATCGGAGATGGTATTAAAATCTGTTGCTGATATCGCCGATATTATAACAAAGTTACCCCTGAAGGCTGATAAAACATTACACGACGAACTTCAAGATAGAATGACAAAAAGACTTAACAAACTAAATAACGATCTTAAAAAACTTGACGATATTTTAGCTAAATTTAGCAAAAAATTTGACGAGAATATAAAAACATCAACTGATACTTCCTCCGCATCAGATCAAGCATCACATGACGATCTCAGCGAGAAAATAAAAAAAATCAACGAGGAAATTACTAATATTCTTGCCGAAATTAACGAAGTAAATATCTCGATGAGTCAGAAAATCGATAAAACATCAATCGACGATCTCAACAAAAAAATAAAAAAAATCAACGAGGAAATTACTAATATTCTTGCCAAAATTAACGAAGTAAATATCTCGATGGGTCAGAAACCATCGATCGACGATCTCAACAAAAAAATCAACGAGGAAATTATTAAACTCGGTAATGTTGTTGTTCCTGAATTTACCAAGGGGATTAACGTGATGCAAGGACAAATAAAATCCATCAACGATGAAATTAACGTGGTACGTGAATTAGCGCGTCAAAAAGTCGATACATCAACGTACGACGGAGAAATTCGAGATTTAAACACGAAACTTCTTGCTGCAACAGCAAAAATTGATCAATCCGTCGATAAAACTGGTCACGCCACTGACGTAAAGCAATTAGGTAAGGAAATTATCGAAATAACCACAAAAATATCGTCAATGAACCTTGGAAGATTATCGCGAATTTCGATACCAGCGAAGGTAGAAATACGTAATGTTACCTGTAGTGTACCATTTGTTGTAGAGACATATAAGGGTATATGGACACCTGGTATTGACCCATTTCCCCTTCAAGCGCCAATTACGGGTATTTATCGAATATATATTATCTCCAGGATAAAATTCAATGCAAAAACCGGTAGTGCATTTTTCACTGAATATTATCCTGGTTTTATTATTGTACCCTTAGATGAAGGGGACGAATTTTTTATCGAACTGGTACCACCAGATAGAACCATAACAACCCCAATTCCTTTTTTTGTAGTTTTCGAATATTTATCAGAAACACCACCAGAATTATATAGAGATTTATTTATATATGAACGCATCGAATTATCGTTATAATCAGGCGCGATCATGGCAAGACTCACTAAAAAAACAAATAGATGAGTATCAGATAAAAATAAATAAATACCAGCGCAGATTAAATATCATTGATGTTGCCGTGTACGCGGTATCTGCTGTGGTCGCTGGTGCAGGAATAATTTTATCCGCGGTAACAATGATAGCGCCAATTGCAGCAACAATAATAATCTCGTCAACAACAGCAATCGCGGGTGTTTTAAGTATCATTGCAAGAAAAATATCTTCGTGCACAAATGATAAATTATTATTATACAAAAATAAATTAACTAAAATCAATGACGCGTACTCGAAGTTATCATTGTTACTTTCTGAAAGTCTCAACGACGGTATTATATCCGATCTAGAATTTTCTTCAATGATCAGTATTTACTCGGAGATTGAACAAATGAATATTAATAATGTCCGAGTTAGCCCAGATCGTGACAAACACGACACCACCAACAACAACGTTAATATCGTTAAGTTCAACGAAACCCGAGTTTAGTATTAATTTTTCAACACCAATTAGCGTTAATGAAATTGCGTTAACACAATTGCGCGTCTACAACAGCTGGCCTAATGTTAGATCGAAATCATTTGGTAATTTGATGCCAAATAATTCACTTGTTTTTGCAAATAAGAATAAACCCGATGGAACACCCGATTGGATCGTCGTTGGTATACCAACCGGTAGTTACGAAATTGATCAGCTGAATAGCGAGTTTACCACTAGAATATCAAATTTAACCGGCGATGCTACTCCGGGAATAAAGATATCTTCACATGATCCAACACTATCGTCAATGATAGAAGTGAAATCACCGTACGTGGTAGATATTTACCAATCATCGATCAGGAATATATTAGGTTGGCCCGAGGTCGCACCTCTGATAAAACCAAAGAAATCGGATGTTATTATTCCAGGTTGGTATGATGAAACCCTTCCAGAAATACCGGAACCAAAAAAGGAAGATTTTACAACCGACGAAGGATGGTATGGAGATATCAAACACAAGCCTCTGATCCACAGCGCCATCAATCTCATGAATAACCACAAAATTAACCTAGTAATATTCGCTTTCACTTTTATTAACGAAAGAATTCTCTCGTGGCTGCCCCTCCCTAAAATCCCCCCAGATGTGAAAATCTTCGACGCTACCCACATTAACAGGATAATAGCCCCCATAGACGGTATCTTGGTAAGAAGAACACTAGACGAGTTTATTCAAGAACACGAATTACAATTAAATTTATTGCGAGGATCATTTCATGAATGCATCCTAAATAAATATGGTTCATGTAGCGAAATTATAAAACACGTGAAGATTTTAAATCAACTTGCGAATGATATTGAATATTATCATGATATGTTTATTCGGGCGATAGTCGACGATATATCAATTGCCGACTATGTTCTTCCTATTAGCAAATTCGAGTTGATCAAGAACTCGGGTGAGAAACAAAAATTCATGAGAGTATTTGAATTAACCGAGGAAACACTGCCAAATTTCAAATTTCCCAATTCTGATTTTGATGCGATGAGAAAATCCGTCACTGATACCATCGATGATTTATTTCCGAAATTATATGCCGCATGGACCAAAAAAATACATTCAGAATTGATTCTTAAACACAATAACGATCCTGACAAAGGTGGACGGCACATATCGCCGGGTATCGTTAATATAACGGAAGTTATCGCGATTTATCTTCACGCGGATGTTGTCGAGGGTAGCTACAACGTGGATTCGTCAGAATCAAATCAAGCTCATCAGGGTTTTATATTGTATTCATTTTCACCTAGCGCATCTCCCGGTTATTTGATAATCAAGGAGCCAATGAATCCGTTTTACCTGCGATGTCATAATCGATTATTGACAAGAATAAATTTCAAATTAACGGATCAAAAAGGAAATTTACTTGATATACGAGGAGAAACTGTAAGTATCAATCTTTTGGTGAAATCGTGAGAATCTCTGATTTTTAAATCGCAAGTGAGATTTTCCAAATCTGTATCCCAGAAATATTTCTGGGGGAAAAATGGGCGAAAAAAATAAATAAAACCCAGGAGAATTTTCAAAAAATTAATCTTTTTTTTTTGTTTTGCGGAGATATTCAATTATTCTTCGTCACTCTCCGAATCAAATATTATTGGTACATAGGAGAATTTGATCCATGAATCAGCATCATAAGAAAATGTTGCGTTATATTTTCCTTCTGCCACAAATTGTACTGATCGTGGTTCAATAAAGAAATGTTTTGCTGCTGCACTCATCGATGTAAACGCGATTTCCTCACCTGTTGCTTGATTCACTGATTTAACAGTCCTCGAATAATTAGGAAATCCACGGTTATTACCAAATCTTGAATTTTCACTCTGGGTTACCGCGCGCAGATTGGAAAGTTTATTGTTAAGTTTATTACCGTCAATGTGGTCGATAACAAGTCCTCTCTCTATTGGTCCTTTGTAGCATTCGAACACAAATCTATGATTCGAATAACATTCTGTTCTTTCATTTCTTTTATGGACTGTAAATTTGAGATATCCCGAATTACAAATACTACCAACACGTTTCTTTGTTTTGATGTTTCTGACATTACCATCCTCAGATGCTTCGTAACCTTCGATGATGGGATGCGATTTATACTCGTATGTGATTTTCATTGTGGGAATCGCTGATTTCATTTCCATATATGATATTCTCTTTGTTTAAATCGTAATTTGCTTTGAAACGATTAATATAATCTTCTTCACATTTTATTACCGAGGAGGATCTTTTTTCATAATATCTTCGTAACTCACGATATTTTTTCCCTCCACAGGAGAAACACAATCTTGTCTTTCCTCGAATGCCAACTTGGCAAACTAAACATCGCTGTGGTCCTTTATTACCTCGTCGAATTTCGTATATATGAGCGCCACAATATTCACCTCTGCAGGATTTGTCACATGACTTTGTTGATCCGACTGTTATCCATTTGCATTGCATATTATAATTTAGATATTTGTCTAAAATATAATAATGGATTTATTTGATCTTGATGAGGCAGAATATATCATTCCTGAAGTTGATAATGCGAAGAAGGAATTTTTTGATGATGGAGCGATTCATGTTTGGTCGACATGGAAAACTAACTTTGTTGATGCTACGATGAATTTGGAGCGAGCGAAGAAGATAATCGAACATATACAATCTGAACACAAGGAAGAGCGATTTATCTTTGGAATAAAATTTATTGCACAAATGCCCGATGATATTTGGATTATTCGTGATAAACGAGATCCAGTACGTGGCGGTAAGAAAAATGTTGTTCTTGATAAAAATTCGAAACCGGGATTGCTGCTGGGGATTGATGGTCCTTATTATGCTAGGGCGTATCCTTCTAGTGCTGTTGTTTATGGAATTTATCGGCTGAATAATAATCCTGATGTGAAAAATCTACCTGCGATGAGGGAATCTCCGATAATAAACTGCGTGGCTGAGCGAGTTATCGAGCATATGAGGAATGCCCGTCGAGGATCTGGTCTGACTCAATTGAGATTGGATAAAATTAATTCATGGGCAAAGACAGTTGCTGATGGCGCATCAATCGATGATGTTGCTGTGTTAAGTAAGAAACTTAAATTTCCTATTACGGTTAAAACACTATCGGGAGAAATATTATATTCATCGCCGTATAATTCTCGAGGAACACCAATCGAAATTGTTGATCATAATTCACATGCGTGGAGTCAGTCGGTAATGATATTCCCGCGAGATCGTGTTGTTAAGTTTTATCCCGTGGAATCCAAAGATAGTTCCGATGCAATGTTTAGATATATCAAACTATTAGCCAAGTCCGATCCAATATCGATTTGGTTATTTTCTAGCGAAGAAAGATACGATCAATTTATCTTACCACGCGGAGATATTTACCGAGATGAAATATTACATGAATCGATGAAAAATATCGCGGAGAAGTATTCGTCAAATCCAGATCGATTACTGACAAATTGCTTTACTGTTCCGTCTGTTGCTGCTCACGCTGCTAGAGAAAGAAATTCGTGGAAACCTACAAGAAATGAATTTCTCAATGATATTCAACTTAGTTGTATCGAATACGGCCATGGAGGATTATGGAATACCAAATATTATTTCGAGGATATGATTTCCGTTGATATGAGTGCTTGCTATCCTGGAAGTTTCCTTGGGTATGGCGATTGTGCAGATTACTTTGCTAAATTTGGCCATCCTACCAACGAGATGACGAGAGTTGCAATTAACGGACCGTTACCTGATTTTGTCATGACCGGATTCGCTCATGTTACTTCATTCGAACTTGCTGAAAATTTGCATAAAATTTGTTATATTTGGTTTGGTCGGCATTTATCTCAGCGAAGATGGGTCCCTACGGTATTGTTAAGATATATGTTGGATTCGTCGATGTTGATATCATTGACGGTAAGTGAAGCAATTATATCGTATAGAAAGCAGACCGAGGTGTGGTTGCCGACAGATTGTGAGAACGCGAAAGATATTGGAAGAAAAATAATTGGTAAATTTACTCAAGGAGGATCAGTTGATCATAAGCATAGACACGCTAGGTTATTTATCAATGATGCCGAGATGGATTTTATTATTGCTGATACAGTATCGCGTGGAATATTTTGCAACAGAGAAAATATTATTATTGATGGAACGAAGTTAGGTACCGTGATCACTTATCTCGATGGAGAATCCGCGCAGTATACTCATTTAAGATCATCAATGCTCGCTTATGTGAGTATTAATTTGCTGTCAATGATAAATAAATTTTCTGATATCGCGGTAAGGGTTGCAACGGATTCATTTTATATCAATAAGAAATTTCAATGTAGATTGGAAAATTTAATCACCGATGGTTCCTGGGGAACTTGGAGAATAAAAAACGAGGATATTCTAGATTATTGTGAGGACGCGGATGTGGAAGATTGCGATAAATTTCATAAAGATAAATGCGATGAAGTATCAACAGCAGTATCAGTGTTCGATCCAATTTCACGAAACAAATTCGTTTACCTAAATGGTCCTGGCGGTAGCGGTAAAACAACACGAGCGATAAACTTATTTTCAAACTCTGATATGATCGTGTTGACTCCAACTCACAGATTAGCAAGAGAAATAAAGCAGCGTGGTGTTAATTCTTGTACTTATCATAGTTATTTCAAGTACAGCGGTGGATTGTGGGATCCGGCTCGAATGGGAAATAAATATATCAACAAGATTATAATATTTGATGAAATTTGCACGGTAAATTTAGTTGTGTTAAAATTATTCCTGGGTTGGCTAGAAGAAAAAAATACCGCTGTAATAATGTGCGGAGATCACGGCCAACCTGATCCTATTGATGGTGAATCTCCTCATAGATGGCTTAGAAATTTTGTGGATTATTATGAAGAGATTGATGCTGATTATAGATCTAATGATAATTTATTGACTGAGTTTAAAAAAATGATTCGGCTGCAACCTAATAAGTTTCAATGTGATGTGATGAGAAAAATAATTGATGAGACTCCGATGGATAATTTTCTAACTTTGTGGCGTCCAGATCATTTGATCGTTGCTAGCAGAAAAATTATTCGCGATGTTATTCAGGAAATATTATTCAAACTTCACTGTGAGAAATTTCCAACATTGCAGGTGCCGTTGTGTTATAGGCCAACTGATACTAGGAAACAAAATATCAATGTTATTTTGCCATGTGGAGAAGAAAAAATATTAGTTTTGAATGATATTATTTTCGTTGATATTAATCTTGTCAATGATGCAATAAACGCAGAAAGATCGCCATGGAAACTCGGATACGCAGCAACGATACATTCATCACAAGGATTAACAGTAGATGGTCAAGTCTGGATTGTCGATGATAGAATTTCCTGGTCAAATTTAGTTTATTTAGCCGTGTCTCGAGTAAGAAAATTATCTCAATTGGGCAGGATTAAATTTCACATTAACGAAGATGGCGGTAATTGAGTATCATTTGGAATTACTTGTAGTTCCTCTTTGGTAAATCCTCGTTGTGGCGCTAGTGAATCTAGAAAATAAATTGCCGGTCTTCCCGATGATCTTGTTACGGCCGATATTTTATGCGTTGTAACGCTCCAGTTTGGATCGGTTGCTCTTTTTCTGCCACCTTCGGCTTCTCCTTCTTTATATAAATATCTTACAATAACACTACCTAGTACAGGCGGAATTGTGGAACTTCGCTTTAGTGGTATATTTGTTTTTGTAATTGCAATTGCGGGTTTCATTGATATTGTTCGTGTTACTTCGTTATTTAGTGCGTTAATCACGTGAGGCAATCTTGTTACCCAATCGTGAGATCGTTTATCTTGGATAAATTCTCTCGCGTACTGATATCCGAATAATCTTTCTGCTAGTGTTTTGTTGAATCTTTCAACGATAGCTTGATTGTGATGAACACCTACAATACCGCGACGGATTTTAACATTATTCTTTTTCATCAATGAAGTAACCGCGCCAAGAAATTCTCGACCTGGATCAACCTGGAGAAGCTTCGGCCATGTTAATGGAGATCGTGAATAAATTTCGCTAAACGCCTTAGCAATATCTGTTGCTGTTTTATTCGATAACGGTTCCGCTTCCTTGTATCTGCTAGCAATATCAACAACCGTCAGAACATATTTATATGTGACTCCGTCGACGGTATCGTAAGGAAGAAACATAAGATCAGCCTGATGGACTTCATTAGGGACGCTGACAGAGAAACTCGCATATGATATTTTCTTAGGCGGAGGAAGATAAATTTGCCAGACTGCTTGTCTCGATAGCCACGATTCAGCGACAGATTGCTTTACTTTTGCTGCCTTAGCAAGTTTGGTTATTGCTGATTTTCCTCGCCAAAATCCTCGCGGAGAATAATATATTTGCTCCATTATAAATTACCAGCACCTAGTACTAATTTACCTTTCATTGCTCCTTTTATCAACCAAGTTGCCAATTTCTCTTTGAAATTTTTATCAGGAATAGCATCTATTGCGTGAATTAATTTAATATCAGCGAGATGTCTTTGTTGTAAATCTCCGCTGCGATATGCAAGATCGTGATAGTAGCATGCGTTATCGATAGCGTTTACTGGATCCTCGCCAGGATTTGGTTGATTATTATCGTTAAGTCTTATATCTAGCCTTGTACCAGGTCCGCAGTAATTATATCCTGGTAAATGTTTCTCTCCGGGATATTTCGCCCAGGGAGCTCCAGGCAGATTTGTTAAGGAGGTTGCGATGTCTCCTCCGGTTCTACTTTTTTTTTTACAAATCTAAACTTAATTGTCTTACAAACTTCACATTCTCCCTTAATTGCATTCCTGTTGTTGCGTGTAACGACTTCGATTGGATTTATCGTAGCAGTTCGAGTGCGACACTTAACACAATATGAATCCATAATATTCTAATAACATGAATGTAATTGATTTTTCAGCCACAAAGAAACGCGAGCAAGTAAAGCACACCGAGGCATTACCAAATTCGATAAGAATGATAATCATTGGCCCGTCGGGATCTGGAAAAACACAACTATTACTAAATTTGATAATGCGATGGCTAAAATGGGATAAATTGTATTTGATTGCACCATCTGTTGATGATCAGCGATGTTATAAAGTACTAAAGGAATTTAGCGATAAAACTGAGGATGGCACAATAGAATTTATAACGGATATCAATGAAACTCCATCAGTGGAAAATTTAGACGGTGATACTAATAATCTTGTTGTTTTCGATGATGTGATGCTGGATAAGCAAACTAACCCAGCTAGGATATTCTCGCGTGGCCGACATAAGAACACCGATGTGATTTACGTGACACAGCGATATACGCAAATTCCGAAGGTAATTAGAGATAATTGTAATATTTTATCAGTTTTCAATGGCGTTGATACTCACACGCTGAGGAATATCCATCAAACTTGGTGTAACGGCGACATGGATATAAATAAATTTAAAAATTTCTTCAGTCACGCTCAAGCGACACCGCACGGTTTTGTCACGATTAATCTTCATGATCCGCGTAGTAGATATCGAGTCGGTCTTGATCAAATTTACTCATAAAATTGCAGTCCGAATTTGCAATCACAAATAAATTTTACAACACCCCCCCCCAAAAAATGCTGCTTTTTTTTATGCCTAAAAATGCACTTTGGGGTGAAATTTTGCGGATTAATTTGCGTAGGAGGCGTTATTTCTGCTTTCTGAGGCTTCTACGGAGAAATGTTTGGTGAGAGGCTTAAATTTATCTGAGCCACCTGGTCTGTACACCCTCCCTGCTGCTAACAGATATATCAATACCAGTATGTGTAGAAGAAACAATGTAACCAATGAACGTAACGTTTTCTAAAATATATTTCGTTTTCAACTGAGAAAACACCACCATTTTTTGTTATCTTTTATATTATTTTGATTATTATGAATTCAACAATCTTATCAGAATATTGTGAAATTGAATTAAACATTAAATTTGACAGGACCCCGGTTTCATTTCTAGTACATATGTGTTATTTAGCAATAATAGCAAATATCAGAATGTACAGGTTAAACATAAATCTAAATAAATCTAACATAAGCTGATTAAAAAATGTAGTGCTTGAGCCCTGATTTCACTGTTATGTATAGTTAATTGAATTGTTTGTTTGTTAGTTTTTAAAAATGTTGTATTTCATTACATGCTACTGCAATGTCTAATCGTATGCTGGACTTGACCTTGTCTAAAACAGAGTTCATTCTGCTTAACCCGATTGACTTTTTAATTTTATGCTTAATTTCATGTTACGTAAATCTAATAAATAGCTAAATTATTCTCTATATGTATAGGCTTAATATCAGGATCTTTATTAATAGAAGAAGTAAATATGTTTATTTGGGTCAATGTTTAGGACTTTCCTTAATGAATTTTACAGGTGATGACTTTGATTTTGTAAACATCAGGATCATTCTAGTGTTATGTATATTAATTTAATTATTTGCTTGTATTCCATTACTTGCTATTATAAGGTAACTTTGTCTACTAGATTTGATTTTTTTAATAGAAATTCAATTCAGTTCTGTTTGACCTGACTGTTATAATAAAGAAACACTGTATAATGCTGACCTAGTTTCTGACCTTGATTCAGAACCAGTAAGGCTTCTGGTAAATAATTATTTTAATTATTTTTCTTTTTTCTTTTTCTTTCCAAGAATAAGAACCATTGATTTCAGTTAAGGCCATACTGGGACTACTTGATGTTAGGCATGTAGAAAGGTTATATTTCGTTCTGGAGGTGTGACTATGTGACCCTCATACAGGAATCTGTTTTGCATCTTAAATTAGTGTATAACTGTTTTTTGTATAGAATTTGGACATTTGGGCTCTAAACCATTGACACTTAAAAGTGTTTTCTTGTGACCAGTTTGAGTTGAAATTTTATTTTATGGAATACAAGTGATTCTTTTCCCTGGAAATAAATATGTGCTCATATTTAATTCTTGGACAAAGACATTCATTAAAATTTATTAGGAATTCAAAACTGGATTAATTTGTATGTGATTCAACAAGGAACTTTTGATACAACAGCACTTTGAAGGTGCAACAACGTCATCGCCTCCTATTTTGGATTTCATAGGGGCTCGAACTCAAATTCATTTAGGATGCTTGAATAATAAGACTTCGATTTTGTTTATTCTTGGATTAATTTTGGACATGTTTCGTTAAACCGTAAGTTATTTTTCTAATTGTTACCTTGTTTTTTTAGGGAAATAAATTATTTGTTAAATTCTACAAAGCTTGTACTTTTCACTCTTTTATGTTACGTGTTGTAAGAGCCTAGACAAGTAACACTAGAAGGTTATTTTCCATTAGGTAATGTTTTTTGGTTTTTTTTGAAAATGCTAATTGTGAAATGAGGTCAGATAGAGAACTACATAATCGTGTAACTAACTGTGAGGACTTGGTCGTTCATGCTTTAACATATAGCACTTTCAAGTTGTATATGTTGTGGCCAGGAGTTTTGGCTGGAATCCTTTTTTTTTGGTTTAAATTATTGAATTCATGTGTTTATTTTATCTGGAAATACAAAGGTGCTCTGATAACATTCTTGAATAGAGAAATTCACTGGAATTTATACAGAATTCAAACCTGGAATTATACTACTGTGACCACAAACACGTCATCGACTTCAGCTTTGGGATTTTTTAATGAACTTTTATTGAATTTTGTTGAGGACTTTAAATTACTTGGACTTGTTCCTGTAATTCTTGGATTAATTTGGGAATTAATTCGCAGTATTGCAAGTTCTGTTTTCTCATTTTCACTCTTGTATTCTATTAAAAAAAAATATATTTTTTGAAATTTTACAAATCTTGTTGCCTTTCACTCTTTTCTGTTACTTATATTACGAGCATAGACTGGTAACATCAGAAATTTTGGCAGTATTAATGATTTAATTACTCCTCAATAAAATAAACGATTTCAAGTTAAAATTATTTCACCACTCAATTGCTAATGTAATATAAAGTGTCTTATGTTATTTCATGTCATCATATATTACAACCCCATTATCATACATACAACTGGGGTTTTGTTTCCTTAAATACGTGTGTGAACTGCTCAATGAATATGGGAAATAATGGGAAATGTCGTATCTGAAACAAATGTAAAGGTCACATTTAAATTGCAGATGAAACTTAACATTTCACATGGTCCACATCATTTGGTCTGAACAAACCCATAATCTGGGTTGAAAAAGCCTGGGTTGAATTAGCCTGTAATCTTAATTGGTGTCCCACGAACGCGCAAATGATCACCACTTCACCATATGCCATCTCAACATATCAGCCACTAACCCTACATCTCTGTTTGCAGCTAAGAGAAACTTTTGGATGACTAACAGAACCCAACTAATGCATGACTTCCAAGTAAACCTACAGTAGTACAACTTGGCAACTGCATTTATTCCTTGACAAACGTACCGCAGCAGCCAGGTGCAGAGCATCATTTCAAAAGTGTTCTTCATGATATAGTGGTCTTAAGGACCAGCTTTGTACTGCTAAAAGAGAATACTGTAAGGCTGAGAGGATCCCTAGCCTCTCTATTCATAAGCAGATCAATGTAGCTGAAAAATATAACATCGTTCATGCAGCAAAACCAACCTATTACTATATCACTGAAAGTTCTAGCTGCAAGGAGCTCTTTGACATTACAATCAAGCTAATGTCAAGGAATAAATGTACACCACTTCCAACGGCCTTCTCTCTGGTTAACCCTCTGGACCCGTTTGCAAATCTGTTCCATGACAAAGTATAATCCATTAGAGATACGCTTGACAATACAATTTTAATGTTTTGATAGAGAATATCAACATCAACCGTTAACAGCATAATTGAACCTGACTCTATGTATTTGGTACAAACAATTGTGCTGCAGAGTGCCCCAATGTCATGTTAACTTTATCTATTTTGAGATCACTGCTGCTTGAGTGCTTAGATTCAATATTGTCTTCATTATCTGATATTATCAATGCTTCCCTCTCATCCTGGGATTCCCATCATTTTTCAAAACTGCCACAGTATAACATCTGTTGAAGAAACAAATTATTGAACATACAGAACTATTGCCCTGTTTCTATCATCCGATTCATGTACAAATTCTTAGAAAAAGTTGTTATATCCCAGCCTGTATCTCATTTTAATTAAAGCACTCTTTTTAGCAATGTACACTCTCCATATGACCCATACCATAGTACTGAAACTGCCCTTATCGGAATCGTTAATGACCTTCTTTCTGCTTTTGGATGGTGCAAAGATTTCAATCCTCATCCTCCTTGTCTGAAGCATTTGACACAATAGACCATAATATAATACTTCACCACCTCCAGCATGTATCTGGTATTCACGATCCAAACTTACTATGGTTCAAATCCTATTTAGTCAACATGACACAAATTATGTAAATAAATGGAAAATATTCCAGGGAAGTTGATCTATATTTTTGTGTTCCACACGGTCTTGTTCTCGGTCTGGTCCCATTCTTTTCATTCTGTACAGGCAGCTGCTCTCAAGTGTGATAGATTTACATCCAGTGTTCCACAAGGTTTTGTTCTCGGTCTGGTCTGGTCCCATTCTCTTCATCCTGTACAGTCAACTGCTCTCAAGTGTAATAGATTGACATCCAGTGTCTCACCAGTTGTATGCTGATGACACTCAAATGTACAAATCTAGCTCATGAACTGAAATTGAGGCTACCATCCAACGCGTAGAAAGGTTCATTTCTGATGTGAAGTCGTGGATGACATGCAACGAACTGCAGATGAATGACAATACAACTGAATTGATCCAACTCACCATGCAATGCCTTGCTTAGTCACATTCTTTTCCTCAATGAGTATCAGCAATAAACAGTCAGTACGAAACCTAGGTGTCGCTGTCAAAAGTACTCTCTCATTACACCATGTCATGAACATATGCAAGGATGCATATATGGAGCTTAGACGCATCCGCTCCATTCACAATTTCTTTCAGTTGATACCACAAAAAATCTTATGTGTTCCTTAGTACTTTTAAGACTGGAATATTGCAATTCACTTAACTCTGCTATGTAACCTTTACTGGTTACCTGTTTGATCAAGAATCAAACACAAAATATGTTAACTATGCAGCATTTCATTGACTGGTTCCAGTCCAATATACCATCTGATCTCACCCATTTGCACACTCCATCTAAAAACTTGCATTCCGCTTCCGACACTTGTATTCTCCTTGTTCCCACTGTTAAAACGAAGTCATGCAAATGTTTTTTTTTTCTTCTTTTTTTTTTTGTAACAGGGCTGAGCCATGTGGATTGTATCTTAGACACAAGGACAGTGTGATCTCATTGAAGAGTACTCTTGAAACTCACCTATTTCATCTACAAGTTCACTTCCTTAATTATTGTCAGCATATTTTATTGCGTAATTTCATGGTGTTTATTTTTGTGCTCTTGTCGTTGTGTACATTGTTATGCGTTATCTAATACTATAATGTAAAGCACTTAAAGCTTCTGAAGATTATGCACTGTACTAAGATCACATTATTATTATTATTATTATTATTATTATTATTATTATTATTATTATTATTGTTATTATTATTATTATTATTATTATTATTATTATTATTATTATTATTATTATTATTATTATTATTATTATTAATTGTTGCAGCAAAATCAGTTGTTTTGTTTTTTCATTTCTAACCAATTCAAAATCGAAACATTACTTGATTAACAATGATTTTTCCTGACTTTATAAAACTCTTTATATACTTATTATAACTTAATCTATGTATGCATTGGACTGGACGAAACTCCACTTTAGTTAATATTGCAGCTGAAGCTCAGTTCTGTTGAATCGAAAGCAACCAATTAGATTGTAGTGCGTTTGAGTAGTTGGACTAAAATTCAAAATGAATTCTCAGGGGTCAATCAGTGGTCCATTACTACATAATGTTTTTATCAATGATATCTTCTATTTTATTACATATGGGTCTTTATATAACTTTGCCTATGATAACACATTGTCCTTTTCCTTACCAGATTTGGAAAATTCTGATTGATATACTTGAAGCAGAATGTAACATTCTGATTGAGTGGTTCATTGTAAACAAAATGCAAGCCATCCAATGAAAGTTTCAAGCACTAACTGTGGGTAAAAAGACATTAAGTATGAAGCCTGTGCTAAACATAACCAGTGTGGTCGTAAACTGTGATGACATTGTTAAACAGCTAGACTCTGACTATCAACACTATCAACTGCTATTCGATTCACATGTAAAAACCTTGGTATTAAAGCTTCAAGGCAATTATCTGTCTTGATACAAATTGGTCAGAAACTAAATAGACTTCACAAACTGACAAAGTTATATACATTTATCCTCTCCAATTTCCTTTCCCTTAAACTGGCATTTCTGCAGTGACATGAGCACTATTAAACCTTAACAAATACAAGTGAGTGATCTGGATTGGACAAGCAGTTATCATATCTCTTACTTATTGCAAAGATGCCAACCACAAAGGTGTGCACACTTTATTGTATGGCTCTAGAGACTTTCAAAATTCTGAATAAGCATGTTCCCAAATATTTGGATAATTTAATACATTTTTAACACAATATATATATATATATATATATATATATATATATATATATATATATATATATATATATATATATATATATATATATATATATATATATATATATATATATATATATATATATATATATATATATATATATATATATATATATATATATTTATATTTATATTTATATTAAGATATTTTAATGTCCCAAAATTTAATACCTCAATAAGCTACATTCATATATGGACATAGTAAACAGAAAAGTTAAATCAACATGCTCCATCTAGGTACAGTGTGTATGTACAGTACAAAAGTAGTGAGACAACATAATGGAAATGTGAGAATTTATAGTTTAAAATTGTAATATATCTGTCAAATCGAACAGGTTCCACTTTTTATCCATTGAATTAATTTACAATTAAATGCATTGATAGTTGTACTTTCTCTAATTTCCTTTGCGATTCTGTTCCAAACTAATGATCTGGAATGATGAAAACTTTTGTTAAAGAGTTCTTTATTTGGTTTTATGATGGAAAGGTGGTTAGCTGAAATTGATCTTAAATTGGGCGTGATGCCTTGTATTTTAGCATGAAATAGTTCATTGAAATATAATAGAGTCATAGTGTTTGAAAAGTGTGGTCTTTCTCAAACATGTAGTGGCGGGGGTAAAACTAATTTTAATTATGTAATACTTACCTGTTGCTATTGCATAGCTAATCTATTTCCATGCCGAAAACATACCGTCCGTATAATGTGAATACATCCTCCCAAAGTGGAGAAAAGGTCAGTATGGTCATGCGCAGAAGATAGATGTATTCTTTTCACAGACGACAAGTATGCAATATATCAGAGCGGGATGGGAGTAGGATATTCGACAATAGCGACAGGTAAGTATTGCATAGTTAAAATTAGTTGTACCACCCTCCCCCCAAAATAATAGCAGCAATAACTTATCTTTCATAGCTGAATTTGTCAGTTATGTGAGTAGGCAGATGTCAAAGTGACAAAAACAGAGAAATTAAATGTACTCACCATAGAGGAAGAAGTAAACTTTGATAGAATGTTAGTGTCTCTCTGAGCAATAGGAGGAAAATGTATTATGGGAGAGCTAAAAAGCTGCTTTCATACTATCCTCCAGAGAGGAATGATAAAGGTAGGTCCATGAGGTAGCAACGGCTCAAACCTCATGTGCTTTAAGTTTAATAAAGTTGAGGTCTCGCTCGGTGAGAGACTCATAGGCTCGTTTGATTGTCATGACAATCCACCGGAAGATCGTGGCAGCTGAAATGTTTATGGAGCTCTTAATAGGGAGAAAGAAACGTTTCTTACCCGTTCTTTTTGCTTGGAGACACTAAGATAGAAGGGAAGAGCATACACGGGGCATAAACGTCTATCTTGATCATCCCCTGTGCATATTTTACTGAGACTGGGAATCTCAATGGGTAAAGGGGATAATACAGCCAGAGTCAGTGGACAAGGTATAAATTTCACTTCTTCGTCTCGCCGAGGCAAGTTTGGGGATGAACACAGTTTTGAGAGTGAGATCCAAAATGGAAGCTTCTCTCAATATTACATAAAGTGCTTTGGTTAATGACCAAAGAACACAGGAAAGATTCCACCTGGGCACAATGGAGTGAGAGCAGGTCTCTGAAGCGCAAACAAACTGTATAAGATCGGTAAGATGCAGATGCGAACTGATGTCTGTACTGTGCAAGAATTTGAGTGCTTTGAAGATGGCAGCTTCCATAGCCTTTGATAGTGGATGCTGAACATCTTTTGGTCTCAAAGAGAAAAAGAGAAACAAAAGGAAATTAGCAATGGAAGTTACAGAAGGGCGGATAGGATCAATTTGTTTCTTACCGCACCAATTACAGAAGATTCTCCACCTGGCGTCATAAACTTTGGATATAGAAACTCTCCTGGCTTGGATGATGCAACTGGTGACTCTATCCAAAAACGTGTTCTGGCGGAGAGATTGCTTGAGATGAACCTGGCGTGAAGGTGGAGAATGTCTGGGTTGTTGTGAGAGCAGATCCCTCCTGCATAGCTACCAACCCTCACGATCTTGGCTTGAATTTCATGACTTTTTCAGCAATTCACGGATTCACGCCGCATGCAAAAATTTCACTAATTCTCCAATTCTCAATTATTATAAATCTTTAATAAAATAACCGATTTCCAGTTAAGCTCTATTCGTGATATCGGCAGTTACAGAAACACTCCGGTACTGCCGGTCGTGATATTAGTAAAACGTTAGCTGACTGGCACAGTTAGCCCGGTAGCAAGCATTTTAGCGTATTTTAATCTACATGTATGAGAGTAGTTTTATAACTGCTTTTGAGAGAATCTGGGAATAACCACAATTTTGCTCCGTGCATATGCCACCAACACTGATCTGAATTACCATTCGGCATCGCATCTTGAAAATGTCTTCACACCAATGAAAAAGAAATGTATTGCACAAACAGTGAAGTTTATTTTGGCATATACAAAAAATTGGCCGTTCATTCATCCATCAAGCACCGACATACATCATGCTGTTTGCACACATTGTGCCACAAACTTTAGCACTGGGCATGGTGGCAGAGATGATGTGAGGATGCATAATGGTAGCAAAAAGCACATAGAGGTTTCGAATATTGGGAACTCTCAGCGGATTTCAGCTCGGGACTATTTTAAGCCATTGACGGAAGACTTGAAAGATACCGATGCTGAGGCATTGTTTGTGAGTTTCCGTGTTGAACATAATCTACCTTTATCAGCTGAAGTCCTTGCTAAACATTTGTTCCGACAAATGTTTCTAGACTCGAAGATCGCTTCAAGAATTCATGTCGAAATTCGCAAATTTGTTTCCCTATTTTAACTTCTTTCGAGCCTGGAGGGTTAGCAGCTATTTCAATCTATGAAGAGGTCTAGGAGATTATTGAACCATGGTTATTGGGGCCACAACGGGGCCATGAGAATGATCTTAGCAGTGGAAGTTCTGACTCTTTGTAGAACTTGTCTTAGCAGTCGGCTAGGTGGGAAGGCATGTTCAAATACGCGATCATACTGGAAGCTGAATGCATCGACTACCTATGCTTTCTGATCTGGTATAGGAGACACATACAAGAGAAGCATGTTGTTAAGCTTGGTGACAAACAGGTCCACTAGAGGACGTTCCCCCATAAAAAAGACAAGGACTCTGTTACTGAATGGTGTAGATACCATTCTATGAGGACAGGCTGTCCGCTAACACATTCGTCTTGCCAGAATGTGGCAAACTCAAATTGTTACATTCTCTTAGGCTGCGGAGAGGATACGTTTCCAGACCTCTACACAACGAGAAGGGGCATGTGTGCCTCCTTGATGTCATGGGTTGGCTAAGACAGACGTGTTGTCTGAGGATACCATCACACATCAGCCCTTTATTAGGTCGATGCACCCTTGAAATGATATACACACTCCTTTCATTTATTGGTTGGTGATGCAGAGTGCCAGTTCAACCTGAGTCGAGAGTGACAATTGAACATGAGTCCAGAAACCATGAAGCATTATGCCCTCCAGCTCTAAATGGGCTTCCAGTCTGAATCTAACGCATCTGCGAACATATTGGAATAGGGATCGGGTGTATGCATAGGAACCCCCATCAAGAATCTGTCTTGATTCAGCAACCAAAGCAAATGGGGGTAAACTACTGGTCCTAGAGGGATCAGGGTTTATAGAGAATATCTGTGAGGTTATCACATTGCCAGAATAATGAAATGTGAAGATGACGTAAAGGAACCGATTCGGCAGAGGCGTTCAATGTTTCGAGTAGGGACAGATAAAGGGCTAGCAAATAAAATGACTTTTACTCGTAGCATCTATAGAAAGCAAGGATTCAATCTACCCGATCCAAGGGGACATATACCAAGTTTTGGTTTGTGAGGAGGTTCAATCCCACGTAAACAAAGTCCCATGATGGAATGAGTTCTGACTTCTCGAGGAAAGGTAGGAGACCCAATTGAGTTATGGTGGACCAAGAGCGGAACAGATCCTGATGAAAGGACTGAACAAGGGCACGGTGAATCAGCCAGTCATCAAAATATACCGGATAATCTATGTTCACTGTTATCAAAGGTAGGCTGCTACAACTCCCATAACCCAGAAGAAGACACTGGGTGCGGAAGAGATTCCGAACGTCAGTTCCTGACATTGAAAACTTCATGGTCTAGGGAAAAATGAAGATATTGCGGTGCGTTTGAAAAATGGGTATGCGTAAATAGGCATTCAGAAGGTCGATGGAGCCTGCTCAATCAGATGGACGAAGAGTGTTCTGGATTAAAGAGGTTGTCTCCATCTTGAAGGTTTCCTCCAACATAAACTGGATAAGCAGGATAAAAAAATTTCCCCTCACTTTCTTGCTGACCAGGAATATTTGGGAATAGAAGACAGGAGACTGAACGTTTAAAACCCTCTTGATTGCAGATTGGACTGGCGAAAGAAATTAGGGGTCCTTGATAGTAAGAGTTGTTCCCGAACTGGAGTCGATAACTCTCATTTACCATGGAGAGGACCCAACCATCGTCTATGATGCTTGACCAAGCCTGTGTGAAAAGGCCTAGGCGAGCAGCTACTGGAACATTTGTGAAAGGGATGTATGGCAGTAGATGGGTTAAATTGTTAGGGCTGCTCACCCCTTCCTGCCCTGGTAGGAAAGGAAAACTTGGTTAGAAAACGTCCTATTAAATCTGTGGCCACCTGGGCGCATTAGACCTGAAGATGCAGGAGGTGGTCCAGCAAGAAATTGTGGACTGGACTGGGGTTGTGCCTGCTTGAAAAAATTTTGCAGATGGTGTCCCTGGACGATTTGCCTGACCTAGTTTCCTGTTCGATTGCGATGGACCAGGAGTGGAGGTAAAAGATCAATGTTGGTGTTCGATTAAACCTTGACAAGTCATGGTAGGAATGTGGCCACAAAAGAGGCCACAAAAGAAGGTATTGGCTTCTAGAGGAACAGCTCTTAGAAGGTCTTTACTCTAGGTAAGCCAGACGTTTGACAAGTCTAATGCATCAGCACGGCAGATGTGCAGAAATTCGGCCGATAATGCCATGCCATGAGATAGCGCATGCCGGGATGTTTTGACCACAACCTGCAGAACACGCAATGGGGCTGGATTCAGGGAGGGCTCTCTCAGCATACTAAAAGAAGTAGCTGAGAAAAGGTTGACATGCGAGGCTATAGTTACAAGCATCTGGTTTTCTGTTCCATGGCATCAATTGATTTGATGGGAAGGGATGCCCAGGATACCTAAAAATTATCCACTTTGGCCACGTCAGTGTCCAATGGAGAAGGTTTAAAAGGCCACTTAGGGGAATGTACCCGGTAAATTAAAAAGATAAAGGGTCTCAACATAGAGGGAGGAACAGACCACACTCTACATTGTCGAGCAATATTTTGGCCTTGTGAAAACCTCCCTTATATTTCCTCATTCGTAGATGAATGTGGGAAAAGTAACAGGTCTGGTTGAGGTGGTACCCAGGAGATCTTTTCCAAACTGGAAAGGATCTTTATGGACTTTGTACCAGATGCTTTGGGGCACAAATTGGTGGGTACCTAATGGTAAACCTTGTTTACCGCCGTATCAAACGACCAAACCTCCTCTTCTACATCATCCACCTGAGATGAGGGATCGGGCCTGAGAGAAGGTGTCACTGTCATAGCTTCAGTCTCAAACTCATTGGAGCATCATCATCCTCATATTCAAGGACACTCTGAGTTGAAGAGTGGCTGGGTATCACTATGAAACTTGATGGATGGGGCATATGACTGATATGTGTCGCAGCCCCTGGTTGATCAGCAGGCATGGAGGGTAGACGAGAATATTCAGCTACCCTCGATGATGCAACACATGTAGCTTCCGAAAGGAAACCACTTGGTGAGGTGATGGTAGGACTCGAGCAGCATCAGTTCATTTGGTATGGAACATAATGGACCAAGATTCCTCAGATGGATGGCCCCACATCCCATAAGGGTTCATAGGTATAATTGGGTAGGTTGGGGCACCGAAATGGTCCCCATCTCCAATGTATGGATGGTAAATCCTGCACAAGATGGGATGGTGGAGGGGGAGAGGGGAAAGCTCGGTTCTATCCCTATCCCTGTACCATGAGGTTGATGAGTGACAGATGGAGAAGACCTCATTGTCACTCTGTAAATCATGGGTACGATGTGTTGTCTCCCTAACGTAAGAGGCCAACATGTTGCCAGAGGCACAACATGTATTGCGGTGCTCAAACTTCCTGATGGGAGGGAACAACCCACTGTCATGGAGGTCAACCTCCTTAGAGGGAGGGTGAGACCTTCTGTCGTGGTGCTCAATAATAATAAACAAGGGTTTCTGGAGCAGCTGAGGAGGTGAACAGAACATTTGTTGAAACGTAACTTTTAAAACTAAAAACTTCATGCTAAACTTGTTTTAAAAAATTAAGGTCACTGACACTAAAGGAAAGATTGTTGAGCATGAGATCCAAAAAAGGAAGCTTCTCTAAATCGTTCGTAAGGTGATGTGGTTATGACCAAAGAACACAGGAAAGATTCCATCTGGGCACAACGAAGTGAGAGCAGGACTCTGAAACTCAAACTAAATTTATAAGATCGGCAAGATGCAGATGCGAACTGATGTCTGTACTGTACAAGAATTTGAGTGTGCTGGAGATGGCAGCTCCCATAGCCTTTGATAGTGGATACTGAACATATTTTGGTCTCAAACATAAACAAAAAGAAATCAGCAATGGAAGTTACAGAAGGGCGGATAGGATCTTATTATCTTTCTTACTGCACCAATCACAGAAGATACTTCACCTGGCGTCATAAACTTTGGATATAGAAACTCTCCTGGCTTGGATGATGAAACTGATGACTCTATCCAAAGACGTGTTCTGGCGGAGAGATTGTTTAAGATGAGCCAGGCGTGAAGGTGGAGAATGTCTGGGTTGTTATGGAGATGGGATCGCCGGTGTTGTGACAGGAGATTCCTCCTGCATAGTTACCAACCCTCACGATCTTGGCTTGAATTTCATGACTTTTTCAGCCATTCACGGATTCACGCCGCATGCAAAAAATCGCGAATTCTCCAATTCTCAATTATGTAAATCTTTAATAAAATAAACCAATTTCCCGTTAAACTCTAATCGTGATATCGGCAGTTGCAGAAACTTTCCGGTACTGCTTGTCGTGATATTAGTAAAACTATAGCTGACTGGTACAGTTGGCCCGGTAACATGCATTTTAGCGTTTTTTAATCTACATGTATAAGAATAGTGTTGCAAGTGCTTTTGAGAGAATCTGGGGCCTAACCAGAATTTTGCTCCGTGCATGTGCCGCCAAAACTGATCTGAATTACCATTCGACATCGCATCTTGAAAATGTCCTCACCATCAATGAAAAAGAAATGTATTGCACAAAAAATAAATTGAAGTTTATTTTGCCATATACAAAAAAATTGGCCGTTCATTCATCCATCAAACACCGATATACATCATGCTTTTTGCACACAGTATGCCACAAACTTTAGCACTGGGCATGGTGACAGAGACGATGTGAGGATGCGCACTAGTAGCAAAAAGCAAATAGAGGTTTGGAATATTAAGAACTCTCAGCGGATTTCAGCTCCGGACTGTTTTAAGCCATTGACGAAAGATTTGAAAGCTACCAATCCTGAGGCATTGTTTGTGAGTTTTCTTGTTTAACACAATCTACCTTTATCAGCTGAAGACCATGCTAAACATTTCTTCTGACAAATATTCCTAGACTGGAAGATTGCTTCACAAATTCATGTCGAAATTCGCAAATTGTTATCCCTCTTTTAACTAATTTCGAACCTGGAGAGTTGGCAGCTGGGTCAATCTATCAAGAGGTAGGAGATCATTCAACCAGGGTTGGTGTGGCCACAACGGGGCCAAGAAAATGATCTGAGCAGTGGATGTTCTGACTCTTTGCAGAACTTGTGGTATCAGTCGGCTAGGTGGGAAGGCATGTGCAAATAGGCGATCCCACTGGAAGCTGAATGCATCGACTACCCATGCTTTCTGATCTGGTACAGGAGACACATACAAGAGAAGCCTGCTGTTGAGCTTGGTGACAGACAGGTCCACTAGAGGACTTCCCAAACGAGAAAACAAGGACTCTGTTACTGAGTGGTGAAGAGACCATTCTGTGAGGATAGCTCGGTCTGTTTAGGACAGGCTGTCCCCTAACACATTCGTCTTGCCCAGAATGTGGCAAACTCAGAGTGTTACGTTCTATTAGGCTGCCCGGAGGATCAGGTTCCAGACCTCCACGCAAACAGAAGGGGCATGTGTGCCTCCTTGATGTCATAGGTTGGCTACGACAGACGTGTTGTCTGAGGATACCTTGACACATCAGCCCCATATTAGGTCGATGCACACTTGAAATGCTAAACATACTGCTTTCATTCCTAGGTTGTTGATGTAGAGTGATAATTCAACTTGAGTCCAGGAACCATGGAGAATTATGCACTCCAGCTCTAAATGGGCTTCCCAGTCTGAATCTGACGCATCAAAGCGTTGAAGGTTCCGAGTAGGGACAGATAAAGGGCGAGGAGATAAAATGATTTTTACACGTAACATCTCTAGAAGGCCAGGATTCAACCTACCCGATCCAAGGAGACATGGACCAAGTTTTGGTTTGTTAGGAAGTTCAATCCCACGTAAACAAAGTCCCATCATGTACTGAGTTCTGACTTCTCCAGGAAAGGTAGAAAGCAGCAGGGAAGTTCTACAGACCAGACGTTCCAGACCAAATAAACCTTCCTACGAGATCTTTCTCCGTAGAAGCCTCAGAAAGCAGAAATAACGCTTCCTACGAAAATTAATTTGCGTAAATTCGTCACCGAGTGCAATTTTTGTGTGCAAAATCGATGATTCTGGACAAGGGTTTTTCGGGGGGGGGGGGGAATTTATTTGGTGTCGTGGACGCTGTCAAGGTTGGGCTGCGGATCTCATGAATAAATTTGATCAAGGCCGATTCGATATCTACTACGCGGATCATGAAGATTAATCGTAATAAAACCATGCGGTGTTGCCTGAGCGCGACTGAAGAAATTTTTGAATTTGTTTATGTCCATGTCGCCGTTACATCAAGTCTGGTGAATATTTCTCAACGTGTGAGTATCGACGCCGTTGAAAACCGACAAGATATTGCAATTGTCCCTAATTACCTTTGGAATCTGCGTATATCGCTGCGTCACGTAAATAACATCGGTGTTCTTGTGTCTGCCACGCGAGAATATTCTAGCCGGATTAGTTTGCTTGTCCAGCATGACATCATCGAATACAACGAGATTATTAACATCGCCATCTAAATTTTCCACGGATGGAGCTTCATTAATGTCTGTGATAAATTCGATTGTGCCTTCGTCGGTATTGTCACTAAATTCCTTTAGCACTTGATAACATCGCTGATCGTCAACGGACGGTGCAACCAAATACAACTTGTCCCATTTCAGCCATCGCATTATCAAATTTAGCAACAACTGCGTCTTTCCAGAACCGGATGGGCCAATAATTATCATCCTTATCGAATTTGGTAATACCGCGTTATGTTTTATTTGCTCGCGTCGCTTCGTGGCGGAAAAGTCAATTACATTCATGTTACTAGAATATATGGATCTATACTGTGTTAAGTGTCGCACTCACACAGCTACGTTAAATCCAACCGAAATCGTCACACGCAATAACAGAAACGCAATTGCAGGAGAATGCAAAGTTTGCAAGACACGCAAGTTTAGATTTGTAAAAAAAAAAGTAGAACCGGAGGAGACATTGCCGCCTCCTTGTCAAATCTACCCGGAACTCCCTGGGCGAAATATCCCGGAGAAAAGCATCTGCCAGGATACAATTACTGTGGACCCGGAACAAGACTCGATATAAGACTCGACGATAATAACCAACCCAAACAAGGCGAAGATCCAGTAAACGCCATCGATAATGCGTGTTACTACCACGATCTTGCGTATCGCAGCGGAGATTTACAACAAAGGCATCTCGCTGATATCAGGCTAATTCACGCACTAAACGCGATTCCTGACAAAAGTTTCAAAGAAAAATTGGCAACTTGGTTGATAAAAGGCGCAATGAAAGGTAAATTAGTACTCGGTGCTGGTAAATAATAATGGAGCAGATATATTATTCTCCGCGAGGATTCTGGCGAGGAAAATCAGCAATTGCCAAACTCGCTAAAGCCGCTAAAGTAAAACAATCCACTGCTGGATCGTGGTTATCGAAACAGGCAATTTGGCAAATATATCTTCCTCCGCCTAAGAAAATACCATATGCAAGTTTTACCGTCAGTGTCCCTAATGAGGTCCATCAGGCTGATCTTATGTTTCTTCCTTACGATACCGTTGACGGCGTCACATGCAAATATGTTCTGACAGTCGTTGAAATCGCTAGCAGGTATAAAGAAGCCGAGCCATTATCGAATAAAACAGCAACGGAGATCGCTAAGGCGTTTAGCGAAATTTATTCACGATCCCCGTTGACATGGCCAAATCTTCTTCAGGTTGATCCAGGTCGAGAATTTCTTGGTGCGGTTACTTCACTGATGAAAAAGAATAATGTTAAAATCCGTCGCGGTATTGTAGGTGTTCATCACAATCAAGCTATCGTTGAAAGATTCAACAAAACTCTCGCGGAACGATTATTCGGATATCAGTACGCGCGTGAATTTATTCAAGATAATCGATCTCACGATTGGGTATCAAGATTGCCTCAGGTAATTAACGCGCTGAATAACGAGACAACTAGAACAATAGCAATGAAACCCGCAATTGCAATTACAAAATCGAATATGCCCCTAAAGCGAGATTCCACGATTCAGCCTGTACTAGGTAGCGTCACTGTCAGGTATTTATATAAAGAAGGCGAAGCTGAAGGAGGCAGAAAAAGAGCAACCGATCCAAACTGGAACGTAACAACACACAAAATATCAGCCGTAACAAGATCATCGGGAAGACCAGCAATTTATATTCTAGATTCGCTAGCGCCACAACGCGGATTTACCAAGGAGGAATTACAAATAATACCGAAAGATACTCAACTACCGCCAGCGTCATTAATGTGATTTACTCGAATTCTACCTAACTGAGATAATTTTCTTACTCTCGACACGGCCAGATACACTAAATTTGACCAGGAGATTCTATCATCGACGTTCCAGACCTGGCCGTGCACGGTCAATCCCTGCGATGAATGTATCGTTGTTGCATATCCTAGTTTCCATGGTGATCTTTCTGCGTTTATCGCGTCATTGACAAGATTAATATCAACGAGTATAATATCATTCAATACCAAGATCTTTTCCTCTCCGCAGGGTAAAGTAACACTGATATTTTGTTTTCTGGTATCAGCGGGCCTGTAACATAACGGCACCTGCAACGTTGGAAATTTCTCGCAGTGTAGCTTGAATAACATTTCCTGGATAACATCACGAACAATTTTCCTGCTAGCAACAATCAGATGATCGGGACGCCACAAATTTAGAAAAATATCCATCGGAGTTTCATCGATTATTCTTCTCATCACATCACATTGAATCTTATTCGGTTGTAATCGAATTATTTTCTTGAATTCGGTCAGTAAAATATCGTCGGATCTATAATCGGCGTCGATTTCCTCGTAATAGTCAACAAAGTTCCTGAGCCACTCATGAGGAGATTCACCATCAATAGGATCAGGCTGACCATGATCTACGCACATTATCACGGCGGTATTTTTCCCCTCCAGCCAGGTCAAGATCGATTTTAACGTGACTAAATTTACTGTGCAAATTTCATCAAATATTATGATCTTGTTGATGTATTTGTTTCCCATGCGAGCCGAATCCCACAATCCACCGCTGTATTTGAAATAACTATGATACGTGCAAGAACTAACGCCGCGCTGCTTTATTTCTCGCGCTAATCTGTGAGTTGGAGTCAGCACGATCATATCGGAATTTGCAAATAAATTTATCGCTCGCGTTGTTTTACCGCTACCACCAGGACCATTCATGTAAACGAATTTACTGCGTGAAATCGGATCAAATGCGGATGCAGCCGTCGATATTTCCTCACATTTATCTCGATGAAATTTATCGCAATCTTCGACATCGGCGTCCTCGCAATAATCTAGAATATCCTCGTTTTTTATCCTCCAAGTTCCCCAAGAGCCATCGGTGATTAAATTCTCCAGCCTGTATTGGTATTTCTTATCGATATAAAACGAGTCCGTTGCGACCCTTACCGCGATATCAGAAAATTTATTTATCATTGACAGTAAATTTATACTCACATAAGCGAGCATCGACGACCTCAAATGCGTATACTGCGCTGATTCTCCATCGAGGTAGCTAATTACGGTACCTAACTTTGCTCCGTCAATGATAATATTCTCTCTGTTGCAGAATATCCCTCGTGACACTGTATCGGCGATAATAAAGTCCATCTCGGCATCATTGATAAACAATCTAGCGTGTCGATGTTTATGATCAACGGATCCTCCTTGAGTAAATTTGCCAATTATTTTTCTTCCGATATCTTTCGCGTTTTCACAATCCGTCGGTAGCCACACCTCAGTTTGTTTCCTGTATGATATAATCGCCTCACTCACTGTCAACGATACTAACATTGACGAATCCAGCATATATCTCAACAACACCGTAGGTACCCATCTACGCTGCGATAAATGCCGACCGAACCAAATATAACAAATTTTATGTAAATTTTCAGCAAACTCGAACGAAGTAACACAAGCGAATCCTGTCATGACAAAATCAGGCAATGGCCCGTTAATCGCTACCCTTGTCATCTCGTTGGTGGGATGGCCAAATTTAGCAAAATAATCTGCACAATCGCCATATCCGAGGAAACTTCCAGGATAGCACGCGCTCATGTCAACGGAGATCATATCTTCGAAATAATACTTGGTATTCCATAATCCGCCATGGCCGTATTCGATACAGCTAAGTTGAATATCAGCGAGATATTCATTCCTCGTAGGTTTCCACGAGTTTCTCTCTCTGGCAGCGTGAGCAGCAACAGATGGAACCGTAAAGCAGTTCGTTAATAACTGATCGGGATTTGACGAATATTTCACTGCGATATTTCTCATCGATTCATGTAATTTTTCATCACGGTAAATATCTCCGCGCGGCAAGATAAACTGATCATATTTTTCTTCGCTCGAGAATAACCAAACTGATATTGGATCAGACGCGGCTAATATTTTGATATATCTGAACATTGCATCGGAATTGTCCTTTGCGGCATCTACGGGATAAAATTTAACAGCACGATCTCGCGGAAATATCATTACCGACTGCGACCACGCATGTGAATTATGATCAACAATCTCGATTGGTGCTCCTCGTGATCTGTACGGCGACGAATATAATATTTCTCCCGATAACGTTTTCACCGTGATAGGAAATTTAAGTTTCTTGCTCAACACAGCCACATCGTCAATCGATGCACCATCAGCGACAGTCTTTGCCCATGCGTTAATTTTATTCAACCTCAACTGGGTCAGACCAGATCCACGTCGAGCGTTTTTCATGTGCTCGATAACGCGCTCAGCAACGCAATTTATCATCGTAGAGTCTCCGACTCCTGATTCTTTCATCGCAGGTAGATTTTTCGCATCAGGATTATTATTCAGCCGATAAATTCCATAAACAACTGCACTAGATGGATACGCCCTAGCATAATAAGGACCGTCGATTCCCAATAACAATCCATGCTTAGAGTTTTTATCAAGAATAACATTTTTCTTACCGCCACGCACGGGATCTCGTTTATCGCGAATAATCCAAGTGTCGTCCGGCATTTGTGCGATAAATTTTATTCCGAAGATAAATCGCTCTTCTTTATGCGAGTTTTTTATGTGCTCGATTATTTTCTTAGCTCGCTCCAGGTTCATCGTGGCATCAATAGAATTTGTTTTCCAAGTCGACCAAACATGAGCAGCTCCATCATCGAAGAATTCTTTCTTGGCTCGATCAACCTCAGGAATGATATATTCTGCCTCATCAAGATCAAATGCATCCATTATTATATTTTAGACAAATATCTAAATTATAATGAATCAATGCGCGTGGATAACAATCGGATCAACAAAATCATGCGACAAATCCTGCAGAGGCGATTATTGCGGCGCTCACATATATGCGATTCGACGTGGCAGTAAGGGACCACAGCGGTGTTTAGTTTGCCAAGTTGGCACTCGAGGAAAGACCCGATTATGTTTATCCTGTGGAGGGAAAAATTATCGAGAATTACGGAGATATTACGAAAAGAGATCCTCGTCGGTGATAACCTGCGAAGAGGATTATATTAATCGATTCAAGGCAAATTATGATTTAGACATATAATTATTATATAATGAACTTGAAATCAATGATTCCTCCAGCAACAATCACACACGAGTTCAGATCTCATCCAACAATTACCAAGTACGAGTCCTCATCGGATGGTATCGTTAGGCATATCAAAACGAAGAATCGTGTTGGTCATGTTTGTAATTCAGGTTATTTATTATTTACCATCAGAGAAAATAAAAAACAAAGAAATGAAGGTTATTTCTGTCACAGATTTGTGTTCGAATGTTTTTATGGACCTATTAGGGATGGGCTTGTTATCGACCACATTGACGGAAATAAACTTAACAACAAACTTTCCAATCTCCGAGCAGTGACTCCGAGTGAAAATTCAAGATTTGGTAATACCGGTGGCGTACGGCGACCACCTAAGGCAGTCAAATCGGTAAATCGAAAAACAGGCAATGAACTTGTATTTGAGTCGATGACAGCCGCTACGAAATATTATAATATTAATCCAGCATCGGTGCATCGTGCGGCAGAAAAAATAATCAACGCGACGTTTTCATATAATTTCGGTGCGTGGATCGAATTTTCATATATCCCAATAATATTCGATTCGGAAAGTGAGATCGAAGATTTTGAAAATTAATTGAATATTCACAAATTTGTATAATGAATGAGGAAAACATAAATAACATCATCGAAGCTATCGATGACCTGAGAAAAAAAAATATAAATCTTCCCTCGGAGTTGGACGCGAATAAAATCCGATCCGAATTCGAGACGATTGTTCAAGGGAAGCTCGAATACAGATACACGCTACCGTCAGAATACAAGTTTATAAGGAAAATCCAGATTGCCATGTACCAATCGCTTGCGACTGTCAGCGATGATCAAATCGAGGATTTTGTTAAATTATCGACGCTGGTAGAAAAAGTTAGATCGAGATTATCCGACGAGTATGAGTCGAGAAAAATTACCAGCTCGCGTGTCAGGCAGCTAAAAAAGCTGGTCGATGAAAAAGTCAAAGATTCTTAAGATTCTTGCCACAAAAAAAACAAAATTTCAAGAATCTCCGATTCTAATTTTATTATTTTACTGAAATTATGCAATTTTCTTAATTTTGACGGGTATTTACCCCAGCAGATTCACGAAATTATATAAATTACTCGATTTGACGGGTATTTACCCCATAAAAAACATAAAATTACGCAAATTTCTTAATTTTTCTGATTTTTATTAATTTTTTTTATTATTTACCGAAATAATTTATTTATTGAAATTGTGCAATTTTCTTAATTTTGACGGGTATTTACCCCATCAAAAACATAAAATTATATAAATTACTCAATTTGACGGGTATTTACCCCAACGGATTTACGAAATTATATAAATTACTCAATTTGACGGGTATTTACCCCATCAAAATTAAGAAATATATTAATTTTGAAAATTTCCTTGGTTTTTATTTATTTTTTTGGCCTGTTTTTTTCCCGTGGAGAGATTTAAGAATCTCCGATTCTATGATCTCACCAACAAATTGATACTCAGTGTTTCTCCGCGTATATCAAGCAAATGTCCATTTTGATCTGTTAGTTTGAAATTTATCTTCGACAATAATCGATTGTGGCATCGCAGGTAAAACGGATTTACTGGCTCTTTTATTATCAAAAAACCCGGAGATGCGCTAGGTGAAAACGAATACAAGATAAATCCCTGCTGCGCTTGATTTGACACAGACGAATCCACGTTGTAGCTGTTTTCAACGACATCCGCGTGAAGATAAATCGCGATAACCTCCGTTATATTGACGATACCTGGCGAGATATGCCGCCCCCCCCCCCCCCCCGGCAGGATCATTATTATGTTTGAGAATCGATTCTGATTGTATTTTTTTAGTCCACGCGGCATGTAATTTCGGAAATAAATCATCGATGGTATCAGTGACGGATTTTCTCATTTCATCAACATCATAATTGGGAAATTTGAAATTTGGTAGCGTTTCCTCGGTTAATTCAAATACTCTCATGAATTTTTGTTTTTCTCCTGAATTTTTGATCAACTCGAATTTGCTAATAGGAAGAACATAATCGGCAATTGATATATCGTCGACTATCGCCCGAATGAACATACCGTGATAATATTCAATATCATTCACGAGTTGATTTAAAATCTTCACGCGTTCGATAATTTCGCTACATGAACCTGATTTATTTAAGATGCATTCATGAAAGGATTCCCGCAATAAATTTAATTGTAATTTATGCTCTTGAATAAATTCGTCGAGGGTTCTTCTTACCAAGATACCGTCTTTGGGGGCTATTATCCTGTTAATGTTGGTAGCGTCGAAGATTTTCACACCGGGGGGAATTTTAGGAAGAGGCAACCACGAGAGAATTCTTTCGTTAATAAAAGTAAAAGCGAACATTACCAGGTTAAATTTGTGGTTATTCATGAGGTTGATGGCGCTACCGATCAGAGGCTTGTGTTTGATATCTCCGTACCATCCTTCGTCGGTGGTAAAATCTGATTTTTTTGGCTCCGGTAGCTCTGGAGGAGCTTCCTCGTGCCAACCTGGAATAATAAAATCTGGTTTTTCTGGTTTTGCCAAAGGTGCGATTTCGGGCCAACCTAGAACTGTCCTAATCGATGACTGGTAAATATCAACGATATACGGCGATTTTACTTCGATTATCGACGACAACGTTGGATCGTGCGAGGATATTTTTATTCCTGGAGTAGCATCGCCGGTTATATTTGATATTCTACTCGTAAATTCCTTACCTAGTTGCTCAATTTCGTAACTGCCTGTTGGTATACCAACGACGATCCAATCGGGAGTTCCATCAGGACGGTTTTTATTGGCAAAAACAAGCGAATTATTCGATGATATTTTACCGAATGATGTCGATCTAACATTGGGCCAGCTGTTATAGACACGCAGCTGCGTTAATGCAATTTCCTTGATGCTAATTGGCGTTGGAAAGTTAATGCTAAATTCTGGCTTGGTTGAGCTTAACGATATTAGCGTTGTTGTCAACGGAGTCGTGTTTGTCACGATTTGTCCTAGTTCGGACATTATTGATATTCATTTGTTCAATCTCGGAGTAAATGCTTATCATCGAAGAAAATTCTAGATCGGATATAACGCCGTCGTTGAGACTCTCAGAAAGCAGCGATGATAATTTTGAATACGCACCGTTGACCTGGGATAGTTTACTCGTGTATAGAGACAATTTCTCATTCGTGCACGAGGATATTTTTTTCGCGATAATATTGAGAACACCGGCAATTGTTGTTGTCGACGAGATTATTATCGTTGCTACGATTGGCGCGATTGTTGTTACCGCGGATAAGATTATACCTGCACCGGCGATTATTGCACTTACCGCGTACACGGCGACATCGATGGCAATTAATCTGCGTTGATATTTTTTTATTTTTACCTGATACTCGTCGAGAAGTTTTTTTAGCGAATCCTGCCATGATCGCGCCTGATTGTATCGGTAATCCGATGCGGTCATTTATTAGTTAATTATCTCAACAATTGTAGTCTATCTGGATAAATACTCGAAAATTGCATGATAAGGTGTTGGTTCTGTCGTGGTTCTATCTGGTGGTTCTATTGTAAATATTTCCCTGACATTTTTCTCCATGGAAATAATAAAAAATCCAGGATAATATTCATGAATTTCATGAAATCTGGTTGTTACCTTGAATTTTATCTTGGAAATATAATGTACTCGATATACACCAGTAAATGGCGCGACAAAAGTATCAAGATTTCCCTCGGGCGTCCATGTGATTCTTTTTGTTTGTACCACAAGTGGCATATAATAACTAGTATCTTCTGTTTCTAACTCGAATGGTGTCAAAATACGCGCTAATCTTCCAAGATTCATTGACGATATTTTTGTGCTAATATCGCTAATTTTTGTAGTTGCGTCGAGAAGTTTCGTGTTTAAATCTCGAATTTCTCCGTCATACGACGATACATCTATCTTTTGACGCGCCAAATCACGCGTCTTGGAAATTTCATCGTTGATTTTGGTAATATCCTCGTTGATTTTTCTCACACTTTCGCTGAGATCGCCGTGTAATGTCTTATCGACTTTTTCATTTGTGATTTGGTATATCTTGGAAATTTCATCGTTGATTTTAGTAATATCCTCGTTGATTTTTTTTGTTTTCTCGCTGAGATCGTCGTGCGATGCTTGATCGCTTTTCTGACTCATTACAGTATTTATTTTGGTAATATCCTCGTTGATTTTTCTCACTTTATCGCTAAGATCGTCATGCGATGCTTGATCGGTTTTTTTCTTTGCTAGTTCGTTTGCGGCGGAGGAAGTATCGCTGGATGTTTTTATATCATCCTCAAATTTTTTGCTAAATTTAGCTAAGGCATCGTTGAGTTTTTTAAGGTCGTTATTTAGCCTGTTAAGTCTTTTTGTCATTCTGTCCTGAAGATCGTCGTGTAATGTTTTATCGGCCTTTAGAAGCAACGTTGCTGATAGTTCTTTGTCGGATTTTTCCACATCCGCGATATTAGCCTTCAGGGGTAACTTCGCTATAATATCGGCGATATCAGCGATGGATTTTGATACCGAATCTGACAGGCTAGTAAATTGATTAATGCGATCGTTATATTCGTCTCGCTTGATTATATCAGTTATTTTCACGTTGCTTGTTTGTAATCTTCCTTCACGGCTCTGAAAAACAGCAACTTCGCCAGGATCCACTTCTGACAGCGATAGAAGATTGTTAATATCATCCCTTGTGGCGAACTTTGATAGATCAACGTCAGTCACTTCTGCTTTTTCCTTCCTAAAGAGCGATCTACCGTAAATATCAACCATGATATTTATCTATGGCATATTCAAATACAATTTTATGATACGGACCAGATGATTTTGAAATCGCATCGAGGACGTTAATTGATTCAGGGCCGCATATCGGTGGATTCATTAACGTCTGCGTCGGAAGTGTCGAATACCAAATTGGAATATTCAACGAAGACACGTAATTGACGAATTCTTTTGGTGGAGCTAATCCGTACGAGTCAAAGTAAACAACTTCGCGAGGATTAATCGCGTAGGCAACCCAGTGTGTGCCAGGACCGGTATTTGAATCGAGGTTAATTATCCCTGTCTCGGTGGAGTTTGGTTTTTCTGGTAGTTGATCTCGCATAAATACGCCTCTGAAAAATTTTATTTTTTTTTCTTTACTTCACTAAGTAGATCTAAATTTGAGGCTGGTAGGCTCGACTTAGGCCGGATCCGTACGGGGGTCGTCTTAGATAAAGGCCGGATCCCTTTTTTTTACCGTATCTTCCTCCCATCACTTTTTGTGCTAATTTGGAACCTATACCTCCGAGCGCACCTAATCCTACTGCTTTTCCAACTGCCGGAAGAATCCCAGTTAATAGCCCTGGAAGAGCAGCTAACAGATGGAAAATGCCGCCCGTTTTGACCATGTCTCTGATGGCGCCTATGGAAAGGCTCACATGAACACCGGAATTTGCTGATTTGGCCTTGGAGAAACGTTCACGTTGACTTTTGGTTAGCGATAGTTTGTTAGGTCCACCCTGAATTTGATCATTTTTCAGGGTTAATTTCATACCGCATCGCTTTGATATCGCTGATTGGAGTTTTTTCATCTGACCCGGTGTCAGAGTTACACTGACGTGTTCGTATGGCATATTAATAATCGCTTAATCTAAATTTGGAAATAATTCGATTTTGTCACATTTTCTCTACGGGTGCGTCGATGATTCTCATTCTACCGCTGATTCCTTCCAGGATCATTGTTCTATCGCTGAGAATAACCGCGATGGCTCTTGCCCGTCCACCTGTGTTAATTCTAGCTTTGAAATGGATATCAACGACAGATTGTTTTACCAAGTCGAGATGTTCCAAAGAAAAGTAATAGATGGGATAGCGAGTATTAAAATCCAACTGTGATATTTGCAATCCGGTATCGATATTTTGATCGCGACCCATGAAACTTAGCAAGCGATGATATGCGCGTGCCGTAGAATTGTTGGCAAAATCGATGGATATTTCCTCGGATGGTTCTTGTTGGCCGTTTATTCTCAATGAAACGTTTGTTGCCTCGAATTGATCGAATATCATATGACTACGATTTTGATCATATCTATCTGCGTCTTGAAAAGCAACAAAGATGTGTCTAGGTGCCGAAGCGCCCTGTTGTGACGCAATTCGCCAGGTAAATATTCCGTTAATATTAACATCATCGACGGAGTCGGTCATAGTTGTCAGCCAGGACATGACGGATTTTCCGCCTTGATTCATGAATGATAATAATTTTTCTTCCTCGATTATCGATGGAGTTATCGCTGGCATCCACAAGGTAATTCTTTCAAAGACAACTTTACCAACATTAACAGGATCCGCACTCACTTCTCGCCAGATGGCTCTGTCATCGCCCGCGGCGTCTCGAAATAAAGTTATCGTATGTTTTGCTCCGTAAATAACTTTTCTGAAATGTCTGCAAAATCCAAAAATGTGAGATAGCGGAATTGCACAGGAAAATCTTCGATTATCTACAGTTAACATATTTTTTCTCGTGGTAAATCCGAGGTTGTAATCGGGATTGTTGCCAATTATTATATCCTCAAAAGCAGCAACAACAACGGGTGGATTAGCGCGATCAACAGGTCGTCTTTTTACATATGGGAAAGAATCAGGAGAGTCGGAATTATCCTTGGCGAACATCATACCAGGACCGGCTGACCTGGTAAAATCATCCGAGTATCTCGCCAGACCTATTATCGTCGTTGCTATATCAACGTTGTCCGTGATTGATTCGATTTCTCTTCCATCAATCATGTAAGTGGCGCTCTTGAATAATGCCATGATACCATTGTTGACGAATCCAACTTCATAATTTCTTTCAAAATTGGTATTGTCTGTCCTAATAATTTTCCCAACAAATTCGATATACGCCTCAGATGGAAGAAAATATCTTGTTGTATCGTGAACTTGAATTTCCTTGCGATTAGGTGCATTTGGGTCAACTACGTCGTATGAGAAATACTGGAAATCTCGCACGGATGCGTCCCTACCTACAGGCTCGTCCATGTCGAACACTTCGTTTGACACTTGTGCGAACATTTATTATTAGAATATCATCTAAAACGAAGACCGCTGCCTGAAATAAAACTTGTATTTGCTACTTCCTTTGCTAGATTTGTCTTAGCAACTTCCTGCGCTATATTTGTCTTAGCAACTTCTTGTGCTAGGTCTTTTATTTTTTTATTTGCTGCGTCGTTTATAGCTTTACTGATTTCGGGTGGCATTTCGCTGGTGCTAGGTAATTTGACGGGTTGTTTTTTACGCGTTAAACTTAATATTTTTTTCTTGACAGCATTGAAGCCTTTGCTGGCCAAATTACCGATACCAGAAATGGCAGTCTCGCCGATCTTTCCTATTGCTTTTGACGCGAATTGCTTGATCGTGGGTCCGATGTTAGGTATTATTCGCGTAACGAGACTTCCAATGATATCGCCGAATCCATTACCGTGAATATATTTGTATACGGGCAATCGAGAGTTAACTACGCGAACCTGTCTGGGTCTGCGTTGATGTTTGTGAACAATCATGTTATTTCAATTATGTTATTTTAATCGATGAGTTCATCGACGAGTTCCTTGTAAATGTAAGAGTTGATGACACCGCCGCGGAATAATCGCTGACAAATATCTGAGGCCTCGTTGATTATTTCACGAGAGTTATTTCCTGCTCGTTTTCCTCCGATTAATACCTCGAGGCGAGACACGTCATTGACAACGCTGTCAGGACAAATGGTATATCCGCTTCCTGTCTTTTGTTCTGATTCTGATTATGTCTGCACTGGCGAATCCGACGTCAATGGTGAATATATTTCTAGTGGTGAGGAGGGGGATCCAAGTGGCCAGGCCTCACCTTTCACGATACCGTATCTTCCCGGGGGTGAAAGTACGGGACCTTTCCAGTTTGTCGGGGGGTACGGCATTGAAAGGGGGCGGTGAGATATAGAACTCTCCTGCTCAGGTGATGGGGTTTCTGCCGCCTTTGATTTTTTGTATTCATCAACATTCTCTAAAATTTTTTTATATTTATTATCGTGATAATCTATCGGTTTTCCCATACTACCAAAATAAATTATCGCCGGCCATTCCTTCTCACTGACTGTATTAACAAATTGTTTTTGTAAATATATTTGTCTCCTATCTAGAGAATCATCCGAAGCGACTATTAATCGTGCATTATCACTATCGATTATTTTCATGTTATCTTTATTCAAATAAATATCAGCTGGTAAATTAGGATCAATTGATAATGAGGGAGTCGTAAATTTTTCCCTCATCCCCATTGCAGGTGGTGGTTTATATTCGCTTGGTTGAATTATTGAGCTCTGATCTTTTTTCTTTCTTGATTTTCTCTCTTTTTTCTGAGGTGGAATTCTTTCTTTTGGTCTGGCTCCTAATTCCTCTGGTTGAAAAACTTCTTCCTCTGGTTGAATATCTTCTTCCTGTGGCATTACTTTTCTCCTCCGTGTTTTAGCTTTTTCTTCCTTCTCCTGTTGTTTTCTTTCTTTCGCTTGTTGTTTTATATCTTCCGCTAGTTGCTTATTATAATTATATCTATCTCCTGCTGCTGTTAAAAATCTTCTAAAAGATGGATCCCTTTCACTCGCCTGTGTTTTTTCCGCATAAACTTTATACAACATACCATACCAACTATTACGATTTGTATATCTTTTTTTTCCTATTCCAGTCAAAAATTCATTTCGAGTACTAAAATAATCTTCCGCAAATTGACCAAATTGATCTATACTATACAGCGTAGATAGCGGTCGTGATATCATTTCCCATCCCTCATCGGTGAAATTTTCTCTTAAATTATCGATATTAAACTTCCTCTTTCCTAATCCGGGTTTTCCTAATCCGGGTTTTCCCTTACTACTTATTTTATAAGCAATTGCAGGTTGCCTTTGTTGTTGTGCTGCTATTGCTAATCGCTCGGGTAATGTTCGTGATTGTTCCTCAATACCTTTCAACATGGGGAAAATTCCCCTTTTCCTGGTTTCTTGATCTTTTTCGTCACCAAATACAACTTGCTCGATTGTTCCAGTCACTGGTTTTAACCATTTCGACGATACCTCGGCAATTCCATGCTGCACATCTTCGTAACCACGAACATTTCTCTTAAATAATTGTTTTGTCGGGATAAGCTTCTTTAGTGCCGCTAATTGCTCTCGCGCTAATCTAGCAGAATGAGGCTCTCCAACTGTGCTAGTTTTCTGACTCATATTATTTTCAAGTATATTATTTTAATGCGAGGTAAAATTAGGATCCGCAGCCAAATCTTGACAGCGCACACTGACACCAAATCAATTTCCCCCCCCCCCCCCCGAAAAACCCTTGTCCAGAATCATCGATTTTGCACACAAAAATTGCACTCGGTGACGAATTTACGCAAATTAATTTTCGTAGGAAGCGCTATTTCTGCTTTCTGAGGCTTCTACGGAGAAAGATCTCGTAGGAAGGTTTATTTGGTCTGGAACGTCTGGTCTGTAGAACTTCCCTGCTGCTGGTAGAAGATCCAATTGAGTTATGGTGGACCAAAAGCGGAACAGATCCTGATGAATGGACTAAACAAGGACACGGTTAATTAGCCGGTCATCAAAATATACTGGAGAATCTATGTTCCCTGTAATCAAAGGAAGGATGCTACTACTCCCATAACCCGGATGAAGACACTGGGTGCGGAAGAGATTCCGAACGGCAGAACCCGAAATTGAAAACTTCCTGGTCTTGGCAAAAATGAAGATATTGCGGTGAGGAGGAAAAATGGGAATGTGTAAATAGGCATCCTGAAGGCCGATGGAGCCTGCTCAATCAGATGGACGAAGAGTGTTCTAAATTAAAGAGGTTGTCTCCATCTTGAAGGTTTCCTCCAACAGAAACTGGACTAGAAGGATGAGATCTATAATGATTAGAAATTTCCCACTTTTCTTGGTGACCAGGAAGATTTGGGAGTAGAATGCAGGAGACTGATCGTTTAAAACCCTCTTGACTGGAAAAGGGTGTGCACCTCTTCCCTTAATTCCACCAGATAGGACTGGCGATAGAAATTAGCGGTCCTTGATAGTAAGAATTGTTCTCGAACTGGAGTCGATAACCCTCGTTTGCAATGGAGAGGACCCAACCATCGTCGATGATGCTTGACCAAGCCTCTGTGAAAAGGCCTAGGCGAGCATCTACTGGAACAGTTGGGAAGGGGATATATGGCAGGAGATGGGGTAAATTGTTAGGGCTGTTCACCCCTTCCTGCCCTGGTAGGAAAGCAAGTGCGGTTAGAAAACTTCCTAGTGGGTCTGTGGCCACCTGGGAGCCTTGGACCTCACGAGGGAAGAGGTTCTCTAGGAAGAATTTGTGGACTGGACTGGGGTTATGCCTGTTTGAAACATTTGGCAGATGGTGTCCCTGGACGATTTGCCTGACCTCCTTTCCAGTTCGAGTGCGATGTCCCGGAATTGAGGTAAAAGATCAATGTTGGTGATCGAGTAAATCTGTACAAGTCATGGTGGGAATGAGGCAATAAAGGGGGTATCGGCTTTTAGAGGAGCAGCTCTTAGAAGGTCTTTACTGTGGTTAAGCAAGACTTCCGAGGAATCAAATGCAGCATCACAGCGGATGTGCAGAAATTCCACCGATAATGCCATGCCATAAAATAGCGCATGCCGGGATGTTTTAACCACATCCGGCAGAGCACGTAATGGGGCTGGATTTAGGGAGGACTCTCTCAGCATGCCAGAAAAAGTAGATGAGAAAAGGTTGGCATGCGATGCTATAGTAACAAGTATCTGGTTTTTCTGTTCCATGTCATCAATTGGTTTGATGGGAAGGATGCCCAGGATACCGAATAAATACCCACTTTAGCCACATCAGTGTCCAATGGAGGTTTAAAAGGCCACTTAGGGGAATGTACCCGATAACTTGAAGATATAAGGGGTCTCAACATAGATGTAGGAACAGACCACCCTCTACATTGTCGAGCAATATTTTGGCTTTGTGAAAACCTCCCTTATATTTCCTCATTCGTAGATGAATGTGGGAAAAGTAACAGGTCTGGTTGAAGTGGTACCCCGGAGATCTTTTCCAAACTGGAAAGGATCTTTTTTGGACTGTGTGCCAGATGGTATGCGGCACAAGTTGGTGGGTACCACATGGTAAACCTTGTTCACCGCCGAATCAAACGACCAAACGTCCTCTTCTCCCTCATCCACCTGAGATGAGGGAGTGGGCCTGAGAGAGGGTGTCATTGTCATAGCTTCTGTCTCAAACTCATTGGAGTCAATGAGGATGGAGTGAGCATCCTCATCATTATAGTCAAGGACACTCTGAGGTGGAGAGTGGCTGAGTATCACTATGAACCTTGATGGATGGGGCATAGGACTGCTATGTGTCACAGTCCCTGGTTTATTATGAGCATGGAGAAGAGACGAGAATGTTTACGTACCCTCAATGTAGCCTTCCGAAAGAAAACCACATGGTGAGATGATGGTAGGACTCGAGCCGCAGCATCACTTCAATTGGTATGGAAAGGTCCAGTAGTCCATGGGGACAAAAAGGACCAATGTCCCTCAGGTGGAAAGTCCAACATCCCATAAGGGTTCATAGGTATAACTGGGTAGGTTGGGGCACCGAAATGGTTCCCATCCCTAGCAACAATCCAGTGTATGGATGGTAAATCCTGCATAATTTGGGATGGTGGAGGGGGAGAGGGGAAAGCTCGGTTCTATCCCTATCCCTGTACCATGACGTTGATGAGTGATAGATGGAGAAGACCTCATCTCACTCTGTAAATCATGGGTGCTATGTGTTGTCTCCCTAAAGTAAGGGGCCAACATGTTGCCAGAGGCGCAAAATATATTGCGGTGCTCAAACTCCCTGATGGGAGGGAACAACCCACTATAATGGTACTCAACCTCCTTAGAGGGAGGGTGCAACCTTCTGTCGTGGTGCTCAATAATAATACACAAGGGTTTCTTGAGCAGCAGATGAGGCGAACAGACCTTTTTTGAAAAATAAGGTCACTGAAGCTAAACCAAAACTTGCAACGTTACCGAGAGTTTCTCTCCAGAAGTCTCTCTTGGAGGTTAGTTTTTTTGTTACTATATTTTTGTCCTTTGTGTTTTGTTTTTTAAAAGTATATATCTTGTCGTTTACCCGCCTGACGTCTCATTGAGGTTGCGCCTCATCTGCTGCTATAATTATCAACCAAACATTGTATCAAGGCCTATACGATATCGCGATCGAGGCTCATGTAAATTTATTGTTATAAATCCATGTGGATCAGTTCGTGCCTTTGAGAAGAAATTTTTGAACTTAATCATGTCCATATCTCCGCTGCACCAAGTTGATGAATGTTTCTTAATGTATGTGTATCAGCTCCATTAAATACAAGTAAAATATTGCAGTTATCTCAAATTACTTTTGGTATTTGAGAATATCGTTGAGTGACATAAATTATATCCGTATTTTTATGCATACCTCTAGAAAATATTTTTGCCCGATTTGATTGCTTGTCCAGCATTACGTCGTCTTAAAAAGCTAAATTATTAATAAATCCACTAGTTGATCAACACTCGGGGCTTCATCAATATCGGTTATTAAATTAACAATGTCGTCAACATCTTCATTTAACAATTTTGCATTTTCATTAAAATATTTAAGTACATCATAACATCTCTGATCATCAACTAATGGTGCAGCTAAATATAATTTATCCAATTTTAACCATCTCATTATAAGATTAAGCAGTAATTGCATTTTACCGGACCCAGATGGACCTGATATAATCATTCTGATAGAATTTGGTAATGCTGAAATATGTTTTACTGGCTCTTGCTTTCGTGTCGCTGAAAAAACAGTTACATCCATGTTATAAAAATACATTAATCTATATTGCTTACCTTGTAGAGTTAAAACTCTAACCACTGATTTAGTCACGGATACAAAAAAAATTGGGAAAACGGCATATGGTGAAAGATCTGCAACATGTAACAATTGTTTTTCCGTTTTTTCCCAAAATTCAACGTAAAAAAGGTGGTGGTGATATTGATACATTAATGTCAAAATTTCCAGGAACTCAATGTGCTAAATACCCAGGAAAAAACATCTTCCATGATATAATTATTGTGGTCCTAGTGCCTGACTTGATATCCGACTTTATTACTAAGATCAACCAAAACCTGGAGAGTATTCAGTAAATGTTATTCATCAAACATGTCACGCTCATGATGTAGCTTATAAAAGTAAAAACCTACAAGCTAGACATATTGTAGATGTGAAGTTGATTTATTCGTTAAGTTCCATAAAAAATAAAAATATTAGAGAATCATTAGCTAATTGGTTGGTAAGATCTGCTATGTAAGAAAAACTAGTATTAGGAGCCGGTAATTAATCAAACAATTATTAAAATAGTGGAATCAATTTATTATAGACCAAGGGGATATTGGAGAGGCAGAGCAGAAATTAGTAAACTTGCTGACGCAGCAGATGTCGAACGTTCTGCCGCCGCAAATTGGTTAGCACGACAAGCAATATGGCAAATATAACTACCACCACCTAAACAAATTCAGCATGCACGTCTTGGTGTCAGCATTCCTAATGAAGTTCATCTGGCTGATATTCTATTTTTACCACACGATACTATTAAAAATGGTAGGCGTCAAATAACATACAAATACGCGTTGACGTTCGTTGATGTTGCAAGTAGATATAAAGAATCAGAGCCACTGCCAACCATAACAGGTACAGAAGTTGTATCTGCTTTTGAGCGAATTTATCAACGAGGATCCTTATAACGTCTACAACTATTACAAGTTGATCCTGGCAAAGAATTTCTTGGTGCAGTATCATCTCTAATGAAAAAACATAACGTCAAAATCAGACGAGGACATGCTGCAATTCATTCTGATCAGACAATTATTAAATGATTTAATCGAGCACTTGCTGAGCGGTTACTTCGATACCAATATGCAAAGGAAATATTTCAAGATACGAGATCTCGCGAATGGGTTGCAAGATTATCAAGTGTGATAGCTGCAATAAATAATGAAATTACTCGAACAACTTCTATGAAACCTATTAATGCGATTACAACAAAAGATATATACCAATAAAACGAAATGATTTTTCAAAACAACCAATATTAGATACTGTTACTGTAAGATGTTTATATGAACCCGGTGAAGTTAAAGGAGGTAAAAATAGAGTAACTGATCCTATTTGGTGTATAACAACACATAAAATATCTAGCGCGGTAACATCTACTGGTAGACCTTCAATCTACAGTTTATATTTAACTGCTCCTCAACCTGGATTTGTGCGTGACCAATTACAAGTAATTCCTGAAGTCACACAATTATCACCGCATTTATTTAACTAGCATCTTTACGTCGATTACATTCGAGACAGGTCATCATTACATTTTTGCCTGTATGACCAAACTTACTATTAATTATGTCTACAGTAAACTCTCTTGGCTCATTGCTCGAGTATCGCCACAACATTACTGTATTACAGCTCGCACAATGATTATTTCCCAGTTGTTTTAATGGCATGATAAATTCATTATCAAGGTCAAAGTCGCGTTTATTATTTTTGTCACACTGCTTATAATTAACTAATATTTCTTATTATATCATTGTCAATAACATGCCAGTGGTTTCTGTAACGTCTATAATAACACTCCGCAATTTAGATATTTTTCTAACTCTAGACACTGCGAGATAAACTAAATTTGACCATTCGATACGATCATCGACGATCCAGACTCGAGTATCAGACATAGTTCACCCTTAAGATGAATGAATCGTCATCGCGTATTCTATCGTCCATGATGCACAAGTGTCGATATTTAATTTTTCCATCAATCCGGAATATTTTTTATTGATATAAAACTAATATGTAGCGACTCTGGCAGCAAACTTAGAAACTCTATTTATCATCGATAATAGACTTATCGAAACGTACGCGAGCACTGAAGATCTTAAATGACTAAAGTGTGGTGACTCACCGTCCATATAATTAACAATTGTACCTATTGTAGTTCCATTTTGGCAAGAAAACTATTTCTCGACTTATGAACGTATTTTTTATAAAATCTAACTCAGCATCATCTATAATCAATCTTGTACAATGTCGTTTATGATGTTATGATCCTCCTTGGGTAAATTTACCGATTATTTTTCTGCCGAGATCTTTTGCAATTTTATTTTCGCAATCGGTTATATCTGGATTTTCATCATCAGAATATTTATTTTGCTGTGGTAACCAACTTCTTTCTGCGGACAATATGATATAATTGCTTCACCTACTGTCAAAAAAATTATTATTTTATGTCGAGTATATATCGTAATAATACTGTTGGTGCCTCATTTTTTCTGAAAAATGTTTGCCAAGCCAAGCATAACAAATTGGATGAAGACCTTTAGCAAACTCGAATGACTCGATACAAGCAAATCCAGTGAAATCAAAATCTGGCAATAGTCCGTTTATCGATGCTCTGGTCATTTCCTGTGTGAGGTGACCGAATATCTTAATATATGCAGAACACTATCAAATTTCAAGAAAACTTACCGGATAACCTGCAAAACATATCAACCGAAATAGCATCTCTATAATCGTATTTACTATTCCAAAATCCACAGTGTCTGCGGTTACTTGTATAATCACGCACGACTTTATGAGGTGGAATGTTGATTTTGATATAACGTCAAGTACATTAATTACTTCACGACCACATGTCGGTGGATCAGTTAGTGTTCAATTCAATTGGTGGAGCCAACCCATACGACTCGAAAAAAAATGATTCCACGTGGATCAATTGCGTATGTCACCCAATGAGTACCAGGATTATTTTCAAGATTAATAATATATGTTTCAAAATTGTTTGGTTGTTTTGGTAATTGATCACGCTTAAAAACACATCTGAAATGTTTTATATTTATTTTTAGCAGCATTGAGTAAATCAAAGTTAGACATTGGACGGATTAACGAAGTGTTCCTGGAAGTCTCAGATCTTTTCCGTATCAATAAGGGGTTCCCTGTAATATCAGACCATTTCCCTTTTTTATATCCCTGTCCTGTTTCTTTCTTTAATGCCATTCCAGCATCGGTTCCAACAGCACCTAACGCGGCCGTTTTAGCTACAGCTGTGGCTGCAGCGGCTATCAACGCTGGTATAGCTGCAAGAAGTGAAAATATTCCACCTGTTTTAACCATATCTTTAATAGCGCTCGGAGAAAGATGAAGTTCAACTCCCGTTTTTTTTTTAATTCTAAGGCATTATTAAAATTTTTAAGTTGAGTCTTGGTTAATATTAATCTATTTGGTCCACCATTAGAAATTTAATCTTTTTTTAGTGATATTTCTGTTCCGCATTTACTCGCGAGTTTTCACTGTAATTTCTTCACCTGACCGGAAGCCAGAGTAACTCTAACGTGACTATAGAACATTAGTATAATATGACAAGTGATTTAATTACATGTTTTCTACTGGAGCGTCAATAGCTCGAATTCTTCCACCAGCACCTTCAAGTAACATTGATTTATCTGTAAGAATAACTGCAATTGCTCAGTAATTAATACCAGCTGGGTTTACACGAGATCGAAAATATATATCAAGGACAGATTGTCTAGATAAATCAAGATGTTGCAGTGAAAAGAAATAGACCGGATACATATTTCTAAAATCTAACTGCGATATTTATAAACCGGTGTCTATATTTTGATCACGTCCCATAATTGTCATTAAACGATGATATGCACTTGCTATGTAATTGTGTTCAAAATTTAAAGTTATATCTTCGGATGGTTCTTGATGTCCATTTATCGGTAAAGAAACATCACTAACACCAAAATTGTAAAATATCATGTGACTACGTTCTTGATTATTTAATAGTTCAGCATTTTGTAAATAACCTATCACTATTACTCTGGATGCTATATCTGGTCATTGTTAACCATGATAACAATGATTTACGACCTTGGTCCATAATATAAATTAATTTTTGTTCTTCAGCAAGCGATGGAGTCATTACTGACAATCACAGTGAAAGTTTAAATATTATTACTTTACCATCAGCAAAATAGTATCATTATCGCTACCCTTTTTTACAAATACAACTGTATGTTTCGCTCCAACGTTTCTTACATTTCTACAAAATATATTGATATGAGATAATTGAATCGCGCATGAAAATATTATACTCTTCTACGACCATCTTTCAACATTGATCTACGTCTGGCAAACCCTAAACTGTAATTGTTGTTGATATCCTGTAACATCATAAAAGCAGCGCCGGGTCAGGCTATTGCTCCAGCTGGTTATGAATCAGCCCCACTATCTCGTGGTACTCGTACTTTTAAACGTAGTCTGTGATCAGGATGATTGGTGTTATCTTTGGCAAACATCATTGATGGACCAGCTGATCTTGCATAATTATTTGAATATCTTACTAAACCTATTATCGTTGTAGCAACATCAACGTCTCAATATTGTTTCATTATTTCTTCCGTCAATCATGTATGTGGCGCTATCAAACAACGCCATAATTTCATTAATAACAAAACCAACTATGGCATCATCTCCATATGCTGTATTAAGCGGAACATCTGTTACAAACTCTCCTTCTACTTCAATAAATACTTCAGCAGGTATGAAATATCTGCTTGTATCCTGAACATGTAATTCGATTCTTCCAAGCTGATTTGGTTGTCTTGCATCATAAGAATAAAATTGATAATCACGTATCGATTCATCTTTGAGAACTGGTACGTTTATATCGAACGCCGGATCGGATACACGTTTGAACATTTTATTATAATCGTTATCGTCTAAAACGATGACCACTTCCTGAAATAAAACTTGTATTTGCCGATATAATTTCATTTGTTAACTTTGTAGGAACAATTTCATTAGTAGCCAATTCTGCTAGCTTTTCATTTGAGGCTTTAGTTATTATTTTACTGACATTTGCAGGCATAGTTTCAGTGCTATGTAATTTTACTGGTTGTGATTTTCTTCATACTAATCTAGCTAGTCTATCCTTGATTGTTGAAAACGCTTTATCGGCTAGATTACTAATAACAGTAATACCTTTATCGAGAATAGCATCAATAGCCTTCATCCCTAACTTGTTTTGCTATTGCTTTCGGAGCCATCCTTCTGAAAAAAAAAACCATAACAGTATCACCAAGTCTATCTCCGTAAAACGTTTTGTAAGTTGACAATCGTCCACGTTGTGCATTGTGTACAATCATTTTTTATAAGTATATACTGATTAATTAGGTTTTTTTTAGTCGTTGTGATAATCATCCGCAATTTCATGGATGAGAGAACGATACATGTTGCGATCCATAATACCGCCAGTAAATAATCTTCTACAGATATCAGATATTTCATTACTAAGTTCCAGCGAATTATTTCCAGCACGTTTTCCTCCAATCAGAACTTCTAATTTCTCTACGTGAGAAAGAAGACTGTCAGGACAAGCAATAAGACCACTTTCTCCTGGCGTAGTTGAGTAAAAACCACTTTCAGTAGCGCCTGACGTAGGTTCGTAAATTTCATCAGAGTAATTAAGTTGCTGTTTAGATTCTTCAATGGTCATATTTGATTCTTCGGCCATTATTTTATATTTTTTATATTATTTTATTTTATTACTTCTTGTTTAAAGTCAATAAAATCCTGACTAGTAGTATCAAATAATCTCGATTTTTATGGGCGGCATATACTATAGCAATCCATTTTTCAGGTTTTACATGTTCAACAGAATCCTCATTCAAATAACCTCTTCTATTTCCAAAAAGCAGCAATACTTGCTGATGATACTCAATTATGAAGTGTTGTACGATTTCTCTCATTTCGTGAAGGATGTTGTGGTTCTTCTTGTTCTCGCTCTATTTGTTGCTGCGGTGGACGAAGTCGAAAAAAGGTTCTTACTTAGGTTGAGGTTGAGGAAGTTGTCGTTGAAATTGAGCACCAAAAATATAATTATATAGTTCATCTGAATATAACATCCATATTAAATCAATGTTTGAGACAAGATCTTTATCAAATTGTATACGATATATCCATTTATAACAAGTTTCTCTACTTACAGGTTTGTTATGTTCACGTTTTAAATATCTTTCTCTATAATTATAACTTGAAGCCGCGAACGCAACTAACTTACTTAATTACGTTATTCTTTATATTGCCTTAATAGCCATATCATTAAATTTTTCAAGCATCTTAACCTGTTGTTCTTCTGGTTCATCTTCTTCTTTTAGTTTTGGCTTTGGTGTAAGAACGTTTTTTTTTTCAATTTCACCAATACCTTCAATTATTTCTTCATCTGTGCGGGGCGACTGAGCAGCAGCTATATAAGTTGGAAGTGTTTTTAAATGTTATTTTGTTTGTCTGGTACTTCTTCATGGCCTTTTAGTTAGCCTAGCAGTCCGTCTTACTTCTGGAAGAATACATTTAGCTGCTGTTGCAATTCTTTCAGTAACTTTTGTAATAGGTTTAAATAACTGTTCTGTGCCCTCTACAAATTCTACTTGTGCTTCTTGACGTTCTTGAAGTTTTTGTTTAAGAGAATCACGAACGGGAAAAAAAACTTTTTGATTGCTTCTAATCTTTCTCGAGCTAATCTAGCAGTATAAGATTCAGCATCAGGTGCCATTATTCATATAATAAAAGATCTATTTATATCAGCAGAGGGGCGCGACCACAAATAAGTTTCCCGACGGGTAAAATAAAATGACAGTTTGACGTTATTGACCTTCGTTTTCGTAGGAAGCCTTAGTTTTCAAAAACCAACCTTACAGCAGTGATATCTTTATCCTTTTTCATGTTTCGACGGAAGCCTTAGTTTTCAAAAATGGATCTTCCACCAAGTGGTCTGTTCGCCTCCTTTGCCGCTTCTGAGATGTAGTATATTGGCTTTCTTTGAGAAATAACCTTCACCAAATCTTCAACAATGAATTGATTCAAACAATAAAGCTGACAAGGATACAACAAGCTTGCTATGTCTCACATTTTTCTCAGAGATAGTCAAGAGAATGAATACTGTTCTAAATTTCATATTGCACAATATTGATTACATTCATTAATGTGAGTTTTCTTAATCTCTATCAAATAAAAAATGAAAAAGCATTTTGATCTGTTTTAAGATAATTGAGTCTGATACTTGGCTGATTTTGAAATATAAATGCATATTTCAAATCGATAAAATATATAGACTCCAGTGATGGATACATGAAGGAAAACTAATAATGCAAGATGCACAATGGATGTTGTATCAACCATCAGTTCACTTGCCCTTATAGTCAGGTTAGCTAGCTGAAAAAGGCCTAACCAACCCTTCATACAAGTTTTCTAATGACTGTGCCTAGCCCAGTCTTTTATGCAAGTACCCATGCCAACAATGAATTATCTAAGCTCCAAAATATGAACAAAATCTACCAAAAGGTTAAGGAAATATTAACTAATGAAAAACGTTAACAAAAACTTTTAATATAAATCCTGTTTGACTGTGCCCCTAACTCCATTGTTAAATGATGCGAAAACATGTCACAGAATGAATCATCATGCCTTTATAATGTTTCATGTCAAGCATGATGATAATCTGATATCGACCCTTTCAAGAGGAGTGAGGATAGCAAGATTTCTTAAGTTGTCATGTTGAAGGTCAGGAACAGTTACATACTGTTATAAAGTTTGGGTGGAAATCCTTTGTCATCACGAACATTCATTCTGCACAAGTATTTTTATTTTTATTTTTCCAATTACCAACAGCACGTAGCTAAATTAAATAACAATACTAAATACAGCAGTCACAAAACTTTCAGCCAGTTTAGTCATGGAAATCAAGAAGTCCAAGCAATGCGTATGAATCCCCTCGCCTTGGCAAAATCAGCAACATAAATATAGACAGATCTCTTCTCATAGGATCATCAATAATCAAAGGAGTAAGAGCAAAAGGATTATATAAAACTGACGTAAAATACCCAGAGGTGTAATTATTAATATTATTACAGAACATTAATATTGCAAATGGATATGCCACCATATCATACTGTAATTCTTTTCATTGGTGGCAATAATTACAGTCATGGCCAATCTTTAAAGGGCATTGAGGAAGATTATGAAAACTTGCTGTATGCCATTAGGTCCAAAAACACAGAATGTTAAATAATCATCTCAGGTCTACCACCAAGAAGGGATGTACTTATGACTCCACTAAATGACACCCTAAGTATGTTATGTGAAAATTTCCAAATACTCTTTGTTCCACAATACTGGACCTTCTTCAAAGACAATCGAGTGAACCAACAATTATACCAGCGAAACCTAATCCACTTGTCCAACAAAGGTACTGCCATGGTCCTTAGGAATATAGACCAGTACATAAGACTTATAAAAGGGGTTAGGCATGAGTCAGAAAATGGCTTATATTGTGGAGAGCACAGGCATGCTGTACAGTGTCTGCATGGAAAACATATTCACTGCAATGTTAGCAACAAACTAGGACATAAACAAAAGTTGTGCACATACCAATAGGTAGAAGGCAATGATGTACAGGCCTATGTAACACATATCCAGCAAAAAAATGCATTATAATATGTGTACAAAGTGCAACTTGTGAACATGTAAACAACTATGTGATACTGTTCAAGTTACATTTCCGTCTGAGGCTCGTCTAGTGTCTAATATATCAATGTCTTCTTATAGGTATGCAAATCAGTCTCATATTTAACATTCTCATGTATCCACTACATGTGATCATGGTACAACAGATGGTTCTTGTATGTTATCTTCGTCATGTGTTTATGTAAATAATGAAGGTGATGAAAAGAAATATGTTGTCTAAAAAAATACATTGCATACTGCAATGTCTGAAAATCAATCCTTTGTTAAAAATTGTAATATCTTTGGCGTGCTAAAAAGAGGTCTTCAAGTATATCCAACACATCTCTATAAACTGGAGAGTAAATTATTGTTACAGCAAACTAGATCAGTCAATATTCTGGGTCTATGCGAAACCTTTCTCTATGATGATATCAATGATATGGCTCTCCAAATATAGGGTTCAACTCGGAACGAAAAGATAGGAAATCAATGAGGGGTTGGGTATTCTTCTTTATGGTACAGTTCCGTTAGTTATAACAGACGTCGTGTCGATCTAGAGACTATTGGGGTGGTGAGTATCTGGATCAACGTATCCATTGCCCTAACAAAGCCAATACTCTTATGTTCAGTTTACAGGCCACCTAGTTCTACAGATGATTGGACTTATATATTTGAGGTGCAAATTCGAAAAAGCCTTACTAAAGGAAAATTTAGTAGTTATGGATTGCATGGAAACTCCACCATTAACATGGATACAATTAACTTTGAAACTTTGAAACTTACAATTTACTCAATTAACACCCAAACTAGAGTAACTTATACAAATGCTACTCTCAATGATCATATTTATACAAATAAACCAAACAGCATAAGTTAAATTAATGTGCCAGTGTATGCACTAAGTGACCACTACCATATCTATATAATTAGACGTGATCCCAAATCATCTAAAAATGGTCAACACATTGAAATACACTAAAAGGACTTTAATCAGTTTGATGAGGAAATGTTCTTAAATGATTTAGTTTGCAAACCCTTACACTGAATCTGCAATATAGCTGATGTCAACACTGCTTTAGACAAATGGTATCAAGATGTTACATGCACCCTTAGACAAGCATGCCCCAATTAAAACAAAAAGGGTTAAACACCACAGTACACACAAGTGGATTACTCCTGAGATCAATGAGGCTAGGCACCTAAGAGATGATTTACCCAAGAAGAAAGACATGAAAAACTATAGAAAAAGAAGAAATAAAGCTAAGCACCTGACATACAAGGCAAAATAGAACTACATTGAGGAAGCATCTAATAGAGCTGAAGCCACCTAAGAACAGTTGTTTTCCCACTAGAATTAAGCAAAATGAGGATATAGCAACATCTGTACAAGACATTGTGGAAATATTCAACAATTGCTTCATTAGCATCTCCAGCAACAATATTCAGAACCAGACTAACATCCCAATTGCACTTACTGCTGTTCCTGATTATATTATTTATAAGAGCTAAATTCCTGATGATAATTATTTTTCAGTAGCTAATTTTAGTGAAGCTGATGTTTTTGATATGCTAATCAAGGTGAATGTTAATAAATCCTCTGGATTGGATGGTATTAGTCCATGAATTCTTAAAATTGCTGCACCAATAATAACAAAATCATTAACGCATATCATAAACTTAAGTATGAGTGGTAATGTTGCAAAGGTTGCACCTATCTTTAAGAAAGGAGGATCCAGGGAATTACAGACCAATATCAATTATACCTGTATTTTTAAAATTATTTGAAAAGCATGTAGTTATTAAGGACTATACATTTTTTGAAACTTACTCTCCAGTTCATAAAGCGCAATCAGGATTTAGAAAGTACCACTCATACCAGACATAATTGACCAAATTAATTGATCTCTGGCTGAAGGAAATGGCTAATGGACATATGACTAGAATTGTTTTCCTTTACTTCAAAAGAGCCTTTGATCATGTTGATCTAATAATTAATAATGAATCCACAAATACAAATCTTTTTGCAGACGATGCAACCTTGTGTACATCTATTTCTGATACTGATGTTATCCAAAATAGACTAAACGCAGGCCTTATTAAAGTTCAAAACTGGGCATAACAAAACAAGACGGTGATTAATGAAGGTAAAGCAAAATATATGATTTTGGGGACATCACAAAAGTTACACAGGTTAGGGAACCCGGAACTATCTCTTGCAATAACAACATTCGTTAGAAAATGTCAGATGTCAAAGATGAAAAGCTTGTAGGTGTGTCTGCAGACAATTTACAATGGGATCACCATATTGATAACTCTGTAAAATACTGTCATCCAAAATTGCCCTACTCAGCAGAATCACGAAATATTTACCTATGGAAACTCGCAATCTATACTACAAGTCATATGTTCTTCCAACAATGGCTTATTGTTCAGATATATGGGGAAACTGTTAAATCTCTGCTTGACATGATTTTTTAACTTCAGAAACGAGCAGCATTCATAATTTTAGATGCATCTATTGATCATCATTGAAAAGCACTGTTTACATAACTATATGAAAGGGTAGATTTTCACAAAGCAGTTCTTGTATATAAATGTTTACATGGAACTGTACCAGAGTATTTTCAGGTTTTATTCAAGCCTTTTTCAACACAATACCAGTTGAGATCATTATCACATGGAAACCTTCTAGCACCAAAACGAAGAACAGCAAATTTAAAAAGAGCTTCCAATAATCTGGTACAGTTCTGTGCAACAAGCTTCCACTACATGAAAAAATCTGCTGAAAATATTACAATATTTAAGAAGAGATATCATGAGCATATATATGTTTCTAATAAATAATGGAATTTAGTATTTTAATACTAAACATATTTAGATAAACAGTAATTATTGTTATCTTTCATATAATGTGCATTCTTATACTCTCATTAAGAGGGTCTCAAGGGAGAATAGTCCCTGACTATTGAGTCATCCTCCATAAATAAATTATTATTATTATTATTATTATTATTATTATTATTACTAAGACGGTCAAAAAGGCAACCATTTGCAGGTCAAATGACCATTTTAATATAGTATCAACTAAATACTACAATAAATGTTAGAGTGAAAATACTATGTTAACATGACCTTCCATTCAGAAGGAACAGGCATGACAAGGCCTTCATTCTCATCCATGTGATGGACATGTTAGGCCATATCGGCACCAATGTAATAAAAGACAAACAAAAAATGCAATTTAATAAAGGGGCTACATTCAATAACCATTTTAGTGAAAAGTCCATGTTGATATGACTATATATTCTGTAAAAGATGTCCAAGCTGCCTGGAAATTGTGGTCAAAACAGAGGTCAAAATATCACCATTTTAATTTAGAACCATTTACATATGAGACGATTATCCCGAGTAGCAATAACAATATTTTCAAGATGGACACTATGATAGCCATATTGCACATGTGAAGGTCAAAAGTCTGCCAGTCAAAGTGGTTTACGGAAATGTGGCCGTTTTGCATGGTACAGCTTTATTGTGCCATATGTGAGAATTGGCTGAATATGAGGAACAGAAGTGAATGAGCGTTGCAACCCCTGAAGAAGCATGACTGTTCCCCTACCCAGAAAACAATATGTCTGCTCTCTAGTGGCAAGGCTCCTGCCCATGCTCAATCCTGGCAGAGATATACAAGGAAGATGGTGTTGTTTTGACTGAAAAGATTAAACAGTTGTTTCAGCTCACGTAGCAGAAAAAGATGATCCTGCAGGAATTCAAAAATGCTTCTGTCATAAACCTGTATAAGTACATTGGGAATCAATAGGCTTGAGACACAAAGATAAGGTATGTCTTTGTGTCCATCACACGTGAGATACTCACCAGGATTTTCAACTGTCTGATATCACCCCTTGATCAAGGACTCCTACCAGACAACCAGTGTGGATTTCAGAAAGAGCGCAGAACGACTGACATAGAGTTCACTGATAGGCAGTTGTTAGTAGACCAGCCTGTAGAAGATCATTTCCAAGTGCAGATGCCGAAGGTAATTTATCACCATAGTGCAGCAATTCAATGATGGCACAGATTTTAGAGTCCTGGACAACGGTGAAACATCTGAACCCTTTGCTGGCTGAAATGGAGTGAAGCAAGACTGTGTACTGGTGTCAACAATTTTCAGTCTCGTGTTCTCCACCAAGTTCACTGTTGCCTTCTGATATGGTGACGTGGGAATCAGCATCAAAATACTGCACTGATGGCAAACTGTTCAATCTCAGGAGGCTTCATGCAAAATGACATCATCAGAGATGTCCTATTTGTTGATGACTGCATCCTCAATACTGGCTCTGAAGCTGACATGCATCGCACTGTTGACAAGGTTTATGATGCTTGCACAAAGTTTAACCTTAAGATCAACATAGAGAAGACTAAGTAATGTATCAGCCAGCCCCAGGGAAACCGTATGTTGAGCCAAGTATCACAATGGCCACAAACTGAGCACAGTGACCAGGTTCACCTATCTTGGCAGCACGCTTTCCCAGAATGTCTTCATCGATGAAGTTAATGCTAGCAATGCAAAGGCCAGAGCATCCTTCGGCAGACTAAATACCAAGGTCAGGAGCAGAAGAGGCATTAATCTACATGCAAAGCTAAAGGTATACAGAGTGATAGTACTCCCTATGCTGCTATATGCATGGACAGTGTACCAGGTCCATACAAAGTTGTGATGGGCTGGTCATGTAGCTTACATGCCAGACCACCTGCTTCCCAAAGAATCTCTTGTATTGTGAGCTTGAACAAAGGAGTCCAGAGGAAATGTTACTAGTACACCTTGAATACATCATTATAGGATTTTAGAGTAAGCACTGACACGTGGGAGCTGACTGCTTAGGATAGGGGTATGTGGCACTCCTCCCTCGCAAAAGGCACGGAAACTTGCGAGACCAATGGGATAGCTGCAGTAGAACAATGGATGCAAGCCAGGAAAGCCAGAGCCAGTGACCATACAATCTACATTGCTGTCATAGAACATTTAGGGCACACATCGGCCTCACATTGATCCCTCACACACTGAATGACTGACATGGTCCTCATCATCTTCATAGATTAACTCATGTTAGGGCCACCATCAATTATGGCCAACTAGATTCCGTGATGAATATGTGGGTGAAGTTTCATAGCTGTAGTTTAGAAGTAACCAAAATTACTTCTGATAAAAAAGTATGGATGCTTAATGCATATTATACCAAATGACAGGCCATTCAATACGTTCTTCTGGTCTTTTACCTAAAGACTGATTTTGTTAGAAAAGATATATTTACATTCTATAGTGAACATTATCCTCATTTAACTCCAGCTGATTACATTGAATTGGAATTGCTATCAGTCTATGCTCTTAAAATAAGTAACAGAAAAGAGTGAAAAGCAGCAATCTTTGTAAAATGCAATCAATAATTTATTTTCATTTGAAATGAGAAAAAAAGAACTTATGATATTGAAAATTAAATCCAAAAGTAATCCAAACGTTACAGACGCACGTGTTAATAATTTAAAGTCCTGAATACAATTAAACAGAAGTCTGGAATGAATTCAAAAACTGAAGGTGATGAAGTTTCTGTTGTAGCTTATAGAGTATTGACGTGTCAAGTCTTTTGTTGAATCAGAGTAATATAATTCCAGGTTTGAATTCACTATAACTTCCACTGAATGTCTCTGTCTAAGAATTTTATCACATCACCTTTGTATTTCAAGAGAAAATAATCATTTGAATTAAATAACTTGAAGAAATAAAATTTCCAACCCAAAATGAAATACTGGTAACAACATACAATGCAATTTAAATGTGCTAGAGCTTAAAGCATAACTAAAAAATCATCTCAATTACAAGATTATATAGTTCTCTACCTAACGTCAGGTCAGAATTAGCATTTTCTATATAAAAAAATTACCTAGTTGAAAAATACCTTATGCAATGACCCTGATGTTTATAAAATACAAACCATAACCTGAACTATGTAAAATTCGCTTAGGAAATTCCAAAACATAGACCTAGACCCAAACAAACATATTTACTTTTATCAATAATAAGACTGGTTTTAGTCCGATACACAGAGAATAATTTAGCTATGTGTTACTTGTTTACACAGAATAAAATAAAAAAAATCAATTTGGGTCAAACAGAAATGAACTCAATGTTGGACAAGGTCAAGTCCAATATACAATGTTACGTTACAATGACATGTAATGAAATAAAAATATTTAAATAAAACTAACAAACAAACAAAGAAAATTAAATATACGGAACAGAATACACAAAATTAGTTAAATTTATCAGATCTGATTTCAATCTACATTTGTGACAGTAAGTTGGAGTTTGGGTTAAGCAATAAAAAATGTAATGTACACTCAAAAAATGTGATGTATGTATCCTGTCAGACATTATTATCAGAATTGCTATAATTTACACTAAAGTTTACTATGATTCCACAAAAATGATAATTTACAACTTAAATAATACCACTCTTGAATGCTATTGTGACGCAATATTTAAAGTGTGTGAACCATACAATCATTAATTAACTACTAACCCAGGTCAGCTGAGAGATGGCCAAGTCATCTGAGACATGACATTCAGATTGATAAAACTGCAATATCCAAACTCAAAGATAATAAATAGTTCTCGGAATGAATTAAAAATTCTGAAGTATTGAAAAGTCTTATCATATTTGATAAAACGTTTGTGAAGTGATTCAGTAGCACAGTTAGTTCAAAATTGTGAAACAAATAATAATAATAATAATAATAATAACAATAATAATAATAATAATAATAATACTAATAATAATAATAATAATAATAATAACTTTATTTAAAGAGGGAAAACAAATAGCTAAGAACTAATCTACCTTGAGGCCCTCATACAAAGGAATTTATTTATTTCAGCTGCGTCTCTGAAGCCACTGGATATATTGGGTTTGAAAGAAGGAAATAGAGTGGGTATTTCTAATCTCAAATGGAAAACTATTCTAGTGCAAAGTTTCGGAGTATTGGAAACTTTTGAAAATAATTCCTTATTTGGTTTGGGAATTTAATACTGTTTGGTAGACATGGATCTTAGGTCGGGGGTATAATGCCAGGTAGCATATGCTGGATAGTGATTGTAAGTATTCAGGGGCACTATTATTGGATATCCTGTATATTAATGTGGCTTTTCTCAAACGGATTCGGTCTTAAATAGGTAATATTTTTAACTTACCAGCTACATTTTTCTTGCTTTCTTTTGGGTTTGATATTAGCACAAATGCTACTTTTTGAAGATGTGCCAGCTTGCCTATATTTTTAAGATCTGAATTACCCAATACTGTAATACAGTAGTCGAAAAAGGGTTGTAAGTAACTGTTATAAAATAGCTTTCTGTGCCTTTCAGGGAAAAAATGTCTTATCCTACTGCGAAGCAATAAACTTGAATTAACTTTTTGGCTGATATGTTTGATATGTTCAGTCCATGATAGGTTATTATTTGCCAAAAACACCAAGTAGTCTATCATGACAGACCATTTGCAAATTTTTATCCTTCATGTCAGACATAGTTCATCACTATCAAGATTTGTCCTTTATTGCAGTGTTGAGATAAGTAATATTTAGTTTTACCAGTATTTACCACCATATTGTTGCATGTGCAACATTTGTCCAGTTTGTTTAAGGCATCTTGTAAAGAAATTTCCAGCTCATGTTTTGTGTTTTGGATGTCTGACAATGTTGTGTCAACTGCATAGAAATATGTAGATGATACTGAGTCCCTTAGTAAAAGTGGTAGGTCATTAATAAATAAAATAAATAGTAATGGAATAGAATGTAGACTTGTGGTTGTCAAAGTATTGTATAAATCCCTTTATTTATTATATACATGTACTCGGATTTCGTTTTTTTGTGTGTGTGTGTGTACAACGATACCCGAGGGTTATTTATGTATCTTGTAAAATATTTCGAAAGAGTGAGTTTGGTTCATCCTATGCTGCATGTACAAAAGGCTTTCGATGGGAAACACTGAATACTTCCAGCGCACAGACGATGTATGGCTGCCTAATACACAGACATTTACGCATACACGTGATATATTGTTGAAACCAGTTGAAACAATCATACGATCATATATACTGGACATTTTGAAAATAAATATTATTTAAACAGAATAACGAACAGCTTCATTAGAAAAAGCGCGTTATTAAATATTATTATCGAAATAATTGTAAACTGGGTATTCAGTCAATAAACAATCCAGTTCCCTAACGCCGCTCACCCCACGCCCACGGTTTTCTCGATGTCAAAGCGATTTCTTCAATTTTTGGAGGTCCCTCGGTAAGTCGCGCCTCGCTTATAGTACAGTCTATGTTTGTGGAATCCATTGTGCGCGAATTATCGAGGGAGATGGTATAATGCAAATATTTTATATTCTTGTTTGTGACCTAGAAGGAGATTTGTGTTAGCAATATAAAATTGCATTTTTGTTAAGAAATGTTTAGTACCATGGGATTGTAATCAGACACATGTAGGTTCACTTCTGAACCTGTTTATTGCTTTGTAATGTCATGTTGATAATATAATTTGTATAGCTTACGTGTATAACATCATTACGTATTGTCGTATATACCCGTGTTATTCTTAGTACATGGTGTTAGAGTTAATTTCAGCTGACCGGAGTCGACGTAGTACCAGCTGTAGAGCTAACCATAGAAGCTGACCAAAGCAGCTGTAAACCTGAACTATAGCAGCCGTAGAGCTGAGTGAACAATGTTGTTGATCAAGCTGCAGGTGATCGGGCGTTGCTGACCGAATGATGGGCACTGATTGCTTGATTGACCAAGGAATTGAATGGTGGTCGTTGACTACCTGGAATAATGACTGCTTAATTGACCAGTATGACTGGTAGCCAAGTGTGCTGGAGTATGTAATACCATACATGTAGTCTTTTAGCCGTGGCTAATTTAGGGGTGTTTGGGGATTGTAAAGCTATTTTGTATGATAGTTGTCCCTTTGTTTTCATCATTTTACTATATGATTAAAATGCCTCATTTTTCACTATCGGAGTATATTCATTTGTACTATTTGAGTAAAACACGTCATTCTTTACGTCGTGTGAAATTACTGTGAATCATTCACCTTTGTCCTTGTACTGTGAAAGGTCATTTATTTGTATTTGCATTTGTTGCTTTATTAGGTTCATGCGGAATATGTTAATGTGTCCAATATCTGGATCTTATATAGGCACGTATTAATCGTAATTCTTTTCCCATTCAAGTCTTTCATGAAAAAACATTGTAATTGTATCACAATCAAAAGTTGTCTTGTTATAAATCCGAAATCCAACCCGGTTACCTTGTTACAGTTGTACTCCATATCTAATTGGTCCAGATTCAGACAGAATGTTATTTATATAAACATGTGTTCTCCCACTTCCATATGAAGTAAACCATCTAAATGTTTCATCATATTCGTAAATTTTCAGTTTCTTCAAAAGTATTTCATGATCCACCGTGTCAAAAGCTTTCCTGAAATCTACAAATACAGATCTTTTTATTATATCTTGGTCAAGTGCCTGAAGCCATTTATCAGTTATGGTGATCATAGCAGGCTCACGTGAATGTTTCTGTCTAAAGCCTGATTGATTAGGGTGTAACAGCAAGTGTTTGGATAAATATGACATGAATGAGTCACGGACATGTTTTTCAATCAATTTTGACAAGTTTGGTAGTATTGAGATTGGCCGGTAGTTATCAGCATCATCCTTAGAACCAGATTTGTGAATAGGAGTTACCTTTGCAGTTTTCCATATTGTGGGGACAGAGGAGGTTGCAATACTTAAATTGATTATGAATGTTATGCTATCTAAAATATCAGAAGCAGAAGATTTAATGAGTCGTGGACCAATCTGATCAAGTCCTGTAGCTTTCTTGGTATCAAGTTCACTGAGACATTTTTTAACAAGGTATTTTGATACTGATGGGATAGAGAAACATACATCCTTAGAGATTTTGCTGCTGTATAACTTTTTCAGTTCATTAAAGTTGTTATCTATCACTGGTTCTTTTAACTTTGTTGTAATGTTGGTGAAAAATTCACTGATAACATTTGCAATGTCAGTGTTATCAGTGACTATGGTGTAATTTACCAGAAGTGAGTTAATTTTATTTCTCTGATCTTTCTGTGTTTCTCCAATGAGTACATTGAAGACTTTCCAAATGGAGTTTGTGTAGCTCTTTTCGTTTTCAAACAATGATTGATACTACTTTTTCTTCAGCTTTTTTAATCATGCTTGTTATATTATTTCTCCATACTTAATATTGTGCATGGTTTCCTCTAACCTTGAATTTGTCTAGTGTTTTCATTTCATCTAAGATTTCAGTAGTAAGTCAATTAGGCTGGATTTCGTTCTTTACTCAATGTATTTTCAGTGGTGCATGCTTGGAGACTGCATCCATAAATATGTCAGTAACCACCCTCAGAGCTTCGTCTATGTCATCCAAATTTTGGGTCATATTCAATGGAACTTTATATAGATCATTGAGAAATTGTTCTTCATTAAACCTTTTGAATGATCTGTAAGTGAAAGTTTTGTCACTAAGACCAACATTCGGTACATTAATACAAGCAACATTGTCCGGTAGGTTGGTATGAATGTGATCAATAAGAGTGCTTGATATTTCTGTTACCCTTGTGGGCTCATTTACTGGCTGGACTAGGCCTAATGATTCAATAAATTCCATATAGTTTGTCCTATTTGAGTGTTGAGAAGGTCATTATTTATGTTGCTGAGTATACATTTTTCTTTCTTCTGCGCAAGAACATTTTCCATTTGTTTCAAAAAGTAATCATTCCAAATTGCTTTGGAGGAAGGTGGCCTATAAATGAAGCCAACTAGGAATGATGTTGCATTATTTTGAGAAATTTCCACCCAGATGCTCTCAATTTCATATGACTCCAAGTCAAATCACCTTTCTGTATTTACATCTTCCCTAATATATACAACAAAACCTCCCAATGCTGTCTCCCTGTCCCTGCGTAATGGTTTATTGTAGCCTTGACAGTGAAATATATTATCATTGTGGTTAGCATTTAATTTGGTTTCATTGAGTCATAAAACATGTATATTAGTTTCCTTGGAAGACAACATTAACTTAAACTGGTCTATTTTTCCCACTATACCTTGTACATTTAAGTGAGCATGTTGCAACCTTTTGTATTTAGTTTCATATCAATTATATGTATGTCATCATGCAATTGGGTACTCAATGAGATTGTCTCCATACTACTTTTATCATTCTTACATCCTTTTTCCATATTTAAATGTTCATATACATCGGCGTCTTCGACGTCACATACAGACCCTGACAATTCGTTAATTTTTCCATTCACAATAGTGTCCATTGAACAGTTAGAGTCGAGAGTCTCAGTAGGTATATTTCGATTTTTTATAAATGAGACGCTGGCATTCTCCTATTTGTCAGCTTCCTAGTATGTATAATACATCGATTGACAGAGTCTTTGTTTGTGTCCAGATTTGTGGCATCTGAAGCACTCAATCTTTTTGCCATGATGGCATACCTGTGTCATGTGCCCAATTTCTCCACAGTAGAGACAGTACTCTTCATTATAGTGACTGAAAATGGGGGCATACATGTTAATAATTCTCAGTAGTTGAGAGGTTCCGTTTCTACGTAAATGAATTTTGTCTCTGTGGTAGAGACTTAGATTGACATCCTGGTTCTGAAGAAAGATGTATATTGTGGAATGTATTCTAGATTGAAGTCTTCACATAGGTCAATTATCAGATTATTGACTTCTTTCACCCTGGTCTCCACATGAGGAGGTAGTCCTGATATCATTATTTTACATGTATCTGGTCTGCGATACCTAGCAGCATACGGTAAACTTTCAAAATCTATTCTGATTTGATTTAGTGTTCTTCCATCACTGGCATCATTTCCACCTACTAAAATAATAATTTGGTTGTATCTGGTAAGGTCAGTATTCATTATTCTGTCCATGATGCTGTCAATTTTTGCACCTCTTAGAGTCAGTACATCTGTTTTAAAAAAGTCTCCTTGGTATTATACTTTTCAATTTTGAGGAGCCAATTAGCAGAGTCCTATCTTTTCTAGCTTGTGATTGCAAGTGTTGGACTCTGGATTGTATTTCAGACACATATCTTGGAGGAAGCGGTGCTGAAATTGGTGCTTCAGTTGTGTGAACTTCTTGTGTTGATTTTGACACATTTGTCTGAGCACTGGGAAATGTAGTTGTTGGTGAAGGTAACAGACTTGTCTGAACTGCGCGCCATGGATGTACACTTATTGCTGTTGCAGGTGTGACACATGACTGAGAGGGGGATATTGTTGTTTGCAATGCAGGATTACTTTGGGCATCAGTTTTTATTTGCATGGTTATTTTACATTTTCTTTTGGCTGTACTGGGATTGTCTTTGTCTGAGCATCTGATACTGTTGATATTTGGGTGTCTGTCTGAATTGCTGTTTCACATGAGGTTACTTGCTCATTAACCTTTCCCTGTGCTGATTTAATGGCATGTAACTGTAGTTTTAATTCTTCGATTTGGGTCTCCAATTTCCTAATTATTTTTTGATGTACACACATGAAGAAATCATTAAAGCTTAAGCCATCACTGCTGTGGTCATGATTTATGGAGCGTGTAATTGCCCGACACTCTGGAGGGGTGTTAATTTTATTGCCTGATTCATCTAGGTCAAAGACTTTAGGAGCTGTTTTATGTTTGGTACTACATCTAGTTACTGGTGTAGATGTCAGCATATAAATGCCTTTAGTAATAATAATAATAATAATAATAATGAGGACTTTGTATAGAGCCTAATCGTTAGAAGCTCTAAGCAGTTTAAAACATTAGACAACACCTATAACATAAAACAATATATGATATGATTACAAAAAACATACACCATGAAATTAGAAAACATAAAAAGCATGCTGAAAATATTTAAGGCAGAAACATTATTAGGTCTTTAAGTTGGTTCTTGCAGTCGAAGACCTAACTATAACCCTAACCCTTCAGCCATATTGGATTATAACTCCAAATCGTCATCTGTACCATTGTTTTCATTTTCACAGTGAACATGACTTTCCTGCATGGGATTATCTGAGTGGCTCTGATCTTCAGGTATATCATACATACTAAAGCCAGAGAATGATGCAGAAATTGTTCATCTGAGTGTGCTGAGTAAGCAATCTACAAGGCTGTTATTTTATATGTTTCCATGGGTCTGATATTGTCAGCTTGTTCATAATAGTGATATAAGGTATCCTATGATATATATATATATATATATATATATATATATATATATATATATAACTAGCACATATCCATAAACTTTTGAAAAAGGAACTTGCTTACTGTATTGGAGTTTGTATCATCCGATGTTCAGATATGGTAGATGTAGCTCAGTTTCAAATTAATCCACTTTGGTACTCATCTTGGATAACCTAAAATACTTTGTTTTGAACAAGTTCCCAAAATTATTTTGAATAACTGAAAGTGTGCACATTAAATTTCACTTACACTAACTTAATATTGTCATAAATCCACAGTATAAATTATGGCATTAGGTATTAGCATATTTAACACCAGTTTTTACACCAAGTTCATTGAACTAGGTGGAACTGTATTAAAACCATACATACATGGCAGCCATCTTGTACAAAGCAAATATTATGCACGGAATAACTTAAAGAACTGTTAAACCATGTAACCATGATTAATTACAAATAAAATTTATATATTTTTATCAGGATACCATGGAAAAAATAAAAAAACAAACTCATGATCATAAACAATGAAAAAGAACTTAGTTGTATTTAATTTTCACATTGCATTGAATTTTTAGTTATGCCTCTTTGAAGAAAAGTTTATTAGGCCCTACTTCTCAATTTTTCTCTAGATATCAAAGACTCATATTCTGTATTAGACTTAAAGATTGTATATAAAACAAATAATGTGACAGACTAAATTTGAAAGTTTAGTGAACAAAGCTTAGCATGGGCAATAACTCAGGCATATGTTGTTAACGTCCCTGCATAATCTTGTTAATAATATGAAATTTCAGAAAAACATTTGATGAAAATCTATCCATAACTATGCATACTAGTGTTTTTATAAACCATCAGGAGCAAATCAAGAACCATAATTCTTTAAAATATTGCATCATCTTTAAACCACTAAACTCATTTGACACCTTTCTCAAACTGAGCAATTTAGCTGAAATCATATAAACACCCATGGATGACATAGAGCTCATAAGCCCATGCACAGACAGATGAATGAACTGACAGATACTATTTATATGTCCGTGCACAAAGTGGCAAGGTACAGTAAAATGTTATATCAAAGCCATTGCAGGCAGTGCAGACATGGCTGTGTATATTTTTGAAAACTACTGTGTACAATGGTGGTCATACATTTTACCTATGTGAAACATCACACACATTGATATCAATTACTAAAAATGGCTACCAGCTCACTTTTGGACAAGGTGAATCAGCATAATGGTGATCAGTGTTCTTTTCTGTGTTTATTTTTCTTACTGAAAACCATGACCAGACACAAAATATCTGAATACTTTCCAATATTCAGTTACAGTAATGATGGAATATCAAAGCCTGTTGACTGTGTAATTCTTGGTCTTTCTGGAACAGTATAATACACAAATTGCTGGCATTTCATCACCACAATATGTGTCATGAATATTTTTAGGTGAACATTTCGAAGGAACTGACCCCAATTAAATTATGTGAATGACGTGTTCTTATGTGTGATTGATGTTTAAACATATAAAGAAAGACTTATGTATGTAGGAACGTGACTATTTCTAATCGTTCATTTACTGCATAAAAATGTTTGTTATAAATAGCTGATGTATCAGTCTAGAAACTTTGCATGTGTATTTCACACATTTCATCAAGAAATTAATCAATGTTTTTTGTATCAGGCATTAGTGATGTTATTATCCTTCTCTAATTCTGATGTGCAAATCGATAATAAAGTAAAGAAAAGAGAAACTTTATTTCGATATCAGTTTTACAAACAAATCATAATTTTTACAATTTCCCCCAAAACGAATACATTATGTTCATTAGTGTTATGTGTTGGAAAGAGTATCACTAAAAGATTATACATGTATTTATACTACATGCATAACACATTTCCTTAATTAAAAAGACATATAATTGCATTTCGTCTTGAAGTATAATTGTAAGCATACACTGCATGAACTGTTATTATAAGTAATACAAAAACAGCTATCCCAAAATATGACAACCACATCAAAATGATACACATTTTACACATAGGACTATATGAAAAGGAAACAAAAATGATATCTATGAATATGATTAGTTTCAACACATTTTAGGCACATAAACACATCTGTAATGTATGCATATGAGTTTTATCCAAAGTAGATTTGCAAACAATAAAAAAGGATGACAAATAAATAAAATGTACACAATTATTACTGAACACACTCAAATGTGTAAGATGATTATATCAAAACATTACATTGCGAGGAAAGTATAAATCAAAACAACTTTATTGTCTGATTATAACTATCATGAATCACTATGTGTTGCTAAACGTCACTGTGCTTTGTCCAAAAGTAATATAGTGGTAGCCAGGTACAATGAAATCATGGTCTATTGTAACACCATTTAAATGTGTCTAATATTATCGTATTGAGAGTGGCTAGTCATCCACAAATAAAATATGCAATGAATTACAAAACATTTTGGTCATCAGCGTCTCTGCTTTCGCTCATTAGTTGCTAGCACAAATGCAAATCTTAATAATTGTAAAAGAATAACTGTTTTGCCACACACCACCTGCTATATATACATGTAAGATTGTCTGCTTGAGCAAATTTGATAATTAATATTTCATAAACAAATGACAAGCATATTTAAATGTCAATCGAGCTACTGAAGCCTGCTATGGAAGACTAAATATCAGCACCGCTCAGATGGCCTAAGTGGTTAGAGTGGCCGCCTCTTATGCTGGAGGTCACGGGTTCGAACCCAATCCAAGTCATATCAAAGACTTATAAAGATGGCATTAACAGCATGATGCCCCAGTGCTAGACATCATTACAAACTGAGCCACTGCAGACATTAATGGAATTTTGTTTAAAGCTTCATTAAAAATCCAAATCACGCACACACACCAATTATATTTGTTGATATACTGATTCAATACACTATAATATAGTTACTATACACTTACTAGAAGTGTATACTTTAGTCAATAACATAGCTTCTCCGTATCAGACTTAAGATGCAGTTTTCATGATTGCAGAAATGGCAACCTAGATATCCAAGGGTTAGTTTCGCAGGAGCTATATTAACCACACACCATCCCATTTGTTTGTATAGCTACAGATTTCAAAGCAGAAAAGCATTAAGGATATAAATATGCACAAAACTTAGTTATCTCATTCATCAATGTATGATATCTAACCTGACTGTTTCTAGGGGGTTCCACACACTGTCAACTTGCATGCATTTCAAATCAAATAGGGAATTCTTTAGGAAAACAATCACATATTTGCATGGGCAAGATATGTGATGTAGTTCAGTCTCTGATAATCTCAATAATTCCATAACTTTTTGAGTTACATTGTTATGTACATCTGAATTATGTTAATTTTCAAGATTATAGATTGAAAGGGTCATTTAGTAAATAACATATTGAATATTAATTGTCTTTATAATTGTGGGTTTCTACTGTAAATTGAGGTCATCTATTTCAAGATATTGAGCTCTACTTTTATTGAGGTAAAACACGATGATGTGATTTACGTTCAGGTAATGAGTTTTCTTGAAAACCTATGATATCGATGACCTAATTTCTGACTGGCTAGATGCTACATTACCTGACCTTTTTGACAGAGTTGGGAAAATCTAGACTGAATATTTGGCTCTCATCCATTTCTGTATTACGTCTTAGTTTTTCTGTACATAAGGGACGATTTGCTAAGTATGTATTATTCTTGCATACACTTAAGTCTTAGAGGTGTAATTTAGTTGTAATCATTTGAGAGGACTTATTCATTTATTTCAATTATTCATCAGAATTACAAACTTCTCGGCTTTCACATTTAGTGGCTGTTTTGAATTACTGTGAAATCATTTAAAGCCATTTTGGATTATATCATTGTGATATATCAGGATTACTGGCACAGCAGGACAAAAACCTGGACTGCATTTGGAATTCCACTGGAACACATTTGGAATACTTTTGGAACTTGATAGAACTTTTATGACTATTTGGGCTTAAATTCACCATCCTATATGTTATTCCATTGCATCTTTATGAATATGAGCATAAGAGTTCTGTGTTTTTAATTATTCATTTTTTTTAAAGCTATTAAAACCAGACATTACCAGTACTGGAAGCAGACATTACAATGTTTACTGTAGCGAACTCTTTCAGAAACGAGAAAGGACAGTAAGCAGTCTGCCTAATTGTTTACAAAGAGCGCTTCTGTTTGATTTGAAATGATGGTAAGTTCACAGTTTTAGGAACACCCTGGCAACAATCAGGCTGAATTATAACTTGATGAATGAAATGACTAAGTTTTATTGATATTTCTGATGCCTTTTGTTTTTAAAATCAGTAGGGGATACAGACATATGGGGTTGGGGTGCAAATACCATATATATCTTTTCATAAGAATATACATATCTGTACATAAATGTCCAGTGAGAATAAAGCATGTATCCATTCCTTTAATTCTAGAGCCTTTAATTCCTTCAACATTTAGTATGCCAAAACAATAACCATAATTATTAGTTTTCATCATAATTATCTGCATCACTCTATTCTTTTCATCTATGCTGCCATTTTTCCATCTATTTATAGTTTATCTTACTGGTTTCTTGTCATCTACATTCTGCTTTTTTTACATTGATTTACTGAGAAACTAAATTCTATGTACCATTACGTTGTATTGGTGTGAAGTACTTTTTTTAACCTGTGTCAATGTCAAAAAAATGCCTGTTCAAAAAATGTATCCTCTTTCCCTTGTAATTTTCCAAATTTTGTCAATTTGGAATGCAGATTGTACAGTAAAATTTCATAATAATTCTGCAAATTTGTATTCTTCAATCCTTAAACTTTCTACAATATCAAAAAATCCACAGTGCACCACAAGTCCTTCATTCTGGTCTTTTATGATCAAAGCAAAACATGATGGAATGTTTCATAAGTGCAAGAAGTGTGTGTATGTGTGTGTGTGTGTGATTTGGATTTTTAATGTAGCTTTAACAAATTTTCAGTCATATCGCTATGATGTCTGCAGTGTGGCAGTTTATAGTGATGTCTAGCACGGGGCATCATGCCACATACATGTAGCACGATGTTCCACCCAGTCACATTATCCTGACACCAGGCCGACCAGTCCTAACACTAACCTCTTAATGCTGAGCGCCAAGTGAGGCAGCTGTTAATACCATTTGTATAAGTCTTTGGTATGACTCAGCCAAGGATTGAATCCATGACCTCCCGCATCTAAGGCGGACACTCTAACCACCAGGCCACCGGAGCGGTCTGACTGCAAGAAGAGCTAATCCAAGTCCCAACTTTATCAGTGTTCAATAAATACACTGGTATATCAGTGGCCCTTTTATTTTTCAATCCTTGCATTTTCTACAATATCTAAATCCACTCTGTACCACATGTCCTTCACTCTGGTCTTCTCTGCCTGGTAAAAGCTGTGTTGCGTCTGTTCGCTGATGTCCTTCGCATCTGAAATAGTGAAAATAACCTCCTCTCATTCATGTAAATTTTGCAAATGGATGTCTTCAATACATAGACATATTTCCTCATTAAAACTTTCCAATTCAATAAAGAAACATCTTATCACTTTTGGGTGATCAACTTGTAAAATAAACTCTTGTAATCTTAAAAACACTATGTAAATTTTTAATTCTTTGAATTGAGTACTTGTTGTCAAGTTAAATACACATTTGTCCGTTTTGAAAGATCCCAAGCAATTTAACAGGCCACTAGGTGGAAAGCTAAAAAAAAAAAAAACAGTCCCTTCAAGGGACTCAGATGCTCTACTGGGCCAGATTAGGAGAAATGGTGATACAATTCTTTTGATGATTGCTAACGTGGCAGACATACCGAATGTCTGAATGTCAACATATTTATTTGGGACAAACTAAACATAAAAAATGTAGCTGTTTAGCAAAACCCCATGCTGCTGTGACCTTCCTTTCAGAAGCAATGATACTATTATGAAGACGGCCACAATGGTGGCCATACTGGGTATCAGATTAGTACCATTGTCATTTAGGACCGACTAGACATCAAAGAAAGATTTCTGGTGAAGACCTCATGGCAATATTACTTTTCATTCAGTAGTGTTAACAAGATTTACAGATGGCCACATTGACGGTCATACTGGCCATCAACTTGGCAGCATTTTTACAAGTAGACATCATAAGAAGTTTATTAGTGAAAATCCCATGCTGATATTATCATTCATCCAGGATGAGTAACAATAACAAGATTCTGTAGATTACCACTGTCGTTGCCATACTGGACATTAGATCAGCACCATTTTTACTTAGGACATGACATCACAGGAAGTCTTCTGGTAGAAACCCTATGTCAATATGAGGAGTAGTGATAAGATTTTATACTGGACATAGACACCATTTTCATTAAGGACAAACCAGATACCACAAGAAGTTTTTGGGTGAAACCCCAGGTTGATATGATTCTTCAATCTAAGAATGAATTGTAATATTTTCATATATGTGGTGGCTATATTAAATGCCAGGATAGCACCATTTTCATTTAGTATCAACCTTACATGAATGTTTTGGGGAAAGCACAATGCTGATATGACCAGTCATCTAGGAGAAATAGCAGTAACACAGCTTTCAAGACACGTGGCACGCATATTACAAGTCAAGTAGGCACCCATTTGCCTGGAATAACAAGCCATCATTGGACTTATTTCAGTGGAAATCCCAAGCTGATATGACTATTCATTCAGGAAAAATAGTGAACTAAAGATTTTGAAGATGGCCACCATGGCAGGCATACTGAATGTATGAATGGTACCATTTTCATTTAGGATCAACTAGACATTAAAACTTGTTGTCTAGTAAAAATCCCATGTTGATATATTCAGCAATTCAAGAGCAGTGATAATATTTTCAACATAGCATCTGTGGTGTGTTATGTAAATTTCATTTACATTGTGTACCTGACTTTTGTCATGTTTGTGACTGAGGATTGTGGAGTTTTGCCTATTTGACTTTTTTGAGAATTATAAGTTTTAAATGGAATGTTTGATAAAATTTAAATTTCATGCTTAAACAGTGTATCCCCCAGGGCAGTAAAATTGAGGTTAAAAAAACCCGTGGTGTCAGAACTGGGGGTCAAACAACTACGTGGGGGTCAAAAATGTACTGAAAATGTTTCATCTGACCCATACTTTTTCAGCTTGAAATAGGATATTGCAACTTGTTCAACATACTATCTTTCTCTATAAACATACAAATAAACCAAAATGCACAATTAACAAACAAATGCATTACCCAAATAAAGAAAAAACTTGTATTAGTTAATTTATCTTTTAGTTTAAAGTTGTTCATCTTTTTGTAGCAATATTATAGACCAACATATTACATTTAAGCGAATACAAAAAGCCAAATAATTTTTTTAACCAAATGGCAGTTAATTTACTGCCTGTGATATAATATCTATACTATCAACAGTTTCATTGTACTTCGTCTAAGAACACGTTTATCAGAAAATCAAAGAGGCTAATGATTCATCTTTCTAATAAATCACACCTGAACTTTAAGATCTTTCTTTTATTGCAGTAAAGTTAAAACCCAACAAAATCTGCAATAACCCCCTAACGTTGTAATCCAAATAACTTATTTGTCCCTGCAAGTTTACTGACTTCTTTGTTGTGAAAGAATGTATTAGGTGCATGGTTCCCACGCTTTCCTAAAGATAAATGTTCAGGTCGTTTCCAGGTCTTTTCCGGGATGAAATTAAGTTTGTCAAGGTTCACATGTGACCATTACTGAATGGAATAAAAGAAAATTTTAAATTATAAAACATGCATTTTCTAAAACTAAAAATGTTTCTCTTTCAATACTCTCCAAAACGTCTAAGTCAGAAAAGATGATCATGTACAGAACCACAAAATGCAACACAAGAAACAGCACTGATTATATTCCTATAAATTGGTATGTAAAGTCATTGCAATATACGGAATAAAAATTCTAACTTGATTTTGCTGACCTGTGTTATGTTGTTAAGTGGGAACAGCATAATGAACATAAATTAATTTTGTTGCATTTCAAACCTTTATTTTTAAAGAATTATATAGTAATATGTATATGCATCTTACAGAAAGTAAACATTTCCATTATAAAAAAGAATAAATGCAAATAATTAGAATCTTCGTTTGTAACGAAAAGAGTTTAACCCTGAACTTATCTGTGCCAATAAAATCCCATGCAAAACTTTTCAAACAACCTAATCTCCTTATGACGATCTGGTTGAAAATCCATTATTTAAAAAACATTTTAAAAGGGTTGATTTAAATTTTGACAAAAGACCTTCAAAATTATATATGTTGTATAAAAAAGGACTGAATTTTCTGTAAACTCAACTTGTCTTCTTGTAATTTGTTAAACCAGTCCCCAAACCTGTATTGATACAGGGGCTCGTATCATTTTTTAATATCTAATACAAGGGGCAACAATTTATTTCTCATTTCATCTCTGAGATTCAACAATTTGATTACAAATTTGCCTTAAAATTAATAGCAATCCGTTTTCTAATCCGGGTATCCTCTGAATATTCCCACCCCATGTTTCATATTTGGACATTTGTGTGTGGAGTCATTGCAACTGCATATTGAACATTTTGAATTTGCTGCCACCGTGCGGTAGCGACTTATGGCAGTCACTTACCAGCGGACCTATAAAATTTAAATGTGTTTGCCATATTGGACATCAGATTAGTATCATTTCGTTTAGGACCAACTAGATATCAAAACATATCTTTTATACAAAACTCCATATGGATATGACCATCTCTGCTCAGGACAAGTAGCGATATAAAAAGATTTTCAAGATGTCCACTGTGGTGGCCATCCGATCAATGCCATTTTCATTTAGGTCAAAGTAAACCATACCAAGAATGTGTTTATAAAGTCTAATGGCAATCCTCCAAGTAGTTTAGGAGGAGTATTAATAACAACTTTTATGTTAATGGCTGGATGGATGTCGAATGATGGACAGATGACAGGGCATCCTTTAAGCTCTTCTGGTCTATGACCAGTAGAGGTAAAATTTTAATTAATACTTGAAGCCAACTTTGTGAAGTTTGATTTTCATTGTTTGGCATTCTTTATGGCACATGCTTATTGATTATATAAATATATACTGGACATTCTGGTTTTTACACATTTAAGATATGTTGATTCTGATGGGAACGACAGATGGAGAAGACGGAAGGGAGGGAAACAGAAGAAGCAGAAGAAAATAAAAATGAAATAAGCCTAAATATGGAAAGACAAGTATGAATAAGATGCAAAGGGGCAGATATATATGGGAAAAGAAAGTAGTTCCAAAAATGATATTGCCAATGTGGCAATAAAAGTGGTATATCCACTGTCAAGATATAATTTTTCTCTCTTTTATATAATTCAATATCTCGTTATGAAATATGTAATAAATGCCATATATCTCTGGAGATAAAAAACGGTGATACCCATGCCCCTCAATCTGCCATTCTATCACACCCTAGTTAAGGTTTGATTTACATTTTACTCTATGTCACCTAATAACTTTTGTCCATAACTGTAAGTTGTAAATAAAATGTTGACCTCAGTCAGGGATCTGTCCCGATTAATCTACCAGTACAATGTCATGAAAAACAGGTCATACAGTGATTGGAGCTGATGTGGTTTCCATGTTGCAAGAAGGAGGAACTGTAGAGGTCCTACAAATAAACATCCTAGGCTAACTAGGTCAGTAGTGGTGTTCCAAGTTATCAACAGGAATAAACAGCAGTGAATAGACAATGATGTTTTCTCATAGAACCTCTAAGAGTGCCATAATTCAATCTATCCAATCCAGTGGAACCTGGACTAAGTTCTGGTTCATCAAGAAGTTCATCTCCATGTAAACTAAGTCCTGTAAAGAAAGAAGTTCCAAGATCTTGAGGTCGGGTCTAAGACACAATTGAGTTACCACAGCCCAACAATCAAACAGATCCCGATGAAGGGACAGAACCTGAGCATTGTGGATCAGCGAGTCATCACACTACTGGAGAATTAGTGTTCTAATAAATGAAGGCTGGCTGCTACTACATTATGTACTGTACTTCAGCGTGGTGAGTAGGTGCTATAGTACTGTGAATTGTAGAGGGGACATGAGATTGTCGGTCTGCTGTAGATGATGTAAGCCCTCTAGCTTTCCTGGTTCATGTGACCTAATGAGGAGGTAATGTTGGTGAGCCACATCATCAACTCTACTGTGTAGGCAGGGTGCAGTAGCCAACGGGGTCATACTGGGCCAGAGACCTTGAGCTGGAGGGCTCCACACCCTGTAACGACCAGTTGGAATAATACGGAAGATGGGATACTGATCTGATCCCCTTTCCAAGTCTGAATCCAGTGAGCAGACTCCCAATCCTGCTCAGGATGGGATTGGTATATTGGGGTACTAAGTATACACCCTATCCACATACTGTGAGGCCACTGAATGATAGCAGAGGATACCTCATCCTCAAAGGAAACATCACTCAGGTGGGTGTACGGCTGATCATTCCCATCTGAGAGGACAACACTTTACCCATAAAATGTTGAAGGTGGTGCTCTACCTCCCTTGTGGGAGGGAGAACAGGTTCTCTGAACATGAAATGTGTGGTACACCACATCCCTATTGGGATGTGGAAACGTCAGGGTAGATATGGACCAGCCTTTAAGTTGACAAGAAACATTTTGACCTGCTAAGACTGTCTCAGAGATTTTCTCAATTATGGAGGATTCTGCAAGAAGCGTAAGTTCTGCTTGAGGCTGAATCCAAGATCTGGTCCAAAATGGAAAGAACTGAGTGCTAGATTGCTGGTGGCACAAGTCCTTGTCATCCAAATAATGGGAAGGAGTAGACCTGTTATGAGGCATTAGTGGTCATGCTTCTACCTCAAACTCATTGGAGTCTATTAGATTAGTGAGGGTGTAATCATCTTACAGCATGGCTGGGCATCATTATGTTCTTCAGTTGTGGAGAGGGCATATGATAAATATGTGTCATGTCCCGTAATTCTGCATGCTATTGTATTATGAATTATAGAAGGGAGATGAGATCTTTTGTCTACTCTGGACAATGTACACTTCTAGCTTTTCTGGTTGATGTGACCTGGTGAGGAGGTGATGGCGGGATATGAGCCACATCATCACCTCTAATGTGTGGGCAGAATCCAGTAGCCCACAGAGACATACATGACTTATGAGCCTTAGTTAAAAGGTTTCCACATTCCATAATGATTAGTTACAATAATTGGGAAGGGGATATGTTGGCAAACCCCCAATCCTTGAACATAATGGGATGGTAGAGGAGGGTACTCAGTCCATACCCTATCCCAATACCATGAGACAACTGGAGAATAACTCATTCTCAACTGATTCATCACTCAAAAGCGTGCAGTTCTGGTCATTCCCATCTGAGGTGCACAACATACATGCCTTACAATGTTGGCAGAGGTACACCACCTCCATTGTAGGACGCAGTAACAGGATATCCTGGACATGAGATTGCAGTGCGCCACATCCCTGTTGGGAGGGAGCAACATGCTGGTCTAGGCACAATGTACGCAGTGCATCACCTCCCAGAGGGGAAGGGGCAACACACTATCATGGATATGAGATCTGCCATGCAACACCCACCTAACAGGAAGGGGCAACATGCTGTCATCACGATGTCTGTGGTACACCATCTTCCTTATGGGTGGGTCAACATGTTATAATGGATATGAGGTGTGCGGTACATCAACTCCCTAATGGAAGGAATCAGCATGCTGTTATCAATATGTGTACAGTGCACCACCTCCCTAGTGGGAGGGAGCAAAATTCATTTGTGGATATGAGGTGTGCAGTGCACCACCACCATAAAGGGAGGGAGGATCATGCTGTTGTGGATATGATGTGTTCTGTGCAACATCTTCATCCTTTTGGAAAGAACTAAATTATACTTGATTAATTTCGTTAAGTTTTAATATAGCAATAGATTTTAAAACGACTTTCAATAAAACATGACTCTTGCATAAAATATGTGGAATACCAAACCACACTTGCAAATATGACAGTAATTTGTTGGGTAACTTTCTACACGTCTAACAAACAAGATTTACATTGTTCATGTTGGCACAGATGTAGTTGGTGCTGCCAGAAAACTGACACTATCTAATAATGCAATTAAACACCAACTTAAGATACTGACGTCAATGCACTCAACAGTTATTGTATGGGTAACTTAATTTTCAGGGTTAAAACTGAACATAATAAGCTCACAACCACATGTTATAAGGTATAACGGTACCAATTGCGCAAGTCCAGGTGGGCGGAGCTTAAGGTGTATGGAACATTGTATTCAGAATTAAAGAACAACTCTAGCTGTGATTGGTGCATTATGTAAGAGTTGTACTTTCTGTATGGCTTAAAAAAAATGTTGAGCCTCTTGGCAACATGTGAGTTTGTGTTAATTTCTATCTAGATCATATTTTGTATTTTTTATGATTTTTTTAAAATATGGTACACATGGCTGAAAATGTGCTTGTTGTGACTAGATAACTCTAACCACTGTCTAGTTCCAGTAGAGTTATCTCTCTTAAATGCAATTGAGTACCTGTTTATGTCATTGTCAAATTGACAATCTAGCATTGTTCTATATGGCAGTGTGTGACATGCATGCCCAAGTAGGACATAAAGTATATTTATTTCACAGAACATTAGCATTGAGGTATATGGAGAAACAATTGGTACCGTGATACCATAAACAATGTTTCCATCATGTGTATGTTCCTGCTACACGAGTAAGCCACTTTGTTTATATTTAGAGATCTCCATATTGGAGGTGCATATTCTCTAAGTTATTTAGTTGTGCTGCAGAAAACTCGTCCAAAATCTGTTGATTTTTTAAAATACAGATTTAACCCACTAAGTTAGTGTTAATAAGACATCAAGCATGCATGGAGGTAAGTTCTAAGAACATCATGGCAGATGCTTCTTACAATGAGGCAGTCTTCGATCATGAGTCAAGTTCAAAACAAAAAGAAGGTTGTGAGAATCCGTTATAGTGCATATTACACAACATTACACATCAGGCTGATTACAGATAATGTTTATAAAATTGTATTATAACTAAATTATTTACCTTTGAAAAAAATATTCTTCTTAACAGAACCTTGGATTAGTAATATTTTATTTGAAAGAAACACAATTTAAAGTTTTTAGGACACCCATTCCTTGTCATTGAAGAGCCTACAAAAGCATCCCATGCACCTGTCCATAAAATATGTGAGTTACTTTATCCATTTTTTTATATTTAACACTAAGAACAATATCATGATTATCCTTGTGATGACCCATATTGTCAGATATATTCAACAAAGATATATCTTACATAATGAATCATATCATAATAAGTGTAAAAGATAAACATACAATCTTTTGTTTAGCAAGGTATTACAATTACTTTATAACAGCAGTCAGTTGATCAGTAAGCCTAGTGAATAGATATTGAGAAAGGTTGAGTTTCTGTTTACTTTATTGTAAACCCCATACACATTTAGTAATTTTGGTAATTGTTGCAGCCTTTATTCTTGATGGCTTGCATGTCTAGATCTGATATCATAAAGTAATCATGATCAAAGAGAAGCCCGATGCATTGCCAGAGTGATACAACAATCTGGCATCATGGTGGTGTAGTGGACATTTTATAAGTAGAAGCAATGACAAACGACATCAAATGGTATAGATAGCTGGTATGAAATGCTTTGTATGACACACTGCATATTTTAGGAATGCCCTTTTGAATTTTAATGTGAAAAAGGCACATGGAGAAGTCAGAAGACAACTGTACAATAATTTGCTATAGAAGTGCATATTAATAAAATTTTACTCTAAACTTTCCAATGTGTAATTTTACCTAAGGCTTTAGAACAGCACACCATGTCACAGCTTATATAGATCTGAGAACTATATCTGAAAACAAAATTAGTAGGAAGCCATTGTGAATGAAAACTCACCTTGATATGCCATTGTTGGACCTTCCACACAGCAGATAGAGTAGCAACAGTAGCAGCATCTACAAGATGTCATTTTATTATGGTTGCAGAAGTTAGGCCAACCACATCCCCATTTCTTCGAACAAGAAAGGCATCCTCCACAACGTTCCTTTTTACTTTTATCAAAAAGATTCCCCAATTTACTGCCTGGTCCACAGAAGAAAAAACTGCAGCATCCTTTCAATGGACAATACCAAGTCACATAGCAACACTCCTTTTCATCATAGTGGTCATAAATCCTGCAGCATTTACAGCAATCCAGACATCCACAACAAAACAGGATACTGAAGATGAGTAACCCCAATAACAGGAGGAGTAAGAGAAGCAGTAGAAGAAGATCTGTAATATAAATTTGTCCTTAATTCACACTCTAAAACAGTAAAATCGTGTAGCTATAATTATGTTATTAGGTTCAGGTATGAATAATATATCAGGTCTCACAAGATAGAATAAACTGAACTTGTTTGGAATTAGCAACATGAAAGAAGGACTGAACATGGTATTAATGATATCTATGGTTATAGTGACTTGAATGTCACTACTTAATTAAAACAGAAAGTAATTGTTGGATGCAACAAAGCCCAAAGGACCCAAAAATATCATATAATTACAACAAAGGAAAGATCAATGGCAAGATCAATGCATCTGAGTCAAATATGTCACTGATCATATATGCAATTTTTTATAACCTGTATGACAAACAACTAAATACATTCTTGAAATTTCTGTAAAAATCACGCCTATCTCTCTAGCCCAGCCCACAGGGATCAGATCTAAATTCCAAACGTTTTGGCACAATCTACATCCATATGAACATCACTGACCCTATTCTCATATGTATTGTATTAAAGCCATACGAGGAGTTCAAAGATATTATATGCATACGATCATATACAAAATGTACAATCATCTGAATGGTCATACTGCATCACAATATATCTGTACTTCTTTGAATGTGTGGGTGATATGACATTTACTTTTGTCATACAGTAGTTAATACCAAGGTTAATCATCATCATCAAAAAAAAAAATTCATGACTTCATGAACAATCATTAACTGTTCATGAATATTCATGAACGTTCTTCATTTAAGTTCATGAACAAATCTTCATGACAGTTCCACAACGAAGTTCATGAACACGTCAAGAATTCTGATGAATCATGTACTTGGAATTCATGAACACACTGATGAACTTTTATGAACTATTATCATATCTTTGAAGTTCCTGAAATGTCATGAACTTGGTTCATGAACAATTCAAGTACTTTTGATGCACTACCAAGATATTTCTAAACAAATATATATTAAATATCTATATCATTATATTCATAAAATGTTCATGAAAATTCATCAAACTTCTCAAAATATTAGTGAAATTTAAATGAAGGTGAATATTCTTTCCTTTCTTAAACGATATGATGCTGTATAAATGTTCATACATATCTTTAACTCAATATTTGTGTACTTAACCTGAGTAGTTCTGGATTAATATGGGAAATATTTTATGCCAGCATGAACAAACTGTATTTGCTTTAAAAAGCTTTCAATGACTTTGTTCTAACGTTTTTGTCCATTACTGTAATAAGCTGCATATTATATTGACTTAGTCACTGTTAGCCAGTTTGGCGTAAAAACCGAAATATGTAAACAACGATTATCCTGATTGGATGACTGTGAAAAAATACGTGATATGATTGGTTAATATACGCGCAAGCTTTCAACATTTGAGCATCCTTTTCACCAGAAACGAAAGAGCACACAGACGGTCAGGTAAAAATCTCAAGCAAAACCTGTGGACTCCGTGGAACAGACAGATGAGAATATTTTCAATATCATTTTTTTAAAGTAGAAGTGCAGAGAAGCGATTATGAGGAATATGAAGGAAATGATTTGGTGAGAGCAAAATTAGACGGAAAGCATACCCAGCCGGGATGATCAAAATTGCGGTGAGTATCATTTTCTTGGTCATTCGTGATTATTTCAGTGGAAGTTATATGGATATTTTATTGTTTTTTATATGTCATCATATTATTTATAACCTAGCTAATGATACACGATTTTACCCTGACCTAATTTAAACTTGCTCATTGAAGTTTTAAAAATAAGTAAACATTATCATAACAACCCCCCTCCTTCGATTTCGATACCACACGCGGTACGATAGGAATTTAGATGTTCAATATCGTTTTCTTTTACATGACATCACTATTTCTATAATCTGATGTAATTTGGTAATTTAAAAAAAATAGTTAATGTGTGAAACTGCACAATATAGGTGCATATTACAACGTGATGAAACCGGAAGCAGCGATATGCAACATTCGGAGTGGATGCATTAGTGACATACTAAGGGCCTATACCACACAAGTCTGACGTTTTATCAATACAAAAAGGCGAAAATATTTAAAAGCACGAAATAACCGTTATCTGTAATTATATATATATATATATATATATATATATATATATATATATATATATATATATATATATATATATATATATATATATATATATATATATATATATATATATATATATATATATATATATATATATATATACAGATAAGGTTATTTAGTGGAACGATGTTGTCAACAAAAAAATTGTCATATTTTATTGATTAAAAGATCCGACTCCTGTGACTGTTATAAACCTATGGCTAGACAGCTCCAGTTAATATAAAACTAGTGACAGAAATCTCCAATAATATAAATGCTCAGAAAGTTGTGTATGGTGTTTAAGGGATTAAATATTTTTTTGAGTTGGATGATAGTTATTCCAGTACATAACGTGGGGTACAACAATGTGCTAAAAGCTAAAAAAATGAATGTTGATCAGAGATTATCTGTAATTAATTAACTTTACCTTTCTTTCAGACCAGACAGCAGAAAAGTAACATTATTCCAGGATGAAGTTTGTAGGTTAAGGAGGACAATTTTAAAACTGGAGGATCCTTTGGCCAAGATGGAAGATACGTTAAAGTGTGACTGCTGCAGATCCAAACAGTAATCGGATGGAACAGCTTAAGTTGCAGATGGAGATATTCAGTAGTTACAATGTGCAGGATTTGATTAAATTATAAGCCCTGAACATCTTCAAAAAAGAGTTATCAGACAGGTCAGTCTCTTGGAAAAAGATTGGTCAGGAAAAACCCCAGTTGAAAGACAGCCGGGCCTTGACAATGAAATATGCTTCAACAGTTGATTGCACACAACTGCCCCAATATCTCTTGAAAATTTCAAAGAAAAATTGCAAAGATACAAAAAGTGTTGTTAAGAGCAAAAAATAGAATATAACTTGTCAGTTTACATGTTATTTGTTGTATAAAATACATTTATCTGAAATTAAATACAGTTTTTAAGATAATATGTTTCATTTTATACTGTATTAAAACCCACATATCTAAGGTTATTTTATGATTCAGGATGAAATAGGTATTTGTGACTTTGTTAGGTAAACCAATTTTTTATTAGGCACTGTTCCTGATGTCATGAATCATTGAGAAACTTTGTTCATCATAGTTCATGAATATGTTCATGAATGATGATGATCCAATTTGTAAACTTTCATGAACAGTTCATGAATCCATAATTTTATGAACTGACCATTTTCAGTTCATGCACATTCATGAATAGTTCATAAACCTTTTGATGAACTTTCATGAATGGCTGATGAACCAAGTTCATGAACAGTTCAAGAACAGTTCATGCCAGTTCATGAATTATTCATGATTATTTCGTAGGGGCGCAGTCAGTTCCCAGTCAAGATAGGTAAATCTAACATTACTTCCTTATTTGGTAAAGTGTGTGTTTGTGTGTAAATCTCTTAAAGAGCGTATCTGTACAATTTTGATATCAATATTTCAGCTTGATGAGAAAACAATGTTTGTGTGCAACACGCTGTCTATCTGACCTATAACATGTTTCTATTTATGAAGGTGAGAGAGGTTTGTCTAGCAAATCTGGATCTAAAATCTAGGGATGTAATATTATATGAACTCACTTTTAACTGAAAGTATGAACTGACATAAAAGATAAGTACATTAGTGACTTTAAAGAATTTGAACATAGAATTTAAGCATTATTGATATCACCCTAACCACGTAGGTGAGACAAAATGGTAGACTGATACAATACAATAGTATACTCACCTATGCCAAAATATGCAAAGCAAAGAGACAGAGATGAAACAAATTTTAAAAACAACAACTATCAAACAAACTACTAAGGTATAATGTTGAAACGAAATGTTTAATTGCCTACCACACACGCGTATACATGTTATATCTGACTAGATGTTGATAGTGCATACATGCTTCTACTTAATATAGTTTGGTGTTTTCGGATACATCAACACAAGAAAGTTATTCAGTGTTGTGGCAATTGGAGTAAAGTGTTTTGCACAAGGACACACCAACGTAGCAGACACAACTTGATCTGATGGTAGGATATGAATCTGAGCACCCTTTTTGTCAGACACCCACACTGACCACTGAGCCACTATGGTTTCTTGCTTTATTACTAATTTCTAAATTACCTAACTGAATCTTTATTTGTTTATTTTACATTTCTTGGCAACTTACTTCGTCTGAAAAAGGATAACACAGATGAATCACTGACATTAGGGATGAACTGGTCGAAGCTATTGGTAATGAATCTGAATGCCTTTTTCTACAATTGGAAACTTTGGCAAAATGTGAGGACAGCTGAAAGGCCCGATGATCTAGTCTGTCCAAAAGGAATTTACAGAAATCCAAGATAAGACGATTTCTTCATTTTAATAGCTGAGTATTGAAACCATCGAGTCCGATATTTTTGACACTCCAACATACCAAGTTTTGTGACAAAGCTGTTTAAGTAAACATGTTCAAAAAGACACTATAAGTGTAGCACAAAAATTATTGTAATGTATAAATAGTAAGTTATTGAAGTGTATTATTTAAGGCAGAATGGTCCAAATATAGGCTCACATGTCATTTATTGTGACTTGTTTAACACATATCTGTATTATCATGTTTGCAAGCCAATGAAATTTAAAACCATGAGTCAATACTGCCGATGTTAAAATCAATGCCAGAGTGCTGACATATCAACTTGTTCATTGGATTGCACCTTATACAAAGTCTGGTTAAATTTTACTTGTATATATACAAGTTACAGTGTACATTAGCTCAATGAAATACAAAATTGCAACCAATAGCATATGACTTGACTACAAGGTTTAGCATTGTGTGGTATGGTTTTGGAATTTCTTTTCAAAAGAGTGGATATATTAGTGGTCTGATATGCACCAAAGGTATTCAGAATCAATTAAATTTGGCTATAAGTGTTTTAATGAAAACACCACATCACCACAACCATTTATGGAAGGGAAGTAGTTATAAGATTATTGAGATGGATATTTCATTAGTAACTAGCTATATACTGATATAAAAGTGTTTTTGATAAATTCCCATGATGATATGAGCATCTGTTCAGGAGAAGTATATATAAATATATAAGAAGTATACACATTTACATACATGCAGCATGATGTTCCACCCAGTCACATTATCTTAACACCAGGCCGACCAGTCCTAACACTAACCTCTTAATGCTGAGCGCCAAGCGAGGCAGCTGTTAGTACCATTTTTATAAGTCTTTGGTATGACTCGACCGGGGATCGAACCACGACCTCCCATATCCAAGGCGGACGCTCTAACCACTAGGCCACCGGAGGGGTCTTGCAAGTTAGAAGTACTGTAGTTAAAAAACAACAAAAACAAACAAAATGTCTGTAAGGCCATCTGTAGCTTTTAAAAGATTGGTCAGATTCTGGGAGGTCATACTGGCATCATTTTAACTAAAGCTGTACCGATGTCACTTTTTGCCGATTATGCCGATACCATGTGTTGTCGACTATTAAAATTGGCGAGACCGATTATTTCATTATTATTTGTTTTATAACAATGACTGGTTCAGAAACATACACCTATTAGTGTAATGCAAGCAGGCTTTTTACCGTGTGAGTTATAACATTGTTGTTTATGCGGCAAGTGAATTTGAACTTCTATACAAAAACAAACAGAAACCTCATAAGATGTACATTGCTATTTATAGAAAACAATGATCACACAAACAAACAAATTGAAAAACTTTACTGTAAAACTAACACTGATAAAACTTTTGGTTTGCCAATTCAAGATATAAATGAATGAAAATGTATTAAGCCATTACTATATTTCAATAAACGACTAAAAAATATTAATAACGATAACCCAATATTAATTAAAATTAATGATACGCATGCTTTAAGACTAAAGTTAGACATCAATGCACGCTGGCTGCAGCTAATACTTAAAGCATAGTTGAGGTAGGTTGTATTTAAGCAACAGTAACATTTTTCCCTTCTCAATAAGTATGATCCATGACCATCCCAAAATATCTGGCATGTGCCATGTAAACAGCTGCTCGCTCGGAACGCTTGAAGCTGGTTAATACAAATAGCATCTAGCTAATTTGGCCAAGTAGGTGAACTGAAACCTGTGAGTGTTCCACCAGCCGTATATGTCTTCTTCTCGTGGCAACAGAGGGCTCGCCAGATACAATTCAGGCATCGCGTCAAAGGTGTCATCCACGTGGGTTGTTTCGTTGATGGTATGGACAGGTTCATCACAAGCCACGGAAAACAAAGAGATGCGACGTTGATGGTCCAGTGACGTTTGTTTCAGTTTCAGTTTTTCTTGTTTTGGTTGGAGGTTCCTCTTGCTTGTCAGCTGATGCAACTATGATGCATTCTGTTATAAGCCACTCTTTGGATCTGGTCACACGTAATTCTTCATGAATAGGCAATGTTTGAATCGTGGATCCAAGATGGTGGTCAAGACAAGCTTCTTGTTGCTGGCAATGTCAGCAAAGCTGTTGGGTTGTTAGGCTAGGCAGGTCTCTATGAGGAGCGTAAGCCTCCAAGACTTGTTTTTGTTCATATAACGAAACCAACATATTGTATGTATAATTCCAGCATCCTGAAGGAGTTTCTTATGGGCAACGCCAAATTTTTCCTGCTGCTCTTCGAGCTGCTGTTGTGCCCGGATCGAGTGCTGAAACTTGCTGAATATGGATCGCAAGATCGCCAAAACATCTTTGACAGCTCGTTGCGACAGAAAGCCATCATTGACAATGAGCTGCAGCGTGTACAAAACAGCTGATGCTGTCGATTTCAGGCATATACATTGCTTTATCCATGTTTGCACCGCAATGTAAAAATGCATCCGTCACACAGAAGAACATGGATATGAGTTTTGGGAATGTTGTATTTCACGCATATTTAGTCCAGTCTGCTAGCCAAATATTCTTCTGTGTGTGATTCATCGAGTGGCGTTGCAGCTAACATCACCTGTTTCCGCTGAAAGACTTCCGTCAACCTGTGTGCCGTAAGACTAAACAAAGCTACGCCAATGGACGGGTCTGACCACGCATCAGAGGTCAAACTAAGGTCAGATTGGGTAGAAACTAAATCACGCATCTTGGTTTGTGTCGCCTTATGCATATCAGGTATCAAAGATGTGGAAAAGTACTTTCGACTTGGAATTTTATAGCGCGGTTCTGCCTTGGCCATTAGGCGGCGAAATCCAATGTCTTGAACAACAGAAAATGGTTGCACATCTACGGTGACCGGGTGGGTGTAGTGCCATGAACTCTGCAATAGCTTTATGCCAACTCATAGCTCTTGGGTAGTCAAATGCAAATGGCTGATTCCGTTCCAGTTTGGCGTCAATAGTCAGAATAAGAGGAGTGACTGCAGCTGCTGAGGTTAACTGCGCAGCATCCATTTCTATCTGCCAGAAACAGGCAATGTTCGACAATGTGCTTGCAGCGCAAGTGCTGGACAAGATTTGATGTCATATAGTTTTTAGAATCCCTTCCACCTCTGGAAATGCATGCGTTGCTAAGTGTACAATTTGCCCTGGACTTGTCGGCTATATTACTTTGAAGTAATTCCAGTCTAAACGTGAGTGTTTCGAGTTCGACATTATGCATAGGCTTGGTAGTATATTTAATAGTGTACAATCACTAGTCAATATCAATAATTCAATCGATTCGCTCTCTTGAAACAATGTTTTAAATCAAATAAGTTACTATTAAGTTGTCCACGTGGCTGGATGGATGCACGCACCACGCTGCGAGTCATGGGCTGAAGCAGCTCAGCATCTGGGGTTTCCAGCGGTAATGTCGCTGGAGCTGGCATGCTAGTATCTATGTTGCATAATAGTTGTATGTTCAGCTGCTTCAGCGTGTGACCGCTATATATTGATTAGCAGAATAATGAAGGATTGGCAAAAGAAAAAAATCACTATAGTGAGTCATAGTTTCGTAGTATTTGGAAATTTCGCTAGCTATCTAATCTGCATAGCTATTTGCTAATGTGTATGATGGAAGTTTAACAGCCACAAGAGGCCTCATTGGCTGGTTGGCTGCTGTGATTGGGATGAGTGCATGAATGGCATTGTTAATTTGTCGTGTGCAGACAATCAGCGGTAGTTTACAGCAAGTGTGTTAAAAAGTATTTACTTTAAAACATATATTGTCTTTCAATTGTCCCCCAAATCAAATGTTTATTCCTTAAGTTCCACTATTTAATTCTATTTTAAATTCAAGCCATGTCAAGATCAATTTTATGACTGAATTTATATTTTGGAAATTTGTTTACATCGGCACCAGTTATTTCTGCCGATACCTATTATTCTAATAATCGGCCTGATTATGAGTATGGCCAATTAATCGTTACAGCTTTAATTTTAACCCTAAACCCTAACCCTAACCCATGATTCCAAAATGAATAACAAAATATAATATATATATATATATATATATATATATATATATATATATATATATTAAGTCGCATTGGGGACTGTTGTTTCTTTGGTACATAATAACATATTATCTCCCAAAGTGAATTGTCATGACTTAAGTCCAAAAGATAGATAGAATTTTCCATGTTAAGTAAAGAAACCAACTGGATAGGTTGATTAAGTAAGGTTGAATATATTCAACTTTACTTAATCAACCTATCCAGTTGGTTTCTTTACTTAATCAACTTTATCAAGATTTTTAACAAGTGATGGAGACACCACCTGTGAATGATACACTAAACACACCATAAATTCTAATGGAAATTAATTTACCCTGAAATACAATTCTAACTCTGTAGCTGGTACAATGTATATCTGAATAGAATGCCAAACTAAAAATTAAGATACTGGCAAGGAATTGATATTAAGCATACTATAGTCATCTTTAAAATTACATGTTCATCAAGCAATCTACATTCCTACAGACATTTTATTAATTCAGGGACCCAGTTCTAAAGAGTGGACTGACACTGAATTTCAGCTCCTTGCTTAATGAATTTATTTTAAAGCCAGTGATAATATCAATGACAGCAATCAAACCTGGGCATATCTTTGGTGCATGCATATATACCATATACACTCAGTCAATCATCAATTGCATAATGCGCATACAGACCAGGGTCTATGTTGTTTCTTCTACTGATTACTCCGGACAAACTGCCGAGACACAGATATACTGGCACATTATAATCCGAGTATATACGGTACCATGAAACTTCAATGATATGGCTGTTTGGAATATTGACATAAGGCCTAACACTTAAAGTTCTAATCCTAGCAATTCTGCTAAATCTATGGCTATGAAGATGGTGTCCTGTTGCTGAGACAACATTTCTCTACTGTTTTAAAACACATTGGGGACTGATGCCCATGTTGTTTCTTTGGTACATAAAAACATATTATCTCCCAACCTGACAACTCTGATGGATTTATTGAAATAAGAGGTCTAGATATTGAGCATATAGATATATAAGGTATGAATAATATGTTAGACTGGCTGAATTTATTTACAGCTAGGGTCAATAATTTCTATATTCTGGGTTTAACAGAAACAACGATAAATGATAATCATGCAAATGACTTGTTCTTTATTGATGGTTAAGGCACACCAATTAGATGTGATAGATGTTTCTGGGTTGAGGAATTATTGTTTAATGGTTTATCAGTTCAAAGGACACATGCAATTGAAGCAATATGGAATACGTAAATCGATCAAATACAAAGCAATTCAGGGTGGTCTTTGTCTATGGGCCCCCCTTCAGTGAAGATTGAATGGGATAAATATTTTGGAAAAGCAACTAGATAAAGTGACTGGTGACAAAAATGAAGTATACATGTTATATGTTTTCAACAGAGATCCTATGAATAATCTGATTAAAGGAAATTGTTGAAATTTAACAGAAGTTTTTGGTGTAACCCAAGTTGTGCAAAAACCAACATGAGAAAATGACCACTCAAAAACTCTGACAGATCATATCTATAAAAATAAGGAAGAGAATATGACAAAAATACAACTTCTATGGATAGGTCTTGATGATCATTTCCCTATTTTGCTAACCAGAAAATCTAGATTAAAAACGGCTCTAAAATCCCAAACTCATAAAACCTTAACATATAGGTCATTTATGATGAAGGCAAATTTCTGGAAGATCTCAGTAAAAATATCTGGAGTATTATATCAGTGCTTGATAATATATATGATGCTCTTGATATATGGATTCCTACTTTTTTATACAAGTGGTTGATGAATGTATACCTTTGAAAACACAAACTAAAACTGGACTTCCAACCTGATTGGTTGGCTCCTTGTATTCTAGATGCCATGAAAACCCATGACTATTTCAAATCTGTTGGTCAACAAGAACATTCCAAATCATGGAGAAATAAAATAAACAAAATGTAAATTTTGGTGAGATAAAACTAATTTTAATTAAGCAATACTTATCTGCCACTATTGTTTAGCTAACCTATTTTCATGCTGAAAACTCACTGTCCGTTTGATGTAAATACATCCTCCCGCAGAGTAAGAAAAAGTCAGAATGATCTTTTGCACTGATCTCTCTTATTTTGAACACCACTCTATATGTCACATGGCTATATGGAGGAAGTAGATATTATCCATCATCTTTTCACATACGACAATTACGTAAGACATCAAAGCAGGGTGCATGGAGGGCATTCGGCAATAGAGGCAGGTAAGTATTGCATAACTAAAATTAGTTTTACCACCCTTCCCAAAAACCTATATTTTAATAGCAGCAATTAGTTATACTGCTGCTATTGCATAACTGAATTTGTCAGTTAGGTGAATAGGCTGATGCTCTATTCAAACTGATCAAAAACAGAGGAGATATCATTGGATAGAAGGTTGATGTTTCTATGAGCTCCATATTGAGCCGAAACAATGGGCCTCAGAGAGAAACACAAATATGGGAGGATGCAAACAATGGTTGCAGTGCGCCACCTCCTAAATAGGAGAGCATAACCCGCTGTTATAATGTTCTACCTCCCTTAGAGAAAGGTGCAACCCACCGTTGCGGAGTACAACCTACCTAATGGGAGGATGCAAAGCACTAAAAACCAGAGACAGCCAGTATCAATAGACAAGGCATGAATCTCACATTTTTGTCTTGCAGAAGCTAGAGTGAATAGGAACACAGTAGATTGTGAGGTTTTGAGATGAAGCTTCACTCACTGTTTCACATGTGGCTTGGTTAATGACCATAAGAAATAAGATTTCACTTGGGAGTAAGAAAGTGGAAGACAGGTCTCTGGAACCCAAAACTCAGAACTCTAAACATCAGAGTGTGAAGGTGATGGAAGCTTGAGAGCCATTGAGAGTGCATGTGGAACATTGTTTGGTCTTAAAATGGAACAAAAGGAAATCAGCAATGAAGTTAAGGGGGAGGGGAGGTTATAGAGGATAAACATGTTCCTACTACACCCAATGCAGAATATTCTCCACCAGGCATTATAGACCATGAAAGTAACTCTCTTGGCCTGAATGATGCAACTGGCAACTTGGCCCAAAAACCTTTTCTGGCTGAGAGAACGCTAGAGATTGCCAGTCAATAAGCTGGAAAATGTAGCGGGCTGTTGTGGAGGAGGGATCCCCGGTCTAGTAATAGAGATTCCTCCTGCGAGGTGGAAACCTCAGTTGGTTGATGAACAGGATGAGGAGATCAATAAGTGGAACATGTTCTCAGGGGCCGCAATGTGGAGATGAGAATGATCCATGCAGAGAAGTTCAGACTCGCTGCAGAACTTTCGATAACAGAAGGAAAGTGGGAAGGCATATACGAACAGGTAATCCCACTGAAAGCTGAATGTATTGACTGCCTGTGATCTCTGAACTGGGAAGTTTGTTGTTGAGCTTGATTGTGAACATGTCCACTAGAGGTCTTCCCCTGTGGATAAACTGTGATTCTGTTACTGAGTGATGAAGATACCATTCTGTGAGGAACGCTTGGTCTGTTCTGGATAGTGCATGTATACCTTCTGCATATAACCACACGACATATAGAGTGGTGTGCAAAATAAGAGAGTGGAATGCAGAAGGTCATTCGGACTTTTTGTCCACACTGTGGGAGGATGTATTCACAATGAACAGACAGTGAGTTTTTGCATGAAAATATGCTAGCTACGCAACAGCGGCACGATAAGTAATTGCTGCTACTAAAATGATCAATCAGACAAATAAGAATTACTATCAGTCGGCTATAGAAAATAATTGCAATAATAATTCTCTGTGGAACGTATTTAACTGGGTGCAGGTAAGCATCCAACCGAAATCTAACAACTTAGCCAGGAAGGTTAAATTATTGATGAGGTTGTTGAAATAGCAAATACATTCAATGAACAGTTTTGTCCAGAATTATGGAACCCATTTTAAATTCTAATCACAGTGAACTAAGCAATCTTTGTTGAAAAGAAAATTCTACCTGACACACATTTTTTTAAACCGTGCGTTACCAAAAAAAAGGTTTTGAATTTTTTTGCAAACTGTCGCAAGGAAATCAGCATGTTTAGATAATATTGGACTTCAAGAAAGCCTTTGATCGTGTTGATCATGAAATTCTGCTGAATAAGTTGAACTGTTACAGGTTCGACAATCCTTCCTTAAACTGGTTTAGATCATAACTAAACCAAAGGTCTCAACAAGTAAGCATTGCCAACATTAACTCTCAAACTCGTACAATTCATTCAGGGGTCCCCCAAGGCTCAGTTTAGGGCCCTCTCCTCTTCCTTATCTATATCAATGATCTACCATTATTAAATAATGAATCCACAAATACAGATTTGTTTGCAGATGATGCATCCTTGTATACATCTAGTTCTGATACTGAAGTTATCCAAATGAGATTAAACTCAGACCTTATTAGACTCCCAAACTGTGCACAACAAAATAGGATGGTAGTTAATGAAGGTAAAACAAAATATATGATTTTGGGGACGTCACAAAAGCTACAAAAATCAGGGAACCCAAAACTATCTCTCGCAATAAATAATCATCTATTAGAAAATGTCAAACATGAAAAGCTTATAGGTGTGACCGTAGATAATAATGTATTATGGAATGACCATATTGATAAGCTTTGTAAAACACTGTCATCCGAAATTGCCCTACTCAGCTGAATCAAGAAATATTTACCTATGGAAACTCGCAATCTATACTACAAGTCATATATTCTTCCAACAATGGCTTATTGTTTAAATGTATGGGGAAACTGTGCTAAATCTGAGCTTGACAGGATTTATCAACTTCAGAAACGAGCAGCACGCGTAATTTTAGATGCATCTATTGATCATCTCTCAAGAGCATTATTTACAGGACTCAAATGGTTCACAATATATGACAGGAAATATTTTCACGAGGCAGTTCTTTTATATAAATGTCTACATGGAGCTGCACCAAAGTATCTTCAGGACTTATTCAGGCCTTTTTCAACACTATACCAGTTGAGATCAATATCACATGGAAACCTTCGACCACCAAGCTAAGAACAGAACAATTTAAAAAGAGCGTTCAATACTCTTGTACAGTTATTTGGAACAAGCTTCCACTACATGTAAAATCGGCTGAAAATGTTAGAGTATTTAAGAGGAGATATCATGAGCATGTATGTGTTTGTAATATATAATGGAATTTAGTATTTTAATACTAAACATGTTAAAATAAACAGTAATTATTGCTATCTTCATATAATGTGCATTGTTATACTCTCTTTAGAGGGCTTCAAGAGAGAATAGTCCTTGACTAATGAGTCACTCTCTATAAATAAAGCTTTATTATTATTATTATTATTATTATCATTATTATTATTATTCATTTAATATAGAAGTTGTCACAAACAGTGTTAGATGTTCTGGAAAAACTAAAACACAACAAAATATGAAAAAGTAATTGTATATATACACAATCTACATACTAATAGGGCAGAGGTATGATAAGAATATATCAAAGAAAATATCACAGTTGTGCTTTCCATAATACATCATAAAACATGAATAATAATAATAATTGCTAAAGAGGCCCAAGAGAGCCCTACTTGCTCCACTGACTGTCTTGGATTACATATGCCTATGACAATAGTCTAATGGCACCAATTTTTCAATCTAGCCATGCTAAAATTCTGAGCAGTTTAAAGTGAAGGTGGTTTAAAACAGTAGGATCTCCTTCCAAAATGAATGAAATGAATTATTTAACACGTTTCTATCATTTCAAATATACCTAAATATCATACATTGATTCCGATAAGTTTTTAGTCCACTAAAATATATATACTCCCACTGGCAGATGAACTTGTGATTTGGCTTGCTATAACGATTAATCCATACATTTTTCAATGCAGATAATATAACTGAGTTATTATAACTTTAAATCAAATAAAGAAATAAACATTATGCTGTACATCGGCATTGAAATTAAATTTAGTTGTGTTATAACTCGAAAATTTAATTCTTAATCATTGCACAAATGAATGTAAAATACCCTGCCCATTGTATATTCTTAGTGCTTACCTCTGTGTATGAAATGTAGCATTATAGCGGTAATGTAAATGGAACTGTTATATTGCATTCGTAGTCAATATCTGCAAAAATGCTGATACTATTTTTCATTCCAAACAACTCTTTATTATATAAAATATGTATCTGTCCTTCCAAACAATTCAGTGAAACACAATTTGTGCAAATTCATTTTCTTATCAGTGACAGTGCAACTAATACTTTCACTAAGTTAAAAAGAACAATTTCATCTTGACTATTTGCACTGGGCACTATCACACAAAAACTGGCAAAGTATATAAAATTGCCTTTCAAACCTCAGGTATTGTGGTTTGGGTTACCTTTCCATCATTGTCTACAATAAGACTTAATCTACCAGTATGTTCAATAGGGACAATACTTACTGGCACTCAGTTTAAAGAATATAATCAAATTAGTAACTATCTGGTGTGCCTTAAAACAAGTTCAAGTTATTAAGGATATCCAAGGTAAATATGTTTAAGTGAATTTTGTGGTTAAATTATAAAAAATAATTGAATTTGTCTGAAAGTAAGCACACTACACCTTAGTGCCAGAAGATAGATATGACAATGATGATAACAAAGTCAGTAGACTAGGTAAATGGTGGAGTCAATGTACCAGCTCATACTACACTACCATCAATATACCATACATATATACAATTATGACCTTATATTTAGAATTGCATCAACTGACATGCTAGATTTCATTGTTTGATTAACTGATTGATTCATTCATTCATTCATTCACATATTATCACCAATTATATAAGGATTGAAGAACCTTTTAAATAGCTAAATATCCTTTAGAATCATAGACAAACAGAATGATTTAAATTTGTTTAAATTTCAGTTACCCTAATGTCAATGGTTCAGTGCTAGATATCATCACCATCACATGCCAACTGATATACAATTAGAGACAGCAACCAATAAGACTAAAACAAACAAACAAAAATGTGTTTTCTTTGCACTGGTACAAATAGGGTAAACAGATCAGTTGACCGGTATATATCCTTCTGTGTCTTAAGACGAACTTTCATTTTTTTCTACATGTGCAAATCAAATCTGTGTAATGCTTGTTAAATAGAACTATAATATAGTTGTGGTGAGTTTAATTATACTGTAACATTTAAGCGTATAAGTACATTGGAACTGGCTGTGTGTCACACATGAGGAATACATTTATACAACCATGCAAAGATTTATCTATGCCTCAACTGGGAAAACTTTCCCAAGCCCAAACACATTCAACCAAACAGAAAGAAGAGCAACTGGCATATATGCAGTGGCAACAAGAATTTACTGAATTGTTAAAAGAACATAAAGAAACAAACATATAGCTAGTGGATTCTTATACATCCATACCAAAACAAGGACATTTAGAATCCAAGCCCAAGACAAACAAAACTATGTATTGCCCACATCGGAACAACAAAGCCAATGTATCATCCCAAACTAAAACATCTGCACCCACACTGTAACAAGAAAGTGATGTGATGTGATGTGATTTTGATTTTTAACGTAGCTTTAACAATTTTTCAGTCATATCGCTACGATGTCTGCAATGTGGCCGTTTATAGTGATGTCTAGCACTGGGGCATCATGCCGCAGACATGTAGCATCATGTCCCACCCAGTCACATTATCCTGACACCGGGCCGACCAGTCCTAACACTAACCTCTTAATGCTGAACGCCAAGCGAGGCAGCTGTTAATACCATTTATTAAGTCTCTGGTATGACTCGGCCGGGGATCGAACCCACGACCTCCCGCATCCGAGGCGGACGCTCTAACCACTAGGCCACCGGAGCGGTCACAACAAGAAAGACATCCATCTACACCAATAAAGATATTTCATACCCACACCAGAATAACACCCAATAATTACATCCATTTGGAAAGAATGAGAACCTGGCATGGATCACATGCCACATTCACAAATTTACCAAAGAACTAAAGAAACAAAAGTAGAAAACTTTGATGGACTGTGTGACCCTCGTGACTTTGTGGAATGGGTGGAAACACTGATGGGGTCGGTCTGTGCATGCAACAACACACCACATCAATATGTCAGTGGTTGCTGACCAACGACATCATGGATCTAGACATGTTTTGTGTCAATGTATGAACTTACTGAAGATGATTTATTCAACATTGACAATGAAATATGAAGCTATGCTGAACACAATGCCGTGATGCAGCATGTCATTGCAAACACAACCCTGAGTGCCACCTCAATGAAATGATTACAATCTCATAAAAGACAGTTTTGTGTGACTCTACACCAATCACAGCTGGGCAATCCTGCACAATCACATTAGCATCATAGCATGTTTATCGTGGTTTGCTTAGTATTCAATCACATCTGTTTGGGGACTTTAATGTGAATAACTTGCTTGTGTTTTCGACAGATACTGACACAACCTGGAATGGTTTTGGATTTCCCATAGGCACATATAAAATGTAATCAATAAATATGAGATCTGACAGAGGATCACATTTTGGACTGGTAAATACGCATATGCATACAACAGCACAAACTAAACTCTGCCATTCTGATCAAACCCCAACATATGTGGTTTATATTCCACATTAATTTTTCAGAATAGTTCTTTGATGGACTGAAGAAGATAATGAGATTCCAAAGGACCAACAAATCTTAAGCATGGGATATAATTTTACACCAGAGATTGTCAGGATTTACCTAACGATTCGGGTTAATGCAAATCAATTATAGTTACAAAGCCTCAGCCTCAGCCTCAACAAAGCAAGAGTCACAGGGTTATATATTGTTTGGGTTTGTACCGACTGAGGACACCAGTGATCTGATACTGATTACTCCTGTGATGCCCATGTACCTTCCATGTCATAATGGTAGGTTGGCACATATTCGACTTATTCCTTACCCTAAACCTTTGTTATGGATGCAACATCGAGTCAAAATTAAATCCCCATGGTGGCAAAACTGGGGATGAAATTAAAACATTTGGGAGTCTCTGATGCACAATTGTGGGTAAAAGGAAACACAAAGAGCACATATGTACCTAAATATTGTCAACATATATGTCAGATGTCAGATGCACATGAATGTAATATTAAGTCCAATATATTTTCAGACATAATCACTACCACAATAAAATTACTAATATTATTAGATTTTATTTTCCATAATTGTATATAAACATTTTGTATGAAAAATTACATTCAGTTATGGTAATATGTATTTCAGATGAAAGAACACACACACACACACACACACACACACACACACACACACACACACACACACATATATATATATATATATATATATATATATATATATATATATATATATATATATATATATATATATATATATATATATATATATATATATATATATATATATATATATATATATATATATATATATATATGTATGCATAGTTCATTACAAGCTATGTGCATTTTGCTGTAGCAAACAAATGGGTAAGGTTTAGAAAATCAGCAATTACTGTTTATACTAATGATACACACACGAGATACATATGGAAAATGTACTCTTTTGTTGGGGAAGGGGTGGAACCAATTTTAATCATGCAATACTTAGCCTGTTACCATTGCATAGCATATTCTTTCCAGGATGGAAATTTTCCGGCTGTAAATATTCCGAGGTTTCATAAAAACCTGAGTATTGGTTGCTGATTTTCCGATGTTATAATCCAAGGACAAACATTTTTTAAATCAATGTCCAAGGTTTTTATTGTCAAACGTTCGAGGCTGGCCTCGGACTTCCAAGGTTTTTTGTAACCAATATCCCAAGGTTTCCTAGGAATCCTCGGACAGGTCCATTGTTTTCAAACATTCTGAGAGCTTCTCGGACACACCGTCCGAGGTACCCTCGGACACCTCTCTGTCATTAAACATCAGACCAACAATAATGAAGCAAATATTACAGAATATAAGAATACATTTTATTTTTAATTTGTTCAACACGTACAAATACAATTTGTAATAGGTCCAAATATAATAAATGCCCATAAGATTCCTTTAGCGCCAAATTGTCCATTTAATTCTGAAAATCCATCCATCTATATATTGGCTTCAAGATGGTTTTAGCACTTCACTGATTCTTTTGTTTATCATCGCCTCTTTGATATTCTGTCATTTCTTTTGGATCTTTCTATAAAAAAAAGTATTGGTTGAGAATATAAAATGTGATGAATTAATAAAACAAACAGTACAATGTTATTGGCAGCTATTCATGTTTGGAATCTTTTAGTTCTGAAAACAAGGTAGTAAACCTGCAAATGCTATATTTATGTTAACTGACTGTTCCTTGAATTTGGGACCATCATTCTAAACTTTTTATAACAAATACAGTCAAGATTATATTCTTTTCCTTGCTCAATGCCTGACAAGTTCAGACTAATGTATCATAATTTAACTGTATACTCCAACGCTGTATTATTGCGGGCTCTATCTTATTGCGGCAAACAGGATTTTCAGATTAATTTTACATATGTGCTGTCTATCAGTGGTTTACATAGGTAAAGTTGTAGCTAGTAAGGATACAAATATTTTTTTGTGCAATTTCCTCTAAAATGTCAACATTTTTTATAAGTTTACAATGAAAAAGAATAAACATCACCTTTTTGTAAAGTGCATGCAATTACGTTGACCATAGAAAACTCCAGTCGAACTTGCTATATCTGCATTGACTTTGATTACGAAATATATTCAGTGTATCGTCTAATGTTCGATGATTATAAGTCGTATACTGATAGTGAAACACATGTCCTTACAGTTATACTTGAAATTTCATTCCAAAATTGACAAAACGTTGCTTATGATCCTACTTATCCTACACAAATAGGAATAATACTAGTTTAACTATTTTTGAAATAGGTAATATTTCAGTATTAATAATAATATTAACAATAGATTCTGTAAGGGGTGCTTTTTGATGGGTGTCCCGCTTAATTTGGTTTTCGTTATCTAGAGGTTGACCGCCCTCGATGTTATTGCCCGGGTCGAGTAAATATAAATATAAATGGTGAAATTTCTAGATGAAATAGATAGTGATCTGAGCATATATATAGAACAAACCAACACGAGCCCCCATACATGTAAACAAACAATTTAATCAATTACATAAAACAACTGTGATAATTCATTACATCAGGAATATACTCTGCTTTTCGAAATGAAACTTTCACCGAATTACAAAGAAACACAAATATATTTAAATAAAATAGCCGATCTGTTTACTGATAGATTTAGTTCATCATAGGATAGAGTGAACAATCGAAGTCAACGTCTTGTACGATTGCATAACCTGCTAGTCCCCAGTCTGCTCTGCTTCCACTGTAGCTGTTCAAACCCTTGTATCTCAGGATGATACTTTCCACCATCAGTCTCAGGTTACTCTCAGAATACGTTTCAGAAATTAATACGTCGCAGGATTACGTCACAGGATTGTACGTCCCACTGCACTTCTCTCTATACTTCTCCGTATACTTCTCGCAGGATAACGTCACACAATTATAGAAGCAGCTAGCCGATGCATACCAAAGACAACTAATATCCAAAATTAAAACCCTGTACCATGGTGGACTAAACAGTGCACTACAGCACATAAAGACAAAAAAGGGCCTTAAATAAATATAAACGCACCAAAAATTCTATCTACTTCCAGCAATATAAAGATAAAGAAAAAGCACTAAAACAAACTATAAAAACTGCTAAAATTAAGCTATGGCAAACCTTTTGCTCTAAACTGAGTCTAAAATCAAACTCAAAACAAATATGGGACAAGATAAAAGCCATAAAAGGGAAAGCAACTACCTCAGCCCCAAAAATTAAAAATGCCATAACAAATAGAGATAAGGCAGACCTCCTAGCGAAGCATTTTTCGAACATGAGTAGCAACAATAATCACACCAAAAACTTTCAAGAACACAAAAAACTAATGGAGGGAACCCAACCTCAAATGTTTCAAGACCAAGGAACAAAAGAATCTCACCTAAATAGCGACATCACAGTACATGAATGGAAGATAGCCCTACGATCCAAAAACGAAACATCCCCTGGTAAGGATCAGTTAGGTTACATTATCTACAAAAAACTACCTATCAATATAACAATAGCCATAATCAAACTCTTTAATAGGATATGGGATAAAGGCCAACTACCCACCAAATGGAAACAGGCCATAGTAATACCAATCCCCAAGCTAGGTAAAGATCCCTACAACATAAATTCGTACCGACCCATCTCCCTTACAAACAATATTTGCAAAATAATGGAGACAATAATCGCAAATAGGTTAAAACACCACCTAGAAACCAATAACCTACTCTCCATAAATCAATGTGGCTTTCGAAACAAACGGTCCACAACTGACCAACTTCTCAGATTGGAAACAGACATCAAACTCGCTTTTAACGCACATAGGAAAACCGATCGCAACCTCATAGCGGTATTTTTAGACCTAGAAAAAGCGTTCGACCTAGCATGGACCAATGGACTAATGGCCAAATTAAACCAATTTGGAATACCTGGACGCTTGTTCAACTGGATTGGCGATTTCCTCACAGGCCGGAAAATTACCACAAGAATAGGCAACACCCATTCGGAAGAATTTTCACTTGAAAATGGAACACCGCAAGGCAGTGTAATAAGTCCGTTACTATTTAGCCTAATGGTAAACGACCTTGACCTCAATGTAGCCTCCGCAAAAATAAACTTGTCACAATTTGCAGATGATAGTGGCATATAAAGGAATGGAAATCCTGCCAATAACACAGTAGTTAAAGAAATCCAGCAGAGCCTAGACAACATAGGGAGATGGGTGGACAAATGAGGTTTCAAAATATCTCATGAAAAAACTGTGGCAATCATATTCACCCCCAAACGAAATAACAACCTAGTCTATCCAAAGTTCTATATTCAAAATTAATTAATCAAATACGTAACAGTAGTAAAATTCCTAGGAATGTTCTTTGACAACCACCTCACATGGAAACAGCACATTGAACAACTCACCCAGAATTGTAACAAAGATCTCAATTTACTCAGGAACATCACAGGGACTGACTGGGGATCCAACCAGGAAACCCTCCTCACGATATATAAAAGCCTAATTAGATCAAAACTGGATTACGGTTGCCAAGCATATAACTCGGCTAAGCAGCCTGTACTACAAAAACTTGACACTATCCAGAGAAAAGCCTTGCTATTATGCACAGGAACACTCCCCTCAACATCATTAGAAGAACTACAAACACTAACAGGAGAACTACCCTTAAAATTACGTAGGCAAGAACTGCTCCTCCGGTACTGCATTAGATTAGATACCCACCCAGACAATCATCCCACCAAAATAGCTATAAATAAGTGTAAAGTTGTCTTCAAACCCAAAATCACACCTATCACACCAAGTGGCAAAGTAATCCTTGAACTAAGAGAAAAGATACCTCTACTAAAAAAAACAGGTAACAAACAATACAGACCAGAACAAATCACCATGGTTACAAAAACCACCAAGGATTAACATTGAAGCTACCAAATTAGGCAATAAAGAAGGACAAGAAAACTTACTAAAACCTGTACTGGTAAACGAAATCAACCAAAAATACCCGGACTATGTTAAAATATATACCGATGGATCAAAAACAAACAACCCACCAAGAACAGCAGCAGCAATAGTCATCCCTGAATTCAATATACAAACGGGATCCAGATTACCTGACTATTGCTCCATTTACACCACTGAATTCTGGGCTATACTTGAATCACTACAATGGATCAAAGACAACCAAATACCTAAAGCAGTCATTATAAGCGATTCCCTAAGCGTTATCAAATCGATCCAAAATCGCAATACACACTCTAGGGAACAATTCCTCGACAGAGCATGCCAATTAATCGACGATATCACCACAGCACATCAATTAGTCGAGCTCATGTGGATACCGTCGCACATTGGAATCTCTGGCAACGAAACAGCAGACAAAGTTGCAAAAACCAAACTAGGAGATCAAAACTCTATCAAGCTTAACTATAGCTCTACAGAAGCAATAAGCTTCGCACAAACATATATAGACCAAACATGGCAAGATTTTTGGAACTCCTCCACAAAAGGGAAAAATCACCATGAAACCAAAAAAAAACGTAGATAGGGACATACAGCTACCTAAGGGTACCTATTTAGAACAGAAAACCATAAACAGGATAATAACTGGAAAAACTAAACTAGCAAGCAGTTTTGGAAGGTTTATATGACCCAAACTAGCAACCATTAACTGCTTTAACTGCCACACCACCGAAGATCTACACCACGTATTCAATATATGCCCAAAATATCAACCCGCTCGGAAAATATTTATCAAAAACCAAAAAGAGATTGGATTACCACACGCATACCCAGAGTTACTTATGGACTCTAATAAACATACACAATCAGCATATAAAAATATAAATCAATTCATAGACTCAGCAGGATTTAGGAACAAAATATAATTACTATCCCCACAAAACCAAAAGACCCAGTAACTAGCTAAATAAATGTAGAAGCCACCACATGAAAAACCATAACATATCATTCAATTTTATAAAAGTATTAATAAATAATTCACTTACGAAGCACCTATAAAAAACTAAGGAAACCGCAAAATCGGATGTCCTAGATGTCCTTAACGAACCGAGTAATCAGCTAGGATTCCTGTCCTAGATGTCCTTAACGAACCGTGTAATCGGCTAGGACTCCGGTCTCTTGCTAAATAAAGTATAAATAACATTCAATCTCTAAAAACATCAATTAATAAATAACTTAAAGAGGTAATATCTAAAAACTTCTAAATAACATAACGTAGGAAACACACCCTAAAAACCGCGACTAGTAATACCATAATAATCTTGAAAATCACTCTTCATACATGATATCTTCTAAGAACCTCTATAAACAGCATAGAACATCCCCCCTCCTTATAGAACATTTTGAAGAAAAAAAAAAAATCTCGAAAAAAAAAAAGGCAAATGCAACAAGAAACCAGCGATGTAAAGCAAGCAGGACCGTTCCCGAGCTCTCCTTCCCACTAATGACAGCCAACCATTCAACTGTAGGGACCTTTATGGACCCACAGATTGAGACCAAACTATCAGGGTTCCTTGAATCCATAAAAGCCTGGGGGAGGTGGCACCATCCCCTTCCCCAGGAACAACTAGCAGGCTGCGGTGCAGTCAGAAAAAAGTGGCACATGCACAATTGTGCGAACGCTACTATAATTAAACTCAACAACAACAACGTCACAGTATACATCTCAGGATAACGTCACAGCATACGTCTCTTACATACATATTTTCTCCCTTTTAAATAAATATAAATAGAGACAATATAAATGTCCTGTTATTTATGATACAGGGGATTTTGCATTATTCTCCCTCGTTATCAGATTTTACTATCAGTGCTAGACAGATGCTAAGGCTATCAATCAACTCCACATGTCCTATAATGACTCCAGTTAGTCAAATGGCTAATTCGTTACGCATTAACATCACACAATAACACACCACACGACGCCTGGGTTTCTGAGCCAACCTTAATTTACACAACGAATAAACGAGATACATTACATCAATTACTACATCATTTCAGGGAAGAGAGAAGATGACCGCTATCGTTTAACCGGCTTGAAGCAGCTGTTCCGTTTTTTAGTGTCGTTTTCATGATATTTGTGCTTGTTGCCTGTTTTCATCTTCGTTATTGTGTTCGTTATGTACTGGCTGTTAAATTCGTATGTGTTTCTTCATCTCCTTGTTTTGGAAACGAGAACAATTATACTTTTTCTCAGCTGTCTTGCTCCACTGTTTTTGAACAAGCCATCACGTAATACTCGTCAGTCAACCCGTTTATGCTATGATGGACCCTCATTAATTGCTTTAAATGATAACTCCTCGGCTCTCCACACTACATTGTGCTCTAGACTAAACGAACTGGGACTACATTCATCATTACCTAAATGTAAACAGAAGCGAAAAAAGAAACGTTGTTTCAAAACTGGCCGGCGTAGAACAGGAAGAAAAATCCCAGTTATCTCCCTTATTTCGGCACAACCATTTAAAATACATTCGACTGTTACTTTAGATAACCTAACTCATATCTCAGTTAATTCGTCAACCTTTGTGTCAACTATCCAAAAAATACCTCTGTGCATTACATTATTCAATGCCCAGTCAGTAGGACCACCGGGAGAACGCACATAAATAGATAATATTATCAACGACCAAGATGTTGACATATTTTTCCTGACAGAAACATGGCTAAAAACATCAGTCGATGAGCCCAAGTGTGCGGATCTAACACCCACTGGTTACTCCACCAAGTCGTTCCCCGTAATTCTCGCAGAGGTGGCATTGCTGTCATCACAAAGAACTCCATGACAACACGTCTTAACTACACCTCAACATTCAATTTCGACCAAACATCGTTAAACTAGTCCAAGCCACACTCAAACTGGAGCAAAGGTCAGTCCATTTTTTCTGCCTACACCGCCCTCCTTCTAGTAGAAAAAACAAGCTAGCTGACTTTTTCTTTTTGGAGAAGTTTTCGAATCTCCAGGACTATGAAAATTCGATAGATGGCAACCTGATTATTCTTGGAGATTTCCACTTCACTTTGACTGTCCCGGAAACTCAAATACATCAAAACTCATAGATTCCATTAATGTTTTCAACCTCAAACAGTCAGTTAACCAACCCACCCATAAACATGGTCACATTTTAGACTGGATTCTTCATAGACCTGATGATAACATTCTACGGTCCTCCCTGGTATCCCATGACCTTGCATCAGATCACCTCTGCATTATATGCCATCTTGACGTATCAGTCCCTAACCCTCCATCTTTATCTGCTACAAAGAGAAACCTCCGTATGATAAATAGAACCAAACTAATACGCGACATCCAAGCTAACCTAACAACTTGCTTACCTCCTACCGCAGAACATCTCGATAACTGCCTGCGTTCTTTGCTTGACAAACATGCCCAGCTACCAAGTGTAGTGTATCAATTCAAAAGTGTTCTCCATGGTTAGGGACCAGCTTCGCACTGCTAAAAGATACAGCCGTAAAGCTGAGAGGCTCTGGCTTTCCACTTGACTCACTATTCGTAAGGAAATCTGTGAAGTCGATAAGAAGAATACCACAAATATAGTCCATGCAGCGAAATAAGCCGACTATAGTACTAAGATCATGGAAAGTTCCAGCTGCAAAGAGCTCTTCGAGATTACTAACAAGCTAATGTCAAGGAACAAATCAACACCACTTCCAACTACCTTTTCTCCAGTCGACCTTCCGGACATGTTTGCAAATTTCTTCCGTGACAAAGAACAAACCATTAGAGGTAAGCTTGACACCACAATTTCAATTAACTCGTCGTCACCATACAGTTGGGATACAGAATTTGAGCGGCAACCATTAGCAGTATTTGAACCTGTCTCTATGGATTTCGTAAGAAAGTCCTGATGAAGTGTGCACCCAAAACATGTGAATTTGATCCAATTCCAAAATCACTGCTGCTTGAGTGCTTAGATCCAGTATTGCCTTCACTAACTGATGTCATTAATACCTCTCTCTTCCGGGTTATTCCCATCGTTGTTCAAAACTGCCATTGTAAAGCCTCTGCTAAAGAAACCAACACTAGACCATAACGATTTAAAGAACTACCGCCCAGTTTCTAATCTCCCATTCATATCATAAATCTAAGAAAAGGTTTTTCTAACCCTATCATGTATCTCATCTAAATTCAAACAGTCTTCTCAGCAATGTACAATCTGCATATCGCCCTTGCCCCATTTCTGAAACTACTCTTCTAAACGTAGTTAATGACATTCTCGCTGCGTTGGATAGCGGAAAGATTACAGTCCTCACCCTCCTTGATTTGTCTGCAGCATTTGACACAATAGACCATGACATATTACTTCACCGTCTCCTGCATGTATTTGGCATTCATGATATAGCCTTACTGTAGTTCAAGTCCTACTTGGTCAACAGGACACAAATTGTATCTGCAAATGGAATACACTCCAGCCCAGTTGATCTATGTTGTGGTGTTCCACAGGGGTCTGTTGTTGGACCTGTTCTCTTCATTAATGTACACTCATTCGCTCTCAAGTGTCATAGATCATCATCCAGTGTCACTCCATTTGTACGAATCTAGCCACCCAACTGAAGCTGATGCTACCATCCAAGGTGTAGAGAGGTGCATTTCTGATGTGAAATCATGGATGACATGTAGCAAGCTGCTGACGAATAATGATAAAACTGAGGCCATTCTGATCACAACACAAAGACATTCTCATTCACATCCTTTACCTCAAACAATAAATATCAGCAACGCCAACATTAAATTCACACAATCAGTACTAAACTTAGGTGTTACTCTGGACAGTACTCTCACATTGCACCAACATGTCATGAACATATGCAAGGCTGCATATCTTGAACTGAGACGCATCAGCTCAATTCGCAAATATCTTTCAGTTGATGCCACTAAAACACTTGTGTGTTCATTAGCACTTTCAAGACTGGACTATTGTAACTCAATTATGTCTGGTTCATCTCAATATCTGCTCCAGAAACTTCAAAAAGTGCAAAACACATCTGCTCGGATCATACTTAGAGTACCACTATCAGAGCACACCTCTCCGCTGCTCTGTACCTACACTGGCTATCCATTCGATCCAGAATCAAACAACATTTGTTCTCTATCTTACGTTTCACTGTCGGACTCTAGTTCAACATACCCATCGGATCTCACCCATGTGTACACACCAGGAAGATACTTACGCTAATCTTCTGACAATCGTATACTCATTATTCCCACTATGAAAACAAAGTCATATGGACAGCGTTCTTTTGCATACCAGGGCCCAGCAACGCGGAATGAATTGCCCACTGAACTTAAACACAAAGTCAGGGTGATCACATTCAAGAGGGCTCTCAATACTCACTTATATCGACTGCAAGAACAAACTTAAAGACCTAATAATGTTTCCTACCTGAAATATACTCAGCATGTTTTTTGTTTTTTTAATGTTTTTCTAATTTCATGGTGTTTGTTTTTGTAATAATATTATTATATGTTTTTATCTTATAGGTGTTGTCTAATGTTGTAAAGCGCTTAGAGCTTCTAAAGATTAGGCGCTATACAAAGTCTTTATTATTATTATTAGTATTTATGTTATTATCATTATTATTATTATTATCATTATTATTATTATTATTATTATTACACACTTACTCTTAATCATACGTGAAATCTTCTAAACTCCGATTCTCGTAATCTTATTAACTAATGTAATGCATTAAATTCTTAGAACCTAATTCTTATGCAAACGAGATGACAAATTCAAACAATTCGTCAGACTTATCTAAAGAAGATTAATGTACGACTTCCTATGCGTAAACTCAACAGAGATATACTTCATAAAGCAAATTATTATATGAATGTAGAACAAAGATTCATGCAAATACATGTAAATAAATTCAGCAAAGCATTATATATGGCATCAACAAATTACATGGAATCGCCAAACTACCTTTGCTTTCAAAGTTCCACCCTCTAATCGCCAAATTAGTTCGTCGGTTTCTTTCGACAACAGTCCCCTTTGGACAACAGTTCTTTTACGATAAAATTTCTTGTAAAACCTCGGAGCATAATCTTGGGTTTCCTCTTGCAGAAAAAGCTTAGACTGATTAAAATATTTGATGTGGCGATATTAAAACTTGCCATGTATTTAAAATTGCCAAGCTATTTGTATAGAGGGAGGAGTTCGTCTTTAGGTGTATAAATTAAAAACTTTATCAACTACAAGTACACAAACACATGCTTGTTTCTTTTACTTGATCATTTACCACTCATCATTTAGTTACAATTTAACTACTGACATTCAGTTTTACTTGATCACTGATAGGATAGATGTGGCTTTGCAAAGCTTAACTGAGGATTACAAATGTTGCCTTTTAACTTGGAAAATATATTTTACAGTACCTCGTTTATCTACATTTCATGAATATTTGATTTGTATATGAACTATTTGCAAATAAAAACGATTTACACCGGTTTAAATTCAAAGTGAAAACATTGTTCAAATTTAGGTCATCAATACCTTTGGAGGTCATTTTTCATGTCATTTAAACATCAAAAGCCACCTTCTTTGTAAAGTTTAATATTTTTAAAATCCCCAAATTGATTATATGTGTTTCAGAGATGAATCGGTGTTGTACAAGCATAGTACAACCCCATTTGTTTTCAGAATTAAGTGTTTGGTATATTATTCCCAATTTTTTTTAAAATGGATTAAAGTTCCATGTAACTGTACTATTATCAGGTGTCATATTAAAAATGATAATTAAAAATAGTGCCATGCCAATCATCCATGCAATTTTTTGAGACTCATTTTTATATTTGTAATTATTATTCTCGTAACAAATGTGACAAATAAACAGTATCATACAATTTTTCAGAAAACAGTTTTACACCAATAATGTAATAGTTTATTATCCTTCGAAACTGGAGCTTTAATTTATTATTCCTGTAACTATCACATAAACGCAAATTTTAAGAAAGACGTCATGTTACCCTTAAAGCATTGAATACTTTATTTTAGAATCAGTTGTTAGAAAAAGTAGTTTTACATTTGTCCTGTGTGGTTACATGGCATTAGAATTGGGACCACTGTGTTATACTAAGATGATTGTATGATGTGATTAAAAGTGTATGAATGCTAAGAAGTTTTTCTAACTGGGTGATTCAAGCATGTATATAGATTTTGGCTCGTTATCTCATATTTTTATGTCCATGTAAATAAGATGTTAAACCAAAATCTGTGATCCTGTTTGGCACCATGATTCCTGAAATTAGATGATACACTGTAAAACCCATATCAATCAACCAACATTAATTAAGTCAATTTCTTAATTCAAATCGTAGACTTGTTAGTTGTTTTGGTAATGACAAACATTATTCATTTTAATAAACTGTACAAATACATTCTGAATAAATATAGAGAAATATCTAAATGCACAGTTAAAACAGACCAAGTCCATTTAATAGCTAAAACATTTTAAGTCTACATTTCCAAGCTATGTCCAAGCTAAAAAATGACTAAGTTCTTATTTCCAAGGTTTTATCCAAGCCAAAAATAAACTAAGTTCTCATGTCCATGGCTTTGTCCAAGGTATTTCCAAGGTTTTTTATTAATGTATGAGATAATGTTCGAGGTTTGCTTATAAAATCTTTGACAAAATATCAGCATTGTCCGAGGTTTCCCAGGTTTTCCTGGGAAAACCATGGAAAAACATCGGACGTCCAATGTTTAAGATCAAAATTCCAAGTATAACCAAGGAAAATGTACAGCCAGGCACCCTCATCTATATGGTGAGCATTCATCCTTTCATAGGGTGGCATTCAACCTGGTCATGGCAGATACACTGTAGCAATCTTTTTTCATTGATGTAGAAGACTTAAAGTGAGTCGTCAGTACAGGGTAGTGGGAGAGAATCTGGCAATAGCAACAAGTAACTATTACAAGCTATTGGTAAGCTGAATTTGCCAGTTTGGTGGGAGGCTAATGCCCTACAAAAGCTGGTAAAAAATGGAATGCTCACCCTTATTGTACAGATGTACACTACTGCAATTTGGAATCATCCAGGGCCACCTGTAGCACCATGACTAAAAGCCCTATATAAAAATATGCTTTTTCGATCTTTAGTCCATGAACAATGGAAAAAGAAAAATGAAGCATGAGATCGCCAAAATGCATCACCATCACATCATCTAATATGTTACATTTGCTTATCTCATGTAAATTACTTTTAAAATATCTTTTTTATTAAAAGTCACCTAGTCAACGGCATTTTCAATTCTAAGATTATATGTGTACTATAAGGAGATTTCATGAACAATACATAGTACTATTTTCATTCATGAAATCAAGGTTGAAGTTCAAAGGTCTATTAAACATCATCGCTTGTTCCAAAAAGGCAATTAGTGATGACAAAGGAGGTCAGAATAACATCAAGTGATCCAAGGAGGACATTTGTACTGTACGGAGGTCAGATTATGGTCTTGCAAGTATGTTAGTTAATAAACTACCGATTAATTTTGTTTTTGCTTTCTGAAAGTTCTGCATAAAATGGCAGTCAAAAAGATTTAAAAATGACTTTTAAACAAACAACCCCCTGTAATATGTACATGCAACAAGGACACATTACATCACACCATACTGTTCATCCTAGTTTCATTTGCTGCCAGTTAAATACTCTACCTAGTCATTGACAGGACAATGAAGCAATATTGTCAATATATGACTGGACTATACCCTTCTTTCAAACCAAATTGACACAAACAAGAACACATATGACTCCATGCATAAAACGTGCCAACTCGGATGTGGGAGGTTGCAGGTTCAACCCATGACTAAGTCATACCAAAAACTTATACAAATGGTACTAACTACTGCCTCACTTGCTGCTCAGAATTAAGAAGTTAGTGTTAGGACTGGTCGGACTTGTGTCAGTAGGTGATCTGGTGGGACGTGGTGCTATATGTCTGTGGCATGATGCCCCAGTGCTAGACATCACTATAACCTGCCACATTGCAGACATCAGAGCGATATGACTCAACAAATTGTTAAAACTATGTTCAAAATCCAAACCACACACACACACACACACACACACACACACAGACATAATGTGAGTGCTTCTATGTTTAGAAAAAGGGATTTTCTTAATATAATCGCTCACTTTCTAGCTTTTTTACAATAATCCATTGATTTTATGTGCCTATGTACTTGCAGTAATGTCATTACTTCATTGCGTTTTAATATTTTCACAGCAATGAATGTTAGAAAACAACCTTGACCTCACAAAGTTGCAGCACTTTCGAATTAGACAATTTAGCATTGTCCCATATGTTTCTGACCTATATTACTACATTTGTAAGCTAAATCTTCAATCACAGATGTTATGTATATTTAATTTCATTGTTTGTTAGTAATTTTGTTTTAAATTTCAGTATGTGCTATAGTAATGTTTTTTCTACTTGACCTGAGTTATGTTTTTGTTTTAAACAACTAACACATAGCTAAAATATTCTCTGCCTGTATGGGTTTAATATTAGGATCATTATTAATTGAAGTTAACATGTTTATTAGAACCTGGTTCTAGGTAAATTGGATTTCTTTGATGTACCTGACATAATCCAGGTTTTATATTATAATATAAGTAACAGATCTTCTAACTATAACTAACAGTTTATCTTATCAACATTTAGAACCTTCCAGATTGAAATTTTCCATTAGGTATTAGTTTTTATTAGAAAATACTAATTGTGACCTTACGTTATTAAATCATGCTTTATGATCTAGCATATTATTATTAGTATTATTGTTGTGTCCATTAATTCTCTGAGTCTGGAATTTACTTCTTCAATTATTTAATTCAAGTGATTTTTCTCTGGAAATACATAGTGCTCATAAAAAGACAAGATTCTTGGACTGAGACTTTCTTGGACTGAGACTTTCACTGGCATCTGTAGTGAATTCACACCTAGAGTAATATTACTGTGTTTCAACAAAAGACTTGGTGCAAAACCAAGATACAGACCACCAGAGACATATAAACACTTTCAGCATTGTATTTAATTTGGATTTCCACTAAATTTTATTCAGAACCTTTGTTATGTGGACATGTGTCTTTAATTTTAGTTTATTTGGGATTTAATTTATAATATTGTAAGTTCCTTTCTTTAAAACTTTTATTTATAGGGAAATAAATTATTTGCTGAATTTTGCAAAGCTTGCTTCTTTTCACTCTTTTCTGTTACTTATTTAAGAGCACAGACTCATAACACATGATATTTATCCTTTGCTTTCTCTGAACTATATATCTGTTCTAATCTATTTGTCTAATTGTTTATAAAACAACCTAATGAAGTAGCATTTCCTTGACACAGCAATGTTCACCATTATAGGTTCACCTATGGTTTCAAGCTAATGTTATAAAGAAAATAATGTAAGCAGTGCTGTCGAAATCTTCATTACAAAAAAAATTAAAATTAGAAAGTGCTCTATAATGTTTATATTCTCAAAACAAAAATTAATATTTCCATATTTATGTTTCAAAATAGAAGTTGATATCTTTTGATCATGAAATGGCTGGCCTAACAAGCAGTAATAACATGCTCGGGCGAGGGTTAATGGTCAGTTGGCTATTACAACGCATGCCTGTGAATGTGCAAGAGTTTGTCTACTGGTATCATCACTGCATATAATACATTTCAACTTGGGCTATACCCTAGTGGCCGAGTGGTCTAATGCGCTCTCCGTTACGGATCACTGCCATCTCACCTCTGTCTGCGTAGGTTCGAGTCTCGGATTCGGCCAATGTGGATATGTGAGAAAGCTTGCCAGTAGTTTCTCGTGGGTCGGTGGTTCTTTCCGGGGTTTTCCCGGGTTCTTCCTCCACCATTAATACTAGCCGCCATGTATAGCCTATCGTGTGCTGAAAAATGGCGTTAAACCCAACAACAACAACAACAAAAACCTTGGGCTATAAGATTACACTGTCAGAACTTCCTGGCTACAGCAAGGGAGCGTCTTAAAAGTCATAAACTACTGTAAATCATTCTACGTCTATAAATAAATCACTGTGTGAAGTTATTTTTCACTTTCCAAACAGAAAAGGCAAACTTTACAGTTTTTAGATCACTTAGTCACCCACTTCACCTCAAAGGATGAACCATGAAGCACATTCAAATTTTCATTCGGAATACTTTTGAAGCATATCTGGCTTATCTGGAATTGATAAGAACATTTTAGGAATTTGTAGAAGAATTTTTAGGAATGCATACGATACCATAAGTTACTTTTGATTCTTTTATTTTGCATTTTAGGGAAATATCTTTATATTTCAAATGATAGAATACTTGTCAGTTTTTCACTCATAGTTTAAGCCCCTAGGATGTAACAAATGACAAACGAGTTAGACAGACCCAAACAGGTAGCACTGTTTTGAACCTCATCAGCTTTAATCTATATGAATGAAAAGTCCCTTTTTGTAAGGGAGTGATAAGCGATTGTTACGATAATACAACTCAAAATAGTGGAAGCCAAACTTTCAGCAGAGCCTTTTAAGGGTAGGAAACGACTCCCTACCCTTCAGTTCTCTCTCTCTCAGAAGCTGCCAGAAACAAACATAAAGCTCAAACTAGGCAAACAACTCTGAATCTTGATCATATCCAGCATAGATAAGCCTGAGACTGGGGATCTGATTAGGAGTGCAGCTACCAATTAAAGCTAGGTTTTACTAAAAATCCAGGTTGGCAAAGGAGAGAAACAACCCATAACTGCCAATGAATTGTAGACAGTCTGGTTCTATAGATAGGGTATGAAGCTCACTCCAACTCAATGCAAAGGGGTGAATGAAAGGTCTTGAGGATCATGTTCTCGAAAGAAGAAGTTTAACCCAAATGTTCATAGGGTGTTTTAGTTAATGACCATATGACACAAAAGAGATTCCATCTAGGCATTAGCAAGTGAGAAGTTCTAAATGCCTGATTAGGCAAGCAAACTGAAAATGTGAACCGGATACTGCCGAAAATTTTCTATATATGCTGAACCCTGACAAATGTATTAAGAGAAACAAGTTCCTTTGGACAGAAAAATGTCAAGAGGCTTTTGACAAGTTGAAAGCCATATTTAAAAGTGCGCCAGTTTTTACAGCTCCAAATTTCAGCCAATCTTTTAAACTGTCTGTTGATGCAAGTGATGTTGCGTTTCGAGCCGTTTCGATTCAAGAAGATGAAAGTGGTATTGATTATCCAGTGTGCTATTTTTCCAAGAAATCAAATAGACACCAAAGGAATTTTTCAACAATCCAGTAGGAATGTTTGGCTTTGATATTGGCATTACAACATTTTGAAGTTTACCTAAGCTCAGCTCCTTCCTTAGTCATTGTATTTAGTGACCACAACCCCCTTAATTTGATCGGCAAGGTGAAAAATAAAAATCAAAGACTACTAAGGTAGTGTTTGTTTTTACAGGAATATATTTTTAACACCAGGCACATCAAGGGAAAATACAATTTAATAGCAGACGCTCTTTCCCGTTTATAACAATGTATTATTTCATGTACACTGGTTATAATTCATAGGAGTACTTCTTATGCTTTTCTTAAAATAGTGTATAATTAATCTATGGTGAAAAGAAAGCTTTATCATATAAATCTTTCTTTTGTATTTGGGAAGGTGTTACCTATATCTGATTTAATATGTATATATTAATTTAATTTGTTTGTTTGTCCGCTTTAAAGTTTTGTATTTTTTTTACATCCTATTGTAACGTAAATTTACCCACTGGAGATGATATTTTTCCAGAAAACTGGTTAACCTGAATCATTCCTTTTGTAAACACCATGTGTTGGCCTAGAAGCTGACCTTGATTCAAAATTAGTGTGAGCTCTCACTCCTCTCGCAAAGAAATAAGTACTCTTGTTGTCGATTGTGGAATTTATGACAGTTGGTATGAGGTACAATTAAAAAAAAAACAGACTCGAAGAGTGTTACTTTCCCGAATTATATCTACGTATTCAATCCCTTTGTCTTTCACTTGCGTGAAAGACAAATCTCCGCACTGCTCGAGGTGTTGTATGACTCTCTCTCTAGCCTCGAGTAGTAATTCCCTAGCCTTTTTTAGTATCGCGGAAAGGTGGTTTTCATACACGTGACGCACGGGAATCATGCACCGCGATCGATCTCTCACTCGTTCGCTCACTCACAACAACCACTCACATTAGCATACGACGCAAGTCCCGGGTCACATACTCCCTCCCTACAGGTAAATGTCTCCCGACATTTAGCAAGAGTGTGCTTAAAAAAGTACAATAACTACAACTACCATTTTGAACCATCCTTCAAGTCTGAAAAGAGTCAAGAAACCTATCATACATAAGAAATGATTAAAAATACGGAGCTTTAATTAATAATTTAAAATTAAATTGAATCGTCGTCGTCAAATGCCTTGCGGTATTTAATTTACACGAAAGGGACTCTACTGCGTTGTTTCAGCTATCCACTGCTATAAGCAGGACTGAAATCTATAGATCTCAGTAATTCACACGTAGTAAACCGTTTGCGAACACACACACTGGCCTAGCCGGTCGGGTGGTTTTCGGTCTCTGGTTGAACGCCTCAGCGGTTGCTGCCCTGAGTCGTCCTGTTGTGACCCCTGTGGCGCCAGTGGGCTTAGGATCAACCTCACAGGCTGACGGTCTGGGTCTCCCTCTAATCTAGTCGGGCTTTGAACTGACCTTTCGGCAGATATCACTGGGGAACTGAACTGAGTACTCTTGGGTGAGACGTGAGAGTGAGTATAAAAATGACTCGTGGGTTCACCTAAACTACTGCCATATTGCCTAAAACTACTTGTTTGAAAGTTTACGCTTTCAAGAGGCGTGCTAATATGGGGATCGATAATAGAGTGAGATCTGTTATCAGATGCAGTTCGGATAGGGTGTTCACGGAATTGAACATTATATCTTCTGGCCATCTGGATCGTCTTTGTGGTATAACATACCGGTCGGAGTCCGAGTCAGAACTCGAAGATTCAGAGCTCGACTCCAAAAGTGAAGCCTTTGGTACACCCGGTTTCTTCTGAACCTGTTTCATGGGGACTGGATTACAAGGAAGGTAGTCAATTGGCAAAAGCGTATTACGATGCAATGTGCGCGTTAATTTCGAACCCTCGACCCTCTTTACCTTGTACACAGGTATATCTAAAATTGGGGATTGATATCACCTGATATACATCCTTGGACCGCTTATCGGCTAATTTCTGTTTCCCCTTCAGTCCAACATTGCGTACTAAGACTCGGTCCCCTACTTCAAGTTTGGACTCGCGGACCCTTTTGTCGTACTGGGCCTTGTTCTTAGCCTGGCTCTTGCTAGATTCCCTTGACGCGGCCGTGTAAGCAAATTGGAGGCGGTCTTTCAGTTTTTCCACGTACGCATGTGGCTCTTCAGCAGCCTCGCCACTATGTGGGGTAGTGCCCAGATAGGCGTCGATAGAAATCCTGGGGTGCCACCCAAACACAAGAAAATGGGGCGAGAATCTGGTGGTGTCATTTTTAGTAGCATTATATGCATGGACAATTGGAGCAATGTAAGATTTCCAATCTTGTTTTTCCTCTTCCTCCAATGTCGCTAGCATTTTTAAGAGCGTACCATTGAAACGTTCGCAAGCACCATTCCCTTGTGAATGGAATGGGGAGGAGCGAGACTTCTGTATGTTCGCTAATTTGCATAACTCCTTTATAACTCCACCCTCGAAATTACGTCCCTGATCGCTGTGCAGCCTTTCCGGAAAACTATAATATCGAAAGAAGTGTTCATAAAGGGCTTTAGCGGTAGTCTGAGCCGTCTGATTGTGGAAAGGAACGGCCTGAGCATGCCTGGTGAAATGATCAGTTATCACCAGGATATTCTCAAACCCTCCCTTAGATCGCTTAAGAGACAAAAAGTCTATGCAGACGAGTTCCATTGGGTGGGTGGTGTGAATTGGGGTTAATTTTGCCATTGCCTTAACCGGGGTCTTTCTGCGTATGCATCGTTCGCAAGACTCCACCTTGCGATTCACGTCCTTCTCCAGACCCGGCTAATAAAACCTTTGCCTAGCTAACCAGAGTGTCTTCTCTCTGGCTTGATGGCCAATATCGTTGTGGATACATTTCAAGGCAAGGCTCCGGTATGACACTGGGATCACAAGCTGTTTGATTGATTGACCGTCAAGAGAAGTGGTTCTGTATTGAACGCCGTTTTCAACCTCAAGGCGGTCCCATTCACGGAGAAATTTCCGCACCGACGAATTTTCTCTCCGGAGATCCCACTCCTTGGGCCGAAAACCTTTACTCTTGAGGTCAATAATTCTCGCTAGAGTTTTATCAGTCAACTGTTCCCTGTCCCACTATATGTTATTATACTGTTTAGACGCAAACACCTCATCGGCCGACCGAGGTGCTGGATCATCAGAAATACTCCCAATCAAGGGTGCAGAAACAGTGGCTGAATGGTAAATGTTATTATACTGTTTAGACGCAAACACCTCATCGGCCGACCGAGGTGCTGGATCATCCGAAATACTCCCAATCAAGGGTGCAGAAACAGTGGCTGAATGGCAAATGGCTTCCACCACGTCTGGGAATATTTGTGGTAAACGCGAGAAACCGTCGGCGTCAGCGTTATTTTTGCCAGCTCTATACCTGATGGAAAAATTGTAATCTGCCAGAGCCGCAACCCATCTATGCCCTGTAGCATCCAATTTTGCCGTCGAAAGGACGAATGTTAATGGGTTGCTGTCCGTGATCACCTCGAAGGGAGAACCTAAGAGATAGTCGTGGAATTTATCCGTCACGGCCCATTTCAGCGCCAAAAATTCGAGCTTGTGAGCTGGATAGCGTCGTTCGCTAGGTCTCAACCCCCGACTGGCGTATGCAATTACTCTTTTCACCCCCTCTTGCTCTTGATATAGGACTGCGCCTAAACCAGAGCCGCTAGCATCCGTATGCACTATGAATGGTTTAGTATAGTCGGCAAACGCTAAAATGGGGGTAGAAGTCAACTTATCTATAAGATTTTAAAAAGCGGTTTCTTGAGCACTGCCCTAAGCCCAAGGAGCTGCTTGTTTGTTTTTGGACTTATTCTTTCGAGACGCCTTGGTCGTGCCATGGCCCTCTAAAAGAGCGTTTAATAGTTGTGCTATTTGCGAGAATCTCTCGACAAAGCGGCGATAGTATCCTGCGAACCCTAAAAACTGACGTAGCTCTTTAATGTTTTTAGGTTTTGGCCAATTCCTAATCGCAGAGGTCTTTTCCGGGTCGGTCTTGATACCTTCCTCCGATATAACATGGCCCAGATAAACGACTGAGGACATGAACAACTCGCAGTTAGAGGGTTTCAGCTTAAGACCGTGCTGATGTAAGCGTGCGAACGCAGCTTCTAACCGTTCTATGTGCTCGTCGAACGTTCTGGAGAATATGAGAATGTCATCTATGAAGATGAGGCACTCTTTGAGGTGCATTTCTCCTATGCATTTCTCCATGAGACGCTGGAAAGTAGCCCCAGAGTTGCACAGACCAAAACTCATTCGGTTCGCCTCGTAAAACCAGAGCGGACCCACCGAGAAGGCTGTATATTGCCTATGTTGTTCTTCTATCTCAACTTGCCAATAACCAGACCTAGCGTCCAGCTTAGAGAAGAATCTGGACCTTTGTAAGACATCGACTGTATCGTCAAACCGTGGAAGCATATAAGCATCCTTCCGGGTCCATGCATTGAGGGACCTGTAGTCTATACAGAAAAGTAAGCTGTTATCGCGTTTCCGGACTAACACAACATTCGAGGAGTAGGGACTGTCAGATTCCCTAATTGCGCCACCATCTAACATTTCCCTAATGTGCTGACGCACCTCCTCATACATCCCCGGCGGTATCCTCCTGTATGGCTGTCTGAACGGTTTATCGTCATCAAGCACAATCTTTTGCTTGACTAAATCAGTTTTTCCCAAATCTGTGGGGCCCTTTGAAAATATGGAATCCCACCTGCCCAATACTTGCCTAAGTCTGCCACGTTGGTCAGGGTTCAGATTTTCAACACCAATCTTAACTTTCAAATCTTCCAGAGAGGAATGTCCACTGTCTTTGGACATGTCAGGAGTGAAGTTAGAAGCTAAGTTGTCCACAACTTTGACTTCACTTACAAGACATATATCTGATTTGGGTCTTTTTGTCACCCTTTTGGCGAACATATTGCAAAATCTGACCTGAACCCTGGAATATGATCCCTTGTGATCAACCCTGATCACCCTTGGACAGACAGTAACCTGTTTAGAGTTTCCCAAGTTCTCTCTAACTGCTTCTGCTATATGAGCATCGACATTGCGAGCAATGCCGTTGATAGTAATGGTTTCATACAGCGCAACATTGACGGCATGCATATTAGTAGATCTCACTGTAAATGACTTACACTCAATGCTTTCAATAGCAAGTTTCCATGTATCTGGGATTCCATCTGTAGGAGGATTATCAACTATGTAATCCCTACACAAACGAATTAATTTGTTCCAATAACGACAGGACAAGTGCGGTTGGACTCTGTCTCTGGTACGACTAAAATGGGGACACTGAGTTCAAAATCAGATACAAACGGCATCCTAATGGGGCACTCAATGTATCCCAGATAACTCTAAAAAGAGCCGTCTGCAATAATTACCCTGAGACCCAGTGATTCCAGAGAGTGAAGCACCGGCTTATCACCCAGGACAAATAAAAACTATTTGATACGGTAGTCACCATGGATCCACTGTCAATAAGAGCAATAACTGGAACATTGTTTAGATAAACAATACTAGTGTTGGAAGAACCAACCAAGCGCTAAAATAGCGTATTCTGGCCTTTAGGTTTGTCACCAGCCCCCGCATGGCCATCTTCAGAGGCGGTCACTCTTTTAAATTCTGCTCTCCCCCATCATAACCACGCCCTAGGTTACCGTTAGCTCTGTAACCGTTCCCCCGACTTCCACGGTAATGGTGGCCCCTATTGCCATTGTAGCGTCGGCTGTCATCGCTGTAGTTGTGGGCTAATCTGTTAATGCCATCCCTCCTTTTGTTAGTTCCAGACAGTTCTCTGAGGAGTAGCGATTGTTCTTGCAGCTGTTTAACAAGGGCGTCGATTTGAAATCCTAGTTTCTCTCAGTTTGTTGGATTCTGAAATCGAAATCTTTCTCCATCTTGCATCGCTCGTAGCCGCTTTCTACCATGGGCAGGTGGTGTACTTTCTTGAGGGGGAATTGGGTTAGCGTCCTTCGGCAAGTTCAGTTGCTTGTCGACCATCCTAATTTCTCGAAGTAACTCGTCGTAGTTAGTGATTGAGTCGAACTTATAGCGAGTGTGGCTCTTGAGGAGTTCACTCCTCAGTGAAGACCAAAACTTCTGTCTGAGGAGGCCGTCCTTATCCTCTTCTCTGATGTGGCCCGCTTCGATCGCAGTTTGGAGAAGGGTCTCCAGCCTGCAACCAAAGGATGTCACAGATTCCCCTTCTCTCTGGAAAGAGTTGAAAAACTCTTGCATAATCATGCCTTGAGTCGATATATCTCCAAAGGCAGTATCTAGGCGCCTTAATATGGCGTCAATCGATGCTTTCTCGCCTAACGCTATAACGGTATGTCTCGCCTTGCCCCGCAGAGACCGTCTGACAGTCTGTGTCATGATCGTTGGGGGATATTCAGGTATAAGACATTTTACCTCGAATCTCCATTCGTAATATGTGACGTCACCTTTTTGTGTTGGGTCATCACCCGAAAAGAAAGGGATCTTAGGTACTACGACGGAAGTGGACTGGGTGGGGGTTGCGTTGGCTGCTGGGTGAGTACCCTGGGAACCACCGAACAGTGCTGAAGCACCTACTTGAATCTTGGGCTTGGTGTCCGTACTCTGTATACAAAACCGCATGAGCGAGCCCCTCCCAATTCCTGCATCATTTCCTCATTTGTCATTGGGTTCTTACTTGTAGCCATCATGAAAAGAACCCTTTAAAAAAAACGCGCGTATATCTGACACTGCAAACAAATCGTACGACAGCGATCGATTGTATAACCACGATTCAGTCAAGAAACTATTTACAAACGCAAGCAATCAATAAAGGCGTAAGTCTTCAAAGTAGATATTAATCTCACTACAAAATTACTTTAACAAAATATGCTGACAAATTCTAAATAGAAACCGTCTCGCACGCTTTAAAATATGAAGCGCAAGCTTATACATATAATAACCGCATAATGGTGTTACTTATATAACCCCTAAACAAATATGCAAACAGTACTATCACCTCGCTTTCTGCAACTTTCACTCGGGCGTTAGAGCGCTGTAAAATTGTGTGAGTGGGGTTTAAAGCATAGTGGTATATTAGATAAAGAAGTCAAAGCTGTCTCATTAAGTCAACAACACCTCACGCAGTGATCTATAAAACCCTCTTATATGTGGTGGTCAGATAATCTAATAATCAACACCAACCTGTATACATGTATTTCTCAATAAACGAAACTGATATACTACATCAATAATGAAAACAGAAAATAAGCGTATGCAAAATACTGGCAATTGTCATAAATGTCATTGCAATTTCCATTGAATTAACGCCAGATTATATTCAGGTAACAAGCAAGTCCTTTGCAACTGCTAAAGATTATGCCATGTGCGTTATAGCCAATCTGTCAACAGGCTGAATTCACAACAATGACCTTAACCTCGATTTGACACGGCGATTTCTACGTAGCGTCTAACAAGTGGGTCAAACCGTACTGCTAGCACGTGTTGAACTAAACGACTACTGTTCGTGCAATGCTGGCGATAAGCACAACTAGAGTTAGAACGTCATTACTATTACTTGCAAACGACAAATAATATATTGAATAGCTAACAAATGTATGGAAAATAACACTTACATCATTTCCAAATCCAAGAATCCTTCCTTTCGAAACTATCACTAATTAAACGAATAACACGTAACACAAAACACGCATTACTCATCATCCTATATATATATATATATATGCACAGTTAAATGTCATCAGCTGTGAAGATAACCGTGACGTCATCTGTCGTCAAAGTTCAGTTTCATCTGCCAAGAACGTTGAAAGTGCTGCAAATGTTTCCTGTTCGGGCCAAGAAAAGAACACTACCAAATAATTTTGAAGCGCGCGCTAGCATCCTCCAGTACGCTTACACTCCCCAATGTGGACTCCTTTTTGGGATCCCTTGCTTGCAGCCCTTCGGTCTGGTTTACCAGTCAAATAAGATCTTCTCTCCATCCCACGGGTCCCACGGTGGGCGCCAGATGTGAGCTCTCACTCCTCTCGCAAAGAAATAAATACTCTTGTTGTTGATTGTGGGATTTATGACAGTTGGTATGAGGTACAATACAAAAAAACAGACTCGAAGAGTATTACTTTCCCGAAATATATTAACGTATTCAATCCCTTTGTCTTTCACTTGCGCGAAAGACAAATCTCCGCACTGCTCGAGGTGTTGTATGACTCTCTCTCTAGCCTCGAGTAGTAATTCCCTAGCCTTTTATTAGTATCACGGAGAGGTGGTTTTCATACACGTGACGCAAGGGAATCATGCACCGCGATCGATCTCTCACTCGTTCGCTCACTCACAACAACAACGCACATTAGCACACGACGCAAATCCCGGGTCACATTAGTAAACACAGTTCTATTTTATTTTAAAATGATTGGTTGTTGTCAATGTCATAATGGGGCTTTCGGTTTAAGAAGTAAACAACTTTTTATTTTGTATTTCTTAGAGAAAGTCATTGGTCTAATCAAGGCTATATTCTGTAAACGTGACATAAACACGATCACGTGACCCCTTTTGATTTAAGAATTCTGTCTTTTCCACAATTATGCAATTTGTTAGTCTTAATATAGATGTTTAGAGAGATCTCTATGTTTTCGGGCTATTACACTTGGTATCAAGTTATATTTTCTTGTTGTTGCCAGATTTTTAAGTTAATTATCTTCAGATCATTTGGATTTCAAAAGAATTAATTCTTTATTCTCTTGAAATATTTTGAGGAGTACTCACACAAAAATTCTGGAAAGACATTGCTTACAAGTTTAATTTGGATTTCCAATACTGGGTGCCATTATTTGTTTTTCTACAATGACTGTAGATATGCACAGTACGGACAGCATACGTCATCGTCATCCATCTTGGATTTGCAATCAGGATTCGAATTTGAAATTATTAGAATATTTATCATTAGGACTTTTGCAATTTAATTCGTGGATTTTTTTTGGGATTATTTTTGGATTTGATTCTTGAAATCGTAAGTTCGTATTTTTTCATTTTTACAGAATTTTTCCAGGAAAATAATTTTTCTGTTAAATTTTAAAAAGTTTGTTGTTTTCACTCTTTTTGTGTTACTGTTTATTCGAGTCTAAACAGGTAACAACCTGTTAATGTACTTGTTATTTCTCTGATGAATGGTCTGTGAGAGCGTGGTGAATTTACCTTAGAGTAGATTAGGGAGACCAGACTACACGTCACCTCTAATTCTACACTCAACAGGAAGCTTTCCGGGTGGAAGTGGAGGCTTGACGCCCAAAGAGCAGGAACATCGGAAAAGGCCAAAGGGCCTGAGGAAGACACCATAGTGACGTCAGAGGTTGAGGTGCAGTGCCAGAAGGAGCATGTGACTGTGAGCACTAGAAGTGACTGGAAAGCACAGTAGCAAGGGTGCCAGAGTAACAAATACGACAGGATTCGTGACATATGAGTAACTGGAACTAACATCGGTAAGGAAATACTCTCTCTCTTAAGACCGTTAAATTTATGAAATGACATTTGACAACTTGTAATACTTCATCAATTGTAATAGTTTGAAGAGCTAAATTTGAGAAATTGTCACGGGAATGACTGAATTCATTGTTATATTTTATTAAATTGTTATACTTTCCACCTTGAGTTATTTATATGCTTAGACTGTCGGCACTGCTGACTGGGGACTCATAGCTATTTAAATTTTTTTGTCCATCTCTCTCTGGTATTAGAAATAATACTGTTACGAGCCAGGGGTATTTGCTTGACCGAACGGTGTAAAACCCTGGCGCGATTCCGCCATAAGTCATAAGTTTATCCCAAATTTCCAAAAACTTCAATAAAACTTCAGTTGTAAATTAGAAACCCCATGGTCCCAGGTTTCTGGTTTATCATCCACATATGCTGTTATCATCTAGCATAAATTTCGGTTACACCGTTCCACTATCCCATTACATTGTGGATGATATGGATACATTCGCGTCTTCTTAATCCCAATAGTATACAAAGCTCTTTGAATACGGTGCTCTCAAACTATCGGCCATGGTCAGATGACAGCACAAGGCACACCAACTCTACAAATAAAATTATCCAGCAACGCATCTTGCAACCTTGATGGCTTAAATATAAGGCAGAAGTATCGCTTCAATCCACTTAGTAAAATGATCTCCGATTACAAGGATGTATGCATTTCCTTCCTCTGTCTTTTTTATGAAGTGCAAAAATATCGAGGGCTACCAGCTCTCCTGCTTCTCCAGCCAGTATGCCCTTTAGTTTTACTTGGCTCTTCTACTGGGACTTTTGTGCTGAGCGCAAACGATGCACTTCGCACAGTAGTCACAAATATTGTCCCTCATATCGGGCCAATAGTAACATTGGCGCACTTTGCTGATGGTTTTGTCGACACCTAAATTTCTCCCTGCCAGCTGTATGGTACGACGATGAAACTTTTAACAGGCTTGCCGGAATGATAAAGCCAAACTCTCACAAGCATCTCGTCTGATATATCTAATAATGTGTATGCCCCCCATAATACCTTAACGGATGCATTATTCCCAGATACTTCTTTCCAAACAGGGCGTTGCTGTGCCTGAACCAACTAATAACTTGTGATAAAGCAGCATATTATTTCTGTATCTCTCCAAAATGTATCCAAACTGTCCAGCCGTATAGCAGAGAACCCCGCGGTATGTTTGCTACGGTATTTGCAACCATTGCAAGGGTAAGCGACTCAAACCATCAACACTGGCATGTCGAGTTCCAGGGCAATGTTCTATCACAAAATCATATTCTGACAACTGCTCCAACCAACAGGCAAACTGTCCCTCTGGCTCTTTGAAGCTCATGAGCCACCGCAGGCTACTGTGATCAATGCATGCCTTGAAATTTCTGCCATTTTGGTAGGTCTTAAAATATCAAGGAAAATGTATGACGGCCAACAGCTCATGACGAGCGACACAACACTTGTGTTCTGTCCTGTCCAGGCACCGACTAGCGTAAGCTACTACTCTTTCCTTCCCATGAATTTTCTGGGACAGGACAGCTCCTATGGCTTCGCCACTCACATATGTGTCCAGTATAAAGGGGCGATTGATGTTCGTTACAGCCAACACTGGTGCAGAGTCAAGCATTCTTTGTCATTAACTGGTGTAAGGAAGCTGCAATTTCAGCAAATTCTCCTACATACAGCCGATAATAACTACAAAACCCAAGGAACCTCTGCACTGAAGTAACAGACTTTGAAGTGAGCCATTTCATAACAACAGCTACTTTCTAAGGATCAGTGGCAACTCCTGCCGCTGAAATAGTATGACTAAGATACCGAACCTTTTGCACACAGAGTGTACATTTGCTGCGTTTCACCTTTAGACCGGTTCCAAGAAGAAAAGTAAAGAAATGTGCTTGTCTTTGAAGCAACTGCTCAAACATGCTTCCGAATACTACCACGTCGTCAAGATAAATTAGGCAAACTTTATATTGTAACCCGGCAAGGACGACTTCCATTAGTTGCTCAAAGGTCCCTGGTGTGTTCCATAAACAAACGACATGATTTTAAATTGATAGAGACCCTTTCTGTTTGCAAACGCTGTCTTAAACTGACCAGCCTGAGCAATTTATACTTGCCAGTACAGTAAAAATTGTTATGAACAACCTATGCTATGAGCGACCACCTGTCATTTCCGACCACAATCGTAATACACGGATCAATTTTACTATATACACGCTCTATAATGAGCTGAACACCACCAGCGACCATCATGTCTTGGCAAAATATGCACTTTGACACTGTAATGAACGACTGCATAGGAAAAATAAAGATCGAAACCACTGACCTTGACTTAATCCTTTGTAAACAGGATGCATGTAGTATACAAACAAAGTGCACATTAAATAACACTACAGTTGAACAACCATATAGTCAAATAAACACCACGAACCATATTTAAACCTTTGTAACAAAGACCGCATAACTAGTAAAGATTGTTCTAATAAGGTATTTTTCTTAAAATTTGGCTAGCTACCAGTTTTGTGAAATATACAAGTCCAGCATATGGTGTCATTTGTAAACTGCAGTAAACCAGACTAAAGTACGTCACTAACCACCATTGTGGTGCCAAAGTCATGTGAATAGCCAGTAAGATTATCTATTTGTTCATCAAAGGGAGTAATGATGAACATACACAGTCAATTTACAGGTTTGTATTTTTTCTTTATTTTTTCTAAAGCTCACACAACGCCGGTAGTCCTAATGTCCCAGTGAGAAATCTTTCCAAAGGGATTCAGTGTAGGGTTGAGTGCATCGATTGTCTTTCCAGTTAATCCGTGATGCCTGCGGGTGAATAAGCTCTTTGTCTGTAATACTAGTAAGTGATAATCATTTCCGGATTCTTTTTTAAAAAATATTATTTCTTTAGTTACAGTGTTTCACCAAGCCACCTACGGTTTACCCGGGTGCAAATGGCCTCAACCTTTGTTTATAGAGCTGTAAATCTGGTGATTTAAAATTTTTCTCAAAATAAATGTATTGTTTCTTGATGAGTTAATTATGTATTTTGGTTTCTTTCATTGGTACATAATATATATGTATTCCAAACTTCCCCAAAACTAGATCCAAATATAAATACATCTAGTCGTTAATACGTGAACACTAATAACAATGCCAGAACTTCTAACGAAAAACGAACGTTCTTACACTGGAATAAATAGTTAATGTAATTGAAATAAGTATACAAAAAGGGGGGACCGATCGCAAAATAGCAGCCAGCTTAAACGACGGTAAAACTTAAGTTCAGAATGTTATCAAATTTAAGGAGTCCATTAGAAACGAATGGCAGAAAGGTGCACAAGCACAGAGGAAATATGCCACGGCACGACAGACAGTGTATGGAGATCTAAACAAGCGAGTACGGGAGTGGTTTTGTGTTGCAAAGAGTAAAACCAACCAGTACGTGGAAAGTTGATTCAGGCAAAGACAATTATAGTCACAGCAGAACTGAATTATGATGACTTTGCTGCATCAAATGGATGGCTGGAGAACTTCAAAAATAGATACAATATCACAGCAAGTGTGCTCAGTGAAGAATCAGCTGATGTGGGTTTACAGACAGTTGATGTCTGAAAAAAGACTAGCATCCATCACTGAAGGGTATAATCTATGTGATATTTTTAATGCTGATGAAACATGACTCTTTTACAGAGGGCTACCTGACAGGTCCCTAGTGCAGAAAGATCATGTTTGCAAAAGAGGGAAAAAAGCAAAGGAGAGATTGACACCATTGTTAGCATGTAATGTAACTGGAGAAAAGACTGGACTCCTTAGTTATAGGCAAATCACGGAACCCAAGATGTTTTAGGTCATTTAATTTAAGATCGTTGGGTGTTGCCTATGAATCAAACAGAAAGGCTTGGATGACATATTTTGTAACTGGCTTGTATCTGTCAAAAACAAAATGAAACGGAAAAGTCGGAACATTTTAATCATCGTAGACAACTGCAGTGCACACCCCTATGTTCAGTTTAGCAATGTAAATGTTCTGCCCCCAAATACAACATCTAAACTACAGACCTGTGATGCAGGGATACTTTAGGCCGTAACAATTAATTATCGGAGGAAACTGCAAAATGGACGAGTGCTCTACAGCAACTGAAATATCTAAGAATGTCACTGTTCTGGATGCCATTTTATGGATTAAGTCATTGTGTGGGATGCGCTGCCTGCATACACCATTGAAAGGTGTTTTGCAAGTGTGGCTTTTCTGTCAGTGTTGAGGCCATAAAGCCAGAGAGCGAACAGAGTGAAGAAGATGTGCATCCATCAATGGAACCTCTTCTCAATGCATGGCATTGGAAGAATATGCCGACATGGACCACAATCTAGAAACTTATAATGTTTTATCAGGGCCAGACTGGGAGAAGGATACTCTTCAGAGAGGTACATCGAGTACTTGTCGAATCTGTTGGTGAAATTAAGCCTCAGGTTATTTTACATCATATAGTCACAGAACGTTTAAAGGAGATACAAGAATATGCTTTACAACATGGCGATCCCAAACGTTTCGTTCTTTGCTCAGAAATGGAGATACATATTCAGACCAAACAGTTGAGTAAGACATGTCGACAAAGAAGTATCATGGATTTTTTAAAGAAAAGTTATTAAGTGCATATAATAAGATATATACGTCATAGATAACTGTGCAGGTTTTGTTATATTTGAAACAACTCTAAAATGTATGACCATGTGAATTTACTTTATGGATATAATAAATATCACCTGTGTTTATTTCAAAAATCACATACATGTACCAATATATGTACATATTCATGTCATGTTCAAATATAAAGTTGATTCATGTTGTTTGAAAATTCATATCTTTATTTTATAAAGTTATTTTAAGAGGAATGCATGCAATATTTAACAAGATTTAGGAATAAAGGTTTTTGTGTTGATAAGGCTACAATGGATACAGCACAACAATCACTAGCCTGCACGTTTACCACCTATTTAGTCAGGTTTAGGAACCATATTGGCCTTGTTCCGTCCATCGGCTCAGCGACAGCTCACGCGACAAGGATTTTTATTTCATGTCTAAACAATGATAGAGGCTCTAGCACTGACTAAGTAGTAGCTTCTCACAACCAACATTCGCCATCCATCCTCGCATGATAACCTCCCTCTAAGCCGGGACCCTGATGTCTTTAGCCAAGGTCATTCGATGACAGCTCAAAGACCCGGCAAATTAGCACGCAAGCTTTAGTTCCTGCATTTGCAGTGTTCACTGTGTAATACTAATGTAGCATTTATACAGAAAAAAATCTAACCCAAGTATTCGATCTGGACTAATGTCAGTTATGACGAAAACATTTCACCTTCTGACGCCTTTCCAAGGAATCAAAAATTCAGCCTACCATAAGTTTCAATTTTGTTACTGGTGGCACTGATTAGTTGGCTATCCACATTGTTGAGTTTTGGCTTTCGATGACTAAGTGCTTCATACCGCATCTTGCTGACAATATAAACAGTAGCACATGTGTCTGCTAGCAAAGTGCTCTCTATCCCATTAAAAAGACATTGAGTGTATTGTTACTAGTCCCAGTTCTTCGTTTAGATAACGCACAGGCTTGGAATTTTCTGTACTTTCTATCTTCTTAGAGTATCCCTTACGTTGGTCTGTTTTTCTCCGCTGTTCGTTGTCTTTGTATAAAGGATTGGTACATTCACTTTGGTAATGACCCCAGCTATTGCAATTCCAAGACTGGACCCCTGACCGTCTTGAATCACTTTGCTTATATTTCGACTGGTGCCTTACGATCTAATTTTTTCTGATATTCTTCATTCAACTTCATTTTTTTTCCATTTATTTTTCTACCTTTGCGTCAAGCTGATCATTGACAATTAGTTTTATCGTCTGTACTGTCCTCACACTTGTCTGAATAATCATCATAATCTCTATAAGTAGAACTTACTGGCTTTTCCTTACACCGGCACGGAGGAAAGCCTCCCATTCGACCCCTACTCTGATGGCTTCTTGCAAACTGCTAGGGCAATGATGTCAAATTTCAAGTTTCAGGTTTTCGTCCTGTACTGCCTCTAAGAAATTATCTTTTGCAAGCTATCACGTATACCAGGTGGGCAACCGGGATATGTCTTCGAAAACCCCTTCTCCTGAAACAGGGGCAAGCATATGCAGTAGTATATTTTTGTTCTTATTGTTGTTATTGTTGTTGTTTTTTATTCTTACTGCCAAATCTGTAACGGAATTTCAGTAAATTCATTATTAAGTTTAACTTCTCCAAATCAGGTGCAAACTGATGTAATGCTTTTATTGCTGTTTTTGTTATTCTTACACCTAAATCTGTCATGGTTTCTCTTCATCAACTTTCCATACCTTCAGCATTTCAAGCCGTAAAACTATACAACTTTCCCAAACACAGGGAACTATTACTACACCACCTTAAGCCAGTCGAATCTTGGTTTCAGGCCACATTTTGCATGTAAAATTGCAAAATATTTGACACCATGGCGACATAAACGGTATATGCCAAGTCCCTTCTTCATTCTATAGTGTAATTTACCAGTCTCAAACCATAAATATTGCACTTGGAGTAACACAGCCAATGTACGCCACTAGATTTTAATAGGGACTATGGTACTACAGGGACACGCATGTGTATCTGATCTGAATGTATTAAAAGTAGACCATGGCATAATCGAAACTCACTAACACTTCACTCCATGACATTTGCTCCTAGTAATGGGCTAATTATTTTGGGTTAAGGAATAATCCCTCTGCGCCAAGTTCCAATAATTAAACAAGTAATCACACAAATCTAAGATTTCCTTAAAAGCGGGCGCTATAACAAAATGCGCAAACTCCAGATTTTTTACTATACCGTGGGAGAGATCTGATATACATTAACTTACTAATTTAATGTTCAAGATGCATTTGTCACACTCTTGCATCTTCTGAATGGGACTCTGCTCTATTCCGGTACCCATTCAGAAGGTACAAGAGTGCAACACATTCAGACATGCTGTTTACAGGAGCCTTTTCCACACCTTTTTGTTCAATTATTATCGATTCCAATGTTACATTTTTCGTTGATGATCTGAATGTTGTGCAATTTTTTTAATGACCTCCTTTTGTTCAAGCAGACGAGTAATCCTTTGTGATTTTACTATCTGGAAAAAAGTGTGTGAAATAAATCACCAACAAGACCATCATCACAAATAGGAAGGCTCGTTTCTAAAAGAAATTTAGAAAAACGAGCTCACCATCTAGTTACATGAAGGTTCTCTCTGAATTTCTAAATGTTGCAAATTCAGGCTGTGTTGTTGATAATGAAGCAGGAAGCTGATGTTTATTAGCTTCACATGTTGTTTTATGTCATAGGTCCTTCCATGCCCAATAGTGAAATCACAATTACACAATTCGCAAACTGCAACATTTTCTCGTTTATTTGATGGTTTCACAAGTCTAAACATGAGGGCATAATTGTCCTTCCAGTTCTGTTTTCTGAAACTTTTGCTTTCCCTTTCAACATGACCTGAAGTTGAATACTACAAAGATGAAATACAGCGAAAGAGGCAACCACAGGGGTTCATTACCAAGAAAATTAGAGTATCAATCAACGAACAGAGGGCTGGGGTGGGGACATATAACAATGTAATCCACCACAAGCCCTCTATTAATTGATGGATGATCTTAATTTTCTTCATAATGAGCCCTTGGGTAGATATAGGACACACAATACTAATTAAATGGAAAAATGGGAACCAGCCTCGATATGAGTGAACATAAAATAGAGTATATGTGGATTGAGACAAGATGGCCGCTATGGCTTAACCGGCTTGAAGCAGCTGTTCCTTTTTTAATGCCGTTTTCATGATATTTGTGTTTGTTGCCTGTTTTCATCTTCGTTATTGTGCTGATTATGTATAGGCTGTTAAATTCGTATGTTTTTCTTCATCTCCTTGTTTTGGAAACGAAAACAATTAGACCTTTTCTCAGCTGTCTTGCTCCACGGTTTTTGAACAAACCGCGATCACGTGATACTCGCGAGTCAACCCGTTTATGCTACGATGGACCCTCATTAATTGCTTCAAATGATCACTCCTTGACTGTCCATATTACATTGTGCCCTTGACTAAACGAACTGGGACTACATTCATCATTACCTAAATGTAAACAGAAGCGAAAAAAGAAACGACGTTTCAAAGCTGGACGGTGTAGAACAGGAAAAAGAATCCCAGTTATCTCCCTTATTTCGGCACACCATTTTAAAAAAATTCCACCGTTAATTTACATAACCTAATCCAAATCCATATTAATTCGTCAACCTTTGTGTCAACTATCCAAAAAATACCTCTGCGCATTGCATTATTCAACGCCAAGTCAGTAGGACCACCGGAAAAGCGTACAGAAATAATTAATTTTATCAACGACCAAAATATTGACATATTTTTCCTGACAGAAACATAGCTAGAAACATCAGTCGATGAGCCCAAGTGTGCGGATCTAATACCCACTGGTTACTCCATTAAGTCGTTCCCCCGTAATTCTCGCGGAGGTGGAATTGCTGTCATCACAAAGAACTCCATGATAAAACGTCTTAACTACACCACAACATACAATTTCGACCACACATCGTTTGAACTAGTCCAAACCACACTCACACTGGAGCAAAGGTCAGTACATTTTGTCTGCCTATACCGCCCTCCTCCTAGTAGAAATAACAAGCTGGCTGAATCTCTCTTTTTAGAGTAGTTTCCGAATCTCCTGGACTATGGGAATTCGATAGGTGCCAACCTGATTATTCTTGGAGATTTAAACTTTCACTTTGACTGTTCCAGAAACTCAAGTACATCAAAACTCGTAGATTCCATTAATGTTTTCAACTTCAAACAGTCAGTTAACCAACCCACCCATAAACATGGTCACATTTTAGACCGGATTCTTCACAGACCTGATGATAACATTCTACGGTCCTCCCTGCTATCCCATGACCTTGCATCAGATCACCTCTGCATTATATGCCATCTTAACGTATCAGTCCCTAACCCTCCACCTTTATCTGCTACTAATGGAAACCTCCGTATGATACATAGAACCAACATAATGGACGACATCCAAGCTAACCTAACAACTTGCTTACCTCCTACCGCAGAACAACTCGATAACTGTCTGCGTTCATTGCTTGACAAACATGCCCCAGCTACTAAGTGCAGAGTATCAATTCAAAAGTGTTCTCCATGGTATAGCAGTGTTAGGGACCAGCTTCGCACTGCTAAAAGAGACCGCCGTAAAGCTGAGATGCTCTGGCTTTCCACCAGACTCACTATTCATAAGCAAATCTATGAAGTCGCTAAGAAGAATGTCACAAATATAGTCCATGCAGAGAAATCAGCCCACTACACTACTAACATCATGGAAAGTTCAAGCTGCAAAGAGCTCTTCGAGATTACTAACAAGCTAATTTGAAGGAACAAATCAACACCACTTCCAACTACATTACCTCCAGTCGGCCTACCGCACATGTTTGCAAATTTCTTCCGTGACAAAGTACAAACCATTAGAGATAAGCTTGACACCACAATTTCAATTGACTCGTCGTCACCATACAGTTGGGATACAGAATTTGAGCGGCAACCATTAGCAGCATTTGAACCTGTCTCTATGGATTTCGTACATACAATCGTGATGAAGAGGGCAACAAGTCATGTGAACATGATCCAATTCCAACATCACTGTTGCTTGAGTGTTTCAATCCAGTATTGCCTTCACTAACTGATGTTATTAATACCTCTCTCTCATCTGGGAATTCCCATCATTGTTCAAAACTGCCATCGTAAAGCCTCTGCTGAAGAAACCAACACTAGACCATAACGATTTAAAGAACTACCGCCCAGTTTCTAATCTCCCATTCATTTAAAAAATCTTAGGAAAGGTTGTTCTATCCCAGCTTGTATATTATCTAAATTCAAATAGTCTTTTTACCAATTTACAATCTGCATATCGCACTTGCCACAGTACTGAAACAACTCTTCTAAAAGTAGTTAATGACATTCTCTCTGCGTTGGATAGCGGAAAGATTACACTCCTCACCCTCCTTGATTTGTTTGCAGCATTTGACACAATAGACCATGGTATATTACTTCACCGTCTCCTGCATGAATTTGACATTCATGATACATCCTCCTGTGGTTCAAGTCCTACTTTGTCAACAGGACACAAATTGTATCTGCAAATGAAAAACACTCCAGCCCAGTTGATCTATGCTGTGGTGTTCCACAGGGGTCTGTTCTTGGACCTGTTCTGTTCATTATGTACACTCAGTTGCTCTCAAGTGTCATAGATCATCATCCAGTATCTCACCAATTGTAAGCTGATGACATCCAAATATACAAATCTAGCCACCCAGCTGAAGTTGATGCTACCATCCAAGGTGTAGAGAGGTGCATTTCTGATGTGAAATCACGGATGACTTGTAACAAGCTGCACATGAATGATGATAAAACTGAGGCCATTCTGATCACAAAACAAAGACTTTCTCATTCACATAATTTACCTCAAACAATAAATATCAGCAACACCAACATTAAATTCACACAATCAGTACGAAACCTAAGTGTTACTCTGGACAGTACCCTCACATTGCACCAACATGTCATGAACATCTGCAAGGCTGCATATCTTGAGCTGAGACGCATCAGCTCAATTCGTAAATATCTTTCAGTTGATGCCACTAAAACACTTGTGTGTTCATTAGTACTTTCAAGACTGGACTATTGTAACTCAATTCTGTCTCGTTCACCTCAATATCTACTCCAGAAACTTCAAAATCTTCAAAACACAGCTGCTGGGACCATACTTAGAGTACCACGATCGGAGCACACCTGCCCGCCTCTCTGTACCCTACTCTGGCTATCCATTCGATCCAGAATCAAACACAACATTTGTTCTCTGTGCTACGTTTCACTGTCGGACTCTAGTCAAACACACCTATCCGACCTCACCCATGTGAACACACCAGCAAGATAGTTACGCTCCTCTTCTGACAATCATATACTCATTATTCCCACTATGAAAACAAAGTCATATGGACAGCGTTCTTTTGCATACCAGGGCCCAGCAACGTGGAATGAATTGCCCACTGAACTTAGACACAAAGACACAGTGATCACATTCAAGAGGGCTCTCAATACTCACTTATGTCGACTGCAAGAACAAACTTAAAGACCTATTAATGTTTCCTACCTTAAATATTTTCAGCATGTTTTTTTTTATTTTTTAATGTTTTTCTAATTTCATGGTGTTTGTTTTTGTTATAGTATTATGATATGTTTGTATCTTATAGGTGTTGTCTAATGTTGTAAAACCCTTACAGCTTCTAAAGATTAGGTGCTATACAAAGTCCCCATTAATTATTATTGTTAGTAGTATTGTTTGGCTGATCAAGAATGGTTAATGATGCTAGTTATGTTTCAGGAAAATGAATCTTTCCTAGAGATTATCCTAGGTGTAAGTGAAAACAATAGACACATTGTTTTATTGATGGGATTTTTATCATTTAACAGTCTTGAGACTGAATCAAGAACGTGAAATTGCTCCTTGTTATGTTGGAAACTGAATGTCCTATGTTATGACTAAACATAAATGATAGCTTATATCTGAATCACGTATCTAAGAAGAAGATGTGGATGAAACAAAAATTCAAACCAAATGAAACATTTTGATATAACAAGATGACTGACACAAATAACAACATTGTGTAACACAGATTCAAACCACTTTACCCATAGTATATCCATGTCTCCTCAACTTTGACCAATACAGAGTGTGTGTGCTCCCATGTACAAAAGTGAGTGATATTAGTTACCATATAATCATAAAGGATTGTCATAGACAATGGGAGATTCAGTCTCAAATAAACATGCAATCCCGAATGGACTGCATGTAATAGGACACAAATAAGCCTGGATACCAACCACAATTTTAACTGTGTGTGTGTATGTGTGTGTGTACGTGTGTGTGTGTGTGTGTGTGTGTGTGTGTGTGTGTGAGAGAAAGTGATTGTAAAAGAAAGTTTTAACTTACTGTTAGGCGTAGATGGAACTGGAAAAAAAATTTTGTATATATAACAACTGATATACAATACGAGTATCTGAATAAAAGTAACTCCGACTTTTATTATAATGATAATGAAAATAAACACATTATTTTCAGAGGGGTACTGAATTTGTTACAAATGAGAACTAATCTACCTTAACGCCTTCTAATAAAATTATTATGTACATATATAATTGGAAAATAATTATCAAGATCAAGTTTGATGATAATTTCATTGAACATGTTACCCTTAGAGATCACATGTGACGATGCATACGGGTATTTAACATCAGTGATCATATGATATAATATGAAATACAGTTAGGGTGGGTAGGTGTGTGATCCCTAAGGGTAGTGCAGCTTTAGTGAAATTTGGTGAGCATCATTTTTTTGCCAATTTCACTACACAAACCCTTTTGTACCCTAAGGGACCCCACGCAATGATTAGAGTGTATCCTGTGACAAAAGCACAGTAGCGTACAAAGGCGAAATCACTCTGCGTCATACAGCATCATAACTTCGTATGCAATTTCAACTGAACATGACAAATACATGTACTGATTTTAATAACAATGGACTGGAGCTGAGTCAAACAGTTTTTCACTAAATATCAAGTCAGATGTGATTGGCTTATGATAATATTTCAGGAGAAAGAGTCTTTGCTCCAAACAACTGTTTTTAATGTTGTAGCGATCAGGTACCTAAGTGTTTAAAAAAAGTAGCTCTAGTGAAATAATAATAATAATAATAATAATAATAATAATAATAATAATCATAAAATAGTAAATAAAAAAGACTTTATTTGATGAGGGTGTTACGAATCTATGGTCATGAACTAAGCAACAGAAAGAAGCCAAACCAAGGTTTGTAAAACTTTAATAATTTAATTATAAAAGTTATACAACGCAAAAATTTAAGAGAACTTACAGTATTATGAACTGAATTCAAAATAATCCTAAAAGTTCTATTCAAGTCCAAAAGAACTGAATCTTCAGAAAGAATTTCATATCCTTAAATGTACTGGTGGTCTGCCAACTGTCCTGATGTATCACAACGGCATTGTCCAGAACTCATCTGAATAATTCACAATAATCCCAGAATAATATTTTAGTCCCATAAGCACTTTGTAATTCCAATAAATAATCCAAACAAATATTTCCTTTCATATAGTATATAAATACAACATTAAATACATCTGTTGTAACAAGAAAATAAGAATTATAAATCAAATAACTGTCCAGACTTACCTACTTATTATTTACAAGCATAAAGGATGAAACGCATTTTGTGCATACTTGCTACGTTACATTTTGCAAATATCCCACATAAACAAACCTACCTTACCTAACCTATCAAAGAGGAAATAGCTTAATTCTTCTAAGAACCAGCTTGATCGACCTATCCAATGTGAAACGACTCCAAACTTGGAAACAGGTTTATTATTAATATTATTAATATTGACCATAATCATCTACGTAAACACTTATTTATGGACCATATGTAATCTGCAATCTTAATATATTAAGATACAATTTTATACCCATGTAAAAAATAGCTAATATCTTAATTATAGATGATAATTACAATTTACACTCGTGAACAAACATTATACATAATATAGAAACAGTCATGTACCAAAAGTTACAAAAATGTAATTCAGTATATTATACTTTCTCCTCATAGGCCCTAAGGATGAACATATGTTTGTAAATCTAGGGAAACAAACCAAAGAAAGGTAAAGCAAACTTGAATACATCTGTTATATAAATGCACAAAATGTACATGAAATGCAATAACAACATAAATTGGAGTGCATGTATTCAATATTTACCATCAAAACTGCTTTGCGAAGCTTATTCCGGTGTAAGCAAATGATTTTCAAAAGTATTTGTTTTTGGAGAATGGTGCTTTGCAATGATCATGATATCAATTTCTGTCCTTGGTACTGTTGTTGTTGCTTAAAATGAAGCATACTATTCAAATATTGTGGATAAAGTTCATTCATTACTTTGAACATGAATATGGACTTTTGGTAGGTTAATCTGTATTCAAATTTGAGCCATTTTAATTATGATAGATTTCTAGATGGTGCATCATATGTTAAATTTAGAATAATTCTTGCTGCCCTCTTTTGAAGTTTGGAGATTGTTGCAAATATTAGTATCACCTGTTTTTCCCCAAACTGTATAGCTGTAGTCCAAAAGAGGAAGAATGAATCCATTGTAAAATAATAGTTGATAGCTGAGTGATAGATAATATCTTACCGGTATAAACAGCAGAGAGGCCGAACAGACCAAGTTTTTAGACCAAACTAAAGCTTCTACGGAGGCAAAAACAAATTCAAGTGTCAATACAGGAGGGTGAACAGACCACCTTTTAGAAGGTTCCAAATATCGAAACAAGCCCTCCATAAAAAGGATTAAAATGACATAAACGACCTTAAAATCAAAATAACTAAACCCTGTGAGTTCGTCTCTAAGAGTTCCTCTCAGGTTTTAGTTACTTTGATTTTGGTATTTTGTCCTCACTTGAAGTTCATCAAGTTTGCGAATATATTGCAAAAAATGAACCAACTCGAGGTCGATTCCCCTCTGCTGCTATAAATTAAATCATTATTAAATCAATAATGGCTACCTCGGTGAAGCATATACCACTAAATTAGCACGATTGCGGCTAGAAGTAATCAAAATATTTCATCCTGTTCGTGATTTTGTAAGACAAAAACTTCAAGAACGTCAAGAAGCACAAGATGAATTAGCTACGGGTACAGAACAGTTATTTAGGCCCGTTACTAAAGTTAGTGAACAAATAGCCACGGCTACGGAGGAAGATACTCTTCCAGTATTTAAACGAACAAAACAAATTTTACAACAGCTTCCAACTAAAATAGCTGCCACACAACCTCAGCCACCTCAACCTGAAGGTGCTGCTGGTGGAAAACCAAGGGAGGAAAAGGGAACTAGTTTTATGGAGAAATTTACAGGAAACGGTATAAAAACAATAAAACTATTTCAACTGTTGAAACCCCTATGATATAAACAAGTTTCCTGCTTCAAGTTATCCTTCAAGAGATAAATGTTTGAAACCCGAATATTTAAAAATGTAAGTGGTGCCACATGGATTGATTGGGTGTATAAAATAAGCAAAAACATTAATCAGATAGATCAGCAAGATTTTATGTATGCCACATTTTTAGAAGGAGTAGAAACATATTACAGTTATCAACAAAAAAAAAACAACAACAACAAAAAGAAAAACAACAATAATCGTGGACCCGTAGCGGTCAGGGTGATAAATTCGCGATTACCAACTTATAAAGCAACCTACGGAGATGGACTCGGTGATGTTGTTCATGGTTTATTCTGAAGGATAGCCCCCAAAGCAATACCGATCGCAAAACAATTATCAATGAATGTTATTGAAGTTGTTCGTGTTACAGCTCCTGGTGCTATTGGTAACGTTGCCAGTAAAGCGTTCTAGGCAATCAAGGACAGACTAGCACGATTAACATGTAAACCTCAAGGAGGTTCACCAAAAGCGGTCCAACCACAACCTGTGAAATAATCAAGCACTGAAGTGATGTCCGCAAATGTCAGTAAAGTAATAAATCAAGCCTCAAATAAAAAACTAGCAGCCTTGATAAATCAAGGAGCTGAACAAATAAATACAAGTCTGATATCAGGACGTGGTCTTCGTGTTAGTCGATAACAAATTATAATAAAATGTTTAAACGTATATCCGATCCAGAGATTGACATGGATGCACCAGTACTCAAGGATGAGTCTGTGCGTGATTGTCAATATTATTCGTATGAAGCAGTATCGCCAAATCAAACTGGAAGAATTGAAATACTAGTTTAGGACACAAGTAGATGTTTCTTGCCCGCTCAAGCATTTATTGAAGTCACAGGTGAACGTGGAACAAACGTCGCCGCTAATACAGAGTACGGAGATAATGTCAGAGTTGGTTTTGTTAATAATGGCACCATGGCGTTATTCAAAAGTGCTATATACATGACTGATGGAAAAGAAATTGAGACAATCCAAGAAAATGTTGACGTTGCTACAACGGATATAGGTCTGGCAAGGTATTCAGATGATTATACTATATTGGCTGGTCCGACTATGATGTTCGCCAAGGATAATGCTGACCATCCTGATTCCAACCCATTTCGTCTCGTACAAGTGGCGCGTAATACTTCGACTGACCCACAACCTGCTGGAGCGATAGATAGACCAGCTGATGCATTTTTGATGCTACAAAGTCAGAACCCTAATTATAATTTAGGTTTTGCTATACGTAAATTAATATTAAAAGGTAATCATAGAGGATTTTCATGTGCAATTCCACGGTCCCACATCTTTGGATTTTGCAGAAATGTCCGAAAGGTTATTTTTAGAGCCAAACCTACAATTGTTCTTCATCGAAAAGAAGATAATGATTATATTTGGCGAGAAGATGGCGCTGCTGCTGGTAAAGTAATGTTATCTAAACTTTCGTTGTGGATGCCGGAAATGACTCCATCACTCGCTCAAGAACAAAAGTTGCTTTCTTTTATGGATCAATGTGATAAATCGATATTATCATGGTTATCAACACTAACGATTATGTTCAAACTGACATCGACGGTTTATTTATATGGCAGCTAGCATCGCAGAAAGGTGTTTTTGCACCAATTCATATCTTTATTGCTCTTCAAGATGTTACACGATTAAACAATCAAGAAAGAAATCCAATGGTATTTGACAAACTTGGTGTCTCTGAAGTATCTTTAAGAATAAACGGCCATCAAGAACCATCTGAAGATACATTATTGAATTTTGATCAAAAATATATAGCACGTGCATATTATCGTTTGATGACATTAATCGGACGTGATCAAAATATTGATACTGGTTTGCAAATATCACAGTTAGATTTTACAACGCTGTATCTGATTCATTACTTTTCGCTAGAACATGTTGATTTAGTTAAGCAATCTGTCGTTGATATACATTTTCGAGCTAGCGTAAACTCAGGTGGTATTAATTACAGAGCGGTTGCTGTTATACTCAGCGACAAATCAATGTTACTTGAAGGTGTTGGTGGACGAATGAGAGTTATTGATGCTCCAGTGGATAATATGTAGACAATTAGATCAACCGTGTTATTATAAAAATGTCATATAGTCACGTTAATGTCACTCTGACTCCCGGTCAGGTGAAAAACTTACAATCAAAAAACACGAGCACATGCGGAGTAAAAATAACAATAACACGAGATCAAATTGCTGGTAGTGGTCCAAACAAGTTATCTTTGACTAAAACTCAACTAAAACATTTCAGTAAGGTGCAAAAGCAAAAACCGGAGTTCAACTTGATTTCGTTCCAAGTGCCATCAAAGACATGGGTAAAACCGGTGGTATATTTCCACTTTCCTGCTGCCCCAGCTGTAGCAAAAGCCGCTGCGTTAGGGGCTGTTGGAACCACTGCTGGAATGGCATTAAAGAAAGCAACTGGGAAAGGAATTTCACAAAAGGAAAGTTTAAAAAAAAGATCATCACGGACACAAAAACCAACAAGGCGCCCGAAAAAGTCAAATATGCCTCAGCCGGTCGTCGAAGACTACCAGTGGAACAATACGGATCGGGTCTAAGACTTCCAGGAACTCCACCATCATGGTTCCCAAAACGGTTTTAGACGCAGCGCGTCTCACGCCGATGTCAAATATTTATTTACTCGATGCTGCTAAACAATTAAATATAACAAATTTCTGAGATGTTTTCATGCGAGATCAGTTATCAAGCCAACCGAATACCAGCGAAACTGGAATTATTAATCTTGATAACAGCGATGGTCCTGGAACTCATCGGGTTGCTAGCGCGATTGATACACGTGGAATCGCTTATTTCGATTCGTATGGGTTAGCACCGCCAGTTGAATTTCTAAAATACGTACAAAGTACTCCATTTCAAATTCCAATTTAGTACTCAACGCTACCAACACAAACATTAACCGATCCTATAATATGTGGCCGTGAAGTAATTAATGTACTTAACGCGTTATCAAAATCAACCAAACCACCTCACAAAGTCGTGCACGAGTATACCGCAGCAAAATCAAACATTTTAAACAACCCTTAAAGATAATATGGTTGATATTTACGGAAGATCTCTCAGTAAAGCAAAAGGCTAAAAAACGCGATGATATTGATTTATCAAACTATGCGACTAAAGATTAAATCGATAATCTTTTAAACTTGTCCGGGATAGACACAAATGTAGTTGTTATTTTTCAGGATCGATATGGTAAGCTAAAAACCAGCAATATCAAATGGAATGACATAGTTCGACGAGTACTCAGTGCGCTTACGGATAACATCCATGTGTTTACTGACAGCGGAACAATCAGAGATTCAAGTATATCATTTACAACCATCAGAGATAAAATCACAAAAAGTGTTGCAAATCGTTTAAAAAATACCAGTGACACACTAATAGGTGAACTCAACATGAACGGAAATAAAATAGTATTGTTAAGAGATCCAACATCCGACGAAGATGCCGCAACATATAAATATGTTGACCTTAACTACAACACCGTTGATGGTAAATTATCTACGCTGCGGGCAGCGTATGATGTTCACGTAGGCATGTTTACAAATCTCCGCAGAAATTTTCAGAAACAATAAAACCACAGACGATTTCTTTGGTAGTCCGTTGACGCTAAACTTTCTGATATCAAAACTAACATTGATACGATTCAGAAAACACAAGAAGGCGTTGTAAGTTGAATTCCTGAGATTGTTAACAAACTTTGATTAAAATTCCACCAGGAGTTAATCCAGGGCATATTACGAACATCGTATACACAGTATCATCTGGATTCGCAACATGGTCAAAGCAAAATAAAACTATGAAATATATCTCAACATTCACTGGTTCAGAGCTGCAAATTTTGAGATATTTACAACGTATCCATGGCGTCATTCAAACGACAAGCTTTCTGGAGTTGTGTCTATCATATTAACTAGCGGACCCGTTGAAACATTATTACTGGAAGCAGCTCATAAGAAATTAACCGCAACATCTTACTGGTGGTGTCTGGAATTTGTTGCTGAAACACCTCAATTGGTTACTGTGTAAAATAATAATGGCAGCGTCGACCGTCGACAATATAGATACGATCAAGTACTTGAATGGCAATCAACGTTAAAAACCACCATTGACCAGCATACACTGAAAGTAAAAGAATACAAGCGGCATGCTGCTGTCGTCGATGTTTCAGTATACTCAGTATCTGCGTTTGTTTCGTCCGCCGGGGTAGTATTATCAGCGCTAACCCCAGTAACAACTGCAGTAGCAGCAACAATATGCCTTTCATCATCAGCGGCACTTGCAGGTGTTTTTAATATAATCGCGAAAAAGATATCCACGTGCATGAGCACAAAATTGCACGATTATGTTACACAATTAAACACAGCCACAGCAGCATATTCTAAATTATCGTCGCTGATATCATCAATCCTCAATAACGAACAAATATCAGATTCCGAATTTGCGTTAATGGTTGAGATATACAGCCATTTGAAAGAAGAAAAAAATAAATAATGACAGAACTACTTCAGCAGATAGCCGCAAAAACAACTCCGCCGAAAACCACGATGATAACAATAAGCTCAACCAAGCCTGAATTTAGTATTAATTTTCCAACTGCAATTTCGGTAAGCGAGATCGCCTTTGTACAGTTGCGAATATACCACAGCTGGCCAAATATCAGATCAAAATCATTTGGTGGATTACCAGCAAATAATTCGTTGGCGTTTGCAAATAAATAAAAACCAGATGGTACACCCGACTGGAATGGTGTTAGAATACCAACCGGGAGCTATCAAATCGAAGAAATCAACGAGGAATTAGCGCATAGAATAAATAATATCACCGGAAAAGAATCCAAGATAACAATAACAGCTCACGAACCAACGCTGTCATCTGCAATCGAGATAAACTCTCCCGACTACGCCGTGGATATATATCAATCATCGATCAGAACTGTTAGGTTGGCCTGAAAATCCACCACTGACGCATCCGCCACCACCTGAACCAAAAAAGTCTCATTATACAACGGACAAACAATCATACCTCGAAATTACCCATTTATACAGAAACCATTTACTTAACATAAAAAATGCAACGTTGGGTAGTAATTGTAGCTTCATTAATAATGACAGTGTAACTTGGTATTTTATTTATGAACGTGGTAACAGGGGAAGTGCTACAACCATGGCTATTCACCTATATCAAATTATTGAATATTTTAAAATCATTAATTAAGAACATAAACGACAACGAGAGCGACTACAGCAATGCTTTCATGAACATGTTTTTGATAAAGCAAGTTCACGCAGCGAAATAAAAAGACAAGTAGAAATATGAAATCAGCTTGTATCCGAAATGGAATATATTAACTAGTCAGTAATCTAGGCAACAAATGATTACACCGAAAATATAAATCGCTATAAACAACAGTTTTTAAACGAGTATTCGATAACAGAAGTTGATCTATCAAATTTTTAATTTTCTGGGTACCGAGTTTTAAAAAATCCACCAATGATAGCATTGATAAATATTTTCCTGAAATACTTACGCAGTGGAGAAGAACACTGCCGCCGGCAACTATTCTCCGATACAACTAGGGCAAGGACGGAATGTATCTCCGGAAATCTTAAAAATAATTTCGGTGGTCGCGGCCAATCTTGTGTGTGATATAATTGATGGAAGTTACAGCACAGACACAAAAATATAAAATCAAACGCAGCAAGGATTCATTCTTTACTCGGTCACACCGAGAAAACCACCCGGATATCGGATTGTACAAGAACCGATCAATCCGATCTATCTACGATGTCATAATTCACTGTTATCAAAAATAAATTTCAAACTAACTGACCAATCCGGGCATTTGCTGGATTTGAGGAAAAAACAGCACCATAAAAAATAATTATGTTTCCACCCTTGATAAAATCAGGGATAAGTCAACAGGCAGATTGAGAAATACTCAGAACAGATTTCAAAAAAATATTATAAGAAATTTATTTTTTACTGACAATCAGGCTGATTTCTTAATTCTCAAGGATAATAAGGTAGTCAAAATCGTGTAAATCGACTGATTTATTAATTGTGATAGGGTAATAGGTAGTAAAAATCGTGCAAATCTAACATTTCAGTGAAAAACAAAAAAAAAATATTTTACTGAAATCTGTCAATGTACCAAAAAATTATGAAAAAAGTTATTTTTTCCTGAAAATCAGGCTGATTTGTTAATTATGATGGGTAATAAGATAGTACAAATCGTGTAAATCGGCTGATTTATTAATTCTGAAAGTAATAAGGTGGTAAAAATCGTATAAATCCAATGATTTGTTAATTCTGATAGCGTAATAGGTAGTAAAAATCGTTCAAATCTAGCATTTCAGTGAAAACAAAAATAATATAATATTTTACTGAAATATGTCAATGTAATCAGAAATTTATTTTTTTACTGAAAATCTGACATACTACTTTAACTTTCACTTTCTAACTTTCATTTTCAATCGTTTCAGAATCTGACATAATTCTTCTTAGTTGCCTCACACGAGTATTAATTATCTTCTTTGCTTCATATTCACGAGATAATTATGATCTAATTTGTTCGATTGCACGAGACAACGAAACAAATTCCTTTACTCGCTCTCTTCACTCTTTTATTATACTGTACAATGTAACCGGTTATTTTTTGTTTGTTTGTAAGTTAAATATCCTTCTACGTTACATCACTTATATTAATTACGACGTAGATAGTTAATTAATAAATTACGACTGCAAAATGAATCACGATTTATGGAGAAAGCTATATTACAGCATTATCTCCCTTGTTTCAAGTCGATGAAAGAAGTATGCAAATGGGAATTTTTGACAAAAAAATAATGCAACTTTTATTTATTTTCTAGAGAAAATGACGTGTATTATGCAATCTTCTGAAAGTCAGCGGAGAGAACTCTATCACTTGTTTACACAATCGCGGCAGATTTATCTCCGTTATATGTATATAACACTATTAAGACATAAGAAAATGAAATCCAAGCATCATGCAGGTATGAAAATGATAATTTGGTTATTTTATCTGCAACACATTGGACTGAACTCGAGTTAATACCGAAATATTTATCAGCCGCTCTCATTGACTGAAATATTATCTCTTCGCCAGTATATCTATTCGCATATTTTACTACTCTCCTAACAATTGTTTAATACTTTACAGTTTTCCCACGTGCAGAATTCTGCGTTGTGTAATAGCTTGAAGGTTAGATAAATTATTATTAAGTTTATTTCCGTCAATATGATCGATCACAAGACCGTATTTGATCTCGCCGTAAAAATCCTCGAATACTAATCTGTGATTGTAATATTTTTTTATTCCCAGCGGTGAACACTAGATAACCAGCATTATTAACAACACCAACTGTTTTTTTCCGCTGACAGTGTCCTATTGTACCATCAAGAGATGCTTCTTAATTCTCATTATCAGGATGTCTGAGAAATTCTTTTTGCTCCATTTATATATAATATTATTTGTCTAAATTATAATCATCTACACGCTTTATAGCCCTGACTCTGTCAGGGACAGGGTCATTATTGTTTTATCATAATATCTTTTGAGTTCACTGTATCTTTACCACCACATTGTGCGCACAACTATGTTTATTATCTAACTCCAACACCACATCGCAGATATGGTATTGGCCCTAAACTCCCATTACGAACACTTTGCAAGTGATGCCCGCAGAATTCTTTTACGCAGGATTTATTACAACGGTCAGTGAAAACACCATAAACCATCTGCATTTATTTCTTGTTTGAGACATTGTATATAAAATATTTTTTATTTAAATGTTTGTCTGACATATAACATAGAAGAGTTTGAGAGATTGTCCAGAATCAAGCCTTGGAAAAAAGATAAACTTAATCTCGACAGATTATCTCCTGACTTGCCTATAAAAATATCTGGCTGATCCGAAGAATAAAAGTTTAATCAATAAAATTCACAACGCCAAGAAGGAATTTAGCAGCGATGGAGCATCTCACGTGTGGTCAACATTCAAGATTAAACGCAACACCAAAGGTGTCGACGCTAAGATGAATGACAAACGAGCGGCAACTATCATTAACCACACTGACAATCGCAAATATCATTTCAAAATAAAGTTTATTGTGCTAGCAGATTCCGCTACGTGGATTATCCGTGCCAAACGTGATCCTGTCCTTGCTAATGGAAAAACCGCTGTGTTGAGTAAAGATTCCAAACCAGGAATGTTGACTGGGATTGATAAACCGTATTATGAGCGACCGTATCCTATAACAGCAGTTATTTATGGAATTTATCAGCTGAATGATAAACCAAATATTGCTAATCTGAAGCCGATGAGATTTTCATCCTTGACAGAGTCAAAGCTGAATTGTGTAGCCGAATGAGTAACTGTATAAAGATAGTATCAAACTTATGCAAAGCAGTATCATCACTATATAGATATCAGTTTTTGAATGTCAAACATACAGGTTTAAGAAATTTTAAAACAATATGAGTAATACAGCCCCAAAATATGTCTCTGTGGAACTCCTTTGTTGATGAACGTCAGCTCTGATTTAATGTTATTAATAACAACTTGAGAACAGTTGTACTTTTCACGTTTACATGCAAGTATGTTATGGTAAATCCAGTCGATTTTTTAACAGTTCGCTTACTACATCACCATATATTCCATTTATGTCATGTGGTGATGCAATAAACGAGACTTACGTGTAAGTTGAAGTTTGATGATAATTCCATTGCACATGAGTACCAGAGGGATTACAGGACATGACGCTCTGTCATGTGATAGGTCAGTCTCCAGAGCGAAATTCACGTCCGCAAAAAGTACTTACAAAATGCAGTAGAGATGGAATACACTCTGGCATTTCTCCCTGGAGTGCCTGTATCCCTCATATACTCAGGTGTAATGGAATTATCATCAAACTTCAACTTACAGGCAAGTATCATTTAATTACTAATTCCACTGCCCCCGAGTACCATCTGGTTTACTGGAGATTCTAGAGTCAATATATCCCCATTAAAAATAATAAAATGATACAATCCACAAAAATTATACAGAGATCAAACACTTGGAATAAGAAAAAAAGATTAAAGAAACAAAAGGAAAAATTGCAACCAAAGCTATGAAACTAAAGATGCAACTATAAAAAAAGAAATAACATGAAGACAGTCATGGAAAATAATGATCATGTTAAGTACAATCTCTAGTGAGAAGGTAATCACTGAACATACTGTTAATAGTCACTGTTTTTTGATAATATTTCCTAAAGATGGAGTCATTGTGCCAACCAAGAGTTTTTAATATGGTATTAATGGGCACTTTCCAGGCAGCAGCAGAGCTAGATGCCTACCTGGTCCTACGTGTTGAAAACCAAGTAAATCGCTAATGTGATTTTTTACATAAGAATCACAAATTTCAACATTTCTAATATTTGTAAGGTGTAATGTTTTCCCCTGCTGCCCAGTCAGAATAGCTAAAAGCATCACCAACTTACAAGCAAGTTGTTTCAAAGATAATAATATGAGTGGGAAAAACTGTTTCAAGTATTGCAAAACTACAATATCATGTGCTGCTATTTTAAAGTTGGAAAATATTCAAAAAGTTCCGTATTCCACTGATGCATCGACGGTAAACATTATGTTCATCTGAAAGTTTGTTAAGTACAAATACACCTTATTTACCTCTAGCAAAGTTGCACAAACTTCAGTTCCAAACCCTATGCAGCTCAAATGCCTGTTGCTATATCTCAACATATTACTTGGAATTATATTCATCATTTCACATTACGGCAACAGAATATCTCGCCATGTGACAATCAAATCAACATGTGATGTTATCCAAGTTGGCTGCCGAAGTGGATTCATTTGAAATTGAACTACATCTACCATATCTGAACTTCAGATGATACCAACTCTTATGTCACCTGTTTAGGCTCGAATACACATTAACACAAGAAAGAGTGAAAACAACAAGCTTTTAAAAAATACAATAATTTATTTAGCACTAAAAGTTCTGTAAACATGAAAAAAAAATGAACTTACGGTTTTATAGAATCAAATACAAAAATAATCCGAGAATTATCCAAGCATAAAATTTTAGTAGTCCTAAAAACAAAATGTTCTACTGATTTCACGTTCGAATCCCGACGAAGAATCCAAGATGGAAGACGATGATGTATGCTGCAATCTGTAGTATTGAAGTCTACAGTTCCTTGTAGAATAAAACTTCTCACTCCGGTTTCTGATAGCCGAATACATTTTTATATAAAAAAAAACTTATTGTTCTACAATATTACATGAGCACACGTATTTTCCAGACAAATAATGGAATTAATCCTTTTGAATCCATGTAATTTGAAATAACTCCAAACAGCACAACATACAACAGTTTAACAGCCCATCTGCTACTGAGATTAATTCTCCAAAACATGGGTTATATGGGCTTTCTAAAACGTAAACAAGGGTCACGTGATCATCTTCTGGAAGTTTATAGAAGCAAGTACTTGTTACAGCTCACGTTTACCCAGTGTGACCTGACAAAAACCAATCATTATTGTTCTAAGAAATTAAAATATAAAAGATTGTTTATATCTTAAAGACAAGGTCCCATCATGACCTTGGAAACAACCAATCGTTTTAAAATAAAATAGAACTTGTTTACAAAGGTTGCTAAAAATGTGAAACAAGATCAGGATTTAGGTCAACACCTGACGTTTATAAACTAACAGTCAAGGTCAAACTATTTTCTAAACAAAATATCATCTCTAGTGACTAAATTTACATTACAATATCATGTAACAAAAAATAAAAAATTTAAACAGACAAACAATTAAATTGAAATATATATTTATTAAATCAGTTACAAGTAAATCAAATATACATAACACAACTCAAACACATTATGCAAGTTTCTTTTCAAACGTTTATGGATATGTGCTAGTCATATATAAGGATTTCATGTTATACTATCACTGTTATAAACAAACCGAAAATATCAGAATCATGGAAACATTTTTAAATACCAGCCTTGTAGGTTCCATACTCAACACACTCAGCTCAACCTTTTCTGCATCATTCTCTGGCTTTAGTATCTCTGATATACCTGAAGATCAGAGCCACACAGATAATCCCATGCAGGAATTTAGTCATGTACATAGTGAAAATGAAAAAAATGCTACAGATGATAATTTGGAGTTATCCAATATGGCTGACATTTATCCAGAATTCCTGTGGGTCAAACATAATAAATACAGTGTCACTGTGCAAATAGATCCACAAACGTTTGAGTTTGTAAAACAGATATTGGATTCAGAGCCTTGCATGACTTCATGCAGTTCAAGTCCAAAATGGTACTATCTACAGAATGAAGAGAAAAACACTTTGACAGCTACATTGTATAACACAACGTGTGTCCTACACATACATTGGCTGAACTGTTTCACATGGTTAGGTCGTATTATCTGTAAATATAGACAGGATGAGAATACCCATGCTAAAGGCAGTTAAATGCTGACATCTACACCAGTAACAAGATGTAGTACCAAACATGAAACAGCTCCTAAAGTCTTTGACCTAGATGACTCTGGCAATAAAATTAACACCCTCCAGAGTTTCAGGTAATTACACGCCCCATAAATCATGACTATTACAGTGATAGCTTAAACCATAATGATTTCTCCATGTGTGTACACCAAGAAACAATTAGGAATTTGGAAGCCCAAACTGAAGAATCAAAACTACATTTATATGTTATTAAGTCAGCACAGGGAAGGATTAATGAGCAAGAAACCTCATGTGAAACAGCAATTCAGAAAGCAAATAGCAACAATGTCAGATGCTCAGACACAGACAATCCCAATACTAACCAAAAGAAAATGTAAACTGACCATGCACGTAGCAACTGATATCCAAACTAATCCTGCATTGCAAACAACAGTAACCCCCTCTCAGTCATGTGTCACACCTGCAGCAGCAATAAGTGTACACCCATGAGCCTCAGTTCAGACAAGTCTGTTGTCTGTACCAACAACTGCATCTCACAGTGCTCAGACAAATGTGTCAACATCAGCTCGATGAGCTCACACAGCTGAGACACCAATTTCAGCACAAACCAGAGTCCAACACATGAAATCACAAGCCAGAAAAGATAGGACTCTAATAACTGGCTCCTCAATATTGAAAACTATAATACCAAGGAGACTTCTTCAAACAGATGTACAGACTCTAAGAGGTGCAAAAATCGACAAATACAACAAAATTACTACTTTATTAAGTGGAAATGATGCCAGTGATGGAAGGTTACTAAATCAAATCAAAACAGGTTCTGAAAGTTTACTGTATGCTGCTAGGTATTGCAGCCCAGATACATTTATAATAATGATATTAGGACTGCCTCCTAGTGTGGACACCAGGGTGAAAGAAATAAAAGATCTGATAATTGACCTATGTCAAGACTTCAACCTTCAGTACATTCCACAATACACGTCTTTCTTTCTTCTGAACCAGGATGTCAATCTAAACATCTACCACAGAGATAAAATTCATTTAAGTAGAAAAGGAACCTCTCAACTACTGAGAAATATTAATATGTAAGCCCCCATTTTCAAGCACTATAACGAAGAGTAATGTTCCTACGGTGGAGAAACTGAGCATTTGACACACGTATGCCATCATGGCAAACAGACTGAGTGCTTCAGATGCCATAAATTTGGACACAAACACTCCCTCTGTTAATCAATGCATTATATATACGAGGAAGCTAGCAAAGAGGAGAATGCCAGTGCTTCATTTATAAAAAATCTAAATGTACCTAGTGAGACTCTTGACTCTAAATATTCAATGGACACTTTTGTAAATGCAAACTTTAACGGATTTTCAGGGTCTGTATGTGACGTTAAAGACGCTAATATATATGAACATTTAAATATAGAAATAGGATGTCAGAATGATAAAAGTAGTATGGAGATAATCTCATTGAGTAACCAATTGCATGATGACATACATATAATTGATATGAAACTAAATACGAAAGGTGTTAACACAAGTCACTTAAATGTACAGGGTATAGTGGGGGAAAATAGACCAGACTAAGTTAATGTTGTCTTCCAAGGAAAATAATATACATATTTTTGGAATCACTGAAACAAAATTAAGTGCTGACGACAATGATAATCTATTTCACTGTCAAGGCTACAATAAATCATTACGCAGGGACAGAGAGACAGCAGGGAGGGGGTCTTGTTGTATACATTAGGGAAGATGTAAATGCAGAAAGGTGGCTTGACTTGGAGTCACAAGAAATTGAGAGTATCTGGGTGGAAATTTCTCAAAATAATGCAAAATCATTCCTAGTTGGTTTCATTTCTAGGTCACCTTCCTTCAAGGCAATTTGGAATGATAACTTTTTTAAACTAATGGAAAATGTTCTTGCACAGGAGAAAGAAACATACATGTATATACTTGGCAATATAAATAAGGACTTTCACAATACTCAACTGGATGGAATTCACTGGATCGTTAGGCCTAGACCAGCTGGTAAATGAGCCCACAAGGGTAAAAGAAAAATCAAGCACTCTTATTGATCACATTTACACCAACCTATCAGACAAAGTGGTCTGTGTTAATATTGGTTTTGGTGACCACTATCCTACTTTTTTTACTAGAAAGGTTAAATGCAAGAGAAAAAAGAAAAATACACACAAAACAATCACTTACAGATCATTTAAAATTTTTTAATGAAGAACGATTTCTCAATGACCTATATAAAGTTCCATGGAATATGATCCAAAATTTGGATGACATAGTTTAAGCTCTGAGGGTGTGGATTGACTTATTTATGAATGTAGTCTCTAAGCATGCGTCAATGAAAGTTCATCAAGTAAAGAACGAAATCCAATCTGATTGGTTTATTACTGAAATCCTAAACACAATGAAAACACAGGACCAGTTCAAGGCTATAGGAAACCATGCACAATATAACATACGGAGAAATAAAATAACTATGATTATAAAAGCTAAAAAAACATTATTATAAATTTTCGCTTGAAAACAAAAATGGAATCACAAACTCCATTTGGAAAGTCTTCAGTGAACTCACTGGAGGAACACACAGATATCAGACAAATAAAATACACTCACTTCTGGTAAATGACAGCTTAGTCACTTATGACACTGACATTGCAATTGTTTTCAATGATTTTTTCACCAACATTACCATATAGTTAAAAGAACGAGTGATAGAAAACAACTTAAATTAACTGAAAAAGTTCTACAGCAACGAAGTTTCTAAGGAGGTATGTTTCTCTATCCCGCCAGTATCAAAAAACTTTGGTAAAAAATGTCTCAGTGAACTTGATACCAAGAAAGCTACAGGACTTGATCAGACTAGTCCATGACTCATTAAATCTCCTGCCTCTGCTATTTTAGATAACATAACATTCATAATCAATTTAAGTATTGCAACCTCATCTCTCCCCAAGGTATGGACAACTGCAAAGGTAACTCCTATTCACAGATCTGGTTGTAAGGATGATGCTGATAACTACCGGCCAATCTCAATACTACCACCCTTGTTAAAATTGACAATCATGTCAATGATTCATTCATGTCTTATTTACTGAATACTTGCTGTTACACCCTAATCAATCAGGGTTTAGACAGACACATACTTAAGTCAGAAAACAAAACATGTTCATATAAATAATGTTTTTTCTGAACCTGGAACAATTAGAAATGGAATACAACAAGGCTCAATTCTAGGTCCGTCACTATTTGTAACATTTATTAATGACCTACCACTTTTACTAAGGACTCAATAACATCTTCAGATCTCTATGCAGATGACACAACATTGTCAGACATCCAAAACACAAAGCATGAACTCAAAATGTCTTTACAGAATGCCTTAAACAATCTGGACAACTGGTGCACATGCAACGGCATACTGGTAAATACTGGTAAAACTAAAATATTACTTATCTCAACACCGCAAGAAATGAAAAATCTTGATAGGGATGAACTATGTCTGACATGGAAAGATAAAAATTTGCAAATGGTCTGTCAGGATAGACTACTTGGTGTTTTGGTAGATAATAACCTACCATGGACTGAACATATCAAATATATCAGTAAAAGGTCAATTCAAGTTTATGGCTTCTCAGTAGGATAAGGCATTTTCTCCCTGAAAGACACAGAAAACTATTTTACAAAGTTACATACAACTCTATTTAGATTACTGTAATACAGTATGGGGTAATTCAAATAACAAATACATAGCAAAGCTGGCACATCTTCACAAAAGAGCATTTGGGCTAATATCAATCCAGAAAGAAAGCAAGGAAAATTTAACTGGCAAGTTAAAAATATTACCTGTTAAAGACCGAATCCTTTTGAGAAAAGCCAAATTAATGTACAGAATATCCAATAATTGTGCTCCTGAATATATTGCAATAATTATTCCATTATAGGCTACCTGGCGATAGACTCCACTTGCAATCCATGTCTACCAAACAATATAAAATTCCCAAACCAAATAAAGAATTATTTTTAAAAAGTTTCCAATACTCTGGAATAGTATTCTAGTTGAGATAAAAAGTGCTCACTCTGTTTCCTTCTTTCAAACCAAATATATTCAGAGATGCAGCTACAATAAATAAATTCCTTTGTATGAAGACCTCAAGGTGTTTGTATGATTATAATTTTTAACGTAATTTTAACAATTTTTCAGTCATATCGCTACGATGTCAGTGGCAGTTTATAGTGATGTCTAGGACTGGGGCATCATGCCGCAGACATCTAGCATGATGTCCCACCTAGTCATATTATCCTGACACCAGGCCGACCAGTCCTAACACTAACCTATTAATGGTGAGCGTCTAGCGAAGCAGCTGCTTTAACCGCTGGGCCACCGGAGAGGGATTCAAGGTAGATTAGTTCTTAGCTAATTATGTTACCATCTTTAAATAAGTCATTATGTCCAATAAACGTAATTGTGTTCCTACCTGTTTTTATTCAGAACAATCTACTATTCCTTTTTATTATTCTGTACTGATTATTAAAACTTTTTTCAGAGGCTTATTATTTGCCTTAATTTTAACATGCATCAGTAACTGGACACCATTTTAAAAAAAAAATTCTATAATCAAAAGTTTGATCATGCAGACGCTTCTCGTGGAAAAATATATACAGTTTAAAGTATCTGAGGTACTACTGTACTATAAAGTCAGTCTGGTTCTCTGACTAATTGCACTAAGTTAATGTGAAACCCGGATCCAAATTAAACATGGACAAGCCAATTATCCTGATTTCACCAAAACAATCATATTTCCGTAATTTTCCCTTTTATTCTGTAAGTCTGTATATTAAGCTTCATTTTGCAAGACTTACGGCAAAATCATAAAGGTTGGCAGTTCTGAATGAAGGACAGGAATGAAAAACACTTTGAAGAAATCAATGAATTAATGGGTGAGTACCAGCAGCAGGAGGGGCTGATCCAACCCAGAAAATATGGGGAAGACAAATTTATGTTTTCCATTCAATAAACACTTCACTGTGGAATCAAACGCGCCTAAGAACAAGAAACCAAACAATTTCTCACAAATGACGTGAATTTATACGACTCACAGAGCCACTAATACTGTAGTTCTGACCCAAAAAGCAATAGCAAAATGAAATATTTATTTAGTGTAACAGGTATACTTCTCCAACGAATATACACTAATCTATTTTCCCTGTAAGTTCCAGCTAGTTAGTTTATTGAACCACATGATCAGTTTGTGAAAATCCCAGCGTGTTACTAATAGCATGGTATTTTTAGCAGTCACGTGACCACGGCTATGTGTTAACTGTTGAATCAAATTGAGATCCAGGTGGTTTATTGTATTTGGAAAAAAATACATTACGTTACTGGCAATACTGAAATTGTATTTTTGATTAAACAATCTTTATGTAGCTGAGTTAGTTACACAATTTGCTACAAGCTGTGCTGAGAATGAATTGATATCAAAATATTTTCAACAGCGTACATCGATGAAAAATCTTTTTATTCTCCAGTCTCTAAATTTATTGAACTAACTGGCCTGGGGGTTGGGGTCCTGTCATTCCACGTATTGTATTTTCGTTTTGTGTGATGTCAATTGTCCAAATGGTTATCTGTTCACGTGGTTGATAACAAAACCATCATCTATCACGCGATCGAAGCATTCGTAAATAAATCTATGTGTAAAATAATTTTTCATTTTTTTTATTAATAGCAATTATAATACTGATTTGCATGTAACCCATGTTATTGACAAGACCAAATGCTTTTTCAGTATGACAATGCCTCACAATGCCAGCTCAGTTCGCTTCGTAGTTATCGTATATCAGATATTTCTTAAATTCATCAAGATCAATCTCTTAATTTGTTTCATTTACATAATTTTCTCTTCTTCTAATGGAACATTATTTTTCAACACAGGAATACTTCTCAAGATAATCTTTTGCGTCTTTTATTTTAAGGTTATCAGAAGTGTTTTGTATCTCGTAATATCATTTAAGCGTTCAATATTTTCATCCGCTGCAAGAAATACATAATTGGGTCTTCCCCTTGACCCCAAGCCCACACTTAAGAAATGGCTGTGGTCCAGTACTGCCATGGCGAATACTGGCTATGTGATATCTACAGTATTCTCCACAACAATTCTTTCCACAAGGACTTACTTTTCTAATGATGAGCCATCGACACCTATTTTGTACCTGATGCATAATATAATTATTGAATATAGTCCAATTGAAGAAAATACTTTCTTATATATAAGAATGACTAATTCTACTTGTCACGTTATAAGTAAGGAACAATAGCCAGATTGCAACATGTATATGCTAGACCCTGAGGCTAATTATTTGCTTCTTAAATGTTGCGAGTGTAAGCCGACATCAAAAAGACGGGTGGGAACCCAGTTGTATGTAACATGGCCATATGAACTTGCTACTGGCCCCATATTTGGCTGCGTGCGATTCACAGGTAAGTGGCATGAATTGCCGGTGTTGGGCTCAAAGTAACATCAAGTGTGGGTCGTAAATCCACCCTTGACAGACTGCCGGGGAGGGGACAATGTCTGCTAAGTATGTAGACCATGGGTGAATCGACATCCGCTCGGAATTGAGCAAGGCATGACCACCATTGGAATCGCAAGTCTAAATCTAGTATCTTGAAGCTAAACGTCAGTAGTCGCTAAACCTTCTTGCGGGAATTACATAAGGAAGTTATAAGCTACTCCGGCGCCATTCCAAATTGGCGGGAACCATTGTTATTCTGGGAATTACAAAGGAGCTTCGGACTTATTTGCTCGATTGTTGCAATATATTACGGCAAGGTAATTGTACTTTAATTATGTGCAGTATGTATACTTCATTACTAGAATCGTTAGTACGTAGAATTACCATTTGTAGGGTTTGATTCATTTGTAGTGTTTGATCTACGTGCATATTTTGAGATATGAGCAATGTTTATATAAAGAATTAATATTGTAATTCGCTATTTGGTTAATTCGTAGTAACCTCGTGCATTTCTTCATGTGGTATTCTAGATTTGCAAATGTTGAATTGAATTATAACTTCTTATAATGGTTGCAGTGTGCAACATTAGCTAATAGGGGTATTTGACTATTTGTGTATACTTTGTAGAAGTACAATGTACAGAAATGCGTCTGATTATGTGATATTTTTCTGTATAATAAGATTGAGAATCTATATATACCGATGTGATGAAATCTATTGATATATGCATGATAAGCAGTTGATACAGTGTATACCATACCAGAAAGTATGGGTATTTCGATGTGCACGAATGCGTAACCAAAGAAGGTAATGGCTTATCTGATGATAGATTGCTGTTTAGTGTGAGACTTGATAGCTAGAGGAATATAGTAATGCCCTCGTGTGTGTTCGGAGAGGAAGCTTTTAGGGACCGGAGGAGCTGTAGGAGGCAGAGAAGGGAAATACCCTGATACAGTTGGTCCCGAGGCTCTGGGAGACAAAAAAAGAAGAGACCGGAAGTGGAGGAAGTGGAAGGTGAAGCACGTGGTTGTTGAACTGAAGGGGTATTGGGTACCAGTCAAGAAATAATACAGATGAGTAGAAACACAGGACAGGAGGAAAATCTATCACACTAAGTCAGATAATGAAATAGGCCGTCACTTGGTCGACTGAAAGACGAGTGATAGGGCTTTGAATATTGAATTTCATTTGAGGCAATTCTATCTGTTATTGAATGGCATTAAATGTTTTGTTTATTTGAATTCCACCTTTTGTGTTTTCAATAATTTAACTGTTGGCATCGCTGACTGGGAGCTCGGAGCTTTGCATCTCTATCACTACTTCAATTTCTAACAAAAATGAGCCAGGGTGGTCTACTGTAATAATTAAAGATAATACTGGGAACAACCCACCCCAACCTAAGGTAGTCTACGAGACCTTTACACTACTGTTGCAAAACAACTTCAAGAACAGTATTTTAGTCTAACCAGGAAAAAACCTGCTTTTCCAAGGTCGAAAATTGCACAAGAAAAATTACCTAATGAGATATAAAAAAATTATTAACAGCGAGTGAAATTGAGAGATTAACATAAATTGAACCAAAGAAGAGCAGAAGCAAGATTTGTGACCGAGAACGAAAATGATTATGGGAGATTAAACCACAAGACAATACTAGATTTGATCTAGATAGATTAACCAAAGATAAGAAACAAATGCCATTTGAATTAGAGTTGCACGATTTTATCAAACAAGCTAAGAATGAATGTATCAACGATGGTGCTGTTCATGTTTGTTCGACGTTTAAGATTGACAAACTATACGACAATAACGCAAATCCAGTTGCGCAGCTGTTTAGGCGCTTTATCGTTTGAATGAACCAGACATAGCTGCTCATGCTCTGATGAAAACAGGCTCGCTAAATTTCGTAGCTCAACGTGTCAGAGAACATTTTGCAAACTCAAGACAAGGAAACAGACTTACAGAATCAAGAATAATAAAAATAAATAACTTGGAAAGCTCTCTTATTAATGGTGCTGAAATAAATGCCTTGGTTATTTTAGAAAGAACATAGATTAAAGATTCCAATAATTGTAGAAACAATAACCAATGGGATTTTGTGCAATTCTGGTAAATACTGTAGTAAGGGTGCTCTGATAATTATATATGATGATAATTCACACGCATGGACCGACTCGGTGACTAAATTTCCAAGGGAAAGAATAATATGATTTTATCACATAATATCTAAGAGGAAATCTACAACATAAGTAAGCCTGACACTGTATCGGTCTGGTTATTTCGTGGAGATGACACTAAGTTGGATGAATCAACATTTGATCAGTTTCTTCTGCCATCTGGGGTTCTTTATCTGAAGGTATCACTATAACGTGCGATGAAACTGATTGCACTAAAATTTGATGGGAACAACGATGGTTTACTCATTAATTGTTTACTGCGTTGTCCATTGTAGCTCATATAGCCAAACAAAAAATAAATGGAGTCCAACTCAAAAAGAATTTCTCGATGATCTATCACAATCTTGTGTTAAGTTTGGCTATGGTACACAAAATGAAATTACTCTGACATGATTTCCGTTGAAAATATCACTGCTTATCCGGCAGCTTTTCTTGGACTTGGCGAGTGTCATCATTAATTTGAACGATTCAGGCAGCCAACACACAAAATGAATGGCACGAGTTGCAATAAATGGAACACTACCAAATATCGATCTTACTGGATTTGCCGATATTGAATCATTCGAGTTTTCAGCAAACATTCATCCTGTGATACCAATTTGGTTTGGTACATGCTTTAATAAGCTGGATACCATCGTCAATCTCAACGACTATTGTGCAAAAAATCAGCGTGGTTGGGCTCCAACAGTGCTATAATGATACATGCTCGATGCTAAGATCCTCACGTCGTTGAGCATAATCTGTACAATCATTTCGTACAAACAACAAAAACAACTTTGGTTACTACAAGACGACAAAGATATATGCAGAAAAATTATTGGTAAGTTCACTCAGGGTTCATCGTCTGATAATGCACGTCATTGCACAAGATTAATCATTAGTCCAGCCGAATTAGACTTTGTTTTCAATGACACGGGGGCGCAAGGTGTTTTGGTGTCATGGATAAATGCAGTCATGCAAGATGGAAAAACATAGGTACAATAGTTATCTACTATGAGGGTAATTCTCTTCAGTTTACTCATTTGAGATCATCTTTGTTGGCATACTCATCAATACACATGTTATCGATGATCAACAGATTTCCCAAAGACGCTGTATGAGTCGACACGGGTTCTTTTAATATTAGTCTTTGTAGATGGACCTTGTGAAACCATTTAGCGATAGAGACACCAGTAACCATTGGGGGTCGTGGCGAATAAAATGTGAGAAAATATGTAAATATTCTGAATCCGCCAACGTTAAAACACCTGATGTTTGTTATCACAACAATAATTTATTGCAGATTTCATCATCACCGTCAGTAAACGATCCAATCATGAGACATAGCACGGTCTATCTGAATGGTCCAGGTCGTTCTGGTAAAACAACACATGCGAAAACATTATTTAAAACTATGACATGATTGTATTGACGCCAACTCACCGGCTTGCCAGAGATATGAGACAACGTGGTGTCAGCGGATGCGTCTATCATAGTTTCTTTACATAGCGATGTGATGCATGGATGCCTGAACGAATGGGTGAGAAATATATCCCGAGAATAATTATCTGGGATGAGATTTGTACAGTATCCAGAGAAACATTACAGATATTTCTTGATTGTTTATCAACAAAACCTACTTATATTAACATGTGTGGCAATCACGGACAGCCGCCGCCATTTACTGGAGAATCCCCACATGAACGGTTGATCAACCACATTAGCCACTATGAGGACTTTTTTTGTACGACCATCGATCACAGGATGAACAACTACGACAACTGAAATCGTCATTCAGATAACAACCTGACAAAATTCAGTGTAAAATAATGTGTACCGTAATTTCAGAGACTCTAATGTCAGATTTCTGAAACTTATGGTGCCGTAATGATCTAATAGTTGTATCCAGGAAAAACGTCCGTGATTCACTTCAGCGTAAATTAAGGAAATATTTCCAACAAAGCATGTCCCACTATGTTACCGACCAACAGATACATGCCGACAAATTATACTTCTTGATATTCCGGCAGCAGACACAAGAGGTGTTCGCAAAAAATAAACTGGTTCTTAATGATATAATTGAAGTTCCAGTAGAGGCTGTACAACAGGCATTGTCGTCAAACCCATGGTGCTGGACTGGGGGATATGCAATAACAATTCACATAGCTGCCAACCCTCCAGGCTCGCAATTATTGAAAATATGGATAAAAATTAGTGAGTTTTGACATGAATTCCTGAAGTGATCTTCGAGTCCGGGAATATTTGTCATAACAAATGTTTAGCAGGGTCTCCAGCTGACAAAGGTATATTATGATCAACAAGAAAACTCACAAACAATGCTTCAGCTTTGGTAGCTTGCAGGTATTCCGTCGATGGCTTAAAATATTTCAGAGCTGAAATCTGCTGCGAGTTCTTAATTTTCCCAACCTCCATGTGCTTTATGCTACCAATGTGCTTCCTCACATCATCTCTGCCACCATGCCCAAAGCTACAATTTGTGGCACACTGTGTGCAAAAATTATTAGGTATATCGGTGTTTGAGGCGTGAATCCATAAATCACTGAACAAATCGTGAAATTCATGCCAAAATCTTGAGGGTTGTCAGCTATGAATTCATTCGTCTCAGGGTTTAACAATACCAGGCACCAACATCTGGAATGTCAATGATCGCATCGAATGGTCAAATTTAGTTTGTCTGGCTGTGTCTAGAGTAATGAAAATATCTCAGTTACACAGGGTTGTCTACATGCTGGAGATGCTAACATTGTCACCAGTAGTTATCAACGCAGTGAAGAAAAAATTGACAAATTATGTGCGAGATGACACCAAAAATACACACCAGTTTGATCTTGATGTTGAATTTATCATGAAGCTGAAACAACGAAACAATAATCACTTCACCTGCTGTAACACAATAATGTTGTGACAATATTTTCCTAATGACGTAAGACAATTTACCGTAAACAGAATTGGTAGTAGTCTCAGCCACACGCGAAAATGTCTCTCTGACATGTCTTGAATGTGACAGTCGTAGAGGAGCTTCGTTCCTCAGCGCGAATGACTCTTGCTACGGTTTTGTGTTGGCGCGTACGGGGGGGGGGGGGGGGGGGCAGCCGCTAGGCTATGAAACGCCGTATCCAATGTGGTGGTAACTGGGTGTTTTCAGGAATTGCCTGTAATTGGTCACGTACAAATCCACGTTGAGGGGCTGTTCAATCTAATGTATAGATTGGTGGCTGCTTAGTAGATCTTACCACGCTAGAAAATGTATGCAATGTTACACTCCACACGGTATAGGTTGCTCTTTCTGCACCACCCTGAAGTTCACCAGGCCCATATAAATGCCTCAGTGTCTTTAATAACCAACACCGGTTGTTGCAGCTGATCTGGTGAGTTTCGTCAAGGTATTTTTTTTTCGCAATTGCATCGGCAGGTTTCATGTTACTTCCGCTTGCGACCTCGTTGTTTAACGCGGCCACCATGTGAGGTAGTCTCGCAACCCATTCACGAGATCTGTCCTGAATATACAGTAATTCTTGGGAAAATTGATGTCCAAAGAGTCGCTGTGCAAGTGTTTGATTAAATCGCGCAATGGTTTTCTGATCGCGATATATCGTGGTGTGTCTACGTCTGATCTTAACTTGTTGTTGCTGCACCAGCATCGTTACTGCACCGATAAATTATCTGCCAGGATGAACCTATAGCAACTGTGGCCATCTCAGAGATCTTCACAAAAAAATTGTTCAAACTCTGCTGTGACTTCAGTTGCCGTTTTAGACGATAACGTTTCAACCTCTTTGTATCTACTTTCAGTATCTACGACAGTCAACGTACATTTGCATGTGCGCTGTTTGTGTACATCATGTGGCAAAAGCAAGATATGTGCCTGATGAACTTTGTTGTTTGTGCTAATATCAAACCGTCCATGTTGAATCGTTTTGGGACGTGGAAGATAAATTTGCAATACGGCCTGTCATGACAACCAATCTGCATCTACAGCTCGTGTGACACCTGCTGCATCGGAAAGTTTGTAATTGCTGCTGCACCTCTCCAGTATCCGATTGGACTATCAACTCCATTATGTAATTGTCGGCGTTTAATTACTCGCTCCTATCATTATCTTGTCATGCCGATCCTATCAACCAGTTTGTGAGTGATTCTTGTATAATTTTTATTCTTTATCGAACTCATCGTGAATTAAGTTGACATCCACAATATCTTGTTGTTGTAGATCTGGATTTTTATATGTGAACATGGCACACTTGATCAATTGCATTTACCGGAAATTTGCTTGGTTTTGGTTGATGTTTTTCGCCAAGTCTAATATCAAGGTTCATTCCAGGACCACAATAATTATATCCTGGAAGATGTTTTTGCCCAGGATACTTAGCCCATGGCACTCCATCTGCTTTCCCAAGTGCCTTAGCGATATCACCACCCACTTTTGCAACAGGAATAGTCACAAACCTATATTGTCGTGTGTCGCATTTTACCCATTTACCTGTCAGTGTTTGCTTGTTGTTTTTCAACGTGGCTGCTCTCAGAAATTTTGTACCAGTGACTGTCTTGCATCGAACACAATATAAACTCATGATTATAAATAATATTATATCTGTGCAATATGAACGAGGCTGACTTTTCAGCAACACATGAGCAAGCACCGGTCAAGCATCATACAGTGTTAGCAAATTCCTTTTGAGATATTATAGTTGGTTCATCTGGGTTGGGTAAAACTCAATTGTTGCTCAACCTGATAAGAAAAATTGGAAAAGAAAAATACTCTGAAACAATCCAACAATTGCAACGAAAAAAGAAAAATATAACAATTACCCAATATGTAAGAGATGTCCAACATCAATCAGCCTGGTAGCGGGAACATCCTTTTGCTATTTTGTTTAAAGTCAGAATTACAGTATTGGTGGCTCTGTGAGTCTCGTATAAATTCAGGTCATTCATGTGAAATTATGTGCTGTTTCTTGTTCAAAGAAGCATCTGGTTCCACAATGGAGGGTTTATTGAATGGATAACAAAACTGTGTCGTCTGCCATTTTTTGGGTTCGGAATGCCTCATCCTGCTAATGCATCAACAGGAGAGACACACTTCATACGTCACACCAATTAAAGTGCAGAACTAGCTGTGCTGATGGCACTGTATCCGAGTCCCAAATGATTTGTGTGTTTCTGTGAGTGTGTGATTTGGATTTTTAATGTAGCTTCAACATGTTTTCAGTCATCATGTCGGATGTGTGGTAGTTCACAGTGATGTCTAGTGCTGGGGCATCATGCCATAGACATGTAGCATTTCCCACCCAGCCAATATCCGGACACGAGGCTAACCAGTTCTAATACAAACCTCTTAATGATGAGCACCTAATGAGGCAGCTGTAAGTACCATTTTTATCAATCTCTGATATCACTTGGCTGGGGTTTGAAGCCACGACCTCCCGCATTCAATTCAGACACTCTAGACATTTAGGCCACCAGAGTGGTCCCAAGGCCTGAATGATAAAGTGTCAACCGGAAATCCAGAACAGATAACTGGATCATAATTCAGTTCATGACAAAATTACATTCATTATTTATATGCATCCAATAATGTTTTTCCTTTGAATGCCTCCAGGATTCAAGTATAAGGCTGCTTCCTATGAAATGCCTTCACTGGTGAAACAATTACTCGCAAAGGACAAACAGCTCTATACATTTTGGCCAGTGGGTGTTTCTTGCCTGGGTCATGTGACAAATGCAGCACTTTGTTGACATTTGGAAGAAGGTAACCCCGATTGCAAACATGTTTGGGAAAGCATGGACGGGTTGGCAAAAGTGGCGTAACTAAAATGGCTGTAGCTTGATCTTCTTCCATCTTAGATAGAACTACCATAACAAAGAGAAGGCAACAACCATACCGGAACAGTTAGTTGGTCTTTTGTGCTTATCCAACAGTTCTTTGACCTTATCAACATTAACCTACGATCAAATACCAGTATCAACAATGTCAGTCAATGAATCTAAAACTGGTGGGCCAACATTGTCATCGGATGGTCGTGGCTGTCTGCAATTGGAAAACCAGAGTATGCAAACTGCCTACCTCTGACGCACTGGCAAATATATCGGATATGAAAGCATTTGTATCAGAATCTGAGGAAATTAATTTGTTGCTGCGAATCACAAGACATATTGTCCTGATCAAAATTCTTCATCATAGATATGAGAATAATATCGAACTGGGATTGGGCCCAAAGTCACTTTCAACAGTGTCGTTGTCTAAGAGTTTTTTCGTTAACTCTGCAATATATACCGCTAACTCGCGCATAGTCCCGGCCTGTTGCTGCATCATGATATTGCTTAAACTGCTGTTGAAAACCATCATCGTGTGAAGAATTAGCAGTTTGTGATGAAGACACTGGAGTCTGTCATGTTACTGTTGAAATGTCTCGAGAATACACACATGAAGTGGAGGCTACTGACATTATATATTCATTTACATATGAGTAGACTAAAACAATGACAACCCAACTGTGATCACATTTTCTGGTGGAATCACCTTCAACAAGTCCACTATCTTACTTGTGGAATTTGGAAATGAAGTACTGATTTTTGCCTCCTAGCTTTGGATTTTGCAGTTCTCCTTTTTGGCAGAATGTGAACTGTCATTTGAACTGTTTTCAGGGTCTGTTTCTGCCCCACAAGGTTGTGTGATACAGTCTGCCAATGTTTTAAGTATACCATCTCACCGACATGCAAGATAAAATCATCGCAGGTCACAGCGGACAACCTTAAGTCATCCAATTACAAAACTGGTAGCAAAATTACAGGCAAAACAAGTATAATCCATCCAAAAACATTGTTACTTCCAAAGAACACATTGGATCAACTAAAGAAATTCACAATAAAATGCAACAAGGGCTCATGGCCTACATAACATTCACTTGGACTCACACGCTGACCAGTCACGTGACTCTACTTCATCTCCTGTAACCTTGAGATATTCCGAGACAATGGAATTCGTATTTCTGCTGACATTGTAAACGATTAAAGCATTATTTTTTGTCCTGCAAAGAGGAAACTTTCAAGGCACAATAAACAGGTTCAGTTACTTTGGAAACTGCAACAATCCATCAGATTCCATTGCCTTTATTCAAATGTGGTGCCGACTTCCTTTGACGAAATATTCGCTTATAAAAATAATTGGCAATAAAACATGTTATCTAACGAAGTTGCTCATTATTCTGTATAAATTACATTTATTTTCAAAATGCCCAACATCTGAAAGATCATTCACATTATTCCAAATGGATTCAACAAACTGTATACGTGCATGCGGAAACATCTGTGTGTTTATGTCACAACTTTGTTGTTGTTGCAGTTATGTAGGTCAGAAATATACGGGAAAATGTTATGTTGTGGAATTTGAGAGATGCTGTAGGGTCATGGTTGTATTCTGAGTTTACTCATTTTTGTGAAAATACGAAGAAGAAAAAACAGCAAAGCACATACTATTTAACCAATGCCTAATGTTACACCAATTACATGTAATATAATCTTACATTTGCAATCTTACCAACGGACTGTTGTAACGAAGCAATAGAGTGAGTGGTTACGTTAAGAAAACTCCTCTTTCTAAAAATAGATGTACTTTCATGTTGGCTGTGTCGATCTGGTTGAAAAAAGGGTTTAGTTCTTTCATATACTGACTTGAATTCTTAATATTTAATACAAATAATACTATCATACAGGTTAGAGAATTTTTAATTCATACTCTACAGAGATTCGAACCCAGGTCCGCTGGTAAACAGCACCCATTACCTTGCCAGCACACATGAGCCCATATTCCCTCATGACTAAGCACACATCACCAATAAATGATGCTACTTAATCGGTGTGATATGCACTCGTGTGTAGCAGACACACTGGCATGATGACTTAGTAATTAATTCTCATTTATCTCACAATCATTCCTGATTCCTGTGAAAGAAATCAAGATATATAAAATTAATTATAGAGAATTGTAAATATTTACCAGACAGAACGGAAAGTGCTATCCCTGAATTCTGTAAAAGAATGCTTGATAATAGTAGGCAGAATTAATATATATATATATATATATATATATATATATATATATATATATATATATATATATATATATATATATATATATATATATATATATATATTGTGTCTTGCTTTGCTCCCACTTATCCATGTTCAGCTCTCACTTCTCCATGTTCTGTCCAAAAGGAGAAGTCACTTCTCCTAAAAATGCAAGTCTAACTGACCTCTGCATATCTGTGAAACAAAGCTCTTTATTTTACGAGGTAGTCATTTCACTTGGTTGCTTTGCTATCTCTGATCACATTTATGACTCATTAAGTTAATTTAAGGTTGGTTAATTATATTACGTACACAATAATATTCATAACTATTCAACTAATCAATTGAAATGAGTTCACCCGACATGTGATCTGATGCATGTAGAATTCGAATGCGTTTTAACGTTTAATTTATTCCACTTTCTTTATTTGATACAAAATAAACAATTAACGTGATAATACAAAGAAGGTCCACTTTTAATTCAGTCCAACAATAAAACAAATACTTCCGCAAGTCAGATATCAAAGCATGGTTAGAAATGGAGCTAAAACACAAATTTCACTTGATACACTTATTTAATTAGTATTGATCATTGTATATAGTTATTTATGGTGTAATAAGAATTTCGTTTGGAAAGAAAATATAACAAAACTATTTGAAAGCTTCTTAAAAGTTGATTATTTCATAATGTTAATTAAAATCTCCAGGTCGTATCGACTGTTTTTGACGATAAATCGAGCAATATATCAAAGTTTCAATTTCGAACACGATTTTCTTAAGGTTCAACAAATAGGCATAACATTTTGGGTATTATCTGGTTTTAAAAATGTTATCCATGCCCGTCCCCACGTTATAAGCAGGTGTTTATTTAGTTGTCAGGGTACAAGTTATCGAGGGTGTGGTGTATTATAGTCTGAAAGTTTTATCAAAATTTCCCAATTTAACTTTAACAGTGTTAAATTCTTATATTTCTTTGGCCACAGGAACTGCGTCTGGCAAAATTCACAATAGCTGACATATAAGAATTGTAGAATTTGTATGTTCCTGCACTTTACAGAACTGTGACCACTTTTGCCAGAAAGAGGTCTTCCAACTGTTCCAATTGCCAGAGTGATTGATTCATTATCATTGTTGGAGAAGGGAAATTCCTCTTCATCATGATCAACTTGTTTGAGATGATACAACTAACATTTGGCTTTGAAGTGACGCCACATAGAAGTTACAGATTCAAACCACATCCATTAACATGGCACCCTTGACAATACAAAAGTCTGTTCTGCGCATGGGGATGTCAGGTGCACTAGTGGACTGTATCTTGTTGATACTTTTACACTGTGAGAGTCTGCATTCATCGATAAGATTTAATGGCAAGAAAATATGAGCAAGATTCACAATAGCATTGGGTCATGTATTGCTGTCATTAAAGGCTTAGTTGTTAAAGATATGTTGAAAATATTAATGTCCATAGTGGGTAACATTTTGAATGCTGATCAAAGGCCATATAATAGCCAGGTGAGCTAAGAAGTACTAAAGAAAAGTATGAAACAGAAAGTGAATAATTTACCTCTTACAGTAATACAGGCAGTAGCTTTAGCTGTTTCAGCAGCATTTAAGAACGAAACACTACAACTCCAGCAATTGCTGTTATAGGAGCTTAAAAGCCTCAATATCTTCATTCTGAAAATATTCCCACTGCATGTGAAGCTGTAAAGATTTTGGTTATATCCTGATCCTGTAGTATATTCTGTACAGTCTGATGCATAACGCTGCATACTTGCTAAATTGGTGTTCAGGTACCAGTTTACTGTCCTGATAGTTGCATTAGGAAATGGGGTCAACTGACATACTAATTCAAGTTCTCCATTATCATCTCCTACAGGATTCTCTTGATATAGGACAACAGTATTTCCAACTGAAAAAAAAAAGTATTTTGTTCAGGTCAGAGAGATACTAATGATTTTCTGATAAAAATGATCACAATTCTAAAAGAAAAATGTTCATTTGTTCAATTACATTACAATCCTGATTCACGAGAAGACTTTATTTAGAGAAGGTCACTCAAATGAGGCCTTCTAGCTGTTGTGTACAATATGTATAGTATATCTGGTTTGACAATGAAGAATTAAGTGAGTCTAAAATCGAAGTCTCATGCCAGGAACAAGTACATTGGCATCAACGAACACAAACATTGATAAACAATAAAATATAATGTATTGAAAAATTCAACTGTGAAAAAGATGCGAAAGTACAGAAACGCAGGAGGTATTTATATTTCTGTAACTGTCCAAATGTCTTAAGATTGCATCCATTTGTAACACTGATAAGAAAAGGAAGAAATTCTAGGAGCCTGCCTTATATTGGGGATATTATTCTATACCAGTGGACCAGCATACTGAATACATTTTTTTACTAATTCCTTCTGTGGCCTTGATATATTGTAATTTATAATTGCAAGAGACCTTATATTTGAAGTACCATCAGCATTTCTGTTGTGAGAGCTATTGCTTAGGCAGACATAAATGGCTGTTCTGGACACTTTTACACATAGATTTCGCCTTTCTAAGAAATATTCTTTCATGTATTGTTATACTTTTTTATATTATTCATTGTGTCCTGTAAATTGTCTATACACTGTTCTAGAATTAAATGGCATTCCCTCTTTTGGAGTGTAAAATGTTTTATGTTTGATTTAGAGGTATTACTGAATTAGTGGTATTACCCAAAATACATTACAATAGTCCAGATAAGGCTGAATATAACTTTCAGAAAAGATGGCCCTATACTGAAATGGAATATACGTTTTGATTTTCCTCAATAGCCAAAGATAGGAATTAACCTTTTTTGAAACATGTTTGATGTGAATAGACTAAGTTAGATTGTTATCTACGAATACATTAAGAATTTTATCATAAAAAGTCATATTATGTTTGACATTGTCAAATAAAACTGTGTTTGTTTTCTATCTTGCCTTGCTCATTTTTGTTTTTTTGTATTTCGTAGCGCTTTTGTTTATTTTGTTTTTATAATCACTGTTTTCCTTGCACCGTACTTTAAATTTGTTAAGAGCATCTTGTAAATTATTTTCATATATAGTTTTTGTATTACCCAACTCAGATACATGTGATTTGGTGTCGTCTGTGGAAGAAACTGAATTTCCTATCTTAAATGGAAAGTTGTTAATAAACATAATGAATAATAAAGGTCCAAGGATAGAGCCCTTTGGTAATCTACAATTTATAGTTTAACTTTCAGAAATTTCACCATTTACAGATAATTTTGCACTGTAACAGTTAAGTAAGAAGAAAACCAGTTAAGGGAGTTTTCTTTGGCTTGATAGATTTTCAGTTTGTCAAGCAAAATTTCATGGTCTACAAGATCAAAAGATTTACAAAAAAATCAACCATAACGGTACCTACCAATTACCCTTTATCAAATGCTTTCATCCATTTATCAATTATAGATATAATTGCAGTTTCACACAAGTGATTCTGCTGAAAGCTAGACTGATTATCAGCAATAAGATCATAACAGATGATATGGCCAATCAAGACCTTCAAAAGGGGAAACAAAGAATCTGACACCGACTACTACTCCTTCTGTACCACTTAGCAAAGACTATACATAATTCATATATACATGCGCACCCAGAGAAAGGTATAAGAATAGCTTTTGCTAATATAAGTGGTAAAAATGCATACTCTTACTATAAAACATAATCTATATATTCCATGCCATAATTACAGCGCACTGTATGAAAAATGTACATTTATTTCTGCTTATAACCTGCAAATGCGGCCGGTCAAAGTTTTTGGCAAAATTTGCAAAATAACACTGGACAACAAATTTTTACAAAAGTCATGTTACTGAAATAAAATTAGTCAATTCTTATCAATTTTTATGTGCTGAACACGAATATGACAGTCAAATTGCAAAATTGGCTCTAGTTTTTTTTGTAATCTGCAAGAAATTAATGTTTACATAACGAAATGCATTCCAATAGTAAAAGGTCAACTGTAATAGCCTACCTATAAAAAATCAAGTCATTGACTACATCTTAGATTTCTTCGCCTGTCTCTTGTACAGCTGTTCGGGAGCATCTCTGAGGAGTGTCCAGCAGTAGTCAGCCAGCATTGTAGTGGACCATTTTCCCTGGTATCTTTGTTCCATTGTTGCGATATCTTGATGAAAACGTTCGCCGTGTTCATCACTAACAATACCACAGTTGCTAGGAAAGAAATCCAAATGGGAATGAAGGAAGTGAATCTTTAGAGACATATTGCAGCCAAGTTTCTTATACTTCATCAACATATCTTCTACTAGTTCCTTATAGTTTTCTGCCCTAACATTTCCGAGGAAGTTTGTAGAAACTAGGCGAAAAGCATTCCATGCTTGTTTCGCGTCACCTTCCAGCAAGTTGTTGAACCGGTCATCTTTGAAAAGCTCTCGAATCTGAGGACCCACAAAAACTCCCTCTTTAATCTTTGCTTCGCTGAGTCGAGGGAATTTTTCATGCAGGTATCGGAATGCTGGCAAAGTCCGGTCAATGGCTTTCACGAAGTTCTTCATCAAACCTAGTTTGATGTGAAGGGGTGGTAGCAAGATTTTCTGAGCCTCAACCAGAGCTGGGTGTTGGATATTCTTCTCTCCAATGGCTACATTCTGCCTGTGAGTCCATTCCTTCCTCATGTAGTGCATTTCCCTTGCTCGGCTATCCCACTCGCATAAGAAACACATGTATTTTGTATATCCTTGCTGCAGTCCCATTAAAAGGGCAACTACCTTCAAATCACCACAGAGGTGCCAGCTGTACTTGTTATACTCAATGTAATTCAGTAGCTGCCTTAAGGTATCGTATGTCTCTTTCATGTGGACAGCATACGCTACTGGAATAGATGGAAGAATGTTTCCATTGTGCAAAAGCACAGCCTTGAGACTCAGTTTCGAAGAGTCCACAAATAGTCTCCATTCTTGTGGGTCATGAGTGATTTTTAAAGCATTCATGAGGCCCTCAATATCGGAACAGAATATCAGATTACTTTCCTTTCTGAAGAAAGGCTCCAATTGCTGGTGGCGCTTTCGATATGCAGTAATTGTGACATCTTCTTCTAGAAGATTCCATTGTTGGAGTCTTGATCCTAGCAATTCTGCCTTGTTCTTTGATAAGTCCAAATCACGAATCAGGTCATTTAGTTCTTCCTGTGTTATTCTGTGTGGGGTTGATGATGCACCACAGTGAAAATCTGGATCACTGCATGCTGATGGACCAGGAGAAGAACAGGTCGACTCACCTTTGTCTTCGTCAGATGAATCAAGAGAATATTCTGCTGGAGGTTCTGGAATAGGAAGTCCCTCACCATGTGGAACTGGTCTCAATGCAGACGGAATGTTTGGGTAGACTATTCTCGACTTCTTTCGCTTCGTTATTCCGCCGGAAAGAGGAGGAACCAAGCAGAAGTAACAGTCATTTAGGTGGTTGCTTGGCTCTCTCCACACCATTGGGACTGCAAACGGCATTGATGACCTTTTGCAATTCAACCACTGTGAAAGCTGTGTTGTACATGTAACACAGCATATATGCGGAGCCCAAGGCTTGTCTTGGTCACCAACCTTGCATCCGAAGTAAAGATGATATGCCTTCTTCACTTGAGAATTGATACTTTTCTTCTGGTTGGCAAATGTCACTTCCCCACAAATATAGCAAAAATTGTCCGCGGTATTAACACACTTTCGAGGCATTACTGTTCTTTATTGTACGTAAATGGATAAAATAATAAGTTTTATGTAACAGTAGCTTGAACTGTCTCGCACAACGTCTAAAATATTTTAAATGCTGAACCTATCTGATTGGGCTTTATATAGTACACTGCTTACGTCAGCTTCAGCAGCCGCCTGACATTAGTATAATAGGCCTACACATGTATAGTACACTGCTGACGTCAACTTACTTCAGCAGCCGCATGGCATTAGTATTGCATTGCATCAGAAAATGATGCAATCAACTGTGGATGATGTGAGCATGATGGTATTATGCAATGTTACATCATTATTCCGGATGTTGCTGCAGTCCTACTGGAGAAATTTACACAGTGAAACATAGAAAATGAGGTATATGAATATCTTCAAAACGAGAGCCAATACAAATTTTTCACGGTTATAGTCGTGTTCGGCACACCAAAATACTACAGATTAGGGCCTTTTCAAGTCAGTAATGATTTCACTGTTGACCAGTGTAATTGGAGATTAAAACCAGAATATAGAAAACACTGAAAAATTAATTTTATTCAAGAATCACTTTAACTAGTCTACATATCAAATTTTCACTAAATGATCTAAGTCCATAAATCTGCATTCAGTATGATGATGTATCTGCTCTATCTAAGTGCCGTATCACCCTCATACTCTCTTCTTCAAATTTGTAAAGCAGTGTTTACATGACCTTTTTCTGATATGCTTTGAAATTTAAACAATTTGCAGTCATATAACATACACAAGTAACACCAAAAAAGCCTGGTATTTTGCTTAACATCTTGAACCATTTTCTTTAAAAGTGGACACTGGTCCACTATTTAAAGATATCATCAATATAATGAATATGTGAGGCAAAGTTTAAATTAAAGAAACCAATCTGTTTTCTTGAACATGTGTAATACAGATGCCACTCTACAGTTTTTAAAGAAAAAGAATTTCCCATGTTTTCACATGTCAAGTTAAGTAGAAGGACCTGAAAACAGAAACCTATATGAGTACAACACAATAAAAAAAAAAAGGTTTCTTCTATGGGTTTTCACCTCAGAGGATCTCTAAATGGGCACACATATCAACAAGATCTGCTATACAACAAACTCTAAATTGGGGTTCTTAAAAATAGAAATGTAAAGGATTGCCATCATGAGTAGGAAGACAGCATATATATCATTGGTCCGACCAAGACTCATTTATATTTGACCCCTTTTGTACTAGAGATATACAATCCATCAAAACGATTCAACGCCAGATTGCACAATTTATTCAAAAGGGTAATAATAATAATAATAATAATAATAATAATAATAATAATAATAATAATAACAATAATAATAATAATGATAATAACAATGATAATACTTTATTTACAGAGGTTGAATCATTTAGTCAAGGACTATTCTCCTTTGAGACTCTCTTAAGGAGAGTATAACAATCTGCATTATATGAAAGATAACAGTAATTAATGTTCATTTTAATGTGTTCAGTATTAAAATACTAAATTCCATTATCTATTATTAACACATACATACTCATGATATATTTTCTTAAATACTACAATATTTTCAGCAGATGGTTCATATAGTGGACGCTTGTTCCACAGAATTGTACCAGAGTATTGGAAGCTCTTTTTAAATTGCTTTGTTCTTGGTTTTAGTGCTTGAACATTTCCATGTGATGTTGATCTCAACTGGCACTGTGTTGAAAAAGGCCTGAGTAAGTCCTGAAGATATTCTGTTACAGTTCCATGTAGACATTCATATAAAAGGACTGCCTTGTGAAAATCTATCCTGTCATATATTGTGAACCATTTTAGTTCTCTAAACAATGCTTTTGATGGCTGATCTACAATAATGCACGCTGCCCATTTCTGAAATTGATAAATCCTGTCAAGCTGAGATTTGGCAGTTTCCCCATACAGTTTAACAGTAATCCATTGCTGGAAGAATATATGAATTGTAGAATAGACTGCAAGTTTCTATAAGTAAATGTGTCTTGATTTTCGATGACAATTTCACAAAGCTTATCAATATGGTCATCCTATTGTAAATTAGTATCTACAGACACACATACAAGCATTCATGTTTAACATTTTCTAAGTGATTTATTGTCAAAGATAGTTCTTGGTTCCTTAACTTGTGTAACTTTTGTGATGTCCCCAAAATCATACGTTTTGTTTTACCTTAATTCATTACCATCCTTTTTTTTGTGCCCAATTTTGAACTCTAATAAGGTCTTATTCTGATCATTTGTGGACACCTTTAGTGTCCGAGCTAGATTTATACAAAGTTGCCTCATCTGCAAACAAATCTGTATTTGTTGATTCGTTATATAATGGTAGATCGTTTTACATATATAAGAAAGAGGAGAGGACCTGAAACAGCCTTGAGGGACCCCTGAATAAATAATGCGAGCTTGTGAATTAGTATTGACAATGCTTACTAAGGTTTAATCTGAGCCAGATTAAAGAAGGATTGTCAAATCTGTAACAGTTCAACTTTTGTAGCACAGATTCATGGTCAACAAGATTAATGGCTTTCTTGAAGTCAAGGAAAACAATCCTAGTCATAGAACCATTTCTTGTAGCCAAAGATCTGTTAATTTGGTAAGTTCTGTTTGGCATGAGCGTTACTTTACAAATCCTGATTGTGCCTTATGAAATAGAGAGTAAGGGTTAAAAAAGTCAAAGACCTGCCAGACATCTCAGAAACTCTTAATAAAGGATATTTGGATGCATATTTTTTATATCTGGGACACAGAAAATCACCCACGCAGGAGTCCTCCATACACACATTTTTTGTTGCAAACAGGAAACTTTTGCAACGCATTAAGTATTTTCTAATCACTATGACAAATTGCACAATGCTTTTATTAAAAGTTTGTTGTTGACTTCCTTTCATCAGAGGTCGTTGGCTTCCTTTGATTAAGGTGCATGTGTTATTAAAGGCGCTAAAGGTTCTCTTTGAAGGACCAAACAAGTACCCGTTTGTTATTGTTGCCGCAACATCAAATAATTGTAGAACACTGAGATAGAATTTTTATAATTGTCTTTGTATATATCAGTGCTTCAAAGGTAATAAGTTTTCTTTGAAGTTGCAGCAAAACTATTGTTTCTGGTGCTTTTTTTAAAAAACTTGCCATCGTCTAGTCGACTGTAGTCATTTCCCGTTCCCGCCTTCAGAGGTGGCTGATTATAGCTAGTCAGTTTTCCATGGCTATTTTCGTTATATTACAGCATACAGTACCAAGGCCCGACATCAGTATAAGCGGATTATGATATGACAATACACTGTTATGTTGGTTTGTCAATACGAAATAAAGACTTATTTATGAAACAATAGATTCCAGTGCATTATTATATCCAAATTTGAAGCTTCCTGTCATGGTGTCTTTTAATTTCTCCACTCTAAACATAAAGACTGTATATACAGTTTTATCAGCCAAAAATATCGCCAGGTGGTATATTTTGTTGCTAATAAGGATACAAAATCGCAATTTGTGACATTGGCGAAGCCCAGCATGATCTCTGTTATTGTGTTCATTTCTGATTGCATCCATATAAGTATTGCATGCGACCTCGAAATCAAGACATGTCGAGACTTTGACAAAATGCCGTTTACAAATTTGAATAAGTATTTTGTGGTTAAACAGAAAACTGATGAAGATTTTAAAGAGATTCAGAACTGTGCTAAGTTGCTTGAACTGATAGTTTGGATGGGACAGTAGCCAAACGTAATAAAGTGTGTGATGCCTGGCTTTCAGAGTTTGGAATAAAAACTTTCTTTGGATTGACAAAATTCATTCTGATAGACAAATAGCTATATGTCAGTGGTGTAAAGATTGTGGAAATTAAACACAATGGCTACTACTGGTTCTTCTAATCTGCAAAGTTCCACATTTTCTAAGCATGAGAGACCACCAGCTTGCTAGGTAGTCGTAAAATCTTTGAACTACACAGTGACAGAAGCCTGTACATCTCTGCTTCAAGAGTACAGAGTTGTATTTCCAGACTTTGCAGTCCTAGCTGCAATTGTGTTGGTGTCACCAGTGACATCCATGGCATGCAAGAGAAACTTTAGTGTGCAGAACAAAATCAAGACGAAGGGAAGGTCCAGAATAAAACATGAGACCTTAACACAATTGATGCGAGTCAAAGAAGAGGGACCTAGTGTGGAGGAATACGATCCAACGCCAAGCATTAGAAAATTTTGTGAAATGCGACATAGATGAAAGTTAACTATATTGTAGTTAAATAATATGATATTTGTACATGATATCAATTTTAATACACAATTCTTGAAAGAATAAAACTGACAAAGTTTTGTGTCTGTTTATTCCTGGCATTTGAACGGGCATTTAGCCACTTCAGCATGCTTCTGGGAGTGGACTGCAACTTTTGCTGGTGGGACTCGTATTTCTGCCAAATAAGGAGTACTAGACTCCTAGTTTTAAAATCCTAATGAGATTTCTGCCTGCATATCTACTTGCTTTTCAAATAATGTTTTACAATATAGGTAGAATGGATATTGGTCTGTAATTCACAGAATCCTCCTTTTCTCCTTTCTTCAAGAAAGGTGTAACCTTTGCACATTTCAAGGTATCTGGAAAATTACCACACATTATACTTAAGTTCATGATATGCGTTAATTCACTTTGTTAATACTGGTGCAGCAATTTTAAGAATTCGTGGACTAATACCATCCAAGCCACGGCCCCGAGTGTCAGAGTGGTCTAAACCGCTCACCGTTATGGATCACTGCCGTCGCACCTCTGTCTGCATGGGTTTGAGTCTCAGGCTTGGCCAGTGTGGTTAGGTGAGAAAGCTTGGCAATAGCTTCCCGTGGGTTGGTGGTTCTTTCCGTGGTATTCCGGGTTCTTCTTCTACCATTTATACTGGCCGCTATGTGTGGCCTATCTTGTGCTGAAAAATAGCGTTAAACCCTACACCAACGACAACCATCCAGACCAGAGGATTTATTAATACTCAAAGTTTTGAGCATATCAAAAACATCATCTTCACTAAAATTAGCCACTGACAAATAGTTATCATCAGGAATTTTAGCTCTTATAAGTGATATAAGAGCATCAAGTTCAATTGGTATGTTTGTCTGGTTCTGAATACCATTACTGGAGATGCTTATTTAGAAATTATTAAGAATCTCAGAATGCATATGTTGCATTGTCATCTCAGAATGCATATGTTGCATTGCCATCATTTTGCTAAGTCTTGGGAGAAAACAACTATTATTAGATGGGTTCATCGCTTTTAAATGCTTCCACATTCATCAATAGCATGTTTACAGCATTCTTCTTTTGCCTTATCTATGAGATGCTTAGTTTTTCAATAGTTTTTCAGGTCTTTTTTCTTGTGAAAATTATCTCTTTGCTAAAGCCTCATTGATCTCAGGGGTAATCCACTTGGGTGAAGTTCTGTGTTTAAAACATTTTGTTTTAATCGGGGCATATGTACAAGAAGACATTGAAATATTAAACAGCTGTGGATTCTCTGAGGGAGAAGTAACTTTAACATGATCACATAGCTGTTTAAATGTTGTTACTGTTGTTGGGTTTAACGACATTTTTCAGTACAAGATAGGCTATACATGGGGGCCAGTATAAATGGTGGAGGAAGTACCTGTGATAGGCCCAGAAAGAAACACCGACCCACGAGAAGTTGTTTACATGTTAAAAAGTTGCACTTTGCACACAAATCAGATAGTGTTTCGTCATAATATGCAGTTGGATATTTGTGGAACAAACTTAGTACCTGTATTGCTAAACTCTGTGTTTACATTAGAGTGTGAATTTTGACAATTAAAGCAGTGGATTGGTGTTATGCATTTGCACTTAGTTTCATTACAGTCTGTGCATATTTCTAACAAAACATTAAACTTGTTATTGATTATTTTGTTATTGAGATTGTGAAAAGTAACATCCCGACATGAAGTACAATTGGCATTCTCTTCATTAAAGCTGTACCGATGACACTTTTTGCCGATTATGCAAATACCGCATATAGCCGATTATAAAAATTGCCGATACCGATTATGAGACCGATTATTTCATTATTATTTGTTTTATAACAATGACTGGTTCAGAAACATAAACCTAAGAGTGCAACGCAAGCAGGTATTTTGCCGCCTGAGTTACAACAAGGTTGTTTATGCGGCAAGTGAATGTGAACTTCTATACAAAAAGAAACAGAAACCGGATAAGAAGTACATTGCTATTTATAGAAAACAACGATCACACAAACATAAAACTTTAAAAACTTTAAATCTAACACTGATAAAACTTATTGTTCGCCAATTCAAGATATAAATAAGTGAAAATGTATTAAGCTAGTCTTTGAACTTAGATTTCAATAAACGAATGAAAAATATTAATAACGATAGCCCTATAATAATTAAAATTAATAATACGCTTTAAGACTAAAGTTACACGTCACGGTACGCTGGCTGCAGCTAATACTGAAAGCCTAGTTGAGGTACGTTGTGTTTAAGCAACAGGAACATTTCTTCCTTCTCGCCAAGTAACAATCCGGGGCGATCCGAAAAAAATCTAGCCTGCGCCACTTAACAGCTGCTCGCTCGGAACGCTTGAAGCTGGTGCAGACAAATAGCACCAAGCTAATTTAGCCAAGATGGGAAACTGAAACCTGTCGGTGTTCCACCAGCCCTATATGTCTTCTTTTCGTGGCAACAGAGGGCTGGCCATATACAATTCAAGCATCGCGTCAACGGCGTCATCCACGTGGGTTGTTTCGTTGATGGTACGGACAGGTTCATCACAGGCCAGATAAAAAAATCCCAGAGACGCGACATTGATGGTCCAATGGCGTTTGTTTCAGTTGCAATTTTCCTGTTTTTGGTCTGGGGTTCCTCCTGCTTCTCAGCATTCTGCTCCAAGCCATTCTTTGGATCTTGTCACAAGTAATTCTTCGCTGAATAGGCGATGTTTGAATCGTGGATCCAAGAAACGTCAGCAAAGCCTGTGTTCAGTGACGTCAACATACCATGGCGCATTGTCTGAATACCTTGACTTGCTTCATGCTCTCGAGCCAGCAACATTCGGAGCATGTTCAGCATAGGAAGAATGACGGACACTGATGTTTGGCTATCACTTACTTCCTTGGTAATGTCCGCGAATGGGCCTAACGTGTCCACAGCATTGTTAATCAAGACCCACTGTTGGGCTGTTAGGCTAGGCAGGTCATAGAGAGTAGTGTAAGCCCACAAGACTTGTTTTTATTCAAATAACAAAATCAACATATTGTATGTAGACTTCGAGCGTGTCCTGACATCCTGGGTGAGTTTCTTATGGGCAGCGCCAAATTTTCCTTCTGCTCTTCGAGCTGATGATGTGCTAGGAGGGAGTGCCGAGGCTTGATGACTATGGATCGCGAGATCGCCAAAACATCTTTGACAGCTTGTTTTGACAAAATGTCATCACTGACAACGAGCTGCGGTGTATGTTCAACACAGCTGATGCTGTCGATTTCAAACAGACGCGTTGCTTTAACCATGTTTGCACCTCTGTCACACAGAAGAACATGGATATGAGTTTTGGAAATGTTGTATTCCTTGCATAATTTGTCCAGTTTGCTCGCCAAATATTCTCATGTGTGTGATTCATCGAGAGGCGTTACTGCTAAGTCAACTGTTTCCGTTGAAAGTCTTCCATCAGCCAGTGTTCCGCAAGACTCAACGCTACGCTGATGGACGGGTCTAATCACGCATCAATGGTCAAACTAAGGTCAGATTGGGCTGAAACTAAATCACAAACCTTGCTTTATATCGCCTTATGCATGTCATGTATAAAAGGTGTGGAAAAGTACTTCTGACTAGGAATTTTATAGCACGGTTCTGCCTTGGCCATCAGAGATTCAAATCAAATGTCTTCAAAAACGGAAAATGATTGCACGTCTACCGCCATGAACTCTGCAATAGCGTTGTGCCAACGAATAGCTTTCGGGTCGTCAAATGCAAATGGCTAGTCAGAGTACGAGGATTTGCTGCAGCTGTTGATTTTAACTGCGCAGCATCCATGTTCGACGATGTGCTTGTAGCGCAAATGCTGGACAAGATTTGATGTCGTATACTTTTTGGAATCCTTTCCACCTCTGGAAATGCATGCTTTGCAAAGTGTGAAAATTTGCTTTGAACTCGTCGACTGAATTTACTTTGAAGTAATTCCAGACTAAATTTGAATGTATCGAGTTCGACATTATGCATAGGCTTGGTAGTATATTCAATAGTGGACAATCGCTAGTTAATATTAACAATCCAGTCGCTTCGCGCTCTAGAAAAAATGTTTTAAATCAAGTTACTAATAAGCTGTCCATGTGTCTAGATGGATGCACGCACCACGATTCGAGTCGCACGCTGAAGCAGCTTTGCAGTTGGGGTATCCATTGGTAACATTTCTTATTTTACGTGTTTAGAAAAAGTGAAAACAGCAGGCTTTTTCTATAAAAAATTATAACACATAATTTATTCCCCTGGAAAAATATTGTAAAAATGAAAAAATATGAGAACTTACGGTTTCCAGAATCAAATCTAAAATTTATACAAAAAGAACCCACGAATAAAGCAGTCCTAATATTGAAATGTTCTAATTATTTCAAGTTTGAGTCCCGACGAAGAATCCAAGATGGAACGCGATGATGTATGATGTAGCCTGTACCATGTTGACGTCTACAGTTCCTTGTACAAACACAATATTTTATCCTCCGGTCTTGGAAATCCCAACAGAATTTTCAATAAATGCCCCTGTTCAAGAATTATGCATGAATACAATAATATTTCCAGAGAAACCAACGAGTCTTTGAGAGTCCAAATAATTTCGAGAAAAATAACTAATAACTCAAAACTCAAAAAAAAAATATTCTGGTCACAACATAAGAAAACGTCTTGACATCAAGTGTTTAAAACCCCTGTACTCTCTCTCTCTCTCTCTCTCTCTCTCTCTCTCTCTCTCTCTCTCTCTCAGCATCACTATTAATACTAAGTAGTTCGCAATTTCAGAAATGCCTAACTGAGAAATATATTGCGAAATAGAGGATGACGTGATAATGTTTACATGTAAAAGTCAGATAGCTCCTGCATGTCCTTGATAAGAACCAATCATTTTACTCCTATAAAAAATTGTTTACTTCACCCTCAATCAAGGCCAGGAGCTATGTCTAAAATACAAACAAATGTTTCTATTATTAGAAATCTAAGTTGAAACTCAGGTCAAACTGAATTTTCTGGAAAATATTAAATTCGTAGCAAACAAACTTTCATTATATTGACATGAAAAGAAAATAAAAAGATTCCAAAACCCACAAAAAATCAAATCAAATCAAACACAAATTAAATCAAATATAAATTAAATCAAATATATGTAACAAATTGCTGGCACTGGCATGCCAATATCAATGCTGCATAATATTTGTATTTCAGCGTTTAGCTGCTTAAGCGTGCGACCGCTATTCTTTGATTAGCAGCATTGTATCACTGGCTAAATAACAGATTAACTATAGTGAGTCATAGTTGATGTGTATGCTGGAAGTTCAACAGCCACACGAGGCCTCATTTGCTGGTTGGCTGCTGTGATTGGGAGGAGTGCATGAATGGTATTGATAATTTGTTGTGTGCAGACAATCAGCGGTAGCTTACAGATAGTGTGGTAAAAAGTATTTATTTTTAAGCATATAATGTCTTACAATTAACCCCCCAAATCAAATCTTTATTCTTTAATTTCCACTATTTAATTCTGATTTAAAATTCAAGACATGTCAAGATGAATGGTATGATTGAATTTATATTTTGGAAATTTGTTTACATCGGCACCGATTATTTCTGCCTATACCGATTATACCGATTGTTCTAATAATCGGCCCGATTATGAGTGTGGCCGATTAATCGGTACAGCTTTACTCTTCATCATCATACCCAGAAGGATTATTATTAGTCGAACAAAGTTTTTGCTTGTATCCGAGTCAATTACAAATATAACACCTGAAGGCTTTGCCATGGTGGCAGGTTTCTCTTACATGGCTTGTTTCACCACTATTACGTGTTTAGGCTCTTTTACACAGTAACAAAGAAAAAGTGAAAACAACAAACTTTGTAAAATTTAAGAAATAACGTATTTCCCTAGAAAAAGAAGGAATAATGAGAAAGAAAGAACTTATGGTTCTATGAATCAAATCCTAAGAATAATCCAAGAATTGAAAATTATTAGTCCTATAAATAAAAAGTCCTAAATAAATATAAGTTGGAGTCCTGATGAAAAATATGCAAGAACAAAGCGCTGAATGGAATACTGTCCTCACACTGGTTAAAAGAAAATGACGTCCTATATATATTTAATAATTTATTTTCATTTGGACAGTGAGAAGGTAGTATTCCATTCAGGGCATTGTTTTTTGCATATTAAGCGGGCACGATGAACGCCATGTCGATCGGTACCGTGGGAAAATGATTCGGCATTCCTTAAAGGTATGACATTAAGTCACGCAAAGCGTAGCTTGAAATATCAACATTTATTCTTCAATAGGTCGCGCGAGCAAGGAGACAAGTGTCCTCCCTTATAGTTATTATATAGAACATGTATGACAGGTTAATTGTAAGCAAAGATACGAGCCCCTGTGATGGCCATATGGCTACAAGACAACTATGGAAATAGTATTAAAGTATATACTTAATGTTATTAAAGTATATACTGCACACTGTGATTGAAATATAATTACTTACATGTCTCTCCGCAGCACGAGAAAAAAAGATAGAGCAATATCGCTTCTTTTCTGATTTCCATGTTTCAACCCGTTCGAGAAAAAAAACCAACAGTACCAATATGGTTCTATGAATCAGCTGCGAATTCCACACTTTCAGGCGGATTAGTCCAATTATTTCAAACTATTATATCAGCTTTCCTCTAATAAAATCGATCACTCAATTATTCTGCCTATCCCTGTGTACGTATGTTTACAGAAGTGGGTCATTCTGAGTAGCCTCGTCTCTTTCCAATGTGAGTCGAATCTGTCGATTGATCTTGACTGGTCCCCTTATCTCACTTCTACCACATATGGGCGACATTTCATAGGTGTCGCTCCATAGTTATATCGTTTGCATAAATACAATTTTTAATGAAAAAGAATTTCCCACATTTTCCTCACTGATTTTACTGGCTATTCAAAAATGAGCTTGAATATTTTAGATATTGTTAAAAGAACCTTTAATTTCCTGTATTATGGTGTTTGATTGATTGGTGTACTTTGGATTATTGAGCATATAGCTTGGCCTTGCTTCTGATGTGTATCTATAAAAAATTTAAAAAATGCTACCTCCGCTTGGTCATTTTCACTTCCTGTACTTAAGTGGTAAATTGTACAAAAATATAAAAAATTAACAAATAAAAAGAGCCAATAATTTTGGTTTACATTTTATACATTGGGTAATTCATTCATTGCACTTTCAGAACCTGGTACTGCCTAGTCTGGCAACAATCATTTTCTCTATTTTAATAACTGTTGAAGAAAGTGTATTTTAGACTAATTCAGGCTGACTTTTGGAGTACACGGGAGCAGTCATTCTGGACAGCTGCGTGTTTAGATTATATACAGTTTCCATAAGTACAATATCAAATTAAATTTCAGCCACATTACATGAAATTATATAGAGGTATGCCAACATTCTCACAAATGTGCATGTTGCAAATGCAAACAACTTCGCCTTGCACCTGTCACTCGCTCAGAAGTTCATAGTATCTTTTCAGCGCCCCCAGACGGGCCTATGTGTCTAATCCTTTGTCATTTTCCTTTTCTTTGCTACAATAACCTGATTTGCAATATGGGGGTAGGGGAAGATACATTTTTGCATCCCAAGAAACATGATGAGCCTATTTTAGAGACAGTGGACATGTAGCAAAGATAACAGAGCCACCCCATCCCCCAATAATCCTTGAGGCAGAAGCAAACGTCAAGGAAAGATATGGGTCAGGCCTACCCATGTAGATAGAAATTTCTGAAATAGTCAACCAAATCGAAAAGAAATTGATCATTCAGGTAAAGCAAACCCGAATGGCTATCATATGGTTATATCAAACAATTAAGTTGGGAGTGAAAATTGTGACAGTCTTGAAGGAGGACGCCCCTAAAGTACCAACCTCTTTTTAGTCATGGGTTTCCTCCTTAAACTTGGTAAAGAAATTGAGAGAAAGACAGAAAATGACCAAGATGCAGGCAGACAGGTCATGGGTCTAAAGAATGCCAAAATCCTCATGTGAAACCTACTTACCCTAACCAGGTACAAAACAACTGTACAAACAACATAGGAGGAGAAAAAAGGGAGAAATGATAATGGGAAACATTCAAGTCGCAGAAATGGTAGAAAACCTTATGAAACGTTGGCCAAATGAGCCAGGGGACATTGTAAACAACGAACAAATAAAACCTGCCGAGGCAGATTTAGGAATAGCTGACCCGTTGCAAGATTTAGCTCTAAGCCAAATTATGGAAGAGCCAGCAAACAATACCCAAATGATGAATGAGGAACACAAGTATACTATTTGGAGAACGTACCCTATACAAGTGCAGAACCCTTATGGGGCGGAAGTAACAATTGAGGAGGAAAGGATTCTCTATCCAGCAAGAGCTAGAATGCGAAAATTTTAAAGAGAAAAGTCCCCAAAAGGGATAAACCTCCTTATGCGAGAATCCATCCCAGGACAATGAGGGTAGGCTAATTCTCCAAAACAAATATTACGCCCTTCAAAATTTGATAGAAGAAAAAGACAGCTCATCCTTGGACGAGGAATGGTAGGAAACCTCAACGGAGGATGAGGTACCCACAGAATAGGGCTTAGTGGATCTAATAGGAATTAACCCATTAAAACCCACTCCATCAGCAAAGATCGAAAGAGGAAACAGTCCCTTTATGGCGAATGGGCACAGGGAGGTAAAACTCCTCCATAAATAACTAATAAACAGGAGACCCCTAAAACACAAATACCTCGACAAAAGATCACAATTTGGAGCTAAAAAAGAGCATGATTAAAGGTCCAAGATAGCAAAGGAAAATAGTGACTGACACAATCCAGACTGACCAGTTGGAACGGATTAAAATAGGAATACTGACTCAGACGAGAACAATCAACTAGAAAAAGTATACAGTGTTTCGGCACAAATGGATATTACTATGAACTCAGACGAAAATGAAATTAACACTGATAAGACAAAGGAATCGGGAGAAATAAGTATTCAACCAAAGACAAAAACAAATCTCGGCCAGTAGCCGAGGCAAAAATTTAAACAAGAACAAATACACAATAAAACTTTTAAATGTTAGGATTCTAAAAAGAAAATTCGAAATATGTTGGGAACAAAAATAGAGGGATTAAACTTCCGAATAATTAGTATTAATACAAACGGGATAGAGGAATATAAGATAGAAAAAATAAAGCAAGAAGCAGATTTTGGTATAGTGTTGTTACAAGAAACTCATAAAATGACTAATTCAAAGAAAGCGAAATTAGAAGAGAAAATGAATTCAATAGTAATAGTAAATAACAATCGGGTAGAGAGTAGGACATGAGTAGCAATAATCATAAAAAAATACTAAGGATATAGCATTGACACACTTACTAGTATGAAAGAATTTTAGAGGCCATTTATTCACATAAAAATAAAAGACTGGCACATCTTAAACATATATTTCCCAGCGCAAAATAGGGCAAAGAAAACGATGTTCTTAGACAACTTACAAACATATATACAAGATTGTACTATAGAAAATTTCATTATGGGAGGGGACTACCAATGGGTAGAAGACGAAATTGATAGGAAAACCAAACTTACAGCACATGATTGGCTGCATGAAAAATCTTTTGAAGCAAAAAAAAAATTACATGACGCATATAGGAAGCAAAATAATGCGAGGAAAGAATATACTTATGATTACGGAATTAATCAGGCTAGTAGGTTAGATAAATACTATGTCTCAAACTGGAAAAAGGAAATAAAAGGGAATGCGCCATAAACAACCGCAAATTTAGGACCAAACAAGTAACATTGGAATTTTTTGTTATGGAATTGCGGAAAAAACGGGGCCAGGCCACTGGAAAAGAAACCAAATCTTAATGTAAAAATAATATGAACTTTTACTTTAAAAAATGTAATTAAACGGGGGTGGGGGGTGGGGTGGCAGAATATTGTCCTGGAATGGGATGGATTCAGTCAAAAAAAAATTTTAAAAACATACTGTATAATTGGGAAAGAAAAGGGAAAATACGAATTGAAAATAATCTTAGAACTACCAAGGAACAGTGAAGAGGACAAACAAGAGGCAAATAAACGAAACCTTTGGAGAAGAAACTGGAAGGAAAATACGAGCAGGGAAGTTCACTGAACTTGACGAAACAGCAGAAGAACTATACAAACGGATATATATATATATATATATATATATATATATATAATCTTAAATAGTGTTAAGAACTTTTATAGAGACTTATATACTTCACAGATAATTAAAACAGAGGAGAAAATAAATTACACACAGGGGGTTGAGTGTGAGACAATTTGAACAGAACAGAGAGAACAGTGTGAATAATTCATAATGAGTGTAGAAATAAGGAAGGCAATAACCACTATAGCCAAAGGGAAATCACTAGGGACAGATGGGTTAACATGTGAATTCTACCAAACATTCAATAAAGAGTTAACACCCATCCTGGACTCCTTATACAATAATATATTTGGGGGGTGGGGTGGGGAGAGGGATTAATGCGAGAGGGATTAATAACTATATTATACAAGTGTAAAAAGAGATAGAGAAGAGCTAAGCACAATATTGCAGGCCAATATCTATTTTAAAAGTGGATTATAAAATTCTTAGCAGGATCTTATCAAATACAATAAAATGCAGCATGAATGGGATAATAAATGAAAACCAAAACTGTAGAGAAAAAAGAGAGATATACAAAATAATATTCTGAATATACAAATAACGATAGATTACCAAACTATAAATGTCCAAATAGGTGTCATGGTACTTTTTGATCAGGAAAAACCTTTTGACAGATTAGAACATAACTACATAGTACAAGTTTTGGAAAAAATTGGTTTCGGAAACAAATTTCGGAAATAGACTAAAATCCTGTAAATATTCTCAAGGGTACGGGTGAATGGAGTGGTCACGGACACATTTGAAATCCAATTGACAGTGAGGCAAGGATTGATCTTGAAAACAAACAACTCGAAGAAATAGATAATTCGATTATCCATTGCCTATGGGGTGGGAATCTGTACTATTTGCCAAGAGAAAATTTGCATAAAGGAAAGAAACAGAGAGGGTTAATATACCATATCCACGTTTAATGAAAATTACGAATATAATAAATAGGATTAAAAAATTAAAAGCTAACACAAAACGAGCATGGGAAGCCGTACATATTTATTGGTTTGGTTTCACTCTGAGGAACAAACCAGGACTATATAGGAACAGACCACTGGAGAAGTAATTAGAAGTAACGAAAAGATATAGATACATCAAAACAAAAATTACATGGATAAATCTGAAGTATGAGAAATAGAAGAGAAATATAGGTAAGAGTGCATTAGAGAGAATACAATTAGAAATAAACTAAAAAAGGTAGAGCAAAGGAAAAGACTATCTAGATGGTCAGAGGTGTGGAAAACATGGACAGAGGTCAAATCTTTAAAAAGACAAAGCAATATGTTAAAATATTCAAATGATGTGTGGCTCAAGGGGGAAGTGACGTTGCAACGCCACATGATAAAATCAATCCCTAAGTGTCCACAATGCAAAAGAGACAACTTTACAACATCAAAAAAGCAGCATGCGTAGTGAAGGGGGACGCCCTAGTAACAATGGAAATCCCAGTCCAAAGGTTGTGGGACACTGGCGACAAGGGGAATTTAACATGGATGGGACTATAGAGCGACAAACAAAGAATGGGACTGTCTAGCGACAAGGGTATGGGACTGTCTAGCGACAAGGGAAATTGAACATGGGAATAGGGGGATTGTTTATGGTCAAGGGGACTTACCATTAATAGAGGGACAATGACAGAGATAACACAGACAACAGGCATTATACAAACAACTATATAACTAACTTAAAAACACTTGAGGCAAAAAAGCAAACCTTTTCGAGGCATATGAGTGGCCCTGAAAAGGGCTTTTGGGTTTATGTTAACATTATTCCGTTAACACAGAGGGCATCCCATAGGTCTTCTTCTCTTCCTCAAACTTCTTCTGACTGCTGGTCCGTAGATAAGGACTCTCTTCAAACAGCCTTGTCTCTCCACATAAATTCTTCTTTCCCAAACACTCGTATCGGTGATCCGGATAATTGTCCAAGACGTTTTCACATACATGGGTAATTCCGTACGGATAAGCATCGACGATACGAGAGTAGATGATTCTACGTTTGTCCACATATTGTGACGAGAACAGGTGAAGTGAATGTAGTGAATTGCGGTTATTTATAGGGGAAGGGCGGATCGAAACGGATTGAATTTACTGACCAATCCAAACACGCGTTACAAAATTCAGTAACAACACGGAACCAGTCTTCCAATCCGAAGAGAGCGACCTAAGTAGTGAATGGGGTGATGTTGTTGTTGTTATAGGGTTTAACGCCATTTTTCAGCACAAGATAGGCTATACATGGCGGCCAGTAATAATGGTGGAGGAAGAACCGGGAAAACCCCGGAAAGAACCACCGACCCACGGGAAGCTACCGGCAAGCTTTCTCACATATCCACATTTGCCGAGCCCGAGACTCGAACCCACGCAGATAGAGGTGAGATGGCAGTGATCCGTGACGGACAGCGCTTTAGACCACTCGGCGTGAATGGGGTGAGATTAGCGACAATGGGAATTAGCATTAAAAACACCCCCTGGGTAAGATTAGCGACAATGGAAATTTAACATTAACCACCCTGGGTAAGATTAGCGACAATGGAAATTTAACATGGGCAAAAAACCCTGGGTAAGATTAGCGACAATTGAATTTAACATTGGAGAAAGGAAAAAAAAGGAAATATCCATTCTAGGGACAAAGGCATTCGAACAATGGAAAAAAAAAATATCGATTCTAGGGACAAAGGCAATTGAACATGGGGAATAGAGTTTGGGTCTGTCTAGGGACAAGGGGAATTGAACATGGGAATAGAGTTTGGGTTTGTCTAGGGACAAGGGGAATTGAACATGTTAGAAAAAGAAAAAAAAAAATACTACTTTAGGGACAAGAGGAATTGAACATGGGATTTTTTTACAAAAAAAAAATTAAAAAAGGGGTAGGCAATGGAAAGTCAGTCTCTTTTCGAGAAATGTGGGTGGCCCTGAAAAGGGCCTTTGGTTTCATCATCATCTTCTTCTTTTATTTCCTCCACTTCTGTAGCCATCCTCTTATTTTTTCCATCATTCCTTTCTTCTTTTCTGTTTCCGGTATCCAGTCCGGGTGACCCATTGCTCGCAACGTCTGTTGGATTTTCATCCACTTAGCGTTTATTTTCTCTAGTTCTTCTTTTTTCTTTCTACTTTCTTCTTCTTTTCTTTCCTTAGTCCACTTTTCTTTGATGTTCTTTACCTCTTCCGTCATCACTTTCCTCATTACTTCTTCCGTTTTTGTCAGCTGGTCCAACCCCCATTTTACGTATTGCCACACCGTCCAATTCAATATCTTTTCTAAGAAGCACCTGACTTCGATAACATTTTCAAATGCTTCCTTTAAACTTCCCACTCTTATATTAGGCGGGTCAATCAATCCTCTCAGTCTCTTTTCCTCTTCTTCCATCATTCATGTTACTATCTCCTTTGCTTCCTTCAAATTATTAAAACAGTCGAGACATTTTTCTAATTTGAATTCTTTCTCTATCTTTTCGATGACAAACGAAACATCTACTATCCAATAATAAATGCCTATCAAAAATGATTCAGTAACGCTGTTGCTACCACCATTTTCTTTGTCTTTATTCCGTGAAATGGGTTCTAATGGCTAACACTGTTAGCTTTATAGTTAAAGCGCGGACGTGATGGAAAACATCCCCCTAAAACAAAATTGATCTTACCTAGATCATGACCAAACAACGCGCGGACGTGAAGGAAAACATCCCCCTACTTTTTTCATTTCATATAATATACTATTCACATAAGTGAATCAGCAATAAACTAACCCCAAATCTACTATCCACACAATCGTACGTGATCGGTTACAAAACCCAAACTATACTCTCCACATACGCTAAGAAACAATAAACAAACCCCAAATCTACTATTTACACACGCAAATCATTAAAACAAAATCCATAATCTACTATCCACACAATCGTACGTGACAGGTTACAAAACCCAAACTATACTCTCCACATACGCTAAGAAACAATAAACAAATCCATAATCTACTATTCACACAAACGTACGTGAGCACTTACAAACACAAACACACAAACACAAACACACAAACACAAACACATACCCTCACACTAGGAAAAAAAGAGTCAGTGTTTATATTCACACTACTCTACATATACACATTGGCAAATCGATTGTTATTTCTTTTCTAGAGATTGGGGTAGCCCTGAAAAGGGCTGTTTTTAACTCCAGATGCACCTATCTAATGCTGGCACCTTCCTGGCCTGGCACCACACACACATCTTCTTCCCCAGTCTCTTTTCACTCTTTTTTGGGGGAGAGCAGAGGCGGGATATGTGGCTTCAGAATCGAATTTTCTGTCTCTGGGATTCTGAAATTTCCTCTCTCCTTTTCCTCCTCTTCTTTTTTTCTTCTTTCCTCCTCCTCTCTCATCCTTCCCTCTTCGACAATGGCCTCCGCGGCCAGTTCATTCAACAGGCGCCTGGCATATTCCAGGTGCATCTGGAGTTCTAGAAGCTTTGCAATTCTGTTGTTCATTCTGGTGGTGTTGATCAATCAACAAGGGTAGCTAGACTGTCGAGCGAGTTTCAATTTATACTGAAAGCGCGGACGTGATGGAAAACATCCCCTTAAAACAAAATTGATCTACTTAGATCATGACCAAAACAACGCGCGGACCTAAAAGAAACACTCACTCACTTTTTTATACTACCCATTACTATTCTAAAAAAAATTTCATTAATCACTTCAATATACTATCCACATACGCAAAGCAATCAAACCCCAAATCTACTCTCCCCACACCTCAAACAGCCAAAAACATGATCTTAATCTACTATCCACACAAACGTACGTGAGCACTTACAAACACACAATCCTATACACAAACACATACCCTCTCACTATAAAAAAAGAGTTAGTGTTTATATTCACACTACTCTACCTACACACATTGGCAAATCGATTGTTATTTCTTTTCTAGAGTATTGGGGTAGCCCTGAAAAGGGCTGGTTTTTTTTTTTTTTTTTTTTTTTGTTTGCTATGGCAGTCTTTTAGTTTCTAAGAATGCGACGTCCTCTGAGGATAGACTTTCTGACGATAGGTCTGCTTCTTCCGAAAGAGAAGAAGAACTCTTTGGTGTCGATACGACAATCGGCAAAGCCTCTCTCAGGTTCAGGTTCCTGCTGCTGTTGCTGCTGCTGTTGTTGTTGTTGTTGTTGCTGTTGCTGCTGTCTCTGAAGTCTGTACTTCTCTGTCCATTCTTCTTTCTCCCTGTTCACTTCTTCTCTGAAGAGCTCTTCTATCAGGTCTTCAGTGACTTTTAGCATCCTCACATTCTCTATATCTTCTGGCTTCGGTATCAGACTGTGTCTGACCCTATGCAAATTCACATAGGCTTCGTTTAGCTTAGCTAGTTTGGAGCACATCTTCGTAGGAGGATGAGTCGACAATAGATGGTTAGACTGGAAAGTCCCCCCGGTTCTTAAAGTCAAAGCGCGGACGTGAAGGAAAACATCCCTCCACGGTTTTCGAGCCGCAACGTTCAATGAGTGTCATGAGAGGGATAGTAAGAAGTCAAAGAGCATGAATCAACATTCTTATAGCCAAACAAAAGACAAAGGCATTTTTTTCAAAACACAACATTGTTTATTCAAAATCACTTAACATTAACCAACAACTCTAACATTTTTTAATAATAATCCAACAATATAACATCAAACATTTTTTCAAATGACAAACATTTTTTCAATTTACTCTCTATTTTAAACAGGGTTGGCAACGTTGTGAATGAAATTGTGATTTCCACTGTTGCAAGTCATTGAGTCATGGATGGACACTACGTTTCCTAGCTGAAGACAACAAAATAAGCATACTAGTCACAAAATCAACGATTTACTTTCTCATCGTTTCTAGAAAAATCACGATCAAAATAAGTCACTAAATGTTCTTTTGCTGATAATAAGTGATCAATTTCGATCTCGACTTTCTCTTTGAATTTGTCAAAGAGGGCTTTGATGTAATGGATGTCTCGAGTCGTTAATGGAAGACAGAAATGTTCACGCAAGTCTTTATACCACCAACGTAACGTCTTTTTTAAACAGACTCCAAGCTTCGTCCAGATATTCATTGAATTTTTCTTCTTGACTGATGTTTTGACATCCATAGTAATCATGCTTCATCCATATCGTAATTGTGTCTGCCAGGTATGTAGCACAGTAGGAGACCAATTGCTGTTCTTGTTCTGGACATCTCGACTTGATCACGATGTCCTTTTCGTCTATGTGTTGGGATTCTCCTTCCACGGTCTCCTCACATTCCATCTTCAAAGCTTCTCCACTAGGTAAAGAGGGAGAACAGTCTTCCATAGCTTCTAATAGTCTAGAATGACTTCTCTCAAACTGTTGATTTCTATGGTATTATCGAATTCTGCATACAGGATGACGTTCACTGTTGCTGGCAGTTCTTTTGCAAACTGAAGTTCCACACGAATCTGGCCAGATTTTATAGGGTGAAAATGTCCCTCGTCGCTGCCTTGGTCTGGAGTGAAATCGAAAGCCCACAAAGCATAGCCTCCTGCGTAATCTTCGTACGTAATACCGTGACTGGTGTTGGTTCCTAACTGTCCGGTGGCTTCGTACAGGGACAAGTACGATCTCAAGTAATTGTTCTGGGTAAACTTAGGCTCAAAGGGCCGGGTACACAAGGTCTTGCCATCGCGACTGACTTCGATTTTCTTCACGTCGAAGTGATGAAAGTTGAAATGATTTTTTTTGAAGACTCCGTTGAAGGCTTTATTCTCGACCATACCAAGGATTAAACGCTTGGGTAACTGTCCTTGAAACAGATGATCTTCGATCATAGAATGATGGCTAGCGGGAATAGTGAACGTTTTCACTTCCACGCGACGTATGGGATATTTGGCGGTCGTTCTGCTCAACGTTTGACTGATGTCGTTTCCCACTTTGGGTAACACTTCCACGCGTCGTACGTAGAGTTTGACGTCCTCGATTTGACTTTTGGGATTGCCAGTCGTCTTAGTATCATCATCATCAGAAAACAAATGGAAAGCGGCACTGCTGCGATTCAGTCTCAAGCGAACATTTACCCCGTTCAGCAAATATTTCTCTTGCAACCACATGTCCAAATGCAAACGATCCATCAGTTCTAAACTGTTCTTATTTAAGATTTTTTTTATCTTTTCTCAAAGCCGTCATTGCTTCCATCTATTTTGTCGAACTTGCCCGCTTCGTCAGGTTCCCATAGCACACAAGCATTGAGATGAGTATTCTTGGCATCCATTCCGTACGTCAAGAGATTTTCCAGGTAGGCACGATAAGGGTAAGTATCCATGCTGCTGCTGACCAGTTTGTTATTCAAGTACAAGTCCACTGAGCTGAACAAGGAATGCATGAAATTGTTGACGGGAGCTATATTCTCACTGTCGTCTACTCCATTACCATTATTATCTAGAACTTTGACTTTCAAGTACAAGTAAGTGCTATTCAGATCGATGTAATCTTCGGGTTGTCCCTTGATTTCAAACTCGATGGGAGCGGAATCGGTCAGTGAGGAGACGGGATGAAATTCCATCCATTGGGATTCTTGCATGGTCATCATGGTGGGCGGCATGGCAAACAGATCCAGTTCCGACTTGGAACAGGCGCATGACTCTCGGTGCATCATTGTTTTTTTTGTTGCTGTGTCTCAATAATCGAAAACGTCTAAGTCTCGAACGGTTCTTCTTTTCTTTGCCTTTCTAGTTATAGAAGTGTGAAGTCTGGTGAAAGGGTGTTTTCTTCGTCGTCTCTTTCTGCCTTGTCCTTGCTGAATGCCTGACTCGGTAGCGTGCAGGGCATTTTTATAGGTGTGTCTCGTTGGCCCAAAAGGTCTTTACCCGTTTGCAGCAAGACATTTTTGCCTGCCTTCATGAAAGCTTCTTTAGGGTTTTGTTTGTCGATGATGACATTTTGGAGAAATTCTTTGCCTTGCGTCAGTGCCGCATCTTTCAAGGCGTGCAATCCGCGTGTCATCATGTGTTGGGTGAATCATTTCTACCAAAACCACTTCCCAATGGGCTTCGTGATCTAATGGGATGGCCTGAGGTAATTTGGCCGTGTAACAGCATAACGTGTTGTGGAGAAACACCTCCATGGAACTGTCACTGGATAAGGTTAAGTAAAATTGGTTTTGGTGACTCATAATTCCAGAGTTCTGTGGCTGTCCGAGGGGTTACTGGACGTCAGAGGAGTGTCTCCGCCCAAAATGGGGATCTCGTTGTGGTTGGATTGGTGACTGGCACTGGCACTGGACACAAGGTTTCCGCGGTTTCCGTTCGAGGAGAATTTCAGGGAGGGATTGGGAAGCAGGTAACCGATGCAACTGCTCAATAAAATGGTCCACAATTGTTTGTCTCCTTGCTGCAAACTCAAATTGGCAATGGCCGCCCCGATGACACAATACACCACGAAGATTTGGCAGAAAAAGACGATTTGCGTTTTAGGCACACGTTCTCCACACCACACCCACAAAGGTTGTTTTTGTAAATCTTGCACAGAAGAACTAGGTGAAGGAGTGGTTGACGTAGCTGCGTCTGTGTGAAAGGGCATGATGGTCACTTCTTTTTATAGTCGATGACTTGCGAAGCGTCGATCCAAGAATCAAAACTGGGTGGATATCCTTTCCAACGTACTTTGACCTCTTTGACACGTCGTTTGCCCACTTTACGGGTTCTGCGTTCGAGAATGCTTTCGATGTCGTACACGTCGTCTTCTTTTTTGGTCACACGTTGTAACTCGGGCAAAGAAAACGTTCCTTTGAGCACTTCTCCGTTCATGTCTTCCAATTTATAGACGGCAGGATGACGGCCATGCACTCGTCCAGTGACACGAAACAATTCGGTCGTCCAGTTAGGTAAGTAACCTTTGTCGACAGTGCGTTTGGTTTTGCCAATGCGCACCCAATCTCCTACGGCCAACTCTCCACTTTTCTTGGGGACAGCCCTCGTCGGGGACGTACCAAACAGGCGCTCAAACACCAGCACTTCGTTGTCGGGAGTCACTTCTTGCGGGCCACGTCCGATGCTTCGATGGTAAGATTGGTTGTACGCTTGCACCAGGTGCGGTAAGATGTCGATGTACTTCAGAGTGTGGTGATGCGTAAAATATTTCCACATGCGTTCTTTCAAAGTGCGTTGAAAACGTTCCACGATGCTGGCTTTGGTTTCGGGATTCTCGGTGGTAAAAAAATGAATGTCACGTTTCTTTAATTCTTTTTGGAAAGCTTGGTTCAGAAATTCGGTGCCTTTGTCCGTTTGCCATCGAAGAGGGTGACGACCACTTTGTTTCAACACTCGTTGCAGGGCTCGCACTAACTCGCTGCTCGATTTGGAAGTCAAGGGTACGACCCAGGCACGATTGTAGCTGGCCAAATGAGAGGCATCGGCTAAATCGGCTTGCCATTGATGATTGATGCCTTCCACTCGGGTGCGACTTCTGGCAAACTTGCGTCGAATGGGTTTGTGTAGAGTGTAGGTAGCTTGTTCTTGTAACCATCGTTGCACTTGAGGTAAACGGAGACTTTTCAGTCGCATTTTGGCAGCACGATACAATTTTTGAACTCCTGCGTAACCTGCAGGATGGGAGGGATCGTAGTAAATGCTGGCTAACACTTTTTCCATTTTTTGTGTTTGTTTGTGTGTTAATAAGACACCCACTCTTGAAGGATGCTACTCTTTTTCTCTTGGGGTATTTTCTTGGATTGCAATGCTTTGCGTGTGCGACCGGCAATAGGTGTAGAGGAGGAGGAGGATGCCTGAACAGGGGATATCGGTTCTTGTTTCACTTCTGTCTTCACTTCTGTCTTCACTTTCTTTTTCTCTTGTGATGAAGAAGGGATGGCAATCATCTTTTTAATCCATCCAATTCTGGAGGTAGGTGGTGTTGTTAACTTGCATACTTTTTCTGGTGAAGTTTGAAACCTTCTTCTTCTTCTTCTCCTTTTTCTGTCTTGGTCACTGGCACTGGTACTGGTACTGGTACTGGTGATGGTGCTGGACTTTTCATCAAGGTCTTAAAATCTTTCAGAGTGGGTAGAGCTGTTTCGTCTAAAGCTTTCTGGTGAAAGAGTTGCAGTCTTTGCAAGAGTTGACCGTACTTTTGCGATTTTTCTGTTTCGGACAAATCTTGGCGATCCATCAAGGACTGCAATTCGTGTTGTAACTGGGACATCTCGCTCAGATGGGGATTGGAAGGTAAATGCGGGGTGCGTTGTTCTTGCCAACGATGTTATTCCATCCATCGTTTGTAAGGCACTAAAGCTAGTTTTCGTCATTCCATGTGGTTGTCAGGGGTCAATTCTGAGATTTTGAGACTTCCGATGGGCTTTTTATCTTGCTCCCACCAGTCCTCCCAACATGGTTCCCAAGACTCCTTTCAGTAAGGGACCAAACAAGAGGGGTAAAATGCCTCCACGTTGGACCAACATCTTGTTCTTTTGACGAAGGGGAATTTTCTTTTGAACCATTTGACGAAGAACGTGACGATGTTTGCCTAAGCATTCTGTCTGGTGTTTGGACAAAGGGATCGTGCCTTTCAAGACGTTCAAACAGCATTCGCACACGATATCGATGACCTCTTTTTAGGCTGATTGAATGAGTTTTTTTCGTAGGGGTATAGAAGCTTTTGGACAGGACAGATAACATGTCCCAATGTTTAACTAAACGAGGAGGCAGACCTTTTCTTTTCTTTCCTTGGGGCTGTTTAGAAGAGGAATGTTTTCTGGAGGGTGACATCTTTGAGTCTTCAGCACCAAAAACACTGATACACCTACTTGGTCACAGACATTTTTTATACTGGAACGCGTCGCCACTGATTGTCTTTACGTCGTATCAGTTTGAGGACAGGCATGACACGTCATGCAGGGGTACGTAACGGACTAAATCGAGCCAGTTCTTGCTTGGACAAATCCAGTAAACTTTGTAACATGCCCGATCTTTCTTGGACTTTGATTTTGGGAGAAGGTACTTTGTGAGCAGCAGCCACTGCCACTAAATTGGAGGGTCCTGCCACTGGGGAAGTTCTTCTTGGGGTCATCAACGGAGATGTTCTTGGTGTGATCAACTCTTCAGTTCTTGGTGTCATCAACGGAGAAGTGGATGAACTTGAGGCTGCCGGAGACGCAGTCACCGCCGTGGCAGGTCGTGGTATGCGAGTGTAAAGTTGCGTCCTGGCCGAAGTGCCTCTTGCGACTAGTTTTCTTCTGTGGACTTTTCTTTTTCTGGGGGCTTCTTTTCTTTTTTCGAGGTGGCGTCTGGTAAGAGGAGGGTCCCGCCACTGGAGAAGTTCTCCTTGGGGACCTGGTCTTTTTCTTCTTCTTGGAGCTTCGTTTGACTTTTTTCTTGGGGAGAAGTTTGGGGGCATTAAGATCCCATCTTAAGAGAGAGCGAATGATGACCCCTCCTAGAGTACCGCTCCCTCCAGGTTTCAAAATGAATTATTTTTGGTTTGAGTGTCGATGCGGGGGATCGGCCAGTTGGGTCAAAGCGACTTTGTTTCGATCAAAAAAGCGTTTGGTTTGATGAGGAATCTGAATGATTCCTTGGAGTAATTGACTTCTTTGAGACTAGCTTCTAAGACACGAGCTCGTATTTGTGGATTTTTTTCTCGACTGATGCCATACAAGGCACGAATCAATTTGACGGGAAGATGCGACTGAAGGGACGTCATGTTCACACTGTGTGAGACAGACGAAAAGGGTCAGAGGTTTTTATAGATTTTTTTTGTGGAGTGAAATTAAGTCGAGGACGGAGACATGTACAGGACAGGCCCTCCGTCTTGGCACCAGTGGTGAAACAAGTGGGTACGAAGTCGCAAATCCTCGGGGGTCGTAGGTTTCAAATCGACGAGTAAATAGGCGTGTGGAGTTTGAGTGGCATCGTCGTACGCCTGAGTCAGCCAAGGTGTCCCTAACTGTTTGGCTAAGACTTGCACTTGCGATTTATCTCGAGGGCTTTTAAACAAGACCACGTAATGCGCATTGAGACTGATGGTGCGATGGGCTTTACTTTGTTGAAACAAATTTTGGGTGATGTAAACGACACTGGCATTACGATGATGCCCTTTGCGCGTGAACCACAGTTTAATTTCTTCTTCGTCTTCTCCTAACATGTCGTCAAAAATGACCAAATGGGTTTGAGGGGAGTCAGACACGATGCCACTCTTTGTAACACCACACGATCCGCTGAGGTGGTCGATCGATCAAATGATGTTTATGTTCGATCAAACGTTTGACGAATTCGGTTGTGCCTGAACCGCTAGGTCCTGCAATGAGTATGTTAAAGGGATGGCGAAGATACAAAGCCTCCCAACTGGCACGATCTAAGTGTTCGTCGATGACTTTGACAGTAGAGGAAGAGGGAGCAGAGACAGCAGAGGTAGCCATAGTGTCTGGAATGTCACTTGTGACACGAAAACAAACAAGACGAGAGTTTATATACTTTTTTCAGAACACGTTTATTGAATGTTTTAAACATGAATACGAAAGACAAAAAAAATACATAAAAGCCAAAGGCTTCAGTACAAGGATAAAAGGCACATGATAACCATCAACGCGGAATAAACACAATTGTCTGTACAACATGTTTTGGGTAATGTTCTGACCAGTTCTATAGGGAGTAAGGTCACACAAGTGTCATCCCGAAAGGGTCTTTCAGGCCTGTCCACAACAGTCCTGTCCTGGGTGACGGGGTCTTCTGGCACCGTCACTAACCAGGTTGAAAATCGCAAGACTCACAATCGCATTCCACTTCAGAAGCCCCACACTTGAATTGTGCCTGTCTAAACTTGTTTTGTGTTTCTCTCAAAGAATTCATCTTGTTCGCTCGGTCTTGGTAGTCACAATGAACTATCGATCTTGCCTAGGGTTAATTTTTATATACAGACCAATACCGACGTGTCCATACGGTAAGGTGAAATGATTGGAAAGTCGCACTCGCTTCTGGTACACGATTTGATAGACTTTTTCCAATGGTCGATTGACGATGTGGTGAGTGGGTGAACGTACAATCTTGTTCGGTTGATAGGTGGTCACTTTAAAGTTTCCATCCTCTCCCGATTGCAAGGCTTCTTTCAATACCCCAAAGTTCACCACACGACTGGTACGATAATTCAGAGTCAATCCTTTCACTTTACACGTCGTATGCACTTCTCCTTGTGGGTCCCGGTATTCGTAGCCGTAATTTTTGGGACCACCACTGACGAAACTTAGAATCTTGTCGTCGGGATGTTCGTCTGTCCAGGCTCCTAAACGGTCTCCTTCGATGTCAGGGTGCTGTTGACTCGGGTGATGGATGTAAATGCAACTGTCCGTGTCAAAGTACAGGACAGGTTCCCCTAACAGTTCTAAAGCTTCGTACAATTTTAAGCGAGCATGAGCTGTCACGTAAGCCGCAATGATGACATTTCCAAAAGGGTCGTCTTGTACAAAGTCCAGATCTTCTTCGTAATTGACCAAGATCAAATCCTCGCGAACGACGTCCACGTGTTTCATGTATTTGGTTTTGTCGTGAATCATCTGAAAGTAGCGGGAAGGTTCTGTCAAATATTCCGTCTTGGGTAAACACGGTCGTTGTGCCATTTTACCCCACAAGCAATTTAACATCACTTTGGCAAACGACCGCCACCCTCAGTCAACCCTGAAACCCGATGTGGTCTAAAGAGATGCATTCTTGTTCATAGTATTTCTCTTTGAATTCTTTTCGTCTTCGGAAGTGTGACACCAGGAAGGATAGCCGCTGGCTTCTTGCTTCAGTTTCAAAAAGGCATCCACGTAGTCAGCGAAAATGCCTTTCTGACTGGGGTCACCCTTGTGGTATTGTTGTGTCTTGGGAAAGTGGCAAATTTCGTACACTTCTAACAGTTGGTATCCCATGTCCAGAGCTTTGAACAATTCTACGCTGACCCAGGTTGCCGTCAAGGCCCGTTCTTCCTGGATGTGCTGACAAGGTTGGTCTTCGTTGCACGTTTCGGCACAAGTAAGGCACAAAGGAAACATCAGTTTGCCTTGGCAATGGTGAGGTAAGACGGGATGGTATAGGTTCGTGGGAGGCAAAACTTTACACTTGATCAAGCCTTCGTATTGTCGAATGCTTTTCAGGTCGATGTGTTCCGTGAACAATTGTGGGTACCCTGCAGGAAAGCGACAATATTTGCACACGTAAGGATACAGCGAACACACGTCCAAGTATTTGATTTCTTCTCCTTTTTCTTCGTCGGCTTGGTACAGCAAACAGGTGGCATTGGTCCTTCCTCCGTACAAACTATTCCTCGGGTTTAGGGGGTCCATCAGCTTGTAACTTTCCACGGCACATTTAACCTCAGGATCGGTTTTCATACGGTGATCGTACTCGTGTTCCCACATTTCCACCACTTTGTATCCTTGCTGTTCTAACTTTAGGCGTCGCTGACAAGTGTCCTGGTACAAGTCTTCCATGGTTCGTTGTAAAAACTGATTTTTAGTGCTACGATCAGGGTAACAGACGGGACATCCGTGAAATAAGCAACCGTTAAACTCGTGCACGATCTTGGGGTTTTCTGAGTCCCAGCCATCGACCGAATACGTTCCGATGGTCTTTTCGCCTCCTCCGTTGCGGGCATGCTGAATCCATTTGTCTTCCTTGTCGCACAAGTAATGTAACCAACGTAGGGCTTTGACCGAGTATTGACGTTTGACATAGTGGGTCGTTTGAGGACTGATGACAGCCACGGTGTTTTCAGGCATGAATCGTTGTCGATACACTAAGGAACACGCTTTGGCAATGGTGCAACCTTCTTTCAAAGGATCGACCCCTCCGTGTTCCATGAACAGTTCTCGAAATTTTCCACAGCAACGCTGTAAAATGTCCACGTCGGAACGACAATACTTTAGCATTTCTTCCTGAAAGTCGAAAGGTCCGAGGCGTGAGCCTGGTACCAAGCGTAGAAAGCTTCTCGTTGTTCGGTACGCATGTTGTTGTGGTCGTAATAGTGAGCCTCAGGCAAATGGGGTAGAAGGGCGTGTTGATTGGCTTCCGTACTGAAAAAGTGTGGAAAGTACCCTTTAGCCATTTCTGTCATTCCAAACGTTTTAGGCATTCGACTCAAAGGCATGGCCAAATAGCTCATCGAATCGTTAAACTGTACTTGTCCCACTTGCATGAAAATGATTTTGGATCCGTTTAAAGTGACTTTAGGACGTTCGGTGCCTTGTTCCGTATAGTATCTGAGAAGAAACTGTCCATCGTATCCGGAGAAATTGTGAGCCATCACTGTGGCATGACGATGACAATCTCCGTAACGTTCGATGTCCTCTTGGCTCCACGTCTTGTCGATGGGGTCTAAGACCCATTGGGCAAAATCGGCTAACGTGTTCGGTCCTAGAAATATTTTTTCACGCCCTCCGGGAATCTTGCTGCAGTGAGGGCAATGACTGAAGATAGGTTCTTGAATGCACTTCTCGCACGCTCGATGAGCCACGCAGAAATTAGGAATGTGAATGCCAGTCTCTTGCATGCATTCGAAATCGAAAAAGATGAAATTGCCTTTCTTCTTGTGACCGTCCTCTTTCTCTGGTGGGGGTTGGTATTTTTGCACGTAGCATTCGTGTTGCAGGTCCACGATGTGGTGACAAATGTGACATTTTTTTTTCCTGAACATACGTGTGTCTTGGTACTGTTGGTACGTAGGCCTTGTCCACACGTAGGGCACAATCTCAGCAGTTGACAAGCACATTTCTGCTGTGAACCTTGCGTCTTCAGATGTTGTTGGTAACAGGCAGGGCTGACAAACGTGCGCAGACAAGCAGGACAATGTACTCTTTCTTGTCCTTCGCTCAGACAGGGTGGATAGGCCAAACATCCTGGGCATTTCCATCCGCAATGTTTGTGTTGCTCTCGATTGTTATAGCCATAGCCACATTTCTCACAGTAATAACTGTATCCCAGGAATCCAGTGATAGTGGTAATGGTATCGAAATGGTCATCATGATAATAGACATGAATGTATTTTCCGTCGTTGAAGTCTTTCCCACGAAACAACAGAGGTCCGCGCATTTCTTGAGGGTGCACTTTCAGGGTGTAGAGTGGAGCTAGGACATCTTGCAATTTCTGCATCTCAGGAATGCCACAGGGTGTGTATTTGGACAGTCCGGCTTGTTGTAACAGGAGTTATGCGTCGTTTCGTTGTTTGGCTCGGTCGGATCGTTGAATAGTTTTCCAGGCTCTTTTCCATTCTACCGTGTCGTTCTTGTTGGCATAGGTTCGTCCCACAACGATGGCTCGGGCTAAACACATCTGGTCTTGAGAATTGTGAATTTGGACGAGACTCTTTTTGGTGTTGCGAACGTCGTTCACCAATAACACCTTATTGCGTTGTCCGGTCCCTTGAGGAGGAGAGACGTGGGCCATTTTCAGTGTGGCTTTACCATCGGTGATGTCAAACTAGTCATTAGATTGTTGTACGTGTTGAATCTTGTCCATGACTTTGGAAGGGGTTAGTTCTGCGGGTCTGCTAAACTCGATCCAAACAGGGGATTTCAAGCTGTCGTAATCTATGGATAGTGTCAAGCGATCGTCTTCTTTGGATTGACATTGTCGCTTGAGTGCGGTGAGCAAAGAATCCCACATCTCGGTGATAAACCCTTCTGCTTTCTCCAATGGTACGTCGGACTTGAAATCTTTAAACTTCACTGTGTAGGTGTAAGCCGTGGTTCTAAATTTTCTAGAGGAGCGCTTTTCCGTCTCTCGAATGGAATAGTACTTTTCAGGGTTGACTAAGGGTGGTGAACTTTGTTTAGAGGGTTCGGATTCTGGTTCACTCATGTCCTCTTCAAAGTCACTGGCATGAATTTGTGCCAAGACTTCAGCTCTGGTACGAGGCGATAGATCACGTTTCTGCCTCTTACTTTCTTCTTCTTTCTTCTCGAATGAATAGGATCGTTTCATCTTGAGTGCAAAACGTCAAATGACTCAAGTTTAAACACCATAGACTAATTTATAGTCATGGCAAACCAGCGTATATGAAAGGGTGTGTGTCTTGTCCTTTCACTATTCATTTCACTCTCAAACCGAGCACAACGATGGAAGAGACTACCCAGATGGAACGTTTCATCAGAGCTTTGCGAGGGGTCATTAGAAAATTCTCTTCAGACCAGCCGACGAACTACTCTCCTTCCTTTCGAGATAAATGTCAAGACACTTGCTATATCTGTCAGAAGAAATGGCATTGGTCTTCAGAGTGTCCAGACCGTCAAAAAAGAAAAAAACAGGGGCTAGAAAAGACAAAAGTCAAGATACCTGTTATCATTGTCAAGAAAAAGGACATTGGTCTCCAGATTGCCCAAAAAAGAAACAAGAGGAGTCAGAAGAAAAGAGGGATTCTTCAGAAGAAGAGAGAGATTCTTCAGAGGAAGAAAGCAGCCAGGTGAAGAAAAAGAAACAGGAGAAGAAAAGAAGAAGGGAAGAAAGTGAGGAGGAAGAGGAGGAAAAGACTGTGACGGTGAAGAAATTGAAAAAAGAAGAGAGTAAAAAAAAAGAAACAGAAGAAGTGTATGAACTTTATAAAGTGTTCTGTTGTGAATTGTGAATTGGATTGTAACTATGGAGAAAAGAATACATTAATTATATAAGGTAAGTGTCTTTGAGTTTTGATTTTAAATAAGAAGCTACACTCACGCACTCATACACAGACACGTACTATAAGGGTAAAATGGGTTTTTTTTTGTTGATTTTTGAGTTATTGGCAAATTGAAAGGCTATCTCTTTTCGAGAGAAGTGGGTGGCCGTGAAAAGGGCCTTTTTTGGTGTAGGGGTGAGTTTAAGCAATCAACTTTAACTGCCTTAAGCCTTTGCCACGGCCGAGGCCTACTTCTGATGATGATGATTGGGTTGAAATCACTAAGGGTGGTACGATAGGCTTAGTCACAGGGTTGGCGTGTTTAGCTCGGGAAGGTCGTATTCTCTTCGGTCGTGATAAAGAAGTCTGATACATTTGTTTCAGACTTCTTAACTCCGCTAAAATGTCCAACAGTACCGTGGCCGTTTGATTTTCACAATCTTGTTTCTTTGCTGCTACTTCTTCTTGTTGTTGTTTTTTTCTTACCTCTTCTTGTTGCTGTTGCTGTTGCTGTAGGAGAAAAGCTTGTTCCGCTTCCTTTTGTCGTTGCATAAATTTCTCCAATTCTTCTTTCTGTCTCTGTCTAAAATTCTCCACTTGCGGTAATGAAGAATGAGACGAAGGTTCCGGAAAAAATTCTTGCGAGGTAAGAAAATCCACAAAATCCCAATGTACCTCTTCTGAAAGTAAGTCCGGGTTCCCTTGGGCGGTCTCCACTGCTGGTGCACCCCAGTGAATCGTTTTCTGAGTTTCCGTCATGTTGAATCACTGTTTCGCATCGATTGACTGCACACAGGCGCTAGCCAATCTATATAGACCACGTGACGTCACAGACTGCTTTCTTCGGATTGGATGCGGGCTGACTGAATTTTGTCACGCGTGTTTGGATTGGTCAATGAACTCAATCCGTTTCAATCCTACTTCTCCCTATAAATAAGCGCAGTTCAGCGCAATCACTCACCTGTTCTCGGAGCCTCAAGATGTGGACCGACGTTCAATCTTCCACCCTTGTGTCAACAATGATGTTCAGGACGGACATACCCATGTATGTCCGTTCCAAGTGGACTGTTGTCGACAGGACAGATACTAGTCTATGGATGAGAAGAGTTTACATAGAAAGACAAGGATGCCTCAAGAGGGTACTTGTGTATGGACCTGCAGTTAGAAGGAGTTTAAGAAGAAGAAGATGTGACAGATGCCGTCTATGTTAATATTAACATAAAACCAAAGGCCCTTTTCAGAGTCACCCACATTTCTCGAAAAGAGACTGATTTTCCATTGCCTACCCCTTTTTTAAAATTTTTAAAAAAAAAATCCCATGTTCAATTCCCCTTGTCCCTAAAGTAGTAGTTTTTTTTTTCTAACATGTTCAACCCCTTGTCCCTAGACAAACCCAAACTCTATTCCCATGTTCAATTTCCCTTGTCCCTAGACAGACCCAAACTCTATTCCCCATGTTCAATTGCCTTTGTCCCTAGAATCGATATTTTTTTTTTTCCATTGTTCGAATGCCTTTGTCCCTAGAATGGATATTTCCTTTTTTTCCTTTCTCCAATGTTAAATTCCATTGTCGCTAATCTTACCCAGGGTTTTTTGCCCATGTTAAATTTCCATTGTCGCTAATCTTACCCAGGGTGGTTAATGTTAAATTTCCATTGTCGCTAATCTTACCCAGGGGGTGTTTTTAATGCTAATTCCCATTGTCGCTAATCTCACCCCATTCACTACTGACCTATGACGCCACATTCCCTATATAGATGCGCTAGCATCTGTGCTCAGTCAATATATGCGACAGTTTTCAAACATATCGGAAACTAAGAAGACAATGAATTGTGGTGCACCAGCCGTGGAGACTAGAAGCGATTATATAGCAGTGGCTACCAAAGTCAACACAGGCTTACTTCCAGAAGAGGTCGATTATAATTGGGATTTGGTCGATTTTCTTTCTTCGCAAGAATTTGGTCCGGTACCAGTACCTTCGCCACCTTCTCCTTCCTGACCACACGTCGAGGATTTTAAACAGAGACAAAAAGAAGAATTGGATAAATTTTTACAACAGCAGAAAGAAGCAGAACAAGCTTTTCTCCTTCAACAGCAACAGCGAGAAGAAAAAGAGGTAAGAAGGAAAAGACAGAAAGAAGCAGCAGAGAAGAAACAAAGTCTAGGAGAGAAGGAGAATAGTGAAAGCCAATCGGTGACGGTACTCTTCGACAATTTAGCAGAGTTAAGGAGTCTGAAACAAATATATCAGACTTCTTTATTACGACCCAAGAGAAAAAAAAAACTTCCCGAGCCAAACAACCCAGCCCTGTTACTACATCTGCGATACCACCTCTAGTGATTTCTGCTAAATCATCATCGACAGGAGCCAGTCCAGAAGAAGGCCTTGGCCGTGGCAAAGGCTTAAGGCAGTTAAAGATGATTATGTCCCGTTCCTGAGTTTGTTTTTTAAACAAACAAATACCCAACAGTCCTTTCCAGGGCCACCCACTTCTCTCGAAAAGAGATAGTATTTCAAATGACAAAATCAAAAGGGCCTTTGGTTTTTAGGCTAACATCATTCCGTTAACACAGAGGGCATTGCATAGGTCTTCTTCTCTTCCTCAAACGTCTGACTTCTGGGCCGTAGATGAGGACTCGCTTCAGACTGCCTTGTTTCTCCACATAAATATTTTTTTTTCCAAACGCTCGTATCGGTGATCCGGATAATTGTCCATGATGATTTCAAATACATGGGTAAGTATGCGCGGAACGGCATCCACGATATGATGGTAGATGATTCAACGTTAGTCCACATCTTGTGACAAAAACAGGTGAAGGGAATGAAATCAACTGCGGTTAGTTATAGTGGAAGAGCGGATCGAAACGGATTGAGTTTTTTCCACCAATCCTTACACGCGTTAGAAAATTTAGTCACAGTGTGGAGTCTGTCTTCTAATCACAAGAGAGCTACCTGTGACGTCACATTCCCGATATAGATGCGCTAGCGTCTGTGCACTGTGAATCAATGCGACAGAATTTTTCAAACATGACGGAAACCAAGATGACTATGAATTGGTGTGCACCGGCAGCGGAGACGGGAAGCGACGGTATAGCAGCGGCTACCAAAGTCGACACGGTCTTACTCCTAGAATAGACCGATTTTAAATGGGATTTAGTAGATTTTCTTTCTTCTTCGCAAGAATTTGTTCCTGTTACAGTACCTGCGCCGCCTTCTCCTTCTTTACTACAGGTCGATGATTTTTAATACAGACAGAAAGAAGGAATGGAGAAATTTGTACAGCAGCAGAAAGAACCAGAACAAGCTTTTCTCCTCCAAAAGCAACAACGAGAAGAAGAAGAGACAAGAAGGAAACGACAGGAAGAATAGGAAGCAGCAGAGAAGAAACAAGGTCTAAGAGAGGAGGAGGACAGCGAAGGTCAAACGGTGACGGTACTCTTAGATACTTTAGTAGAGTTAAGGAGTCTGAACAAAATGTATCAGACTTCTTTAATACGACCAACGCGAAAAAGACCTCAACAAGCCAAGCAACCCAACCATGTTTCTAAGCCTGAGATACCCACCCCAGTGATTTCTACCAAATCATCGACTGGAGCAAGTCCAGATGTAGGCTTTGGCCGTGGCAAAGGCTTAAGGCAATTAAAGCTGATTACGTTCCGTTCCTGAGATTGTTTTAAGAAAGAAAACACGCAACGGTCCTTTTCAGGGCCACCCACTTCTCTCGAAAAGAGATTCTTTTCATTTTCCCAAAATCAATTAAAACTCAAAATCCCTTTTTTCCAATGATGTACGTGTGTGAATGCGTGAGGTCCATAGGTCTATATTTAAAAAATCAAAATCAAAAGACACTTACGTTTTCTGTCTGGTTTATTCTGGTGCGAATCTTACAATCTAATTCATAACACAACACTTTCAAAGGTTTATAGACGTCTTCTTTTTGTTTGTTCATTCTCTCCGTTTTTGTTTAATTTCTTCACTTTCACATGTTTTTACTACTCTTTTTCATCATTTTCTCCACATCTTTTCTTTTCTTTTTTCTCTTTTGGACGTGTCTGCGTTCTACCTATAGGGAGGGTACCTCTTCTTCTTCTTCTGAACCCGACGCTTCCTATTGATCCTGTAATTTTTAGGGCATTCTGAAGACAAATGTCCTTTCTCTTGACAATGATAACAGGTATCTTGACTTTTGTCTCTTCTGGCACCTGTCTTGCTTTTCTGATGGTCTGGAAAATCTGTAGCACAATGCCCTTTTTTCTTACAGATACAGCAAGTATCTTTACTTTTGTCTTGAATGGAGGGGAGTAGTCCGTCGGCTTGTCTGAAGAAAACTTTCGTATGACACCTCGGAAAGCTCTGATCAGAAGGTCGATCTGATTACACTCTTCCATGGTTCTGCTCGGTTTGAGAGTGAAATGAGTACTGGGAGGGAAGACACTGACCCTTTATATAGGGAAGACTAAAGTCTGACATGGATATAGTGACCCATAGCGTTTAAAATGTAGTTATCTGACTTTTTGCAGTCATGGAGAAAGGGAAAGGAAGTACGAGGCAGAAACGTGATTTATTGCCTCGCACAGTAGCTGACGTCTTGACTCAAACTCATGACAGTGATTCTGAAGATGAAATGAGTGAGCCAGAATCCATTCCCATAGATTCTACATCCAAAGCCCACCATTACCTCCTGAAAGGTACTACCACATTCGAGAAACTGAATAGCGACACTGTTCATGACCCACGCGTCTCTTCCTCAAGGGACAGGACGCAAAACGTTTTATTGGTGGACGAACTTCGTAGCACCAAAACGAGTGTCGTCCTAATTAACAACACTCGAGACCAGATCTGTTTAGCCCGTGCCATCGTGGTGGGACAAACGTATGCCTACAAGAACGACAAGGCAGAATGGGAGGACATTCGATGATAGAACGGGGCCAAACAACAAAGAGAAGCAGAACTCCTGTTTCAGCAAGCTGTCCAAAGATACACCGTGTAGCTTTCCTGAAATACAAAAATTGCAAGACACCTTCTCTCCACGCTACACCTTGAAAGTGCACCTCGAGAAGTGCGCGGAACTCTGTTCTTTCGAGGCTACAATTTCAAAGACAAAAATTACTTTCACATCTGTTATCACGATGACCATTTCGATGGCATCATCAGTATCTCCGCATTCCAGGGTTATTACTGTGAAAAAGGTGATTATGGCTATAACAATCGAGAGCAACACAAGCATTTCGAATCGAAATGTGAGGGATGTTTGGCCTCTCTACAAGAACGAGTGCATTGCCCAGTTTGTCAGCGCACTTTTGTCAGCCCTACCTATTACCAACAACATCTGAGGACGCAAGGTTAACAGCAGAAAATTGCTTATCGACTCCTGAGAGTGTGCCCTACTTGTGGACAAGGCATACGTAGGAATAATGCCAAGACGCACGTACTTTCAGGAAATAAACTTGTTGACGTATGTTCAGGAAATCGTGGACTTGAAACACGAATGCTTCATTCGAAAAAAACCTCCCAAACTTCAAGAGGAAGACGATGACCACAAGAAGAAATACTATTACATCTTTTTCGATTTATATTGCATGTAAGAGACCGGCATTAACATTCCTAATTTCTGCGTGGCTCATTAAGCGTGCGAGAAGTGCATCCAAGAACATATCCTTAGTCACTGCCCTCACTTCAGCAAGATTCATGGAGGACGTAAAAGAATTATTCCGGGACCGAACGCGTTGGCCAATTTCGCCCAATTGATCTTAGACCCCGTCGACGAGACGTGTAGCCAAGAGCACATCGAACGTTACGGAGATTGTCATTGCCATGACACGGTGATGGCTCACAATTCCTAGGGATACGATGTGCAATGTCTTCTCAGATACTATGCGGAGTAATGTACCGAACGTTCGAAAGTGAATTTGATCGCAGCCAAAATCATTTCCATGCAAGTGGGACAAGTGTAGTTTAAGGACTCGATGAGTTACTTGGCCATGTCTTTGAGCCGAATGCCTGAAACGTTTGGAATGACAGAAATGACCAAAGGCCATTTCCGCACTTTTTCAATACCGAAGCCAATCAACACGTTGTTCTACTCCATTTGCCTGATACTCGCTACTACAGCAGCAGAGGGGGCGAATCCGACAACTTTTTAGACAAAATTTGATTGAGGCTTTAAAACGACAAATAGAGCCTTCCTTCGAAATCTCACTTTTCGAACAAAAAAAAAATAAAGTCTCCGTTTGGCAAATGGAGCCTTAGCGTTTTTTACTCGAAAACGCTATATTTCGCCACAACATCTCGTTGGTGTTTTCCCGTGGTAATCATCGGGCGTCCCGCGTCGATGTCATCGCCCCCTCTGCTGCTATGATCTTACAAACAGAGTGATCACTAACTCCTCCTCTTGTAGGTCAATTAGGTTATTTGACTGATCGGTAATTCTAAAATTAATTCTCGTCAAAAGCCGATTATGGCATCGCATATAGACCGGATTAATCGGACTCTCAACGATTAAAAATCCCGGAGGGGCTGTTGGTGAAAATGAATAAAGGATATATCCCTGTTGAGCTTGATTTGATTGCTTGGTATCCACCTGGTAACTCCCTTCGATAACATCACATACTAGATTGATTGCTATCACCGATGCAATATTTACGTTGTATGGAGCAATATGCCTACCACCATCTCCGTTATCGTATCTGAGGATAGTTGATGGGGGGGCGTCCGCGGGTGGATTCTTAGGCCATCCTAGTATGGTTCTTATTGAACTGTTATAAATATCAACCATATACCCCGGTGTGCTTATTTCAATCGTCGACGATAACGTCGGTTCATGAACCGTAATAGCGATTTTTGATTCTTTTCCTGTGATCGATTTTATCCTGCGTTGAAATTCTGTATTGATTTGCTCTATTTGGTATGACCCAGTTGGTATTGTAACCTCCTCCCAGTCTGGGGTCCCATCGGGTTTATTTGTCCGTGCAAAAACCAGCGAGTTATTAGGTTGTTGTCCATTAAATGCGTCCGCTCGAATATTAGGCCAACTGTGATATATTCGCAATTTTGCCAGCGCTATTTCCTTCACTGGAACCGGCGACGGGAAGTTCACACTGAATTCGGGTTTCGTTGACGTTATCGATATCATATTTGTTTGTACCGGAGTGGTGTTCTCCGCGATCCGTTGAAGCAACTGAAACCCTTCGGGGTTCAGCGACATTATTATTATTCGTTGTCTTTAGTGTCTAATTTCAACAACCAGGTGGTTCCGGCTTCCAGTTGAAAATCCTCGATTTTTGACATCGCGGAGCTATACAACTGGACCATCGTGGAGAATTCAACATCGGATACGAACAAATTATCAATCGATAATGAGATCAACCCGGATAATTTCGAGTATGCGTCGGATACTATTTGATGTTTTACTGTATATTCGTCGAGTTTTTTCTGAAAACACGATGATATCTTTCTAGTGATTGCGTTGGCGACTCCAGCAATTGTTGTCATCGCGGAGACAGCGATTGGAACAGCGATCGGGGCTATCGTGGTCACCGTGGATAAAATAACACCGGCGCCAGCTACTATACCCGACACCGAGTACACGACCGCGTCGATGGCGGTTATTTTACGACGGTATTTTTTTATTTTTGCACGGTATTGTTCGGAAAGCGTTTTTAAGTTCGCGGAGAATTCTTTTGCGGTATCGAATCGATATTGATGTGACGTCGGTGATACCTCTGATTCAATTACCTTGGTGGTCATTTTATTCTAAAAGAGCTAGTGTTTTTAATTACTCAGATTCGCTACAAATTCCACATACCATGTGATGTTTGCCCGGGCTAAATTTCCATCAACGGCATAAATTGTAAACTGTTCAGTTGCGTTCTTGTCTATAATTGTTGATATTGTATTGTTAAACCCAGATGAACTCGACGATAATATATTAAACTGCATCATTGAAACCAGTGTCAATCGATAAATGCCCTTAACAGTTGCGGTAGTATTTACTGTATTCTGTGTAGGAGTCCAATCGAATGATCCATGCCGAATTGTGTATACTGTGTTGATGATGTTCTCATGAGGGATTTTTATTTTTTCGAATTGCTCTGCTACTCTCGGTAGTCCGTCTTTAATCGCTTCAACATCAGTTCCGATTATTTCTATTCTCCGCAAATTCGCGTCTATATTATTCTTGTTCGCTGCAACCCTAGTAATGAGTATATCTATTTCCTGTATATGCGCGTCCACATTTTTTTTGTTCGCTGCAACCTTAGTAATGAGTGTATCTATTTCCCGTGTATGCGCGTCTACATCTTTTTTGTTCGCTGCAACCTTAGTAATGAGTGTATCTATTTCCCGTGTATGCGCGTCCACATCTTTTTTGTTCGCTGCAACCTTAGTAATGAGTGTATCTATTTCCCGTGTATGCGCGTCCACATCTTTTTTGTTCGCTGCAACATCAGTTTTGACTGTTTCTATTCTCCATTCATGCGCGTCTATATTATTCTTGTTCGCCACAATATCAGTTTTGATCGTTCCTATTCTCTGTTCATGCACGTCTATACTTTTTTTATTCGCTACAATATCAGTTTTGATCGTTTCTATTTCCCCTGTATGCGCGTCTATATTTCTTTTGTTCGCTGCAACATCAAGTTCGATTGTTTCTATTTCCCCTGTATGCGCGTCTATATTCCTTTTGTTCGATGCAACATCAGTTTTGATTGTTTTTATTTCCTGTCCATACACGTCTATATTTCTTTTGCTCGTTGCAACATCAGTTTTGATTGTTCCTATTTCCTGTGTATGCGCGTCTATATTCCTTTTGTTCGCTACAATATCAGTTTTGATTGTTTCTATTTTCCGTCCATGCGAGTCTACATTATTTATGATCGTTGCAACATTAGCGCCGATTATTTCTATTTCCCGTTCATGCACGTCTACACTCCCTTTGTTCGCTGCAACATCAGTTTTGATTGTTTTTATTTCCCGTCCATACGCAGTGATATCATTTATAGTTGTTGTGATTTCATCCAGCTTGGTATTTTTTTTACCAAAGAATTTATCAAAGTTGTCATCGATCCTGTTAACATTTTTTCGTAACGTGTAAAATTGGCCCGACAGCGTTGTAAACTCCGAAATAGTATTTTTTATTGTTGCAAGATTCGGTTCGGTTACCGTCGGGGTCCCGAAAAAACTAGCGGTAGTGAGCTGTATATCGGTGATAGATTTTTTCACCTCGGTGGCAGATTTTTTCACCTGCGCGTCGAGTTCGGTCACCGATCTATCCAACCTTATAAAACCGTCTTTGACTAATGTTACCGCCGATATATGTTCACCCGGTTTGAGTCGTCCGTCGCCGGTATACAGCGCGATAGTGCCCTCGGCGGCGTCACGCTGTCGTGTTAAAACGTCATTCAGCGACACATTACTGGATTTCAATTTACCCTGGCGGTCTTGAAATACAACTATTTCGCCTGGGTCAACACTGGTTAAATTCAACGTATCAGCGATTTCATCCTCGATTAGTTTTTTTATGTCATCGGTGGCGGGCGTTTCCGTGGATTCCTTCAGCGCCGAAACCGGTCGTCCCCAGATATCAATCATTATTATTGTAAAAAAAAAACAGTTTTTAATTAACCCGCCGGGCCTCTACGACCCCACTAGTGTATTCGTTTACAACTACATGAGGTGGTTTTCGCGATGATGAAATCGCCGCAAGTACGTTTAATACCTCACGGCCGCATATCGGCGGGTCGCTTAATCGCTGTGTTGGCAACGTGGAATAAAACGCCCGGGCTGAACACGCCCGGATATACCGCATGAACTCGTTTGGCGGGGCTAACCCGTATGAATCAAAATAGACGATCGCGCGCGGATCAATCGCGTATGCAACCCAATGAGTTCCCGCTCCGGAGGACCCATCGAGGTTAATTATGCCTGTTTCAATATTCCTTGGTGCCGCCGGTAATTGATCCCTCATAAAAACACCTCTGAAGTTTTTTATCGCTAGCGCGTTTGCGGCGTCTATTAAATCAAAATTAGACATGGGAGTCATAGACTCAGGAGTCATTGACTCCCGAGTCAATAAACGGTTCCCGGTAGTCTTAGACCCTTTCCCGAGTACCATGAATACGGGGTTCCCGGTAGTCTTAGACCCTTTCCGGCCACGGATCGTTTTTTTTTATAGCCTTTCCCGGTTGCCTTCTTCAATGCCATCCCCGCCGCGGTACCAACGGCTCCTAACGCCGCCGCCTTCGCCACTGCTGGTGCGGCCGCGGCAATCAACGCTGGAATCGCGGCTAACAGCGGAAATATCCCGCCGGTCTTTTCCATGTTTTTAATCGCTGCGGCCGAGAAATCTACCTGAACACCCTTTTTATTCTTCATCGCATCATTGAAATGTTTTATTTGACGCGCCGTCAACGATATCTTATGATTACCACCCGCCATCTGTGACGGCTTCAGCGTTATTGTGGTCCCGCACTGTTTAGCCGACTTTGATCGTAATTTCTTGACTTGACCATCAGTCAACTCTACACTGACGACACTATACGACATTTTATTGTAAACGTGTTTGTGCTTTCAATTACATGTTTTCCACTGGTGCATCAACGATTCTCATTCGTCCACCAACGCCTTCTAGCAGCATTGATTTATCGCTGAGAATGACAGCAACCGCTCTATAATTAACACCAGCCGGGTCTATACGAGCTCGGAAGTGTATATCAACGACGGACTGTCTCGTTAAATCAAGATGTTCCAACGAAAAGTAATAAATCGGATACAGGTTTTTAAAATCAAGTTGTGATATTTGCAAACCGGTGTCGACGTTTTGATCACGACCCATGTATGACAGCAATCGATGATACACACGTGCGACATGGTTGTCGCCGTAATTAAGCTGTATATCCTCGGATGGTTCCTGTTGTCCGTTTATTCTCAGCGAAACATCCCTGACTCCTAATTTATCAAATATCATATGGCTGCGTTCTTGACTGCCCAATCGTTCCCTATTCTGTAGCGCTATAAAAATATGACGCGGGGCTGAAACACCCTGTTTTGATGCCAGGTGCCATGTAAACGTATCGGCGACGTTATCCTCTTTAGCATCAGTTGTTACCGCTAGCCAACTCAACAACGATTTTCCTCCCTGTTCCATAAATGCTAACAATCGTGCTTCCGTGGTAACTGATGGAGTCAGCACCGGCATCCACAATGCCATTTTAGTTAAAATGACTTTACCGGCAGCGACGCCAGCAGCATGCCATATTGCATTGTTATCATCACCCCTTCGCGTCAGCGCGATTGTATGCTTAGCCCCATAGATAACCCTCCTGACATTTCTGCAGAATCCAAATATGTGATGGAGTGGAATCGCGCATGAAAACTGTCGGCGTGGTCTTTGCAACATTGTTACTCGTGCTGCGAATCCCATATTGTAATTATCGTTAAGACTTTTTATAACAGTGAAATTAGCGTCTGGTCCTGCTCTGCGGTCTGGGTTATTTGCTTCAGCCTGTGGGTTAACTGCGGTATCTCTTTCCACCAGCACGTTAACGTATTGAAGATGATCAGCGTTATCGGTGGTGTCCTTCGCAAACATCATAGATGGGCCCGTCGATCTCGTATAATCGTCCGAGTATCTCGCTAACCCAATTATCGTCGTTGCAACATCAACCTCGCGTTCTATTGATTCAATTTCTCGCCCGTCAATAAGATATCTGGCGCTCTCAAATAACGCCATGATACCGTTGTTAACGAAGCCAACTCGAACACGATCGTTATCTGCGTATGGTGCATTATCGGCGGCATTTGTCACGAGTTCTCCCTCAATTTCGATAAACGCTTCACATGGCAGAAAGTATCTACTGGTATCTTGGACTTGAAGTTCAATTCGCGATCGTAGGTCGGGTTGCGCTGCATAATAAGAATAATATTGATAATCACGGACAGAATCATCCCTGCGCACTGGGGCATCCATATCAAACGCGGGATCAGCGGTTCGCGCAAACATTCTATTATTTATCATGTTGATGTTTTCAATTGCGATTTTCTTTGAATTCTGTTTAAGACCACTCCCCCGCTATTGTGTTCATGGGCGCGTTGGTGGATGACTGAGCCGCCAACGACTTTAGTTTTTCTTCCACGGCGTTATTTATTACTTTACTGACATTTGCAGGCATCACCGTCGTTGATGGCATCACCGGTGGTTTCTGTTTTTTTCTCCTGGATTTCACCAACGACATTAGTTTGTCCTTTGCTGCAGAAAACGCCCTTCCGGCAACATCTCCAATGGCACTAATACCCTTATCACGAATAACATCAATAGCCTTCATTCCTAATTGTTTGGCTAACGGCGCTACTTTTGGAGCCATTCTTGTAAATAACCCCGCAATGGTGCTACCGAGACCATCTCCATAGTACGCGCGGTAAACAGGCAATCGCGAGTTTACCACGTAGACGAGTACTGGTTTATCATGGTTGTAGTGTATGATCATCCTTATTAAAAACACCAGTTTTCCAATTAATCATCCACGAGTTCGTCTATGAGCGTTCGATATGAATTAATGTCTATGATACCACCTGCAAATAACCGCTTGCAAATATCAGCGGCCTCATTGATTATTTCCGTAGAGTTATTTCCGGCTCGTTTTCCTCCGATTAGTACCTCTAGCCGTGATATATCACTGAGAACACTACCAGGACAGGTAACACTAGCGTTTTCAACTAGACCACTACCACTTGGATACCCCTCTCCGCTTGTTTTTTTAGAACCAGCTTTTTTTTGACGTTTTTCTCGGACTTCTCCTTTTTGTTGTTGTAGTATTTCTTGTTGTTGTTGTATATCATAATCATCAATTCCCCTTCTAAATTCTTTATATCCCAATTCTTTTGTATCCAAGCGATCAATCTTTTTATTCGTTTTATACAACCAATTAACCCAGTCATCTCGTTTTATATTACTGTTTTTATACTCGTCTTTTAAAAAGTTTTTTCTTGAATGATAGCTTTGAGCGGCAAAATTACCAAAAACCCTATACTCGTCGAATTTCAGTAATTGAAATCGTTTTATTTGTGTTATAGCCTCTTCAGTGAGTTTATCTATAAAGGGGATCCCTTTTTGAGTGGAAATTTTTTGAAGTTCACCAACATCACCCTGTTCAGAATCATCAATATCAGCTAATCGTTCATACTCTCGTTGGGTTTTTATATCACTGGAAAGTTGTTTTATCCGTTGCTGTGTTTGTTCTGTCTCTGCTGCTATCTTTTCAAGTACAGGAAGAAGAGGTGCCTCTATCCGTTCGCCTTCCTTAGGAATATCCCCATATATTGCTCGTTCTGTTGCCGCTGTAACATCCTTAGTCGCTTTAGTTACCGGGGCAAAGAGTTGTTCGCTTCCAACAGTAAAATCGGTTTGCATTTGTTGTCGCGTTTGAAGTTTCTCTCTCACTCTGTCTCGTAACGGTATGAACTTTTTAAGCGCTGCTAGCCGCTCTCTGGCTAGCCGAGTAGTAAGTGATTCACCTACCATTATTGCAATTGCGAAGCAATTTCTAATTTCTCGCCGGAGGCTCCGTCTATAATCCTTCTAATGTTTTTGATCTTACTAGAAATCTCCCGGCGTCGTTCATAAACACGTCCGAGTTTTTTTCGTATTATTTCAACGGCAGTAAATAGTCCAATGAATGCATTTGCGTCATTGTGGTACAGGTTCTCATTAATCGTATGTTGTAATCGTTTTACAAAAAAGTACTCGCGGGCCAGGGTAAAACGCCCCCGTTTCGACTGTTCGTTAATAATTTCATAATCGGATAATATTTTTTCACTGTCGAGACCATCAGATAATTCAATTCCTTGATTTTTTAATTTTGAAATCTCGGCTAATATATTATTGATGTCTTCGATATTCATTATTCTTATAGAACATCTTGTTTTTAAATAAAAAAAAATGAAACCCCGTGTATCAATCCCGAGGTGTTTAATAATTCGTTTTCTTCCGGAATGGACAATTTATTGTCAGCGCCATAGGCGCCGGCGACTTCGTCAGCGCCATAGGCGCCGGTGACTTCGTATCTACATATGAAAATCGAATTCTATGCCCGGTCTTTTTTGAGATTGCTGTTTGATATACTCGTTCTGCTACTTTTCGTATTGAGGCGATACAAATGTCAAAGTATCTACTGGCTTCATTCATCGACTGAAATATTTTTTCCTCGTGAGTTGTTGTATCAAATGACTTTACGGGTTTTGCTTTCTTTGGGTATTTACCGGTTTGGCCTTTTTTGGTATTTTGACTCTGCGAGACAGCTTGCAAGTTTATAAGAGAATTATCAGTCTTATTATTATTATTAATATGATCAATCACAAGTCCATTTTCGATTAATCCGTTAAATGCTTCAAATACCACCCTGTGAACATGGTACTTCTTCTTTCCGGCACCAAACATCAGATACCCCTGATTACTTACGGTACCAACCGGCTTCTTCAGTTTGCGGTTTCTAACAATGCCGTCGCGAGATGCCTCGTAATTGACGAGCACAGGATGCGGCTGAAATTCTTGGTCCATTTGTATAATAATACTACTTGTCTAATTTATTATTTGGTTTAATTATGAATCTTTCAACGTAGTCCTGGGGGGTTTTGATGACGAAGTCTGCGGTGGGGTCAATGACGGCGTTTTTAATTCGCTTGTCATAATAGCGTTTTAGTTCCCTGTATCGCTTTCCGCCACAATTGATACACAACTGCGATTTTCCTCTTACACCGACGTGGCAAACCAAGCACGGGAGGGGGCCAAGAGAACCATTACGGACGCTTTGTAAATGATATCCGCAGAATTCACCTCTACATGATTTATTGCACGGGGTTGTCGACCCAATCATCAACCATTTGCAGTGATTCATTATACTATATTCTTTCATTTAAATACTTGTTTTAATTATATGGATGAGTTCGAGAGATTAGCAGCAATTAAGCCCTGGAAAAATATTAAGTTCAATCTTGATAGAGTCCTCAAGGACACACCAAAAGCGTTAATAAACGATAAAACCCTGTTGAGTAAAATACGCGATTGTATCAATGAATTCAAGCGTGATGGTGCATCTCATAGTTGGTCAACATTTCGAATTGATGGCGTTGTTGATGCTACCATGAACGACAACCGCGCAGCAACGATAATATCACAACTTGACGGTAAAAGGTATTTCTTCAGAGTAAAATTCATTGTCCGGGTGGAATCAGGTAATTGGATCATACGTGATAAATTTGAACCAGTTCTCAGCGACATGAAAACAGTCATTGTTAGCCGCGACTCCAAGCCGGGGCTGTTAACCGGAATTGACAAACCATACTATGAACGAGCGTATCCTGAAACAGCAGTTGTTTATGGAATATACCCGTTAAATAAGAAACCTGATATCCGAAAACTGAAACCAATGAAACAGTCAACGGGGATAAATTGTGTAGCAGAACGAATAATAGAGCATTTTACAAATGCGTGTCAAGGAAACAAATTGACTGATTTACGACGTAGCAAAATCAACCAGTGGGAACTAACCGTAAAAGAGCGTGGAGCAACCATCAGCGACATAGCGAGATTAGAAACATCGCTGAGATTTCCAATAACCGTTACAACGATAACCGGTGAAGTATTATACGAATCAAAGTACAAATCAAATGGGGCCCCAATCAAAATTATTGATCATAACGAACACGCATGGACGCCCGCGATCACAATATTTCCACGGGATAGAACAGTAAAGTATATACCCGAAGAATTCCTGGAAGAGAACGGGTTTCTCGCGGAGAGGAAACTATTTGATGCTATCGCTTATTTGTGTAAAAACGACCCTGTATCAGTGTGGTTACTTCGCAGCGCTGAAAACGATGCGGATACCTTTGATCAGTTTGTAAGACCAAACGGTGAATTATATCGCACTGAAGCGTTTCACAACAAGATGAAACAAACCGCCATGGAATTTGAGGAGCATGATGAACAACTGCTAACAAATTGTTTTACGATTCCATCGGTTGTAGCTCATGTTGCAGCAAGGAAAAATGCGTGGAGACCAACGCGCAAGGAATTTCTGCCGGATGTACAATCCAGTTGTTTGGAATACTATCACGGTGGACTATGGAACACTGAATACAGCCGCGACGCTATGATCTCGGTTGATATGGTTGCCTGTTATCCAGCGAGTTTTCTCGGGTATGGATCCGCCGCTAAGTACTTTAGACGATTTGGACACCCCAGACATGAAATGACTCGTGTTGCTATTAATGGACCACTGCCTGATTTTGATTTAACCGGATTCGCTCGCATAGTATCATTTGAATTCGCGGCAGGACTCCATCGCTGTTGTTATATTTGGATCGGTAGACACATGGCTGAAAAGAAGTGGCTGCCAATAGCGCTGCTACGGTATATGATTGATTGTAGCATGCTTGTATCGTTGATTGTCAGTGACGCGATTATATCATACCGGGCGCAGACTGAAGTCTGGTTACCAGAACCGGAGCGTCTAGATAGCATAATTGACGAGTCCAGAAAACACATTGATGCCGACGAGGAATATATCATCGAATGGTCCAGGAGGATATTCAACCAACGAAACCGCGAGGCAAAAGATCTCGGTAGAAGAATAATTGGTAAGTTCACACAAGGTGGAAAAAACCACGACTACAAACGATATTGCTCACGGCTGATTATAGATGACGCAGAATATGATTTCGTAATCAAGGACGCAGTGGCCAAAAATAGATACGTAAACTGCAAAACAGCTTTCTTGTCCAATGGAACAAGGTTGGGCACAGTTGTTACTTACAGCGATGGAGACAGCCCGGCATATCCACATTTGAGGGCGTCTATGCTGGGTTACGCCGCTATCAATTTATTCTCGATGATAAATAGATTTCCCGACACCGCGGTTAGAGTAGCCGTTGATTCGTTTTATATAGACGTAGCGTATAAGGAAAACGTAGCCGAGTTTACTAGTCCGGACGAGAGTTGGGGTACATGGAGAATTAAAAATGAAATACGACGCGATTATTCCCCGTTAGCAGATGTCACCGTTGAAAACAATTACTTACGCTGTGATAAATTATCAGAATGGTCTAATGCACCATCGTGTTCTGATCCAATTTGTAGACACAAAACAGTTTATTTAAGCGGCTGTGGTGGGTCAGGAAAGACGACTCGGGCAATTGAATTATTTCGAACGCGGGCAAGTATAATCGTGCTTACACCGACCCATAGACTAGCGCGAGAGATAAAACAACGAAATGTTGACGCCGTTACTTATCACAGCTTTTTTTGATACAGCGGCGGTGAGTGGACTCCTGATCGAATGGGTGAAAAATTTATTCCTGGGGTTATCATTTGGGATGAGATATGTACTGTTTCGTTAGATGTTTTACAAATGTTTCTTGATTGGTTGGTGCTCGCGAATACAGCGGTGATCATGTGTGGCGACCATGGTCAACCACCACCATTTGTCGGAGAGGGTCCACATGATTGGTTAAAGGGTTTTGTGGACTATTATGAAGAAACCGATACTGATTACCGAGCACTTGATGAACAACTGCGCGGGGTTAAAAAATTAATCAGATTACAGCCGGATAGAATTCAGTGTGAAATAATCCGCGAGGTGATTCCGGAAACGCCGTTAAATGAATTCTGGGAAACATGGAGACCAAACGATTTGATTGTAGCGAGTAGAAAGATAGTCAGAGACACACTTCAGCGGAAGTTGTTTACGTTGCATAAGGAAAAGTTTCCAACGCGTCCAGTGCCGTTATGTTATAGACCCGCGGACACACGGCGGCAGAACATTGAAGTTGAGATTCCAGGCCTGACAGCGTCAGGGACAGAAAAACAAATTCTCGTGCTGAATGATATTGTGCTCGTTGATATCGGTGTCGTCGAGGACGCGCTACGTGCTGATAAATCCCCGTGGACGCTAGGATACGCAACAACAATACATTCCTCGCAGGGACTAACCATCACGGACACAATTGTTTGGATGGTTGATAATCGCATCGAATGGTCGAATCTAGTCTATCTTGCAGTGTCCAGAGTACGAAGGATAAATCAGCTTCGAAGAATTGTTATTGACGGAGTCACTGACGAAGCCGGCGACAAAGTCACCATCGATGCAAGCGTCATTGATAGAAAACTCTCGGGTTACCGCCAACAGGATAAAAAAAAACAGCGGCGTTTTGATATTGATGCCGAATTAATAATATCGCTACGACAACAACAGAATAATCACTGCGCGAGTTGCAATTGTATAATGAGTTGGCGTTATTCGGATAAAGACACTCGCCAATTTACCGTGGACAGAATCGATAACAGTCTCGGTCATGTCAAAAACAATGTGAGGTTGACCTGTCTTGAGTGCAATAGACGCAACGGCGCTAGTTAAGACCACGCGGGGGTAATTGAGTATCGTCAGGTATCACTTGTAGTTGCTCGCGTGTAAATCCACGCTGAGGAGCAGTTGAATCCAGTCTATAGATCGGTGGTCTACCAGTTGATCGTGTTATCGTTGATATGTTATGTGTGGTAACACTCCAAATAGGATCAGTAGCTCTTTTTTTACCGCCTTCAAGCTCTCCTGGTTCATACAGATATCTAACAGTGACATCGCCGAGAATCGGCTTGGAAACGCTATCTATTTTTGATCTTCCGGGTATATACTTTTCTTTAATCGCGTCGCTGGGCTTCATGTTGATTGCTCGGGTAATCTCATTATTTAACGCGGCAATTACACCTGGCAACCTTTTAACCCATTCACGAGATCGTTTTTCTTGGATGAATTCCTTCGCGTATTGATATCCAAATAACCGTTCAGCAAGAGTCCGATTGAATCGTTCAACAATTGCCTGATCACGATGTAGCGCAGTATGACCTCGTCGTATCGCGACGCTATGATGTTTCAGCGTTGATAGAACAGCGCCGCGAAATTCACTACCGGGATCAACTTGTAATAGATTTGGCCAGCGCAGAGGACCTCTTCGATAAATTCTTTCAAACGCAGCGGCTACTTCAGTTGCTGACTTTGTTTTCAACGGCTCCGCTTGTTTGTATCGACTCGCAACATCAACTACGGTTAGCGCGTATTTGTAACCGTTGTCATGCGGCAGAAATAGTATATCAGCCTGATGAACTTCATTAGGTACGCTGACATCAAAGCGCGAGAAGTTGATTTGTTTAGGCGGTGGTAGATAGATTTGCCATATAGCCTGTTTGGATAACCAATTAGCCGCAGTGGTCTTTGTTACCTTTGCAGCGCTTGCAAGCTTACCAATTGCGGCCTTCCCCTTCCAGTATCCTCTCGGAGAATAATAGATGGAATCCATGTTGTTATTATAAACGCTATCGTTTTCAATTACCAGCGCGAGAAGCTCCGCTTCCAATCATTAATTTACCTTTCATAGCCGATTTTACCAACCATGAGGCCAATTTTTCTTTGAAGGATTTATCAGGAATAGCATTTAGCGCGTGAATTAATTTTACATCCGCGATATGACGCTGTTGCAGATCGCTACTTTTGTAGTAAGCAACATCATGAGCATGGCACGCCTTATCGATAGCGTTTATTGGATACTCACCGGGTTTGGGCTGATTTTGATCATCGAGTCTAATATCTAATCGTGTTCCGGGGCCACAGTAGTTATATCCTGGGAGGTGCTTTTCTCCTGGATACTTTGCCCACGGTGTTCCGGGGAGTTTTGCCAATTTGGCTGCGATGTCACCTCCTCGCTTTTTTTTAAAACATCCCCGGGTTTAATAGAAATGAATCTAAATTTCTTTGTACCGCATTGTACACACTTACCAGTAAGCGCCGATCTGTTATTTCTTGTTGTAGCGGTTGTCATATCATTTGTGCCAGTACGCACTCTACACTTCACACAATATAGATCCATAATTTATGTATAGAGATATGAATATAATTGATTTTTCGGCGACTAAAACAAGAGAACCAGTTAAGCATGTTGCAGCGTTACCAAACTCGATCCGGATGATTATCATCGGACCATCTGGATCCGGCAAGACGCAATTGTTACTCAATTTAATAATGAGATGGATGAAGTGGGATAAGTTGTATTTGGTTGCTCCTAGCGTAGATGATCAACGATGCTACGAGGTGTTGAAAGATTTCAACGAGAATGCATCAGCGATCGCTAAAAAAAATGTTATTGAGTTTATTACGGATATCAATGATGCACCGGGTATTGATGATATTGATGGCGACGTTAACAATCTAGTCGTGTACGATGATGTTATGTTAGACAATCAAAAAAACCCAGCTAGGATATTTTCCAGAGGCAGGCATAAAAACACTGACGTGATATATGTCACTCAACGATACACTCAGATTCCAAAAGTAATTAGAGACAACTGTAATATTCTTGCTGTGTTCAACGGCGTTGATACACACACGCTACGAAATATTTGGCAGACATGGTGCGGCGGTGACATGGACTTTAATGTTTTTCGAAACTTTTTTAGTCATGCTCAGTCGACCCCACATGGATTCGTAACGATAAATTTACATGATCCTCGGACACGATATCGTATCGGACTTGACCAAATATTCGGTTAGTTGTAAATAATTTTCATTGTAAATAACTACTTAGCAGCAGAGGGGGCGATGACATCGACGCGGGACGCCCGATGATTACCACGGGAAAACACCAACGAGATGTTGTGGCGAAATATAGCGTTTTCGAGTAAAAAACGCTAAGGCTCCATTTGCCAAACGGAGACTTTATTTTTTTTTTTGTTCGAAAAGTGAGATTTCGAAGGAAGGCTCTATTTGTCGTTTTAAAGCCTCAATCAAATTTTGTCTAAAAAGTTGTCGGATTCGCCCCCTCTGCTGCTACTACTACCACGACAACATGCACACAGAACAACGAGATGATTTGTACTCTCGTTACCCCTCTCACGCCTCAGACCCTTCGACTTTCAGGAAGAAATGTTAAAGTACAGTCGTTCCGACGTGGACATTTAACAACGTTGCTGTAGAAACTGTTGCTGTTGATGTTATTGTTGTTATTATAGGGTTTAACGCCATTTTTCTGCATAAGGTAGGCTATACATGGCGATCAGTATTAATGATGGAGGAAGAACCCGGAAAAACACCGGAAAGAACCAACCACCCACGAAAAGCTACCGGCAAGCTTTCTCACATATCCACATTGGCCGAGTCCGAGACTTGAACAGAAACTTTTAAGAACTTTCATGGAGCTCAGACGTATCGATCCTTTGAAAGAAAATTGCACCATAGGCAAAGCGTGTTCCTTACTGTACCGCCTACGATTCATGCGCGAAAACACCCTGGCTGTCATCATCCCTCAAACCACCAATTTTGTCAAATATCAATACTCGGTCAAAGCCCTACGCTGTCAACATTACTTGTGCGACAAGGAAGTCAAATGGATCCATCACACGCGGAACGGGGGAGGCAAAAAGACCATCGGAACATATTCGGTGGATGGCTGAAACTTAGAAAACCCCAATAATGGGTACGAGTTTAACGGATGCTTATTTCACGGATGTCCCCTCTGCTACCCTCAACGTGGCACTAAAAATCAGTTTTTATAATGGACCATGGAAGACGTGTAGGAGACCACTTGTCAGCGGCGCTTGAAGTTAGAACAGCAAGGGGAAATGTGAGAACACGAATATGATCACCGATTGAAAATTGATCCCGAATTTAAATGCATCGTGGAAAGCTACAATCCCCTCTGCGTTTGCCTGATTACTGCAACTTTGAAAGTCGATTCCAAACGTTCTAAGGAAAATGGCCTAAATATATGGGAGGACCTACCCTCGAAGAATTATCCAGAGTCAGACTTATCTACTTGGGCGAAGGGGATAAAGTGAAGTGCTTCAGTTGCGGTGTGTCACTTCACGAGTGGGAGCAGAAAGATTCGGCTTGCCTGGAATATGTTCGATGGTCTCCGCATTGTCACTACCTACCTTTAGTAGGACCTAGTCATTTAAGTGGCATACCATGTCATTTAAGAAACCAGCTTGGCTAGGAGTCAAACGTTGGACAACACCTAGACAAGTATTTAAACCCTACCTAAAAATAATATTCAAGGACTACCAAATGAATTGCAAGAAAAGATCTACAAAGAAGTTTGGCAGGGACTGGCCAAAGCAAAATCTCAATTGGTGAATGAGGAACATTTGTGTCGAGAAATTCACAAGAGGAAATAGACAAAAGTCAGCAAACTCGTCCGATTTTTCTGGATCAAGTCTGCGTTCATCCGATTATTCCGCTTTAGACCGTTTACATCAGAAGATTTTAGTACCATTTTTGACCGTTACCTTAAATTGCAGTGGTCAGAAATAGCTCACTACGTCCATTACTTTCGCTCTAGGAGAATATTATAAATAAAAAAGGACAATTAGAAGAGACCCCAATGTGGATATAAATACCGCCTGACATGATCATGGATACTCTACAAGAGAACATTCGAGGTTGCCTGTGGAGTTGAGAGAACACATTTGCCAAGAGCTGGTCGAAATACAAGTGAAATGCAAAGAACAATTGCATCAGTCACGTCTTCGATGCTTAAACCACTGGTACCTGAATACTATAATAATACTGATTTAGATGAAAACGTTCCAGTGGTCAGATATTGTTAAACTGGAAGTGGGCGAGAAGAATTGGTTAGTTCTGACTCATTCCTTTAACTACAAGGTAGACATGATGCAACTAATTCAAGAGCAAGAGTTAGAGATTTACCAAATCCTTTTACACAACGTAAACGTAGTTCAAGAGGAAACGTCTGTATGGTGTGTAATGTGCAATTTAGTGACTAAACCATTTAGATTCGCCACTGAAGGATGATCATCTATGTGCAGAAAGTAATATTATTGCCTTTATCAGTGGTGATACAACAAATTTTGTTGAAAGAAAGCAATGAGAGTATTCAAACAATGGAAGATTACCTACACTTATTACGAGAAATGTGTCACATGAATTGGGGCCAATATGAAGTTCTCCATCAGCGGTGACACCCTCTTTCACTTTAGCTGTAGTGGCAGCTGTTCACAAAGAACCTGCTCCCAAAATCAAAGTCCAAGAGAAATCGGGTATGTTACAGAGTTTACTGGATTTGTCCAAGCAAGAACTGTCCCAATTTAGCCCTTTGCGAAAACCTCCACGACGTGTGATGCCTGTCATCAAGTTGATACGACATAAAGACAATCAGTGTCGACGCATTCCAGTATAAAAATAATATCAGTAAAGGATTGTTGTTGTGCTCCTGAATAACCTAAGATGTCCACTCAAAGAAGCGCACACCGTCACCATCGTCGTTCTCCTGTCCTAAAGGGAAAAGGAAAGAGGAAAAAACAGTCTCGTCATCCGGAAAAGCGCTTAGCCAAGCATCGACGTCACCCCCAGAAAAGACAGTCGTCCAAAGAACAAGAGGAAAAACCAAAGGAAGGATTCTTTGGCGAATTTGAGAAACACATCGTCACCTTTTGGACAAAGCGATAGTCAAAAATGATAAAAGGGCGCGTGCCAAGTCATCGACGTCAGTGTAATTTTGGTATGCTCCCCGGAACCGACAAACAGAGATGTCACCCACAGAAAACATCTTTCTTCACTCCTCAAAGGCAAGAAAAGGAAAGGTCTGCCTCCTCGTTTAGTCAGACATGTGAACATGTTGTCCGTCCTGTACAAAGCTTCTCCACCCATGCGAGAAAACAACCTCAATCAAATAGCATCCAAAGACGTCATCGATACCATGTGCGAATGTTGTTTGAATGTCTTGAAAGGCACGATACCTTTGTTAGGACACCAGAAAAAATGCTTAGCCAAACATTGTCACGTTCTTCACAAAATGGATCAAAAGAAAATACCCATCCGTCAAAAAAAAAGATGTTGCTCTAACAAAGAGGATTCTTACCCTGTTAGGAACTCTGGTCAAAGGAATACTAGGACCCACATTGGTGCTCCTGGTAAGCATTTTACCTATGCTTCCAGAAAGATAAAAGGGACCAATGGAGTAAAAAGATCTCAGACGTGACCACTGAAATCGAATGGAAGAATGGAAACTGGTTTTAATGCATTACACACAATGGATGTAATACCATCGTTGGCAAGAACAACGGACCCCAAAATTGACTCCCGGCCATCATTTGACCGAGAATCCCACTTACAACAAACATTGTAATCGTTGATGGATGGCAACGACTTGTCCGAAACAGAAAAATTGCAAAAATACGGGCAATTATTGCAACGACTTCAACTCTTTCACCAGAAAGTTTTAGACGAAACAACTCTGAGAACTGTGAAAGATTTTAAGATCATGTTGAAAAGTCCATCACCACCATCACCACCTCAACCTCACAGGTCAAGACAGACCCAGCCCTACGAATGCCTGCGAAGAAGAGGTACGAGGAGTCTTTCAAACGCCGTCAGCAGCAGCCCTTCCTAGTAAGATTGCAGCGTAATTCTTGTGCTCTTCTCCCACTCCCCAACGAGAAGAACTTAAAGTTTGGGTTAAAAAGATGATGTCCATTCCTCCTTCTACAGAAGTCAAAAATAAACAAGGGGAACCTGAACTGAAAAAAGAAAAAAAGACCGAAGCCACCCCATTACCGCCCCCCTACTACCACTACCATTGACTTCTACTCCCGTGGCATGTCGAACACATAAAGCCGTTTCCAAACCACCATTGCGCCCCATGGCGAAATTGTATCGTGCTGCCAAAACCCGTCTGAAAGTTGTCCGGTTACCTCAAGTGCAACCATGGTTACAAGAACAAGCCACGTACACTTAACACAAACCCATTCAACGAACATTTTCTAGAAGTCGCACCCGAGTGGAGGGTATCAATCATGAATGCCAAGCCGATTCAGCCGATGTCTCTCATTAGGCCACCTACAATCCTGGCGACAAATATTTGTTTCGTGTCATCGACGTCTTTTACAAATTTGCCTGAGTGGTGCCTTTGACTTCCAAATCCAGCAGTGAGTTAGTGCGGGCCGTCCAACTGGTGTTGAAACAAAGCGGTCGTCACCCTCTTCGATGGCAAATCGACAAAGGCACTGATGTTCTGAGTCACGGTTTCCAAAAAGAGTTAAATAAAAATGATATTCATTTTTTCACCACCGAGAATCCCGGGAGCAAAGGCAACATCGCGGAACGTTTTCAACACACTTTGAAAGAACGCATGTGGAAATATTGTACGCATCAACACACTCTGATGTATATCGACATCTTACCGCAATTGGTTCAAGCGTACAGCCAATCTCACCATCGAAGCATCGGACGTACCCCCGAAGAATTGACTCTCGACGACGAAGTGACTGTTTTTGAGCGCCTGTTTGGTACGTCCCTGACGGTGGCTGTCCAAAGCAAAGTGGAGTGTTGGCAGCAGGAGATTGGGTGCGCATTGGAAAAAACCAAACGCGGTTTCGACAAAGGTTACTTACCCAACTGGACCATTGAATTGTTTCGTGTCACTGGCCGAGTGCGGGGCCGTCATTATGCCGTCTATACATTGGAAGACTTGCAAAGGGAAGTGTTGAAAGGAACGTTTTACTTGCCCGAGTTACAATTCGTGACCAAAAAGAAGACGAAGTGTACGACATCGAAAGTATTCCCGAATGAAGAACCCGTAAAGTGAGAAAACGCCTTATCAAAGAAGTCAAAGTACGTTGGAAAGGATATCCTCCCAGTCTTGATTCTTGGATCGACGCTTCGCATCTCATCGACTATTAACAAAACTGAGCATTTTGCCCTTCAACGTATCCTCAGCTACTGCTACTACTGCAGTGACCACACCTTCTCCGAGTACTTCACTGCAAGATCTACAAAAGCAACCTTTGTGGGTGTAGTGTGGAGAACAAGTGCCTAAAACGCAAATTGTCTTTTTCTGCCAGATCTTTGTGTTGTATTGTGTCATGGGTGCTACTATTGCCAATGTGAGTTTGAAACAACGAGACACACGATTGTGGACCATTTTACTGAGCAGTTGAATCGGTTACCTTCTTCATAATCCTTCCCTGAAATACTCCACGAACGGGAACAAAGGGAGCCTTGCGACCATCCGCAGTCACCCTTCAAACAATCACCACTGCAACAACAACAGTATTCTTATAGTCCCTCCTCTCATTTCCAGTGAACCCTCGGACAGCAGAATTCTGTTATTATGAACAACAACCAAACTTACTCAACGTTACCCAATGACAGTTCCATGTATGTGTTTCCCAACAACACTTTGTGCTGTTTCACGGCCAAATTACCTCAGGCCATCTAATTTAGTGATCGGTTTCTTTTAGGTCCGCGTGTTCCATGTTTTTGTGATAAAATGGGTCTTATAAGACTTGGTGACGAGGTTGTTTTTCTGCACGTCCGTGCTTCACAAATATAAAGAGAAAGAGTTCGTCAGTCTGGCTCCAACTCCACCACCCTTCTGCTCGTCTCAACGACTGAGACAGTATAGTAACTTAAAGCGATTAATGTAGCTGACGCCACCCACATACAGCCGGCCAGGATTCCATCAGAGGCCTTATGGATGTGGCTGGGTGGGAGGTGGGAGAGGAGTTGTATACGGTTTACCACCAAAGTAAGGGTGTGTTCCAGCCTGTGCGTGGGACGATACTACACCTGCACCTATCACTCACTATAGCACCATGGTCTGATCGGTGGTATGGTCAGCAAAGCAATGCAATAGAGCGGCAAGTAAAAAGGGTGGTTGGTAGTCAAATTTCTCAATTTATCCTCAAACTTCCCAATTTCCTATACAATCTGATATCATTCCACCAGACGCCCTACTGTCATGGCTGGGTGGGAAATTGGGTGAGTGAACGGTATACGGTTTACCACCCAAGTAGGGGTGTGTTTCAGCCTGTGCGCGGGCTAATTCTGCACCTCCACCTATCACCCACCAGATCACCATGCGTTGATCTGGATTATTATTCACCAAGCAATGCAATGGAACGTGAAGTAGAAAAGGTGGCTGGTAACCGAATTTCCCAGTTTCTCACAATACAAATACTAAAAATCTATTAATGCTCTCTTCTACAACTTTCGATAAGGTGGATCATTTAAAAATTAGAAATCAAAACTGGCATATGAACTTAATTATTATAAGGTGGCTTAAATCTTAGCCATCAGGACCCGTTGCAAAATGCGGCAACAATTTGACTAATAACTTGCTTAGTTTATTGTTGATAAAAGTCCAAAGCCATCAGGGCCAGCCGCACAATGTGTCAATCAAAATTAAACAATTAAGATTTAAGACCCAAACATTTAGGATTATAAGATGGCATTAAACCCAGCCATCAGGCCCCCCCCCCCGCCCCTACCCCCGCACAAGGCGGAAAAAGTTAAAAATAGGATAAGACCCCCACAGTATTAAATTATAAATTAACGTCCCACCAAAAAAAAAAAAAGATTAGGCAGAACCACTTTTCTATGAACATTACAAATAATAACTTTCAAAATTATAAATGCGGCAATATGACTTCATTTACTATTCGGAACATTGGGAGGAAAAATAAATGATCCCGGATGTAAAGCGCCTTCCCGCCACTCGGACCGACATCCCTTGCCGCTGCCGGACATGTATTATATAAATGAGTGCGTGTGGTCTACTCCCAGTCACTATGAGTCCCGTGAGATAACAATGTCTCAAAATTGAACTAATCAGATAGCATTCAGTGTGTGCAATAAAGCGTTGGGGACGGCGGACTTTTCCGTAGGGTAGTAACCAGTCGCACATGCCCCATGGGCAAAAGCGACCTAAATTGAATGAACGAACGATTCTTCTGGCAACAACATCCATGACTCGTCAACATTGAAGATGAGCAGGATTACAAAACTCTTAGAACTCCAAATGCACCTGGAGTATGTCAGGCGCCTCCTGGACAAGCTGAGCATGGAGGCAATCCAGGAAAGTGCAAGAACTGAAGAGGAGGAGAGAAAAAAGAAAGAGAAGGAAGAAAGAATCATGCCTCACTTCATGATAAGGCCTCTATGTACGGTCAAGCCTGAAGTGAGGACGCCTCCACAACCAGTACGACGTCAGCTAGAACAGCTAGAACAGCCACAACAGCCTCAACAACCACTACAACCAGTACCAACAGCCGTGATCCCCAAAACGGAAAATCGAGAAGAGGAAATAAGGAGGCCACACCATCCCCGAGGTTGGCATAGGAGAAGGAGGGAAGCCTTCACTATCCCAGAAACCAAAGATTGGGGTGCTGAGGCCACTCATGCCGACTCTGCGCTCCCGAAAAACAACTGTGAATTGGGATCAAGATTGGAGTCGCCGTTGTATATAAGGAGCAAGGCCAGGGAGGTGCTACCATTAAGGGGCGTATTTGGATGTTTTTTAAAAACAGCCCTTTTCATGCCTAACCAGATCTCTAGAAAAGAAACTATTCAAGTTGTCAATTTGTACTAATGTGAAGTACTGTGATTATAAACACTCACTCCTTTCATGATGTGATTGTGTATGTGTGTGTGTGTGTACGTGCGTGTGCGTGTGTTTGTATGAGTTAGTGTACGTTTGTATGGATAGTAGATTTGGGGGTTAGTATGAGTGCGTTTACGTTTGTGTGAATAGTAGATATGGGTTTTTTATGAGTGCGCGTACGTTTGTGTGGATAGTAGATATTGTGTTTTTTTCCCTTTCCTTCTGTGTGGATATTGGTGTATATGTTTGTATGCGTTCGCGTACATTTGTGTGAATAGTAGAATTTGGAGTTTGTATGAGTGCTCGTACATTTGTGTGGATAGTAGATATTGTGTTTCTTCCTTTCCCTTCTGCGTGGAAAGTAGAGTTTGTGTTTGTATGCATTCGCATACGTTTGTGTATTGATAGTAACTATTTGGGTTTTTATAGTAGATATTGTTTTTGTATTACCCTCCACTTCTGTTTGGATAGTAGAGTGTGTGCTTGTATGAATTCGTGTACGTTCTGTGTTGATTGCAAATATTAGTTTTTTTATAGTACATATTGTTTTTCATACCCATCTCTTCTGTGTGGATAGTGGATAATATGTGAAGTTATTGTAAGGGATGTTTTCATTCACGTCCGTGCTTGAAGTATGTAAAGGGAAGCGTTCATCATTCGCGCCATACAACATTGAATAAATCAAGAACATGGCTTATAACGTAATAGATAAAATGAATATGTTGCAAGAAGCAGTAGAAGATTTGGGTATGGTGGAGGAGATGCTGGTCAAACTAAATGATAATCATTATTCTTATAGCCCCCATCGAGTAAAGATGGGAATCTACAATTTGAGATAGACGAAGGAAAGACTAGAAGAGTTACTGAAACAGGAAAAGGAGAAGAAGGAGGATGAAGAGGACATAAAGAGGATGAGAGACTGGGACGAAAAATTAGAAAAAGAAGAGGAGAATAAGAAGATTTAAAAAGGAGGAGAAGGAGAAAGAGAAAAGGAATAGAAGATGAAGAAGAATATAGGACAAAAAATTAAAAGAAAAAGAAGACGAAAACCAAGACCCTTATCAGGGTTACTCCATTGCCTCGAAAAGATTTGTTTTCATGCCTAAAACAAATTTTGTAGTGTTTGCCATGTGTTATACATGTGTTTACCTAAGATAGAACGTGTTCGGGTTAGGCACTTGTTACATTGCTGCCAATAGTCAGTACTGTGACGTCACCCACCTGTTTCATTTATATTGTCCCTATACAGTCCCAATACTTTTTTCCTTCTGTAGTCGCACCCATGTTAAAATTCCCCATGTTACATTCACCTTGTCCCTATACGTTCCCAGGGTGATCTGAAAAGTCTTGTCCCTAAACGTTTCCCCGACCTTTTTGACTGGGATTTCTATTGTCCCTATGGTATCCCACTATACTACTACTATTTTTTATTTTCTATCAAAATTTTGCTTCCATTCTAATTGTAAAGCCATTTAACATCAAAGGATGAAATCTGATATCCTTGTACATCATCACTAGCAGTTGTGTCTTAATGGTCATGACCACTAAATGATGTCTTAAACACCACAATCTCATCTCAGTATTTCATTTTTCATTCTGTATTAACTATAGAACTTCTTTGGGATTAATTGATTAATTTACATACTCATACTTATAGACTAGAAGGTGCATTATGTGTCAAACAATGTGTACAATATCCAGAGTCAACGTCGCGGTTCAATATTTTAATTTTCCCTCAAACTAACTTGTTTGGCTGTTTAATTGCAGAGCTTTTTTAAAGCCATTTAAGAGAGAGAACTTCAGCTTTCTTCTATTTACGACACCTCCAGAAGATGTATTGGTTGCCACACAGTGGATCCTGTCTTTAAGGTCAAGGTTACAGATCAAAACTTTATTAATGTATCACGCTTTCCCTTCTGTACTATAACTTTACATGAATTATAGATTTATTAAAGAAACTTGATAAACGCGCTCATCATCACCAGAGGGTGAGTGAGTTGTATGCTACAGTTGGGTTCCCATCTACATTACAAAGGTTACAACACCGTGTTTTAATGTTTAATTACACTTATATTTTGGATGTATACGTAATATTAGAGTCGCTTGGGTTTTAAAATATATCGCTTTTTGTAGATATACATCATGACTACAAAGTGTGTGTGTGCTATTTGGATTTTTAATGTAACTTTAACAATGGTCGGTCATATCGCTAAGATGTCTGCAGTGTGACAGTTTATAGTGATGTCTAGCACTGGGGCATTACTCTGCAGACATGTAGCACGATGTTCCACCCAGTCACATAATCATGACACCAGGCCAACCAGTCCTAACACAAACGTCTTAATGTTGAGCACCAAGCGAGGCAGCTGTTAGTTCCATTTTTAAAAGACTTAGGTATGACTCGGCTGGGGATCGTACCCACGACCCATTACAAAGAATCTCAGTTACCAAATTAGTGTTCTGCATTAAATGGCGAGGATACGTCTCAATATTATTCGTTTTCCGTTAAACATATTTTTTCACTGTCATTTTTGGAACAATTAAAACCCATGAGATGGCCAGGGTATACTATACATGTTAAGAAGCGCCTGGGCAGAAGCATCCTATATGCCAGGGGAAACGTCCCGTGTTGTTGATAGAGATCTTGGTAGAAGAGTAGATGGCTGCTGTAACAGACTACATTGGCCTCAGCATCATCTAGACGCACGGACCGATGGCTCCAGTGTAATCAATCGGCTATTCATGCCAAACTTTATGGGATATGCCAAAGATATTCAGCTTAACTGTTATGCGTGAAGATTTTATGATTAGTCAGCATGGAGTTGTTCACAAACACTTACAAAAATATAACTTTTGAGGAAGAAAACAAGGGTCAATCGAGTCAAATTTATTTTACTGTAAATGAGTAAATCACATCTTCAATAAATAATCATATATATATATATATATATATATATATATATATATATATATATATATATATATATATATGGAGTTGTCAGACCTGGCACGCTTTTAAGTATGGCCTTTCACCTATTCAAAGCCTCTTGACATTTTTCAGTCCAACGAGTTTTTCTTGTTCAATACATTTGTCAGTGGTTCAGCAAGTATAGAAAAATTGAGACCAAATTTCCGATAGTATCCAGCCATACCTAAAAATCACATCAGTTGCTTTTTGCTAACGGGCACAGGGAATTCAGAGATAGCCTGACCTTAGCATCTATAGGTTTAAATTGTCGATGTCCCACGATATATCCTAGAAAAGTTTCAATAGCACGGCATGACTAACCTTTGGATAAATTAATTGTCAAACTTGCATCAGTGAGTCTGTCAAAGAATGTCCGAATTGTTGCAAAATGTTCTTTCCAGTCGTCGTTGTAGATGATGACATCATCGATGTAAGCATCATAATCATCTAGACCAGAAGTAATCATATTCATTAAACGTGAAAACGTAATTGGCGCACCTTCCATCCCAAACGACATCACTTTATGTTGGTAAAGTCCATCCGGAATTACGAATGCAGAAATTTACTTTGCTCTTTCCGATAGTGGAATTGCCAAATTCATTTCAGAAGGTACAATTTGGTTACATACTTGGAATTTCCGATCTTTCAAATACAGTCATCGATTCTTGGTAATGGAAATGTATCTGTTTTTTTCACAATGTTCACCTTTCTATAATCAGTGCACATACGGAAAGCTTTTGTCTGGTTTTGGAACAAAAGTATATATTGTGAGCTCCAGTCACTTTTACTTGGCTATATGAAATCATTCTCCAGCAAATACTGAATTTCTATTTTCAAGTACTCATGCTTGAGAGGGTTCTTCCTGTGCGGTGTTGTTCCATAGGTATGGAATTTACAATTTCAGCGTCATTGAAAATTTTGTTATTGTAGGAACATCTGGAAATAAGTGCTCATATTCAAATCATAACTGTTTCAGTTCATTTCTTTCCTGCTGTTCCAAATGTGAAAGTTTCTGATCCAGATCATTCGTAATTTCTGAATTCCGAAGTTCGAAATGTCAATTGAATCCGATGACATTCCGTCACTTAAATCTTCACTGAGTGGGACAGATACAACTGAATTAATTGCAAGTTTAACCTGTCCATTTCTCTCAGTATACCCCTTTAACATGTTTATTTGGCAAAGTTGTATTTTCGCCTCCCATGAGTATGTATAATGTAATTTAAATAATTTCCTTTATTTTCAATTGTGTAAGAACCATACTACTTTTCCTGAAGAGGATTTTGTGGCATGGGCAAGAGAGCCAGAACTCTATTACCAGGCTGAAAACTACTTCTATTTTGAATTTTTATCATACCTTAAGAAGAAGACCAATGCGGTGCCCTTTGTGTTAATATATCTTAATATTAACATAAAACCCAAAGGCCCTTTTCAGGGCCACTCCAATCTCTGGAAAAGAGATAGACTTTCAATTGCCTACCCCATTTTTTTATTATTTTTTTTTAAAAAAAATAGAGACCCCTCCCTGTTTCAATTTTTGCCTGTTCCATTTCCATAGACCCATCAGGTCGGGACCTTATTAAAATAGGGTCCCGACCCTGTTCCATTTTCCCTTGTCCCTAGACTAGCCCAAAATAGATTCCCATGTTGATTCCCATTGTCCCTAGACAGGCCCACGAACTATTCCCCAATGTTAATTCCCATTGTCCCCAGAGTGCCGGACCAGTTTTCCCCATGGTAAATTTACATAGTCCTCAGAGTGCCGGGACCCTGCTTTTAATGGTAAGTCCCATTGTCCCTAGGGTACCCCACTTCACTACTATTATCGACTAAATTCATGATAACCCAAAGGTATAAAATTAAATAGGTGTGATTAATGCAACAATAATTTTCAACAAATGTGTTTTACTAAATTTAAAATAGAATATTTTTTTTGAAATGGGTTACTAAAACGTTATTCATTATTACTTTAATTATTTTTTATTCCCACATTAAAATTTACTAAACATGAAGTTGGTAGCGAATTCATTTTTTTCCATTTATAAATACAATAAACACGAACGAATATCAATGTTTTACAACAATTAATCATTCAATTATAATATAAAATAGAAAGAACTCACAAAAATGTTGCAAAAATATAGAGTCTAGACTGAACTTTACCGTGACAATTTCAAACATTAAAAAGTCCCTACACCTTAAAGAGGTTTACAAACACAGACGATGCCTTCCTGTAATGATACATAAAAAAATTGCGTATAAACTGAAAACAAGCTTTTGCAAAATCAGTTCATTCATCGAGAATAAGAAGACTCTCCTAAAACTGAGGTCAAGCCCCAAAATATTACAATTTTGAGTTATAAAAAGAGGGACAAGACTAGCAAGACGGACACACAAATATACAATAAACTTTGGATAAGTCTGACCCTAGTGAAAAAACAGACCAAACGGAAAAGCAGCAAAGTGACTCGAATCAAACGGAACAGGATTTGGAATCAGACAACGATGACTGGAGAGATAAGGACGGATATCTCGGAAAAAATACAGGAACAGATGCCACAGATTAAATGAACGAAGAAACAAAAGGAATGTCTTGACTGACAACTGCCGAGCCAAACAAATAACTCAGAACATTAGTAAATGTAAGACAATTTTCAGAAACTTTTCTTTCTTTCGGCAAGTTAAGAACATTGACCCAAAGAAAATTAGAGGAATTGAATAGCTAATATTAAAATGAATGGGATAAATGATGATAAAAAAGATGGAACGTAAAAAAAAAATAAGTAATTGGATATATTAATGCTACAAGAAGCACACTTGTGACAAACAAACCAAAATCACAAATAAAAAAACAGAATAGAGTAGTAATAGTGAACAACAATCATTGGGATAGCAGAGTGGGGGTAGCAATAATTATTAAAGCTTCAAAATAAATATTATGGGATCAATTTTAAGTAGGACAACTTTTTAAGGAAGTTTATTTCATATATAAAAAATCGATGGCAAATCCTAAACTTTTATTTTCCTGCCCAAAATAGGGGAAAGAAAATGGTGTCTGTAAAAATTCTGATAACATTTATCCAGAACTTTACGATGGAAGATTCTGTTATTGGAGATTATAACTGGGTGAAGGATGAGAAAGAGAGAAAGACGGAGCTAACGCTAAATGATTTATTATTTAGAGAAAAGATTGAAAAACTTAAAAAAGGAAAATAAATGTTAAGATGCATATATGAAGTTAAATATGGTAAGAAAGGAATATACCTATGAATATCTCATAAATCAAGCAAGCAGGCCAGACAAGATTTGCATCAAACCGAGCAATGGAAAATGTAAGACTGGTATTAGCACCTGTAAATTTCAGATCATAAAATTATAAATTTGGAAATATGCATGGACAGTGTAAAAATGGGGAGAAAGACCAATGGAAATTAAGAAACAATATTTTAACTGAGAAAGATTGCTAAGATCTAATAAAAATGAACTCACGCAATTGTTTGAAAGAGGAAAAGAGAATATTGTCCAAAGGTAGGACGGGCTCAAGCAGAAACACACATTAAGATACTGGAGGATCAGAAAGAAACAGATTGAAAAGAAAAAATATGAAATAAATAAATCTTAGAAAAATCCGAGATGAGTGAAAAAGAAAAAAGCAAGCAAGCGCTTGATTAAATAAAATATTAGAGGAGGAAAATATCGGAAGAGGAATTCGAGCTGGAAAATTCACTTAACTATATGAGAAGGCGGTGGATTTGTACAAAATATAAGAAATCAGAGCAGGGAAGGAAAGAAGTTTGGAAAAAATAAAAGAAGAGAATCAGATAGATATAGAGAAAAACTAGATTTTAGATTGCATAAAGAAATCCTATAAAGAATTATACACCTCGCAAAAAGTCGATACGGAGGAGACAAATACTTATATGAAGGGAGTAAAATGTGAAATTTTTTTGGAAGAGCAGAGGGAACAATGCAAAGATTTTTTTAGAGATAGAAAAAACAATAACCTCTTTGGCGAAAGGAAAATTGCCAGGGATCGGACAGACGGACTGACATCAGAATTTATCTAACATTTAACAAGGAACTAACACCGAAATTGGAATCCCTTTACAACAATATTGGGAGGGGGACATGGGCGCCCGCAGGATTTGTTGCATGGGGGGGGAGTAGTTAAGTGGGCCACATTAGGGACAATGGGACTTAGCATTAAAAACACCCCTGGGCCACTTTAGGGACAATGGAAATTTAACATGGAGAAAAACGCTGGGCCACTTTAGGGACAATGGGAATTTAACATAGAGTTTGGGTCTGTCTAGGGACAAGGGGAATTGAACATATGGAAATTGAACATGGTGGGTCTGTATAGCGTCAAGGGGAATTGAACATGGTGGGATTGTCTAGGGACAATGATGGTAGAGGGTCAAACACAATAGAGACAGAAACATACATACACTAGTACAAGCGTGAGATTTATATATAAAGCATTACCAAGACCTGAAATCTTGCTGGGGTGTTCAAAAATTTGCATAATTGTAATGATGCTATAAATAGCTATAATCAAGGAAATGCTCAACGACAAAATGGATGTGACTAAAAGTAACGCTAAAATGACGAAATTGTCCCAGAATTTGAAGGAAAATAAACATATCCCCGAAAATTAAGTTACAATGGTTTAGACTAAAATGGATAAAATTAGAAACTACTTACAATATCAACTTCTGTGACGATCGTGAATAAATACCTATGTATCTATAATCAGCTGAAATTCCTATGAAATCCCACTATCTATTTATAGCTCCAACTTGTGGGCAGACATACGCACACAAACACACACACACACATACACACACACACAGAGGGAAGAGGAAAAAACAAACCCCAAATATACTATCAATACAGAAGGGAGATAACACAAACCACAAATAAACTATCAACACAAACGTACGCGAACGCATACAAACCCCAAATATACTATTCACACAACGTCGCTAACGCATACAAACTCCAAATATGCTATCCACGCTCGGGAGGAAGAAGAAAAAACAACCAAATATACAATCTACACAACGTACGCGAACACACACACACACACACACACACACACTCACACACAGAGGGAAGAGGAAAAAACAAACCCCAAATATACTATCAACACATAAGGGAGATAATACAAACCCCAAATAAACTATCCACACAAACGTACGCGAACGAATACAAACCACAAATATGCTATCAACACAGAAGGGAGATAATACAAACCCCAAATAAACTATCCACACAAACGTACGCGAACGCATACAAACCCCAAATATACTATCAACACAAAAGGGAGATAATACAAACCCCAAATAAACTATCCACACAAACGTACGCGAACGCATACAAACCACAAATATACTATCAACACAGAAGGGAGATAATACAAACCCCAAAAAAACTATCTACACAAACGTACGCGAACGCATACAAACCCCAAATATACTATCAACACAGAAGGGAGATAATACAAAACCCAAATAAACTATCCACACAAACGTACGCGAACGCATACAAACCCCAAATATGCTATCCACACTCGGGAGGAAGAAGAAAAAAAACAACCAAATATACGATCTACACAACGTACGCGAACAAACACACACACACACATACACAAACACACAGAGGGAAGAGTCAAAAACAAACCCCAAATATACTATCAACACAGAAGGGACATAATACAAACCCCAAATAAACTATCCACACAAACGTACGCGAACGCATACAAACCCCAAATATACTATCAACATAGAGTGAAGAAGAAAAAGTTTTTTGAAAGCACCTAAGCCCTCACCTGCAATGACCAACTCTGCCAAACACCTACACCCCACCCCCACTCCCAACACTACAAAACCCATTTAACCCGTTATTTTATGGCATCAGTGTGTGATTTAGGAAACATCAAGACACAAAATGATGGATGAATAGACTGACTATTGTTTACCGACTTGCATGCCTAAAGAGCGTGCGTGAAGGAAAACATCCTTCCATTTCAATTCTAACTAAAACATGATCCAGAGGGATAGAGAGAGGTGAAAGAGCACAATTTCATAAAGTGTGAGTAAAAACAAAACACGCCATCCTTATTATACAATGTCAAGACCAAGAGACACTTACGTTTTCTTTCTGGTCTATTCTCTTTTAGAAGGTAGTATGAAATTTCACATCAGGGCCAACGCATCGGCTCACATTGTCAATTTTTCCATTTCCATGTCTTTACTGGCACAAGTTCTTCATCATCTTCAATTTCTTCTTCTTCTGAATCCCTCTTCTCTGTTTCGTCTTGTTTTTGTTTCTTCTCTTTTCTCGTAGGGCACTCTGAATTCCAGTGTCCTTTCTCCTGGCAACGATATTAGGTATCTTGACTTTTGTCTCTCTTTCTTAGACGAAGCAGGTATTCTGGAGACAAATACCCATTTACCTTTGCAGATATAGCAAACTTCATTAGCACTTACACACTTTCGTATGACTCTCATCAAATCAACGATCAAAAGAGTAAGTATTGTTGCCACTTTCGCATGTGAATTATGCTTTCGTATGACTTTTAGCAAATATTTGACCAGCAGGTCGATCTGTGCTGACTCTTCCATCTTCTTGACCGTTTGAGAGCGGAATGAATACTCTGACGCTAAGACACTCTCCTTATATACAGAGACCTGCTGCGTATGAAACCTAGTCAAATGTAATTTTGCAATAAGATGAAACGATTTCATTGAGGAAGTAAAAGGCAATGATGTACCGTATCGCCTCACACAAAACCTGAAGTGTTAGTTCAAATCCGTGTCAGCGATTTCGAAGACGACATAACTGAGCTTTAATCAATGCTCTCCAATTATGCCACAAAAGCACGAGTCCTGATTCACGCCAAAAGAAATTTCGTTCGGTCCATAAAAAATAGTATCATATCTGAGAAACGCAAAAAGGAACTTCCAGAAAACTGAGAAAGACGGCTTACACCTACAACGTAAATGTATGAGTTCAAGTAGTGCGTAAAACTTAGTCAAATTAAATTTTTATAGTCAAGACGAAACGATCTCTTTTCGAACAAGAAAGCAGACACCTAGCGACAATGGCGATCCGTGTCACACAACACTTTTCAAAATGTATATTATCAGAGGTTTGTTCTAGCGATCTGCACGGTTAAATTAAATGTTGATGTATTTTGCAATAAGACGGATACAATTTCCATGGGATCGCCCATGGTACGAATGTTCGTGCATTAGTTTAATTTTTAAAAATATTTTTTTTATATAAATCGCCTATAGGATAGACCCAGTAAAGCATGGCCATTCTCGTCACTGTCTGAATAGCTACTCAAGTCAATTCGAAGCGAACGCGGTAAGAAAATAAGTATAGCCAATGAAATGGCTTACAACGGGTGATGCATTGTTTTGTTCTAGGACTGTGTGGCATAATAATCCCTATGTTCTTGCGTTGTTACCATTACAGTGCAGACAGACTGAAATGTGAACTTACAAGCCCTCTTTGTGTGTGTTGTACCATTTCCTCTTACCACATCAAAATACTGAGCGTCACAGTATTGGTTCGCGTTTTCAAACTGACCATTTTTTTATATCTCACTTAAACATTTCGACATAAACACTCACACTCACATCGGTAGAGTCAGAACAGACGTGTTACAGTATTGAGGGGCATGTTATCTTTTCGTTTTCAAACTAATAAATTTGGGGCTTGTATGAAGTAAAGAACCGAAAGTACAGTGAAACTCAAGGATGATGACCCAATCTGTCTATCTATTGATGCGTGTATTTACTTAAGAAGAAATATGACCTCTAAAACACAAAGAGATACGGCAAGCATGATTAGATCAAACACAACGATGTTTTCCTTCACGCCCGTGTAATTTAGAGTTTCAATCGTCTTTGAAGACAAACTTGGTCTCCTTTTGTAGGGCTTGAAATAATAAAAGAAACTGAAAAATCTTAAGCACTTTGCTATAGATAATTTCATCAACAGACTGAACAACATAAATACCGTTACAACAATAGAAAGCCTTAAATCTTCTATCAAAAAGAAATGCATGAAAAAAATTAAAGATTAACGGTAACTAACCAATGAAACCGAATTTAACAAAGGCAGTGACATGTGAAGAAATGCCTCTCACTTTGGAAAGGTAGGCGAATGTATTCTGTCATGCACCATCAACTTGAACAAAATTATAAACAGAGAGAAACCTGAATTCAAAATTCAGTTGTTTCTTTTTCTTCAAAATTGTTTCGTTTCTTTTTTCTTTTTTTTTTGGAACAAATCTAAGCACTAATATAGAGTGGAAAAGGGAAAATGCACATACAAGCTTTGATATTTCTGAAAAAATGAGGGGATATTCCTAACGTTCATAGCCACCTATATATGCTTGGATTTGTCTGTGACTTATCCACAAAACAAGATGTACATATTTCTGGTCAAGCTGCAAGTGTGTGCGTGTTTTTGAAAATGGTAAAAATGGGATATACAATTTTCTCGTGACACCTATAAAGTGAAGAGTCTGTGCAAGTGTCAAAAGCCAAAGTCATATAAGTTTTGTATTTTGTACGGCTTGTAAAGATTTCCACTTTAGAAAATGTGAAGTATCACAAGTTATTATCACAAACAGAAGTGGAACATAGGGGCTTGCAAGAAAGAAAATAACCCAGACAGTTGGTGTCATCAAGAGTGCTAGAGACGGTACCGGAACTTGCTTGCTTGCTTACTTGAATTAAAGTGATTTTCGCTCTAATGGAGCATGTATCACTGGTTTAATAACGCACCGCGTGATTTTTAATTACTCCTGGGAAGGAAAGAGAGCCTCATCCCCCCAGGCTTTTATGTACTCACAGACTACTTTTAAATTTAGCCAATCAGGTGTAGGACTAAATAGTCCTTAACAACCTGACTGAAAGGCTTTAAACATGACTGGGAATTCTCTCAAGTTCCCCAAATTTTTGGGGGGAATTTTAAGAAAAATTTGGGGAACTTGAAGCTATGGCGATCGCTTCAAGTTCCCAAAAAAAATTTCAGGGCTACCCCATATCTCGAAAAGAAATAACATTCCATTGCCTATGATATGTTAGTCAGTTAGAAGAAAAAATATAGAAGTGAGTCTATCAGCACATGATTTCTTTATCTTGGTTAGAAAGTGTGACTCTAAGTTGTTCGTTTCCGTCGCTTATCAAAATTTTAAAAATAGTAATGTTCTGTAAAAAGTGAGTGAGTGTTTCTTTTAGGTCTGTGCGGTTTTATTTGGTTTTTTTGTTGGTGATAATATGGATAATGTAAGTTCGGGTACAACGAAATTTAAAGAATTAGGCCCAGAACTCGGTGTGGAGGGAAGAAATATACGCAACAGCAGCGGGAGCAAGAAATGCAGACCTAGCCAGTTAGCACTGAGGCATTCTGCGTTTGACAATGCCTTTGATGTCGTACACGTCGTCTTTTTTGGTGACACGACTTGATTTGAAATAAGTACGGGCTAGCGTTTTGGTGAGTACTTAACATTCATGGCTGTCTTGCTGAGCACCTTTTTCCTCCTTTACCACGCTCGGACAGAAAAATGAGTGTGTGGTGAGAGAATTCCCACTCATGTTTAAAGCCTTTCAGTCAGGTTGTTAAGGACTATTTAGTCCTACACCTGATTGGCTAAATTTAAAAGTAGTCTGTGAGTACATAAAAGCCTGGGGGATGAGGCTCTCTTTCCCTCCCAGGAGTAATTAAAAATCACGCGGTGCGTTATTAAACCAGTGATACATGCTCCATTAGAGCGAAAATCACTTTAATTCAAGTAAGCAAGCAAGTTCGGGTACCGTCTCTAGCACTCTTGATGACACCAACTGTCTGGGTTATTTTCTTTCTTGCAAGCCCCTATGTTCCACTTCTGTTTGTGATAATAACTTGTGATACTTCACATTTTCTAAAGTGGAAATCTTTACAAGCCGTACAAAATACAAAACTTATATGACTTTGGCTTTTGACACTTGCACAGACTCTTCACTTTATAGGTGTCACGAGAAAATTGTATATCCCATTTTTACCATTTTCAAAAACACGCACACACTTGCAGCTTGACCAGAAATATGTACATCTTGTTTTGTGGATAAGTCACAGACAAGTCCAAGCATATATAGGTGGCTATGAACGTTAGGAATATCCCCTCATTTTTTCAGAAATATCAAAGCTTGTATGTGCATTTTCCCTTTTCCACTCTATATTAGTGCTTAGATTTGTTCCAAAAAAAAGAAAAAAGAAACGAAACAATTTTGAAGAAAAAGAAACAACTGAATTTTGAATTCAGGTTTCTCTCTGTTTATAATTTTGTTCAAGTTGATGGCGCATGACAGAGTACATTCGCCTACCTTTCCAAAGTGAGAGGCATTTCTTCACATGTCATTGCCTTTGTTAAATTCGGTTTCATTGGTTAGTTACCGTTAATCTTTAATTTTTTTCATGCATTTCTTTTTGATAGAAGATTTAAGGCTTTCTATTGTTGTAACGGTATTTATGTTGTTCAGTCTGTTGATGAAATTATCTATAGCAAAGTGCTTAAGATTTTTCGGTTTCTTTTATTATTTCAAGCCCTACAAAAGGAGACCAAGTTTGTCTTCAAAGACGATTGAAACTCTAAATTACACGGGTGTGAAGGAAAACATCGTTGTGTTTGATCTAATCATGCTTGCCGTATCTCTTTGTGTTTTAGAGGTCATATTTCTTCTTAAGTAAATACACGCATCAATAGATAGACAGATTGGGTCATCATCCTTGAGTTTCACTGTACTTTCGGTTCTTTACTTCATACAAGCCCCAAATTTATTAGTTTGAAAACGAAAAGATAACATGCCCCTCAATACTGTAACACGTCTGTTCTGACTCTACCGATGTGAGTGTGAGTGTTTATGTCGAAATGTTTAAGTGAGATATAAAAAAAATGGTCAGTTTGAAAACGCGAACCAATACTGTGACGCTCAGTATTTTGATGTGGTAAGAGGAAATGGTACAACACACACAAAGAGGGCTTGTAAGTTCACATTTCAGTCTGTCTGCACTGTAATGGTAACAACGCAAGAACATAGGGATTATTATGCCACACAGTCCTAGAACAAAACAATGCATCACCCGTTGTAAGCCATTTCATTGGCTATACTTATTTTCTTACCGCGTTCGCTTCGAATTGACTTGAGTAGCTATTCAGACAGTGACGAGAATGGCCATGCTTTACTGGGTCTATCCTATAGGCGATTTATATAAAAAAAATATTTTTAAAAATTAAACTAATGCACGAACATTCGTAACATGGGCGATCCCATGGAAATTGTGTCCGTCTTATTGCAAAATACATCAACATTTAATTTAACCGTGCAGATCGCTAGAACAAACCTCTGATAATATACATTTTGAAAAGTGTTGTGTGACACGGATCGCCATTGTCGCTTGGTGTCTGCTTTCTTGTTCGAAAAGAGATCGTTTCGTCTTGACTATAAAAATTTAATTTGACTAAGTTTTACGCACTACTTGAACTCATACATTTACGTTGTAGGTGTAAGCCGTCTTTCTCAGTTTTCTGGAAGTTCCTTTTTGCGTTTCTCAGATATGATACTATTTTTTATGGACCGAACGAAATTTCTTTTGGCGTGAATCAGGACTCGTGCTTTTGTGGCATAATTGGAGAGCATTGATTAAAGCTCAGTTATGTCGTCTTCGAAATCGCTGACACGGATTTGAACTAACACTTCAGGTTTTGTGTGAGGCGATACGGTACATCATTGCCTTTTACTTCCTCAATGAAATCGTTTCATCTTATTGCAAAATTACATTTGACTAGGTTTCATACGCAGCAGGTCCCTGTATATAAGGAGAGTGTCTTAGCGTCAGAGTATTCATTCCGCTCTCAAACGATCAAGAAGATGGAAGAGTCAGCACAGATCGACCTGCTGGTCAAATATTTGCTAAAAGTCATACGAAAGCATAATTCACATGCGAAAGTGGCAACAAAACTTACTCTTTTGATCGTTGATTTGATGAGAGTCATACGAAAGTGTGTAAGTGCTAATGAAGTTTGCTATATCTGCAAAGGTAAATGGGTATTTGTCTCCAGAATACCTGCTTCGTCTAAGAAAGAGAGACAAAAGTCAAGATACCTAATATCGTTGTCAGGAGAAAGGACACTGGAATTCAGAGTGCCCTACGAGAAAAGAGAAGAAACAAAAACAAGACGAAACAGAGAAGAGGGATTCAGAAGAAAAAGAAATTGAAGATGATGAAGAACTTGTGCCAGTAAAGACATGGAAATGGAAAAATTGACAATGTGAGCCGATGCGTTGGCCCTGATGTGAAATTTCATACTACCTTCTAAAAGAGAATAGACCAGAAAGAAAACGTAAGTGTCTCTTGGTCTTGACATTGTATAATAAGGATGGCGTGTTTTGTTTTTACTCACACTTTATGAAATTGTGCTCTTTCACCTCTCTCTATCCCTCTGGATCATGTTTTAGTTAGAATTGAAATGGAAGGATATTTTCCTTCACGCACGCTCTTTAGGCATGCAAGTCGGTAAACAATAGTCAGTCTATTCATCCATCATTTTGTGTCTTGATGTTTCCTAAATCACACACTGATGCCATAAAATAACGGGTTAAATGGGTTTTGTAGTGTTGGGAGTGGGGGTGGGGTGTAGGTGTTTGGCAGAGTTGGTCATTGCAGGTAAGGGCTTAGGTGCTTTCAAAAAACTTTTTCTTCTTCACTCTGTGTTGATAGTATATTTGGGGTTTGTATGCGTTCGCGTACGTTTGTGTGGATAGTTTATTTGGGGTTTGTATTATGTCCCTTCTGTGTTGATAGTATATTTGGGGTTTGTTTTTGCCTCTTCCCTCTGTGTGTGTATGTGTGTGTATGTGTGTTTGTTCGCGTACATTGTGTAGATCGTATATTTGGTTTTTTTTTTTTTTCTTCTTCCTCCCGAGTGTGGATAGCATATTTGGGGTTTGTATGCGTTAGCGACGTTGTGTGAATAGTATATTTGGGGTTTGTATGCGTTCGCGTACGTTTGTGTGGATAGTTTATTTGGGGTTTGTATTATCTCCCTTCTGTGTTGATAGTATATTTGGGGTTTGTTTTCGACTCTTCCCTCTGTGTGTGTGTGTGTGTGTATGTGTGTGTGTGTGTGTTTGTTCGCGTACGTTGTGTAGATCGTATATTTGGTTGTTTTTTCTTCTTCCTCCCGAGTGTGGATAGCATATTTGGGGTTTGTATGCGTTCGCGTACGTTTGTGTGGATAGTTTATTTGGGGTTTGTAATATCTCCCTTCTGTGTTGATAGTATATTTGTGGTTTGTATGCGTTCGCGTACGTTTGTGTGGATAGTTTATTTGGGGTTTGTATTATCTCCCTTCTGTGTTGATAGTATATTTGGGGTTTGTTTTTTCCTCTTCCCTCTGTGTGTGAGTGTGTGTGTGTGTGTGTGTGTGTGTGTGTGTGTGTGTTCGCGTACGTTGTGTAGATCGTATATTTGGTTGTTTTTTCTTCTTCCTCCCGAGTGTGGATAGCATATTTGGGGTTTGTATGCGTTAGCGACGTTGTGTGAATAGTATATTTGGGGTTTGTATGCGTTCGCGTACGTTTGTGTTGATAGTTTATTTGGGGTTTGTATTATCTCCCTTCTGTGTTGATAGTATATTTGTGGTTTGTATGCGTTCGCGTACGTTTGTGTGGATAGTTTGTTTGGCGTTTGTATTATCTCCCTTCTGTGTTGATAGTATATTTGGGGTTTGTTTTTGACTCTTCCCTCTGTGTGTGTGTGTATGTGTGTGTGTGTGTTTGTTCGCGTACGTTGTGTAGATCGTATATTTGGTTGTTTTTTTCTTCTTCCTCCCGAGTGTGGATAGCATATTTGGGGTTTGTATCCGTTCGCGTACGTTTGTGTGGATAGTTTATCTGGGGTTTGTATTATCTCCCTTCTGTGTTGATAGTATATTTGTGGTTTGTATGCGTTCGCGTACGTTTGTGTGGATAGTTTATTTGGGGTTTGTATTATCTCCCTTCTGTGTTGTTAGTATATTTGGGGTTTGTTTTTTCCTCTTCCCTCTGTGTGTGAGTGTGTGTGTGTGTGTGTGTGTGTGTGTGTGTGTTCGCGTACGTTGTGTAGATCGTATATTTGGTTGTTTTTTCTTCTTCCTCCCGATTGTGGATAGCATATTTGGTGTTTGTATGCGTTGGCGACGTTGTGTGAATAGTATATTTGGGGTTTGTATGCGTTCGCGTACGTTTGTGTTGATAGTTTATTTGGGGTTTGTATTATCTCCCTTCTGTGTTGATAGTATATTTGGGGTTTGTTTTTGACTCTTCCCTCTGTGTGTGTGTGTGTATGTGTGTGTGTGTTTGTTCGCGTACGTTGTGTAGATCATATATTTGGTTGTTTTTTTTCTTCTTCCTCCCGAGTGTGGATAGCATATTTGGGGTTTGTATGCGTTCGCGTACGTTTGTGTGGATAGTTTATTTGGGGTTTGTATTATCTCCCTTCTGTGTTGATAGTATATTTGGGGTTTGTATGCGTTCGCGTACGTTTGTGTGGATAGTTTATTTGGGGTTTGTATTATCTCCCTTCTGTGTTGATAGCATATTTGGGGTTTGTATGCGTTCGCGTACGTTTGTGTGGATAGTTTATTTGGGGTTTGTATTATCTTCCTTCTGTGTTGATAGTATATTTGGGGTTTGTTTTTTCCTCTTCCCTCTGTGTGTGAGTGTGTGTGTGTGTGTGTGTGTGTGTGTGTGTGTGTGTGTGTGTGTGTGTGTTCGCGTACGTTGTGTAGATCGTATATTTGGTTGTTTTTTCTTCTTCCTCCCGAGTGTGGATAGCATATTTGGTGTTTGTATGCGTTGGCGACGTTGTGTGAATAGTATATTTGGGGTTTGTATGCGTTCGCGTACGTTTGTGTTGATAGTTTATTTGGGGTTTGTATTATCTCCCTTCTGTGTTGATAGTATATTTGGGGTTTGTTTTTGACTCTTCCCTCTGTGTGTGTGTGTATGTGTGTGTGTGTTTGTTCGCGTACGTTGTGTAGATCATATATTTGGTTGTTTTTTTTCTTCTTCCTCCCGAGTGTGGATAGCATATTTGGGGTTTGTATGCGTTCGCGTACGTTTGTGTGGATAGTTTATTTGGGGTTTGTATTATCTCCCTTCTGTGTTGATAGTATATTTGGGGTTTGTATGCGTTCGCGTACGTTTGTGTGGATAGTTTATTTGGGGTTTGTATTATCTCCCTTCTGTGTTGATAGTATATTTGGGGTTTGTATGCGTTCGCGTACGTTTGTGTGGATAGTTTATTTGGGGTTTGTATTATCTCCCTTCTGTGTTGATAGTATATTTGGGGTTTGCTTTTCCTCTTCCCTCTGTGTGTGAGTGTGTGTGTGTGTGTGTGTGTTTGTGTGTGTGTTCGCGTACGTTGTGTAGATCGTATATTTGGTTGTTTTTTCTTCTTCCTCCCGAGGGTGGATATCATATTTGGGGTTTGTATGCGTTAGCGACGTTGTGTGAATAGTATATTTGGGGTTTGTAAGCAGCAGGGGGGGGGCGAATCCGACATTTTGTCCAATCGTTATTTTGCTTAATTATTACTTTCTGCACTCAGCGGATCCGGTGTAGTCAGCGCTGGTAAAAAAAAAAAACGACGACGTCGTTGGGGAATCGTCCAATCGTCATTTGGTTTAATTAACACCTTCTGCGCGCCGATCCCCAGCGTCGTCAGCGTCCGGTAAGCACATCGACGACCGCGTCGATGTCATCGCCCCCTCTGCTGCTAAGAAGTTATTTACAATGAAAATTATTTACAACTAACCGAATATTTGGTCAAGTCCGATACGATGTCGTGTCCGAGGATCATGTAAATTTATCGTTACAAATCCATGTGGGGTCGACTGAGCATGACTAAAAAAGTTTCGAAAACCATTAAAGTCCATGTCACCGCCGCACCATGTCTGCCAAATATTTCGTAGCGTGTGTGTATCAACGCCGTTGAATACAGCAAGAATATTACAGTTATCTCTGATTACTTTTGGAATCTGAGTATACCGTTGAGTGACATATATCACGTCAGTGTTTTTATGCCTGCCTCTGGAAAATATCCTAGCTGGGTTTTTTTGATTGTCTAACATAACATCATCGTACACGACTAGATTGTTAACGTCGCCATCAATATCATCAATACCCGGTGCATCATTGATATCTGTAATAAACTCAATAACATTTTTTTTAGCGATCGCTGATGCATTCTCGTTGAAATCTTTCAACACCTCGTAGCATCGTTGATCATCTACGCTAGGAGCAACCAAATACAACTTATCCCACTTCATCCATCTCATTATTACATTGAGTAACAATTGCGTCTTGCCGGATCCAGATGGTCCGATGATAATCATCCGGATCGAGTTTGGTAACGCTGCAACATGCTTAACTGGTTCTCTTGTTTTAGTCGCTGAAAAGTCAATTATATTCATGTCTCTATACATAAATTATGGATCTATATTGTGTAAAGTGTAGAGTGCGTACTGGAACAAATGATATGACAACCGTTACAACAAGAAATAACAGATCGGCGCTTACTGGCAAGTGTGCACAATGCGGTATAAAGAAATTTAGATTTATTTCTATTAGACCCGGAGATGTTTTAAAAAAAAGCGAGGAGGTGATATTGCAGCCAAGTTATCAAAACTCCCCGGAACCCCGTGGGCAAAGTATCCAGGAGAAAAACACCTCCCAGGATATAGCTACTGTGGCCCCGGAACACGATTAGATATCAGACTCGATGATCAAAATCAACCCAAACCCGGTGAGTACCCAATAAATGCTATCGATAAGGCGTGTCATGCTCATGATGTTGCTTACAAAAGTAGCGATCTGCAACAGCGTCATATCGCGGACGTAAAATTAATTCACGCGTTAAATGCTATTCCTGATAAATCCGTCAAAGAAAAATTGGCTTCATGGTGGGTAAAATCGGCTATGAAAGGTAAATTAATGATGGGCGCTGGTAATTAATAACAACATGGATTCCATCTATTATTCTCCGAGAGGATACTGGAAGGGGAAGGCCGCAATTGGTAAGCTTGCAAGCGCTGCAAAGGTAACAAAGGCCACTGCGGCTAATTGGTTATCCAAACAGGCTATATGGCAAATTTATCTACCACCGCCTAAACAAATCAACTTCTCGCGCTTTGATGTCAGCGTACCTAATGAAGTTCATCAGGCTGATATACTATTTTTGCCGCATGACAACGGTTACAAATACGCGCTAACCGTAGTTGATGTTGCGAGTCGATACAAACAAGCGGAGCCGTTAAAAACAAAGTCAGCAACTGAAGTAGCCGCTGCGTTTGAAAGAATTTATCGAAGAGGTCCTCTGCGCTGGCCAAATCTATTACAAGTTGATCCCGGTAGTGAATTTCGCGGCGCTGTTTTATCAACGCTGAAACATCATAGCGTCGCAGTACGACGAGGTCATACTGCGCTACATCGTGATCAGGCAATTGTTGAACGATTCAATCGGACTCTTGCTGAACGGTTATTTGGATATCAGTACGCAAAATAATTCATCCAAGAAAAACGATCTCGTGAATGGGTCAAAAGGTTGCCAGGCGTAATTGCAGCGTTAAATAACGAGATTACCCGAGCAATCAACATGAAGCCCAGCGACGCGATTAAATACGAGTATATACCCGGAAGATCAAAAATAGATAGCGTTTCCAAGCCGATTTTCGGCGATGTTACCGTGAGATATCTGTATGAACCAGGAGAGCTTGAAGGCGGTAAAAAAAGGGCTACTGATCCTATTTGGAGTGTTACCACACATAACATATCAACGATAACACGATCAACTGGTAGACCACCGATCTACAGACTGGATTCAACTGCTCCTCAGCGCGGATTTACACGCGAGCAACTACAAGTGATACCTGACGATACTCAATTACCCCCGCGTGGTCTTAACTAGCGCCGTTGCGTCTATTGCACTCAAGACAGGTCAACCTCACATTGTTTTTGACATGACCGAGACTGTTATCGATCCTGTCCACGGTAAATTGGCGAGCGTCTTTATCCGAATAACGCCAACTCATTATACAATTGCAACTCGCGCAGTGATTATTCTGTTGTTGTCGTAACGCAATTATTAATTCGGCATCAATATCAAAACGCCGCTGTTTTTTTTTATCCTGTTGGCGGTAACCCGAGAGTTTTCTATCAATGACGCTTGCATCGATGACTCCGTCAGTGACCCCGTCACCGGCTTCGTCAGTGACTCCGTCAATAACAATTCTTCGAAGCTGATTTATCCTCCGTACTCTGGACACTGCAAGATAGACTAGATTGGACCATTCGATGCGATTATCAACTATCCAAACAATTGTGTCCGTGATGGTTAGTCCCTGCGAGGAATGTATTGTTGTTGCGTATCCTAGCGTCCACGGGGATTTATTAGCACGTAGCGCGTCCTCGACGACGCTGATATCAACGAGCACAATATCATTCAGCACGAGAATTTGTTTTTTTGTCCCTGACGCTGTCAGGCCTGGAATTTCAACTTCAATGTTCTGCCGCCGTGTATCCGCGGGTCTATAACATAACGGCACTGGACGCGTTGGAAACTTTTCCTTATGCAACGCAAACAACTTCCGCTGAAGTGTGTCCCTGACTATCTTTCTACTCGCTACAATCAAATCGTTTGGTCTCCATGTTTCCCAGAATTCATTTAACGGCGTTTCCGGAATCACCTCGCGGATTATTTCACATTGAATTCTATCCGGCTGTAATCTGATTAATTTTTTAACCCCGCGCAGTTGTTCATCAAGTGCCCGGTAATCAGTATCGGTTTCTTCATAATAGTCCACGAACCCGCTCAACCAATCATGTGGACCCTCGCCGACAAATGGTGGTGGTTGGCCATGGTCGCCACACATGATCACCGCTGTATTCGCGCGCAGCAACCAATCAAGAAACATTTGTAAAACGTCTAACGAAACAGTACATATCTCATCCCAGATGATAACTTCAGGAATAAATTTTTCACCCATTCGATCAGGAGTCCACTCGCCACCGCTGTATCGAAAAAAGCTGTGATAAGTAACGGCGTCAACATTTCGTTGTTTTATCTCTCGCGCTAGTCTATGGGTCGGTGTAAGCACGATTATACTTGCCCGCGTTCGAAATAATTCAATTGCCCGAGTCGTCTTTCCTGACCCGCCACAGCCGCTTAAATAAACCGTCTTGTGTCTACAAATTGGATCAGAACACGATGGTGCATTAGACCATTCTGACAATTTATCACCGCGTAGGTAATTGTTCTCAACGGTGACATCTGCTGACGGGGAATAATCGCGTCGTATTTCATTTTTAATTCTCCATGTACCCCAACTCTCGTCCGGACTAGTAAACTCGGCTACGTTTTCCTTATACGCTACGTCAACATAAAACGAATCAACGGCTACTCTAACCGCGGTGTCGGGGAATCTATTTATCATCGAGAATAAATTGATAGCGGCGTAACCCAGCATAGACGCCCTCAAATGCGGGTATGCCGGGCTGTCTCCGTCGCTGTAGGTAACAACTGTACCCAACCTTGTTCCATTGGACAAGAAAGCTGTTTCGCAGTTCACGTATCTATTTTTCGCCACTGCGTCCTTGATTACGAAATCATATTCTGCGTCATCTATAATCAGCCGTGAGCAATATCGTTTGTAATCGCAGTTTTTTCCACCTTGTGTGAACTTACCGATTATTCTTCTACCGAGATCTTTTGCCTCGCGGTTTCGTTGGTTGAATATCCTCCTGGACCATTCGATGATATATTCCTCGTCGGCATCGATGTGTTTTTTGGACTCGTCAATTATGCTATCTAGACGCTCCGGTTCTGGTAACCAGACTTCAGTCTGCGCTCGGTATGATATAATCGCGTCACTGACAATCAACGATACAAGCATGCTACAATCAATCATGTACCGTAGCAGCGCTATTGGCAACCACTTCTTTTCAGCCATGTGTCTACCGATCCAAATATAGCAACAGCGATGAAGTCCTGCCGCGAACTCAAATGATACTATGCGAGCGAATCCGGTTAAATCAAAATCAGGCAGTGGTCCATTAATAGCAACACGAGTCATTTCATGTCTGGGGTGTCCAAATCGTTTGAAATACTCAGCGGCGGATCCATACCCGAGAAAACTCGCTGGATAACAGGCAACCATATCAACGGAAATCATAGCGTCGCGGTTGTATTCAGTGTTCCATAGTCCACCGTGATAGTATTCCAAACAACTGGATTGTACATCCGGTAGAAATTCCTTGCGCGTTGGACTCCACGCATTTTTCCTCGCTGCAACATGAGCCGCAACCGATGGAATCGTAAAACAATTTGTTAGCAGTTGTTCATCATGCTCTTCAAATTCTATGGCGGTTTTTTTCATCCTGTTGTGAAACGCTTCAGTGCGATATAATTCGCCGTTTGGTCTTACAAACTGATCAAAGGTATCAGCGCTGCGAAGTAACCACACTGATACAGGGTCGTTTTTACACAAATAAGCGATAGCATCAAATAGTTTCCTCTCCGCGAGAAACCCGTTCTCTTCCAGGAATTCCCCCGGGATATACTTTACCGTTCTATCCCGTGGAAACACTGTGATCGCGGGCGTCCACGCGTGTTCGTTATGATCAATAATTTTGATTGGGGATCCATTTGATTTGTACTTTGATTCGTATAATACTTCACCGGTTATCGTTGTAACGGTTATTGGAAATCTCAACGACGTTTCTAATCTCGCTATGTCGCTGATGGTTGCTCCACGCTCGCGCACTGTCTCCTCCCACCGGTTGATTTTGCTACGTCGTAAATCAGTCAACTTGTTTCCTCGACACGCATTTGTAAAATGCTCTGTTACTCGTTCTGCTACACAATTTATCCCCGTTGACTGTTTCATCGGTTTCAGTTTTCCGATATCAGGTTTCTTATTTAACGGGTATATTCCATAAACAACTGCTGTTTCAGGATACGCTCGTTCATAGTATGGTCTGTCAATTCCGGTTAACAACCCCGGCTTGGAGTCGCGGCTAACAATGACTGTTTTCTTTTCGCTGAGAACTGGTTCAAATTTATCACGTATGATCCAATCACCTGATTCCACCCGGACAATGAATTTTACTCTGAAGAAATACCTTTTACCGTCAAGTTGTGATATTATCGTTGCTGCGCGGTTGTCGTTCATGGTAGCATCAACAACGCCATCAATTCGAAATGTTGACCAACTATGAGATGCACCATCACGCTTGAATTCATCGATACAATCGCGTATTTTACTCAACAGGGTTCTATCGTTTATTAACGCTTTTGGTGTGTCCTTGAGGACTCTATCGAAATTGAACTTAATATTTTTCCAGGGCTTAATTGCTGCTAATCTCTCGAACTCATCCATATAATTAAAACAAGTATTTAAATGAAAGAATATAGTATAATAAATCACTGTAAATGGTTGATGATTGGGTCGACAACCCCGTGCAATAAATCATGTAGAGGTGAATTCTGCGGATATCATTTACAAAGCGTTCGTAATGGTTCTCTTGGCCCCCTCCCGTGCTTGGTTTGCCACGTCGGTGTAAGAGGAAAATCGCAGTTGTGTATTAATTGTGGCGGAAAGCGATACAGGGAACTAAAATGCTATTATGACAAGCGAATTAAAAACGCCGTCATTGACCCCACCGCTGACTTCGTCATCAAAACCCCCCAAGACTACGTTGAAAGATTTATAATTAAACCAAATAATAAATTAGACAAATAGTATTATTATATAAATGGACCAAGAATTTCAGCCGCATCCTGTGCTCGTCAATTACGAGGCATCTCGCGACGGCATTGTTAGAAACCGCAAACTGAAGAAGCCGGTTGGTACCGTAAGTAATCAGGGGTATCTGATGTTTGGTGCCGGAAAGAAGAAGTACCATGTTCATAGGGCGGTATTTGAAGCATTCAACGGATTAATCGAAAATGGACTTGTGATTGATCATATTAATAATAATAAGACCGATAATTCTCTTATAAACTTGCAAGCTGTTTCGCAGAGTCAAAATACCAAAAAAGGCCAAACCGGTAAATACCCAAAGAAAGCAAAACCCGTAAAGTCATTTGATACAACAACTCACGAGGAAAAAATATTTCAGTCGATGAATGAAGCCAGTAGATACTTTGACATTTGTATCGCCTCAATACGAAAAGTAGCAGAACGAGTATATCAAACAGCAATCTCAAAAAAGACCGGGCATAGAATTCGATTTTCATATGTAGATACGAAGTCACCGGCGCCTATGGCGCTGACGAAGTCGCCATGACAATAAATTGTCCATTCCGGAAGAAAACAAAGTATTCAGTATTGTTGAACACCTCGGGATTGATACACGGGGTTTCATTTTTTTTTATTTAAAAACAAGATGTTCTATAAGAATAATGAATATCGAAGACATCAATAATATATTAGCCGAGATTTCAAAATTAAAAAATCAAGGAATTGAATTATCTGATGGTCTCGACAGTGAAAAAATATTATCCGATTATGAGATTATTAACGAACAATCGAAACGGGGGCGTTTTACCCTGGCCCGCGAGTACTTTTTTATAAAACGATTGCAACATACGATTAATGAAAACTTGTACCACAATGACGCAAATGCATTCATTGGACTATTTACTGCCGTTAAATAATACGAAAAAAACTTGGACGTGTTTATGAACGACGCCGGGAGATTTCTAGTAAGATCAAAAACATTAGAAGGATTATAGACGAAAACTCCGGCGAGAAATTAGAAATTGCTTCGCAATTGCAATAATGGTAGGCGAATCACTTACTACTCGGCTAGCCAGAGAGCGGCTAGCAGCGCTTAAAAAGTTCATACCGTTACGAGACAGGGTCCGAGAACAACTTCAAACGCAGCAACAAATGCAAACTGATTTTGCCGTTGGAAGCGAACAACTCTTTGCCCCGGTAACTAAAGCGACCAAAGATGTTACGGCGGCAACTGTACCCGTCCTCGATGCGCTTGAAAAGATAGCGGCTCAGACCGAACAAACAAAAAGGTCTTTAGAAACACTAGCGGCTGCTGCAACACGGAGGCCACCACCACTCGCTATAACCGAACCACAAGAACCTTATGTTACAATGGCCGACGAGGAAGAACTAGGCGCCACCGCAAGAGAACCAGAAGAAGAAATACCGGAAGAAGAAATACCGGAAGAAGAAATACCAGAAGAAGAAAAAGAGAGGAATATACCCCGTAATGTACTTAAGAAGAGCACAATAGATCAAATTAGAGACCTCAGGGACAGGAGGGAAGAATTAATTGATTTTACTGCCTCCAATTTTGCTAAGAGCATACGAGATAAGGAGCATATCAATAGCGGTTACAAGAAAAGTATAAAGTCGTTAAAGGATTGGACAAGAATAGTGTATTTAGCGAGTAAACACGAGAATGCATTACTACGTGGTGATGGCCCCGATTACGACGCATTCCACAATAAAGTAAAAAGTAGAATACCAAAAAAAGGAAAAGGATACTCTGTTGGTAAAGAATCCTACGGCGTTACCTGTCCTAACAGTGTTCTCAGTGATATATCACGGCTAGAGGTACTAATCGGAGGAAAACGAGCCGGAAATAACTCTCCGGAAATAATCAATGAGGCCGCTGATATTTGCAAGCGGTTATTTACGGGTGGTATCATGGACGTTAGTGCGTATCGAACGCTCATAGACGAACTCGTGGATGATTAAAAAAATTATAAAATTATAAAATTATAAAATTATAAAATTATTATCGTTTTTGACTGTTTTTGGCCATTTTTTGCCATTTTTTGACTGTTTTTAACCGTTTTTTGGCCATTTTTGGCCATTTTTTGGTCGTTTTTGACCGTTTTTCGAGGGCAAAAACCCCAGGAAATCATTTAGAGAAAATCGATGTTTTTGCTGAAAAATCGAAAAAAAATGACTATAGGCAACAAAAAACGACCAAAAATGACTAGAAATCAGGAAAAAACCGGAAAAAAACCGGATTTTTATCGAGGGCAAAAACCCCAGGAAATTTTGATAAAATTTATTCCGGTTTTCCACACGGCGGTGGGAAAGGGGAAAGGGGTGATCACAATCACTGGTGATCACAATCACTAATTGAAAAACCGGTGTTTTTATAATAAAGATGATCATACACTACAACCACGATAAACCAGTACTCGTCTACGTGGTAAACTCGCGATTGCCTGTTTACCGCGCGTACTATGGAGATGGTCTCGGTAGCACCATTGCGGGGTTATTTACAAGAATGGCCCCAAAAGTAGCGCCGTTAGCCAAACAATTAGGAATGAAGGCTATTGATGTTATTCGTGATAAGGGTATTAGTGCTATTGGATATGTTGCCGGAAAGGCGCTTTCAGCCGCGCGGGATAAACTAATGTCATTGGTGAGAAAAAGAAAACAGAAACCACCGGTGATGCCATCAACGACAGTGATGCCTGCAAATGTCAGTAAAGTAATAAATAACGCCGTGGAAGAAAAACATGAGTCGTTGGCGACGACTCCGCCAATGGCGACTTCGCCATCCGCCGATGCGGCAACCAACGCGCTCATGAACGCGATAGCGGGAAGTGGTCTACGACGAAAACGACGTTGATGGATTTCAATTGAAAACATCAACATGAATAATAATAAAATGTTTGCGCGAACCGCTGATCCCGCGTTTGGTATGGATGCCCCAGTGCGCAGGGATGATTCTGTCCGCGATTATCAATATTATTCTTATTATGCAGCGCAACCTGACCTACGATCGCGAATTGAACTTCAAGTCCAAGATACCAGTAAATACTTTCTGCCGTGTGAAGCGTTTATCGAAATTGAGGGAGAACTCGTGACAAATGCCGCCGATAATGCACCATACGCAGATGACCATCGTGTTCGAGTTGGCTTCGTTAACAACGGTATCATGGCGTTATTTGAGAGCGCCAGATATCTTATTGACGGGCGAGAAATTGAATCAATAGAACGCGAGGTTGATGTTGCAACGACGATAATTGGGTTAGCGAGATACTCGGATGATTATACAAGATCGGCGGGCCCATCTATGATGTTTGCGAAGGACACCGCTAATAGCGCTGATCATCTTCAGTACATCAACGTGCTGGCGAAAAAAGATATCGCAGGTGATCAGGCTGAAGCAGCCAATCCAGACCGCAGAGCAAAACCGGACGCTGATTTCACTGTTACAAAAAGTCTTAACGATAATTACAATATGGGATTCGCAGCACGAGTAGGAATGTTGCAAGGACCACGCCGAAAGTTTTCATGCGCGATTCCACTCCATCACATATTTGGATTCTGCAGAAATGTTAGAAAAGTCATCTATGGGGCTAAGCATACAATTGCCCTGACGCGAAGGGGCGATGATAACAATGCAATATGGCATGCTGCTGGCGTCGCTGCCGGTAAAGTCATTTTAACTAAAATGGCATTGTGGATGCCGGTGCTGACTCCATCAGTTACCACGGAAGCACGATTGTTAGCATTTATGGAACAGGGAGGAAAATCGTTGTTGAGTTGGCTAGCGGTAACAACTGATGCTAAAGAGGATAACGTCGCCGATACGTTTACATGGCACCTAGCATCAAAACAGGGTGTTTCAGCCCCGCGTCATATATTCATAGCGCTACAGAATAGGGAACGATTGGTCAGTCAAGAACGCAGCCATATGATATTTGATCAATTAGGAGTCAGGGATGTTTCGCTGAGAATAAACGGACAACAGGAACCATCCGAGGATATACAGCTTAATTACGGCGACAACCATATCGCACGTGTGTATCATCGATTGCTGTCGTATATGGGTCGTGATCAAAACGTCGACACTGGTTTGCAAATATCACAACTTGATTTTAAAAACCTGTATCCGATTTATTATTTTTCGCTGGAACATCTTGATTTAACGAGACAATCCGTCGTTGATATACACTTCCGAGCTCATATAGCCCCGGGTAATGTTAATTATAGAGCGGTTGCTGTCATTCTCAGCGATAAATCAATGCTGCTAGAAGGTGTTGGTGGACGAATGAGAATCGTTGATGCGCCAGTGGAAAACATGTAATTGAAAACACAAACGCGTTTACAATAAAATGTCGTATAGTGTCGTCAGTGTAGAGTTGACTGATGGTCAAGTCAAGAAATTACGATCAAAGTCGGCTAAACAATGCGGAACCACAATAACGCTGAAGCCGTCGCAGATGGCGGGTGGTAATCATAAGATATCGTTGACGGCGCGTCAAATAAAACATTTCAATGATGCGATGAAGAATAAAAAGGGTGTTCAGGTAGATTTCTCGGCCGCAGCAATTAAAAACATGGAAAAGACCGGTGGGATATTTCCGCTGTTAGCTGCGATTCCGGCATTGATTGCCGCGGCCGCACCAGCAGTGGCTAAGGCGGCGGCGTTGGGGGCCGTTGGTACCGCGGTGGGAATGGCATTAAAGAAGGCAACCGGGAAAGGCTATAAAAAAAAACGATCCGTGGCCGGAAAGGGTCTAAGACTACCGGGAACCCCGTATTCATGGTACTCGGGAAAGGGTCTAAGACTACCGGGGACCGTTTATTGACTCGGGAGTCAATGACTCCTGAGTCAATGACTCCCATGTCTAATTTTGATTTAATAGACGCCGCAAACGCGCTAGCGATAAAAAACTTCAGAGGTGTTTTTATGAGGGATCAATTACCGGCGGCACCAAGGAATATTGAAACCGGCATAATTAACCTTGATGGGTCCTCCGGAGCGGGAACTCATTGGGTTGCATACGCGATTGATCCGCGTGCAATCGTCTATTTTGATTCATACGGGTTAGCCCCGCCAAACGAGTTCATGCGGTATATCCGGGCGTGTTCAGCCCGGGCGTTTTATTCCACGTTGCCAACACAGCGATTAAGTGACCCACCGATATGTGGCCGTGAGGCATTGAACGTACTCGCGGCGATTTCATCATCGCGAAAACCACCTCATGTAGTTGTAAACGAATACACTAGTGGGGTCGTAGAGACCCGGCGGGTTAATTAGAAACGCCGTTTTTTTTTACAATAACGATGATTGATATTTGGGGACGACCGGTTTCGGCGCTGAAGGAATCCACGGAAACGCTCGCCACCGATGACATAAAAAAACTAATCGAGGATGAAATCGCCGATACGTTGAATTTAACCAGTGTTGACCCAGGTGAAATAGTCGTATTTCAAGACCGCCAGGGTAAATTGAAATCCAGTAATGTGTCGCTGGATGATGTTTTAACACGACAGCGTGATGCCGCCGAGGACACTATCGCGTTGTATACCGGCGACGGACGACTCAAACCGGGTGAACATATATCGGCGGTAACATTAGTCAAAGACGGTTTTATAAGGTTGGATAGATCGGTGACCGAACTCGACGCGCAGGTGAAAAAATCTGCCACCGAGGTGAAAAAATCTATCACCGATATACAGCTCACTACCGCTAGTTTTTTCGGGACCCCGACGGTAACCGAACCGAATATTACAACAATAAGGAATACTATTTTGGATTTTGCAACGCTGTCGGGTCAATTTTACACGTTGCGAAAAAATGTTAACAGGATCGATGACAACTTTGATAAATTCTTTGGTAAAAAAAATACCAATCTGGATGAGATTACAACAACTATAAATGATATCACTGCGTATGGACAGGAAATAAAAACAATCAAAACTGATGTTGCAACAAACAAAAGGAGTGTAGACGCGCATGAACGGGAAATAGAAATAATCGGCGCTAATGTTGCAACGATCATAAATAATGTAGACTCGCATGGACGGAAAATAGAAACAATCAAAACTGATATTGTAGCGAACAAAAGGAATATAGACGCGCATACACAGGACATAATGACAATCAGAGCTGATATTGAAGCGAACAAAAAGGGTGTAGACGTGTATAGAGGGGAAATAGGAACGATCAAAACTGATGTTGCAACGAGCAAAAGAAATATAGACGTGTATGGACAGGAAATAAAAACAATCAAAACTGATGTTGCATCGAACAAAAGGAATATAGACGCGCATACAGGGAAAATAGAAACAATCGAACTTGATGTTGCAGCGAACAAAAGAAATATAGACGCGCATACAGGGGAAATAGAAACGATCAAAACTGATATTGTAGCGAATAAAAAAGGTATAGACGTGCATGAACAGAGAATAGGAACGATCAAAACTGATATTGTGGCGAACAAGAATAATATAGACGCGCATGAATGGAGAATAGAAACAGTCAAAACTGATGTTGCAGCGAACAAAAAAGATGTGGACGCGCATACACGGGAAATAGATACACTCATTACTAAGGTTGCAGCGAACAAAAAAGATGTGGACGCGCATACACGGGAAATAGATACACTCATTACTAAGGTTGCAGCGAACAAAAAAGATGTGGACGCGCATACACGGGAAATAGATACACTCATTACTAAGGTTGCAGCGAACAAAAAAAATGTGGACGCGCATATACAGGAAATAGATATACTCATTACTAGGGTTGCAGCGAACAAGAATAATATAGACGCGAATTTGCGGAGAATAGAAATAATCGGAACTGATGTTGAAGCGATTAAAGACGGACTACCGAGAGTAGCAGAGCAATTCGAAAAAATAAAAATTCCTCATGAGAACATCATCAACACAGTATACACAATTCGGCATGGATCATTCGATTGGACTCCTACACAGAATACAGTAAATACTACCGTAACTGTTAAGGGCATTTATCGATTGACACTGGTTTCAATGATGCAGTTTAATATATTATCGTCGAGTTCATCCGGGTTTAACAATACAATATCAACAATTATAGACAAGAACGCAACTGAACAGTTTACAATTTATGCCGTTGATGGAAATTTAGCCCGGGCAAACATCACATGGTATGTGGAATTTGTAGCGAATCTAAGTAATTAAAAACACTAGCTCTTTTAGAATAAAATGACCACCAGGGTAATTGAATCAGAGGTATCACCGACGTCACATCAATATCGATTCGATACCGCAAAAGAATTCTCCGCGAACTTAAAAACGCTTTCCGAACAATACCGTGCAAAAATAAAAAAATACCGTCGTAAAATAACCGCCATCGACGCGGTCGTGTACTCGGTGTCGGGTATAGTAGCTGGCACCGGTGTTATTTTATCCACGGTGACCACGATAGCCCCGATCGCTGTTCCAATCGCTGTCTCCGCGATGACAACAGTTGCTGGAGTCGCCAACGCAATCACTAGAAAGATATCATCGTGTTTTCAGAAAAAACTCAACGAGTATACAGTAAAACATCAAATAGTATCCGACGCATACTCGAAATTATCCGGGTTGATCTCATTATCGATTGATAATTTGTTCGTATCCGATGTTGAATTCTCCACGATGGTCCAGTTGTATAGCTCCGCGATGTCAAAAATCGAGGATTTTTAACTGGAAGCCGGAACCACCTGGTTGCTGAAATTAGACACTAAAGACAACGAATAATAATAATGTCGCTGAACCCCGAAGGGTTTCAGTTGCTTCAACGGATCGCGGAGAACACCACTCCGGTACAAACAAATATGATATCGATAACGTCAACGAAACCCGAATTCAGTGTGAACTTCCCGTCGCCGGTTCCAGTGAAGGAAATAGCGCTGGCAAAATTGCGAATATACCACAGTTGGCCTAATATTCGAGCGAACGCATTTAACGGACAACAACCTATTAACTCGCTGGTTTTTGCACGGACAAATAAACCCGATGGGACCCCAAACTGGGAGGTGGTTACAATACCAACTGGGTCATACCAAATAGAGCAAATCAATAAAGAATTTCAACGCAGGATAAAATCGATCACAGGAAAAGAATCAAAAATCGCTATTACGGTTCATGAACCGACGTTATCGTCGACGATTGAAATAAGCACACCGGGGTATATGGTTGATATTTATAACAGTTCAATAAGAACCATACTAGGATGGCCTAAGAATCCACCCGCGGACGCCCCCCCATCAACTATCCTCAGATACGATAACGGAGATGGTGGTAGGCATATTGCTCCATACAACGTAAATATTGCATCGGTGATAGCAATCAATCTAGTATGTGATGTTATCGAAGGGAGTTACCAGGTGGATACCAAGCAATCAAATCAGGCTCAACAGGGATATATCCTTTATTCATTTTCACCAACAGCCCCTCCGGGATTTTTAATCGTTGAGAGTCCGATTAATCCGGTCTATATGCGATGCCATGATCGGTTTTTAACGAGAATTAATTTTAGAATTACCGATCAGTCAAATAACCTAATTGATCTGCAAGAGGAGGAGTTAGTGATCACTCTGTTTGTAAGATCATAGCAGCAGGGGGGGCGATGACATCGACGCGGTCGTCGATGTGTTTACCGGACGCTGACGACGCTGGGGATCGGCGCGCAGAAGGTATTAATTAAACCAAATGACGTCCGGACAATTGTCGATTTGACCCCTCGACGATGACAACGACGACGACGTCGTTTTTTTTTTTTACCAGGCGCTGACGACACCGGATCCGCTGAGTGCAGAAAGTACTAATTAAGCCAAATGACGTTTGGACAAAATGTCGGATTCGCCCCCCCTGCTGCTTTGTATGCGTTCGCGTACGTTTGTGTTGATAGTTTATTTGGGGTTTGTGTTATCTCCCTTCTGTATTGATAGTATATTTGGGGTTTGTTTTTTCCTCTTCCCTCTGTGTGTGTGTGTGTGTGTGTGTGTGTGTGTGTGTGTGTGCGTATGTCTGCGCGCGTACGTTGTGTGTGTGTGTGTGTGTGTGTGTGTGTGTGTGTGTGTGCGTGTATTGGTCTCTTTTTGTCCCTATAAAAACTCACTCTATCCCTATCAGATACACTCTACCTACCTACCTGCAGTAGCGTGTATTCAGGTCAGCCACTTGCAACACTGTTGACATTTATCCCCTAGTGTTCAGTACAGTGACGTCACTGACGCTGGAAATTTTGAGACTATAAATATCGACTTGGGGATTTCCACATTTTGTAGCTATACATATATACTAGAATTCATAAACAGGAATGTCACTCAAGCTGAGGCTATAAAAAGATAGTGGGATTTTCCAAAGGAAAAACCCACAAGTTGGAGCTATAAATAGATAGTGGGATTTCATAGGAATTTCAGCTGATTATAGATACATAGGTATTTATTCACGATCGTCACAGAAGTTGATATTGTAAGTAGTTACTAATTTTATCCATTTTAGTCTAAACCATTGTAACTTAATTTTCGGGGATATGTTTATTTTCCTTTAAATTCTGGGACAATTTCGTCATTTTAGCGTTACTTTTAGTCACATCCATTTTGTCGTTGAGCATTTCCTTGATTATAGCTATTTATAGCATCATTACAATTATGCAAATTTTTGAACACCCCAGCAAGATTTCAGGTCTTGGTAATGCTTTATATATAAATCTCACGCTTGTACTAGTGTATGTATGTTTCTGTCTCTATTGTGTTTGACCCTCTACCATCATTGTCCCTAGACAATCCCACCATGTTCAATTCCCCTTGACGCTATACAGACCCACCATGTTCAATTTCCATATGTTCAATTCCCCTTGTCCCTAGACAGACCCAAACTCTATGTTAAATTCCCATTGTCCCTAAAGTGGCCCAGCGTTTTTCTCCATGTTAAATTTCCATTGTCCCTAAAGTGGCCCAGCGGTGTTTTTAATGCTAAGTCCCATTGTCCCTAATGTGGCCCACTTAACTACTGGGGGGTGTCAGTCAGTTACGGCCGGGAAGTTAGTTGCGTAGTCTGAAGCTAAAGCTAATATTTACTAAGCGTTTTGAACAGTCTTGTGACTTGTTTTCAGCTTCATTTGCATGATTAAACTTGTGGGAACAGACACACACACACACACACACACACACACACACACACATATATATATATATATATTCATTCTAAATTGTATCTTCTTGGAATGAATTGATGTGCATATTAATAGTTGTAAAGTGTTCATACTTAAAAGGAAACCTCTTTGCAAAAGTGAGGAACTACAATGTAAATGTAGTGAGGAAATATTTCTGTTTTGATCCTTCTCGTGCACCATACTTTTTTTGCCTCGCAAACTTCCTGGTTGACTCGGGACGTATTTGGATAATTGATCAAAAAGTAAAGGTATGTGTTTAATTTTTAAGATACATGTCATGTCAGTATCAATAGACGACAAGCAACATAGCTGTGTGAATAACTGTATTCCTTCAATCAAACTGTATCAGAAGTATTACTCGTGCTATACACTAGAACGTCTATGTTCGAATTTCTGTGTCAAGAGTTTGTAAATCAACCGGCCTACACTTATTATAATACGGATACAAGTTTAACATAGACATGACGTCTCATTCAGATTATAATGTAACAGAGACCGCCAGAATAAAATAAAAAGAAAATTAATCATATTTATTTGTAGAGACGACCTTTTTGACTCCTGTATCCCAGCACACATTACATTCATCACAAAGATTACTGCGCTAGATCACTCTAAACCGTAATACACCAGGAAATTAAAAAAAAAAAAAAAATGAGTAGAATTTCAACACAAAACATGGGCATATGACTCTGGCAAAGTCACTTCATTAACAATAACAGTGTATAGGGTAAAGTGAAGGAAATTAGCCCAGGGTTAATATAGCCTGTGGGATAATAGTACAACCCTAAATCCGATGGAAATCAGGCCCATTGTCAGACCGGACAAAGGGAAGAGAGTACATTACTTTTATGAGATAAAAAAATTCAAACATTTGATGGATAAAAAAGAGAAAAACCCTGCTAAATTATTTTACTGCATTATTGTTTTTAATACAGAAAGATCTACAGACTTTATGGGAAGACAGGGATCCATATAGCACACACACACACTTTTGAAAAACAGGGTGTCATTTCTGGGTCTCTAACCAGCCATATGTGCTGGGATGGGGCCTGGGAGTGTCAACAATCACTCTAAAGAATGCATTCCTCCCTCACCACGTGACATGCTTAGGCCTAGTGGTGTTTTTCATCCGTATAGGTTAGCAGTATCTCTTTAAATTCCATCTCCTCCACACTCAAGATCTAGACCACCATCAACATCACCAGCTATCTCCCCAGAGAGGCATGATGTTATACAAGCAGCACAAGCTATCATTACAACAGCTCCAGAGCCTGAAAAAGAACAAATCAACACAACAATAACACTAGAACCTGAAAATATGCAGCACAACACCAACAGAACCAGAAAAAATGACAGACAACACAAAAACAACTCAGGAACTGAAAAAATGACAGAAATAACACAGACACCCAACACTTCACCCAAAAGAAATAGGCATAAAAGGAAAGCAAGCACACCACAGGTTAATCAAGCCAAAAAAAATGATCACAACAACAAGAATCCAAACAAGACTCACCCAATACCAAAATCATCAAAGGAACTACCCATCACACCACCAGCTCCACAGAGCCTGCAACTATCAGAAGACAAAACAACAACATTAACAATGACAGCTACAGCACCACCAAAACCATTACCAACCAATACCCCAACCGGTACACCAACACCAATGACCCAAACTCAGCCTCAAGGAAAGCAAAACTAAAAAGAAAAACGTATCTTTTCAACACCCCCAACAAGCCCCGCCTCAAAAAGCAGAAGGAAAAAACCCAACTAACTCGGAACAACAAAAAAATCCCCAAAACAAACCTGAAGCAGTAGTATCTAATGAAATAAACAACAACCACAACAACAATGACAACAAAACAAACAACAACTCTAACAACAATGCTGCCACTAAATGACAAGTATAAACACTCCCTACTCATAACTGTTATTACTTTAGACCATTTTAACCCCTTTTTGGAAAAAATGGAAGAAAAAATCAGACTAAACATGTTATCTCTCATTCGTAATGGTATAAATAATACTAAAGCCTGGGAGTGTCAACAAACTTCCTGGTTGACTCGGGATGCGTTTGGACTAGTGATATAAACATAAAGGTATGTGTTTTAATTTTTAAGATCCATGTCATGTCAGAAGCAGTAGATGACAAGCAACATAACTGTATGAATAAGTGTATTCCTTCAATCAAATTGTATCAGAATTATAACTCGTGCTATACACTAGAACGTCTATGTTCGAATTTCTATGTCACGAGCTTGTAAATGAATAGGCCTACAGCCATTATAATACAGATACAAGTTTAACATAGACATTACGTCACATTCTCATGATAATGTAACAGAGACCGCCAGAATAAAATAAAATGGTTCAAGCGCTATAAGAAAATTAGTCATATTTATTTGTACAGACTTGATCTTTTGAGTCCTGAATCCCAGCACACATGACATTCATCATACAGAATACTGCACTAGATCACTCTAAAGAATGCATTCCTCCCTCACCACGTGACATGCTTAGGCCTAGTGGTGTTTTTCATCCGTATATGTTAGCAGTCCCTCCTCGCCCTAAAAATTGAATATAGAAAAATTTTCTCCCTACAAAAGACCTGGCAGACAGCCATTTCATGCAGAAAGAAATAGCTCATAAGTTGTTTGCTAGCTTGTTCGTGTGGGGTTGGGGTGTACGGGGTGGGTACTCTTTTCCGGCAACCCCGAACTTTCAACTCCTGTGCAAATTTTTCTTTCTGTGTGTATTTTAACCTGTAGTCAATTCATTTTATATAAACATGGTAACCTAAATCAATAATTCCTTGTGTTGCCTAGATATATAATGGTGGATACTGACTGGGGGGTTACCATTTATTCCTTTATGTGTTTAAAAACATCGATTTGGCTTAGACGCTAATGTGTGACTTACCACTTTAATTCAAATTGTCTTCTTGAAATTGAGTTTCAATTGTCTTACTTTTGGTCGATTGCTTGTGGAACATTGTTTATTTATTTATTTATTTATTTATTTATTTATTTATAGTAGTGTTCTTAATTAGACTGTAGTCTTGGGATTGTGGAACTTAATGATTCTGGTGTCAGTTGTTTTTACATATACTATAAATAAAGTATGACGGTCGATGGACAAATGAAAATATAGCATTTAACAATGGGAATTAATTGTAGCATGGATGATGGCACACAGTGGCATACTAAGGGGAGTGCGAAGGGGGAGGTCTGCCTCGGGTGACAGCTAACAGGGTGTACCATCAGTGCAGAGTTGAAATACCAGTACATTGCCATCTGTAGGGTTTCTGATTACCTGATTCAGATATGTCCGAATAGTGCAACCGCAGTTATCGGTTTTGATGAGGAAATATATTTTCTTTTCTTTTTAATACTATAATTTTCAAATCGATGCACTCCCCGCCCCACCCTTAGTGCACTCGTTAACTGTACTGTTTAAAAATTTGGTTGCAAATATTATATATTTTTGTCTGTGTTTAAATTTTTTGTTGGGTGCCAAAGGAATGAAATCTCAGTTTAACTATGAAAGACAGGACTAGGACTAGTCAATTATTTCATTATTATTTCTTGTATTCTTGTGGCCTAGTGGTTAGAGCATTAGCTTCAGATGCAGGAGGTCATGGGTTCGTTCACCAGCTGAGTCATACCAAAAACTTATAAAAATAGTACTAACAGCTGCCTCGCTTAGCACTCAGCATTAAGAAGTTAGTGTTAGGACTGCTTGGCCTGGTGTCAGGATAATGTGACTGGGTGGGACATCATGCTACATGTCTACAGAAATTGTAGCAATATGACTGAAAAATTGTTAAAGCTGCATTAAAAATCCAAATCACACACACACACACACACACACACACACACACACTCTTGTATTCTTGTTGTAAGATTAAGTCTGCAGACACTTTTTCTTGGCCTTTGATATTATTAGAGAGATATATTTGTTTGGATTATTCAATGGAAGTACAAAATGCTCATTTTATTTTAATATTATTCTGGAACTATTATGAATTATACAAAGGAGTTCTGGACAAAGCCATTGTTACACAACAGGATTGTTGGCGGACAAGTACTTTCGAGGATCTGGGGTAAATTTAGAACATTTGATTCTTTGGGATTTGTACAGAACTTTTTAAGGATTATTTTGGATTCAATTCATAATATTGTAAGAACCTGTTAAATTTAAATTTTATAGCTTTGATAATTCAATTGTTATTAAGTTTTACAAATTTGATTGTTTTGCTTGTTTCTATTACTACGTTTATGACCAATATCTTTAGTAACACTAGTATTACTGCCAGTCTTTGGAAGATATCCAGTTTTATTGAGGGGATTCTTTTATTTAATTATCATTCATTGGAATTACTGTGCTCTAGAACTGATTTAATGCATTTGATATTTAACAGCTGTTAGGGAATCACTGTGATTTCATTTATAATACATTTTTGGGATTATATCATAATGATTCATTAGTAATATTGATACATTACAGAAAAATCATTCTGAATACCACTGGGACTTATTCATATTCCTCAAAATGTTCGTAATCAATAGAATGTTTAAGACTTGATATACCTTTTAGGATTTCATTCACCATACTTCTTCCTTCATTTTAGGTAAATACATTATATTTTTTATTTAAAAAAACTTGCTGGTTTTCGCTCTTATTTATATATATCTATATATAAATGTATTATAATTTGCCCATATCTTGCTACGATGGTCCAGAGAGGGGGGTGTCGATCTTTGGATATTTGCATATTTAATTAATAATAATCAATTTTTAGAATGTTATAATACGTTTAAGAAACAACACCAACACAACAAAACATTAAATACATTAAAGTATGTGGGCCTTGCACCCAAGAAATTTTATTGCAACTTTGTATTATTGATTATATAAACACTGTATAAATGTACGGATTTTTTATGACTTGTCTTTAATGCAATGTATTATAGTTGTCCCTGTATGACAATGATGCTGACCAATCTCCCAACTGGGTGTGAAAAGCCTTCATCCTGAAAAGCTGTTTTGCTGCTTCTCCTGGACAGGTGGTCATATTTATATGGTATTTTACCAAATTAGTAAAGGTGCATGTCACTGGTTGGGAATGAAAATGATCTCCAACTTGATGACACAGTGACCATCAAAAAAAGGAAATCAAATGTTCAAGATTTCACTCAAATACTTGCAATATGTAATTGGTACTGAATAATAATGATAATAATAATAATAATAATAATAATAATAATAATAATACACACTCATAGGGAAATATTATATATGTATTATTTGTTAACCAAAATCAAAACAACATCAATGTCCCTAGTCAGGTACACAGTGGACTTGATTTTCAACAAGGTCAAGTCCAAAATACAATTGTACATAATATACAATCATGGAGAAAACAAGACCAAAACAAACCACAACAAATTAAACATACATAACACCATTAAATGCTGAAAATTTATTTAACTAAATTAAACACAGAGCATTCTAGCATAGGGCTTTTTATTTATACAATAATTGCAGATTTGCTGTCAAATGCAACCATTGTTACCAAAAACAGAAGAAAAGTATAATGCAGAACAGAATTGACCAAACATTTGTCAGAAAGCATTCATTTATCGAAACCCTGCAATGTTGGTACAGACGATTTTGCTATCAGATAAGACTGCATTTAGTAATATAAAAAAATATGTACAAGTGACATCTAAAAATGTACTGTTCAAATTTTGACCTAATTTGACAGAAAGTATTTGGCACGATGGCCATTCAAATTTATAAAAATGATGCCTCTAAAAAGTGGCACCTTTTGAAAATAAGAACAATAAGCTTGACAACAGGGTTCAATCAAATTTGACAAAAGGTCTTACAAATTGCACAAATGATGTTGTCTACCTACGATGAAATATGATTTTAATGTTGTAAAAATAGAAGAAACAATTTATTCTCAAAAACTAAATCGACAAGAATTTGACAGAAACCATCTTGGCATGGAGGCATTTAAGTTTACACAAATGATGCCAATCAGCCATGATGCCAATCAGCCATTTAGTATTGCATTTGTTGCTAACATGAGAAAACCTGAAACTGACTTTTCTCAAAATCCTATAAACATAATTATCTTAAACTTGACAAAAAGCAATCTGGTATGGAGACATTTCACATTTTCACATTATAATATGACACAAGATATGGCAGCTGCACTGTTATTACAAACATTAGAAAAGACATTGCAAAAAAAATGTTTTGAAAACTACTGAATGGAATTTGGTCAATATAAAAAACTGAACAAACTGTGGACAATATAAAAAGCCTTCTTTCATGGGTGTCTCAGGTTTTATAAATTATGCTGTTATCTAATATGACTGATGTTATTAAAAATAGAAGCACTTTAAATGTAAGCATCATAGCAACAATAATTTCCTGTACATGTGCCCTTGGAATTGGTAGATGATGGATGTCAGCCAGATGAGTGATTTCAGCCCCAGCTGGGCCTCTTCTTTAGAAATTAGAGTGAATTGTGCAGTTGCTTATCCAGAAACAGGTGCTGATGTTTGGGAAATTGGAATTATCATTATTATATTTACTTAGGAGTTGAGAATTATAAACATTATATTCACTTTTGGAGTTCACATGGATTAAATGTTAAAAAATAATTAATAAAGATGTTATACTCAATGACAAGAAAATGCAAACATTCTGTCCAGTGTACATGTAGATTAACTAATTTTTTGTTTCCTAACTACTTTCCAGGACTGAATCCAGTTATTCTATAATAGACATATGGGAATTACTTTTTGTTCTAAAAAGGAAAGATGTCTTGGGTCATTTTCATCCTGACTGTACTTCACACTGGAATAGTTTCAGGTAAGATGCTGTTGCTGAAAGGTCAATCTGTGTATGCTTAAAAGTTAGTGCTTTGATTTTTCTTTTTCTAATTTTTAAGAAAAAATATAAACAATTGCCCAATTTAAAGAGCTAAGAAAATTTGATTATTTACAAATACTAACCTTGACAATTAGAACATGTACTTTGACCAAACATTGTGGATGGTCTTTCTTTTGCATGATATAGCTCAAAATGTGTTAAGAGTGCCATTAAATGCCAGAAAGCAAAACAGGTCAAGGACACAGTCCAACAGTGCCATTAAAACCAACAAAGCAAAACAGGCCCAGGACACAGTTCAACAATGCCATTAAAACCAACAAAGCAAAACAGGTCCAGGACACAGTCCAACAGTGCCATTAAAACCAACAAAGCAAAACAGGTCCAGGACACAGTCCAACAGAGCCATTAAAAGCCAGAAAGCAAAATAAGTCCAGGACACAGTCCAACAGTGCCATTAAAACCAAACAAGCAAAACAGGTCCAGGACACAGTCCAACAGAGCCAATAAAGGCCAGAAAGCAAAACAAGTCCAGGACACAGTCCAACAGTGCCATTAAAACTAAACAAGCAAAACAGGTCCAGGACACAGTCCAACAGTGCCATTAAAACCAACAAATCAAAATAGGTCCAGGACACAATTCAGCAATGCCATTAAAATCAACAAAGCAAAATAGGTTCAGGACACAGTTCAACAGTGCCATTAAAAGCCAGAAAGCAAAACAGGTCCATGACAGAGTTCAGCAATGCCATTAAAATCAACAAAGCAAAACAGGTCCAGGACACAGTCCAACAATGCCATTAAAATCAACAAAGCAAAACAGGTCCAGGACACAGTCCAACAATGCCATTAAAACCCACAGAGTATAAAAGGTCCATTACACAGTCCAACAATGCCATTAAAACCCACAAAGTATAAAAGGTCCATGACACAGTTCAACAATGACATTAAAACCCACAAAGTATAAAAGGTCCATGACACAGTTCAACAATGCCATTAAAACCCACAAAGTATAAAAGGTCCATGATACAGTTCAACAATGACATTAAAACCCACAAAGTATAAAAGGTCCATGACACAGTCCAACAATGACATTAAAACCCACAAAGTATAAAAGGTCCATGACACAGTTCAACAATGCCATTAAAACCCACAAAGTATAAAAGGTCCATGACACAGTTCAACAATGCCATTAAAACCCACAAAGTATAAAAGGTCCATGACACAGTTCAACAATGCCATTAAAACCCACAAAGTATAAAAGGTCCATGACACAGTCCAACAATGCCATTAAAACCAACAAAGTATAAAAGGTCCATGACACAGTCCAACAATGCCATTAAAACCCACAAAGTATAAAAGGTCCATGACACAGTCCAACAATGCCATTAAAACCCACAACGTATAAAAGGTCCATGACACAGTCCAACAATGCCATTAATACCAACAAAGTATAAAAGGTCCATGACACAGTCCAACAATGCCATTAAACCCACAAAGTATAAAAGGTCCATGACACAGTCCAACAATGCCATTAAACCCACAAAGTATAAAAGGTCCATGACACAGTCCAACAATGCCATTAAAACCAACAAAGCAAAACAGGTCCAGGTCATAGTCTAATACAAATTATGATTTTAGAAAATCAAGGCTTGAATAATTTTCACAAAGCTTGATTGCTCACATTTGATTGCCCAGTGGTGACAAGTGATTGCCCCAAAATACTCTAACTGTAATTACCATTCTGATTTTTATCACTTGCATTGCATAGAGATTTCAAGCAATTAATAAAACAAAGAGAAACTTGCTCTGGTCTGCAGTGAATAGTCTCAAAATATCTTCTAATGTGAAATAATTACTCAAATGTATTTGGATTAATTTGAAGTTTGATTTGCACAATTGATACTTTGTCAAAGTGAAAGAACTTAAAAGAGTATAATAACAATAAAAATAAAATCTTAATTTACTAAACTAACCTTGCATGAGGCCCTCTATTATATTTTCATTTTGAAGTACAAGTAAAAAATATATATTCACAGTTATTGACAATTTCATAAAAAGGACAAATTGAAATTTGTCATAGTGGTAACAAGGGTGATGAAAGGACAAATAAATCAATTGAATATTCAGTTTAAATATTATATAAACTGACATGTTTTAGATTATATATATATATATATATATATATATATATATATATATATATATATATATATATATATATATATATATATATATATATATATATATATATATGCTTTGTTTGTTGACCTTTGTCTGTAATTGAGGGTTGAGGTCTACCTGACTAATCTTATGTCTGTCTTGTTAGTATGCTATAAATATTTTGTTTACTTGGGTTTGAGTTCTAGACCCAGCCTTGATATATGACCTTAAAAGATTCTGGAAATAAATTTGTTTATCGTTTGCAGTAATTTTCCATTGGTCTTTTGGGTCCAAGTTCACTGTCTTATATCTCCTAAAACCCATCATGGATTTTCTACATTCCTTTGATGAATCATTATGAAGCTATGGCAATTTATTCCATGAAATGATTGTTCCAACATTTTAGTTTGGGTCACAAAAGAATCTGAATTTGTGCTTGGTTTTGATTTAGGTTATATTTTATTTGTCTATAATTCCCAAGCCCTGTAATAGATCTTCTTCATACTTGGGCTGAATGAATATAAACCTAAGACAATTCATTCGGCTTAATCATTGTTTCAATAGTAAAAAGCAATGTCAGGAAAGAAAATGATGTACACATGATTTGAAGGGGCATGTCTTATGGTTGGCTGGTTTTAAACATATTTTAGCACAATTTTGGATATGCCATGCAGTGGAATGAAAGGCATATGCTGTGTCTAAGGACTCACTGAAGCACAAGGTATTGAACCTGCTTGACCCTTTCACAGAGCTATGCTTGTTTTGATGTTGAGGTACTATATATTTTCAGTACAGCAGTCGAAAAGACAAGATGATAATATGCTATAGAAAACATCTTTTATGACACTACTGTGTGTATACTCCAGTTCTATGAAATTGCTAGGGAGAACACTGAAATAATATTCCTCCATATAGGAAAACAGATACACAATAGTTTGAGTTCCTCCATTATGAGAAAACAGATACACAATAGTTTGAGTTCCTCCATTTTGGGCAAACAGATACACAATAGTTTGAGTTCCTCCATTATGAGAAAACAAATACACAATAGTTTGAGTTCCTCAATTATGAGAAAACAGATGCACAATAGTTTGAAATCTGGTATAAAACAGATTCAGCAACAATATGTCAAGTGATCTGGACAAAGAAACTGTTCTGAATCAGTGCAGTTTGGTTGCACTTTCTCATCATGAAGGTGGCAAAGCTCTCACTTTTTGTCATTGCAGATGTCTTTCACGGTCTAGATGAGGAGTCAAAAGAATATAAAGAAACTAATTTCCTGGTTCAAAAAGAAAACTGCCACCTTTTGCTACAAGAGCATGTGTACAGAATATCATGGCTCAAAGCATGGCTGTTACCTAGAGCTGAGAAGCAAACATTTCAAAAGGGTACATGCTCTTGTCATTTTAAGTTAGCAGGGTTTCAGATTTCAAAAGGGTACATAATCTCATGGCTCAAATCATGGCTGTTACCTAGAGCTTAGAAGTAAATATTTCAAAAGGGTACATACTCTCATCAGTTTAAGTTAGAAGGGAAGATGTGGCAGACTTCATGTGGCAAACTTTGAAGGATATTTACTTTCCTTGCTTTTACTTAGTCTGGTACTGTACGGCCTGCTGAATAATGTCCTTGCCATGGAGATCCACCCTCAGCAGTTTTCAGCAAAATGTTGAGTTGAGTTATGTGAGGTTGTGTTGTACTGGTGAGAAACATAAAATTACAGAGACTTTTGATTGACAGGATAAATAGACCGTGGATAGTTATACTGAAATTAATAATAATAATAATAATAATAATAATAGCAATGATGATGATGATGATAAAATTAGTCTTAGTTTTCAGAGGGTAACCAAATAATTTACAAAACTAACTTCCCATGAAGCCCACTATCATATACTAAATTATTGCACAGTTATTTACAATTTCATTTTAAAACAATTGAACGATTGGTCATTCTGGAATCAAGGGTAATGAAAGGGCAAATAAAGCAGCCAAAGCAGCCATACAGACACTGTCCCCAATTGAAGATTCTCGTGTACTGTTTTCAAATAGTATATAAACTGACATGTTTTAAATTGTTATTTATATTTAATTAGTATTGTGTGATTGACATTTGTCAGTGATTGAGGGTAGAAGTTTTACATCACTACTTTCAGGGTTAATTGTCTTGTTAGTAAGATATAAATAAATTGTTTAATTGGGTTGAGTTCTAGACCCAACCTTGATTATGATCTTAGAAGATTCTAGATAAGAATTTGTTTATGTTGTGGGGTAATTTTCCATTAAGAGTTTTGAGATTTTCCAGAAAAGATTATTGTGACATGGGTCTAGTGGAATGTATATAAGTTTGATATCAACAAGATTATTCATTCCTCCTTTATTTTCAGTCAGCAGATGTATATAATGTTGTGTTTGATTTAACTTGAGAGGAATCATTGATTTAAATTATGATTATTATTTATTAGCATTACAAAGTGCTTATTGCCTGTTTAGATAAAAAAAACACTATCTTGGGTTTATTGTAAATTCATTCAAAGACATTCTGGATCATATCATTGTGATACATCAAGACTATGGGTATATCTACACATGCAAGACCATTGGTACATCAGCACACTCAAGACTTGGAATTCAGTTGGAATATTCAATACTTTTGGACATGTGTTAGAACTTTTGGGATTTAATTCACAATACTGTATGTTCCAATTAAAAATTTTTTCTTATAATTAAGAGAATATATGGAATGAAAACTTATCCAAACTATTGTGTATTTGGCAAAATATCTGAAATGAAAACTTCATGAACAAGCTTTGGATCATCAAACACATCAAACAATGGAACTGAACTTCCTCGGATAGAATAAATTGCAGAGTTGAAGTGGTTGAAGTGGTGTTCACACACAAGACCCACATGCCTGACTCGTGTATGGCTCCTCTCTAGTAAACCTTGACCCAAGTTCATATCATGTGCCACTATCACCTGACAATGAAACACAATCTTTTTAAATGTATCAACATCAAAACTACAGTAACTTTCATAATTGTAATGATTCAATGAAAATAAAAATAATAATAATTATAAAAATTATAACCATCTTTGATCCAGTTGTTACTGCATTTCACTTCAAGGCGAAAAGTGCACATCATTAGTTGAATTACCATAACAAAATTGTAAAGTAAAACATGTGCAATAAATGGCATAGACACAGTGATGTCATTACAGCATTCTGATAGCCTTACTTATAGTAGATTCCTTGTGTAAGGAAAATGGCATGGATATGAATAAAGGCAAAACTAAAGGGTTAATGATTATTATTTAACAAAAGAGACTGAAATCGATAAACAACAGTTTGAATTTTAAGTTGAATGAATCTTGTATACAAATGGTTACCCAAGACAAAATCCTTTTGGTGGTGCTTGACAACAATTCACAATGGAATAATCATAATAGAGTCATAAGGTATAAAGTTAGTTGATGTTTGTGGCTATTTAGCAGGATAAGGCCATATCTATTTATTAAACATAAGTAATTTATTACACAAGCTGTATTCAGCCATACCTAGACTATTGTAATGTTATCCTGTTCCCAATCATCTTTGCAAAACACTTCAATGATATTTGCAAAACACTTCAGACAATGATATTTGCAAAACACTTCAGACAATGATATTTGCAAAACACTTCAGATGATACTGATGATTTGGCTTTCCAAATAGAGGGCTTCAACTTTGAAACAAAAGACAGAGAATCCATGGGGGTGGGGGTATTCTTCTCTATGTAGACAGTTCCATTAGTTATAACAGACGTGTTCATCTAGAGACTACTGGGGTAGAGAGTATCTGGATCAAAGTAACCCTTGCTCAATCGAAGCCAATACTCTTATGTTTGGTTTACAGGCCACCTAGTTCCACAGCTGATTGGATTGATAGATTTTAAGTACAAATTCAAAAAGCATTATTAAAGCAAGATTTAGAAATTATCATATTAGGTGATTTTAACATTGACTACATGAAAACTCCACCATTAGCATGGATAAGTAGCTTTGAAACTTACAACTTTACTCAGTTAATTAACACCCCAACTAGAGTAATGGATAAAAGTGTTACTATCATTGATCATGTCTATACTAATAAACCTGAAAACATAAGTGAAATTAAGGTGCCAGTGTATGCAATGAGTGACCACTACCCAGTCTGTATAACTAGACATGTTCCTAAATCATCTAAAAATGGCCAACACATTGAAATACAATACAGGGACTTTAAACAGTTTGATGAGGAAATGTTCTTAAATGATTTAGTTTGCAAACCCTTCCAATCAGTCTGCAATATAGCTGATGTCAACACTGCCTTAGACAAATGGTATCAGATGTTCAATGCAGCCTTAGACAAGCATGCCCCAATTAAAACAAAAAGGGTTAAACACCAAATTACACCCAAGTGGATTACCATTGAGATCAATGAGGCTAGGCACCTAAGAGATGATTTCCACAAGAGAAAAGACATGAAAAGCTATAGAAAGTGGAGGAATAAAACTAAGCACCTGATAGATAAGTCAAAAGAGAACTACTATAAACAGGCTATTGATGAAAGTAAGAGTACCAAAACATTGTGGAAGCATCTAAAAGAGCTGAACCCACCCAAGAACAGCTGTCTTCCCCCTAGACTTAAGCAAAATGATGATATAGCAACATCTATATAAGACATTGTGGAAATGTTCAACAATTTCTTCATAAGCATCTCCAGTAAGAGTATTCAGAACCATACTAACATCCCAATTGAACTTGATGCTCTTCTATTATCTATAAGAGGTAAAATTCCTGATGATAATTATTTTTCAATAGCTAATGTTAGTGAAGCTGATGTTTTTGATATCCTAATTAAGATGAATATTAATAAATCCTCTGGATTGAATGGCATTGGTCCATGAATTCTTAAAATTGCTGCACCAGTAATAACAAAGTCAATAACGCATGTCATAAATTTAAGTATAATGAGTGGTAATTTTCCAGAAACATTGAAATGTGCAAAGGTTACACCTATCTTTAAGAAAGGAGAAAAGGAAGATCCCGGAAATTACAGACCAATATCAATTCTACCTGTATTGTCAAAACTATTTGAAAAGCATATAGCCATTCAGGTCTATAAATTTTTTGAAACATACTCTCTATTTCATAGAGTGCAATCAGGATTTAGAAAGTACCACTTGTGCGAAACAGAACTTACCAAATTAATTGATCTTTGGCTGAAGGAAATGAATAATGGACATATGACTGGGATTGTTTTCCTTGACTTCAAGAAAGCCTTTGATCTTGTTGATCATGAAATTCTGCTGCAAAAGTTGAACTGTTACAGGTTTGATAATCCTTCTTTAAACTGGTTTAGATCATACCTAAACCAAAGGTCTCAACAAGTAAGCATTGGCAATATTAGCTCTCAGACTCACACTATTCATTCAGGAGTCCCTCAAGGCTCTGTTTTGGGCCCTCTCCTCTCCTTATCTATATCAATGATCTACCATTAAATAATGAATCCACAAATACATATTTGTTTGCAGATGATGCAACCTTATATACATCTAGTTCTGATACTGAAGTTATCCAAATGAGATTAAACTCAGACCTTATTAGAGTCCAAAACTGGGCAAAACAAAATTGGATGGTAATTAATGAAGGTAAAACAAAATGTATGATTTTGGGGACATCACAAAATCTACACAAGTCAGGGAACCCAAAACTATCTCTTGCAATAAATAATCATCCATTAGAAAACGTCAAACATGAAAGGCTTGTAAGTGTGTCTGTAGATAATAATTTATTATGGAATGACCATATTGATAAGCTTTGTAAAACACTGTCACCCAAAATTGCCCTTCTCAGCAGAATCAAGAAATATTTAGCTATGGAAACTCGCAATCTATACTACAAGTCATATATTCTTCCAACAATGGATTATTGTTCTAATGTATGGGGAAACTGTGCTAAATCTGAGCTTGACAGGATTTACAAACTTCAGAAACAAGCAGCATGTGTAATTTTAGATGCATCTGTTGATCATCCCTCAAAAAGCATTATTTACAGAACTCATATGGTTCACAATATATGACAGTATAGATTTTCACAAGGCAGTTCTTTTATATAAATGTCTACATGGAACTGCACCAGAGTATCTTCAGGACTTACTCAGGCCTTTTTCAACACAATACCAGTTGAGATCAATACCATATGGAAACCTAGTACCAAAACAAAGAACAGAGCAATTTAAAAAGAGTTTTAAATACTCTGGTACAGTTCTGTGGAATAAGCTTCCACTACATGTAAAATCTGCTGAAAATATTAGAGTATTTAAGAAAAGATATCATGAGCATGTATGTGTTTCTAATAGATAATGGAATTTAGTATTTTAATACTAAACATGTTAAAATAAACACTAATTATTGCCATCTTCATATAATGTGCATTGTTATACTCTCCTTAAGAGGGCCTAAAGGGAGAATAGTCCTTGACTAATGAGTCACCCTCTATAAATAAAGCATTATTATTATTATTATTATTATTATTATTATAATGATATTTGCAAAACACTTCAGACAATGATATTTGCAAAACACTTCAGACAATGATATTTGCAAAACACTTCAGACAATGATATTTGCAAAACACTTCAGGCAATGATATTTGTAAAACACTTCAGACAATGATATTTGTAAAACACTTCAGACAATGATATTTGCAAAACACTTCAGACAATGATATTTACAAACACTTCAGACAACGATATTTGCAAATGATTCCACATGCTAAAGAGAGCTTGCAGACTCATTACTGATGATGTTGAAAAACATCCAAAATGAAATGAATGATATGAAAATATTAATGATAAGTGAATGATTATTGTTTAGAAAGTTGAAAGTTTTTAATATTCTTTCCCACTAATCTGGAACGGAATCCTAACCAAATTACAGAAAGCACAAACACAAAATAAGTATTTTAATTACACTCTAATTAAATGGATAAACAATTGAACCTGTTTTTCTTGATAAATAAATTCCACTGTGTTGTCTCACTACTTTTGTACTGTACATTCTCAATGTATCAGACTAGAGAAGTTTTGTTCATTTTGTTCATATTTAAATTTAGTTTTTAGTAATGACTTTTTTCCTGGTATAAACTTGTATACATTTGTTTTTCTTAATACAGTATATTTAAATTGCATTGTTTGTTAATTAGCCTTTTTAAATCTTTTATTTAATTATATTCTATTGTGTTGTAACATTTTATGTTGGACTTAACCTTGTCCAAAATCAAGTTCATTTTTTACTTGACCTGAATTATTGATTTTTTTATTCTACAGACATCTGGTGCTAAAATATTCTGTATGTGTATGGTTTTAATATTAGGATAATTATTAATAGAAATACATTTATTTGGATCTGGCTCATGGTTATGGGAATTCCTGTACAATTTACCTGGCATAACTGACATATTCCAGGTTTTTCATAACAATTTTAGTAACATACCTTCTAATTATAACTAACATTTTCTCCTGTCGACATTCAGAACCTTCCAGAATGAAAATTTCCATTATGTAATAGTTGTTTTCATAATATTATTTGTGACATCTGTTCAAGTAGAAGACTATATAATCTTGTTACTGGAAAGATTATTCATTTGTACTTTAACATCCGAGCAGAATCAAGTTATCATTGTTGTGTACATTATTCGATTTGGAATTATTCAAATTATTTCTTCTCTGTACATGAAAAAGAGCTCTGATAACAATTTTAGAAATAGAAACATGAATTTACAGTGTGTTCCAACAAAAGACTTTTGGCACATTAACACTTTACTTGCCATCACAGCTTTAATTATTAGGACTTGTGTCTGTAATTTTAGGATTATTTGGGATATAATTCAGAATACTACAAGTTCTTTTTTTACATTATTACATTATATTTTAGGGAAATAAATTATTTGCTGAAATTTACAAAGCTTGTTGTTTCTCACTGTTTTCTATTGCTTATTTGAATACCACAGACTCGTGACAGAAAATTGGGTGCTTGTCCTTGGGATATGAATTTCTCTAAAATATTTCAGAAAAATTTGTTTTTGAAGTTTAGATTCAACTTGTTTTGGAATTTTCTAAATCCTATATATTATTGCACATTTTAGAAATCTCTATTGAACCCACCAAGCTTTTATAATGTCTTTTGAGGTGGAGAATTTTATTACAAATCCTACCTAGGAACAGCTAAACTCCTTAAAAAAGGGTGAATTGCACCAGAATGCTAGAAACTATGATCTATCTGAGGCAAAGGTTTCTGTAATGAAGCAAGAAATAAAAAATATTTTTCTCCAGTATTGAGTGGAAAATAATTTTTTTGGATAAAATGCTTCGGGTGATTAAGTCAGTTTCAGACTCTAACATTACAGTAAAGGAATTGAAAGAAGAAAAACATTCAATTAGAGAAAATGGAGACAGAGGAGAGAGACAAATGCAATTGGAGAATGCGAAAGTAAAGAGAAAATGCTGTTATAGAGAGAAGAAAGAGAGAGAAAGAGAAGGTAGTCTAATGCAAATGCAAAAAGTTAAAGAGGAGAGGGAAATAAGATGCATAAAGAAAGAGAACAGGAAGAAAGGGAATTTCAATTAGATTAATACAATTAGAGCTGGCAAGTAAAAACATATTCCACAAAATTTTAGGTTAGTACTCACTTTTAAGAAAAAAGTAGATAATTATCCTCATTTTGAAAATGTCGAAGTGACATGATAGTGGGCATGGCTAAACTGTTGAGCCAAATTGAGATCAAGTAATTTATTATAACTGAAAGAATTACATTACATTACTGGATATACAGTAAACCCTTGTGTAAGTTCTGACTTAGTGATCTGTAAATAAATTATTGTTGTAATAATAATAATGAGTGATTCTGTGCTCATAGAACTAATTTAGCTTGACAGCGACTGGATACAACAAAAGACGTATCTTCCAGAACATGATTATGTCAAGCGACAGCGGCAATTATGCCAGGTTGGTCATGTGGAATTTCAAAGAGCACAGAACAGTTATTTAAACCAGTCACAAAAGCCACTAAAGATCTTCTTCCATCATTGGAACAAATGGCTAAATTAACCGAACAAACAGCTAAATCAACTGACAAAATAGCAAGACGAACTAAACAAACCAAAAAAATTTTCTATCAAATAGCTGATGCTCAACCACAATTACAGCAACCCATAGAGGATATCGATGAACCAGAAGAAAAACCAGAACACGAATCAGAAGATGCTCAACATTCTCCACCACCAAAGAGTAAAACTAATATAATAGATTAATTTACAGAGAAAGCTATTAAAGATATCAAAGATGGAAAAAAATTAACACTGCTGTGTTTGGATATAGTGTTAGAGATTGATACATAAAACAAGAATATGTTGGCACTCTAAAATCTGACAGTTGGGTTAAGGATATATTTTGCATTAGTTTTGATATTCCAGAAATCATGTCTAATGATGATAAAAGAAAATTTGAAATGCTTAGACGAGCAGTAGATGAGCAGTTAAGATACATGTTGAAGAAGAACAACAAAAAAGTGTGGAAATGGAGTCAACTTAAAACAATCAAAAAGAAAGAAGAACATTGGATACAGACACTTAATCTGAAGAAAAAAAGAAACATGGAAAACCAAGTAAAATTACCCACCCGGCAGCGTTCTATAGAACTACAACCAGATCCATGTGATGAACCACCTGAAGTGGCAACGGGAAGTTGCCTTGCCACTTGCAATAGATGTCGTGTGAAATGCAGTCGTAATATGATAGCTGGATTGCCAGTGACTCAAGATAAAGTTTGTCCCAATAACATTCTCGCTGATGTTGATGGACTAGAAATTCTGATGTTATCAATGAGGCAGCTGTTTATTTACCTGTGTCGTCATGGACAGTGGAGTCTATCGGGCACTGATCAATGAAATTACTGACGAGTACTACAGCGATTGTTCAATTAGATTGGCGATAACAAAATAACATAATTATTCCCAATGCCCAACACATACCTGAAAGTGCCAGGGTGATAAATTCACGGTTACCAGTTTATAAAATGATCTATGGAGATGGACTCTGCAATGTTGTTCAAGTTTGTTTTTTAAAGGATGGCCCCAAAGCTGTTCCTATTATAAAACAATTAGGTATGAAAGCAATTGAAGCTGTTCATCATAAGGTTATTGACACTGTTGGTAATCTTGCTGGTAAAACATTCTCAGAGATCGAAGACAGACCAACTCATGATTAGTATGATGAAATCCACAGCCAGTAAAACTGCCCAGCACTGAAGTGATGCCACCAAATGTCAGTAAAATAATAAATCAAGCTGTAAATGAGTGGTTGAAAGAACTAGAAAACAATCATAACTGCAAACCTGATAGCTGACCCTTCATCATTGGTGATATTGATTGGTGTTAGAACATCGTTTAAACAACAGTGAACATAATAAAAATGTTCAAACATGTATCTGATCCATCATTTGATATGGATGCACCAGTACTCAAGGATGAGTCTGTGCATGATTATCAGTAGTACTCTTATGAAGCACGAGAACCAAACCAACTTGGGCAAATTGAACTATAAGTCTAAGATACACCCAGGTATTTCCTGCCTGCCGAGGCATTTAATGAAGTTCAGGGTAGACCTTTGAGAGATAACAACAATCCATATGCTGCAAATGACCAGTGTGGGTTTGTTACTAATGGTGTTATGGCGTTATTTAAAAATGCCATGTATATGATTGATAGTAAACAGATCGAAGTATGCCACAATGAAGTTGATGTTGTAAAATGATACTTGGTCTTGCAGGATATACCGATGCTTATTCAAGGTCTGCTGGTCCATCATTGATATTCTCAGAGGATATTACTGACCATCCTGACCATGCACAGTTTGAGGTGAGATGACCAAGAAACTCTTTTCCAGCAATGCTGATGTCGACGTAGCCCCGGTAGTCCATGGCGGCAATCCAGAATTCGATGCGAGCAATTACCCCATCGCTCACAGAAGAAGCTCGGTTGTTAGTGTTCATGGATAACAGCAACAAGTCAACATTGGCATGACTGACAGTGACCACAGACTCAGTTACAAGCACAGAAAATTCATTTGCATGTTAGATAGCATCTCAACAGGGAAGTTCAGGATCATGACACATAGTTGTTGCTTGTCAAGGTAACACAAGATTATAAAATCAAGAAAGAATTCCAAAGATTTGATAGATTATCTGTGTCTGCAATTTCACTGAGGATAAATGGACATCAGGAACCATCTGAAGATATAATACTGAATTTGGAACAAAACAACATAGCATGGGCTTATCATAGTTTGATGAGATTAATGGGTCATAATCAGAATGTTGATTCTCTTCTGAAGACATCTCAGCATAATTTCAAAACGCTGTATCCAGTCTGTTATTTCTCACTGGAACATCTGAATTTGTTCAGACAATGTGCCCATACCATTCACATGCAACCAGCTGTTAATGATATACCTGCTGGACATCATGGTTACAGGGCAATCGCTGTTATTCTGTCAGACAAAACAATGTTGTTTGAAGGTGTTGGTGGACAAATGAGAGTCATTGATGCACCTGTGAAATACATGTAACTAGATTGTTCATGATGTTATAATGTCCTGTCATCACCTCAATGTTACTCTGATACCTGGTCAGATTTACAAAAACTTCAATCCGCATCGAAGAAGAATTACGTGGCAAAAATATCTCTGAAATCTGTGGCATTGCAGGGCCCCAAAAAATTGACTGAATGTCAACTCAAACACTAGAATAACGTTGTTTCCAGTGACATTACCCACACTAATTGCAGGAGTGGCTCCTGCTGTTGCAAAAGCAGTTGCACTTGGTGCTGTTGGAACAGCTGCCGTTATGGCACTGAAAATAGCAACAGACATGGCATAAACACCTCTAAAAAAGAAAGATGTGATCTATGATTACTAGGAATATGGTATGGTCAAGGTCTAAGGTTGCCAGTGACGTTTCGCTAAAACTCCCCATGTCAAGTGTTGAATTACTTGATGCTGCTCAATGATTAAACATAAAAAACCTTCAGTTATTTTTATGCATGATCAATTACCAGTAAAAGCAAACTGTATTGAAACTGATATCCTTAATCTCGATGGAAGTTCTCGCTGTGGTATTCATTGGGTTGCATACGCGGTTGATCCACATGGAGTTGTTTATTTTGATTCATGTGGATTGGCACTACTAAAAGAATTTACCAACACAAATGATAATAGATCCACCAATACTGATTTCAATACTTGATGCCATGTCAAGGTCATCATGGATGGTGGTCGGCCGCCTCATAATGTTGTGCATGAGTATACCAACTGTGGTTTTAAACAGATAAATGGTTTATAATGGTAGATATCTATGGAAGATCTGCTAAAGCTAAGCCCCCAGGGTGACATTGATTTATATCCAAATACGCAACACAGGATGAAGTCACTGATCTTTTGCATCTTGCCGATATTCACCAAAATGACATTGCTTTTTTTCAGGATCAGCAAGGAAGGTTAAAGATGAGCAATATTCCGTTGGCAGATGTAATTCTGTGAGTTCCAGACATGACCGAAGATAATTTAGTGGTGTTTACTAAAACAGGTAAAATAAAGGAATCGAAGGTATCACTTATAAGAATCGCAGGGGAGTTTGCACGATGTATTAGAAGAATTGGAGACATAAAGTATGGCAATCTCAACATGAGCAGAAATACAATTATCAATGCAAGAGTGTGTGTGTCTGTGATTTAGATTTTTAACATAGCTTTAACAATTTTTCAGTCATATCGCTACTATGTCTGCAGTGTTTCAATTCATAATGATAAGCACTGAGGCATCATACCGCAGACATGTAGCGTGATGTCCCACCCAGTCACATTATCCTGACACCAGGCCAACCATGTTTGCAAATTTTCGTTGAAACATAAATTTAACCATGGATAACTTCTTTGGTTATCAATGTTAAGCTGGCTGAAATTCACACATAACTTGTTGATCTGGTCAATGTTAAAACAACAATCAAAATTATTAATAATGAGCTTACCAACATCAACTCAAGAATTAATTTGATAAACACTGAACTAAAAAAATCAGAATGATTGCCGATGGTGTAATTCACACGACTCCGATCATCAACATGGTATACATAGTGGTGGCTGGAGAAGCGATATGGACACCGCAAGACAACTCACTCAAATATACCACTGAGGTTACAGGATTGTATTGGTTTTCCATGTTTGGCCCTGCTTAATTTGAGATACGATAAGTTCACTAAGTCATTTTTCCATAACCACCTCACTTATGTTAAATCAAAATACTGAGAAAACATTCACACTGGTTCCAGAAGAGGAAGAAGTAAGATCAACAATAAATTGGTGGCATCTGGAATTCATCGCGACAACACCTCAGTTGATTACTTAGTATAACACATAATGAATCCCACACAATCATTTTGGTATAATCAAGCATGTACATGGAAGGCATCATTGATGCCTGGTGACAGAGTCATCCGGAAATCTTTTGATCATCGATAATAGGTTTATTGATGAGTATGTGAGCATAGATTATATTAAATGAGTAAACTGAGGTGAATTGTCCTCGATGTAGTCTTATGTTACGCTTTTAGGCTCTGATAAACAGTAACAAAGAAAGAGTGAAAACAACAAGCTTTGAAAAATGTAATAAATAATTTATTTCCCTGGTAAAACAATGTAAAAATGAAAAAAATAAGAACTTATGGTTTTAAGAAATCAAATCCAGAAATAATCCAAGAATAAAATATGAATTAAATTTTATAAGTCCTAGTAATGAAATGTTCTAATGAATTCAAGTTTGAGTACCGAAGAAAAATCCAAAATGAAAGGCAATGACGAATACTGTAGTCAATATAGCACTGATGTGTTTACAGTACTTTGTGAACCACAGAAAAAAATATTCCAGTGTTTGAATTCCAAATAAAATTTAAAGAAATATCTTTGTCAAAGAATTTTGTATGAACACTCAAATATTTCCAGGAAAAATAATTAATCTTTTAGAATCCAAATAATTAGAATAAAAATTAAAATGTAACTCCAAATGGGTCACAAACAAATACTTTCCAGTGTCCAGGGTAAAAGAACAAACTGAGAAATATCTATCTAGACATCACTATTAAATCTAACTACTACAGCGCAATTTCGGAAAACCCAGAATTGCGAAATAGAGGCTTTTTACATATCTAAAATTATGTACTCCCAGTATGACCATGATAAAACCAATCATTTTACTCCAAGAATAAAAAAATAGAAAGTTGTTTACTTGTCTAAGTGATTTCTAAATCAAGATTGGGAACTAAGTCAAAAATAGAAACAGTATTTCTATTATTAAGTGTTTATGAAACTGAATTTTCTGAAGAAAAAAATTCCAAATCAAGTTAATAAGATTATATTACATTGACATGTAATGAAATTTTAAAAAAAATTAAAACTTACAAACAGACAATTAAATTAAATCAGATATAAATTAAATCAAATATACATAACAGTAAATAACTATTGTACCTATGTTCGTTCCATCTTGCATGATTGCATTTATCCATGATACAAACACACCTTGCGTCGCTGTGTCCTTGACTACAAAATCTAATTCGGATCCACGATTAATCTTGTGCAATAACATGCATTATCAGATGATGAACCCTAAGTAAGCTTACTAATAATTCTTCTGCAGATATCATTATTGTGCTGTGATAACCAAACTTGTTTTTGTTGTTTGTACAAAATTATCGCAGAGGTTACAGTTAATGATGTGAGAATCTTAGCATTGATCATGTATCTTAATAACACTATTGGAGACCAACCATGCTGATTGTTTTGTGCAGCAGTTGTTGAGTTTTGATGATGGTATCAGGTTTATTAGTTTCTACCAAACCAAATTGGCTGAAAACTTGAATGATTCAATCTCAGCAAATCCAGTAAAATTGGTATTTGGTAGTGGTCCGTTTATTGCAATTCATTTCATTTCATTTGAATCATTCAAAATAACAATGACACCCTCAAAATCAAAGAAAAGCTCTGGATAAGCAGCGATATTGTCAACAGAAATTATGTCAGAGGAATTATATGCTGTGTTCCAAAGACCGCCATAGCTAAACTCAACACAAGATTGTAATACATCACTGAGAAATTCTTTTGGAGTTATATGCCATTTATTCTTTCATTGGACTATTTGAGCCACAACAGATGGCATTGTAAAATAATTAATGAGTAAATCATCATTATCTATGTTATATTTTACCAAAATTTGTTTCATATTTTGTTGGAGTGATTCCTTCCAATAAAGAACCCCAGACAGCAGAAGAAACTGATCAAATATTGATTCATTCGACTCAGAGTCATCTCCATGAAATAGCCAGACTGATACAAGGTCATGCTTACTTGTGTTGTAGATTTCTTCATAGATATTGCCTTCATAAGATTGTATTATTTTCTCCCTTGGAATTTTTTTCGCCTAGTTGGTCCAAGCAAATGAATTATGATCATATTAAATTATTGGAGCACCCTTACTTCAGTAGTTACCAGAATTTTACAAAATCTCAATGGTTATTGTTTTTCACTTGTTGGAATCTTTAATGATTTTTTTTCTGAAATAACCATGTCATATACTTTATCTCCATTAATAATAGTTTTCCCAGTCATTTATTTTTTTAATTCTTGATTCTGTAAGTCCGTTTCCTTGTCTTGAATTTGCAAAATGTTCTCTGACATGTTGAGCCACAAAATTTAGCGAGACTGTTTTCATCAGAACAAGAGCAACTGTGTCTTATTCATTCAAATGATAAAGCACATAAACAACTGCAGAAACTGGATATAGGTTATTTAGTATGGTTTGTCAATTCCAATGAAAATAACTGCTTTAAAATAATTGTCTACTTAAACAACATTATATCGCCATGATTCCATAACAGCGTTGAGTTTATCACGAATAATCCAAGTTGGATCATCTTCGCTGACATTTTCTGCAATAAATTGTAATCTGAATATGTACTTGCTTTCATCAACAAGATTATTAATAATAGTAGCCGCTTGTTTGTTATTCAAAGAGAATCAATTAAAATACCATCACCATCTGTCTTAAATGTTGAAAAAAGGCAAGACACACTATTGTTGATAAATTCATTTTTTGCTTGTTTGATAAAATCATACAGTTGTAACTCAAATGGTATTTGTTTTCTGTCACCTGTTAATCTGTAAAAATCTGATTTGGTGATGTGCTCTGGCTCAATCGCAGACAACCTTGTGAACTCATCTTGTGTTGCTTCTAGTGATCTGATGTAACTTTTGATGAGATTTAAATCTGTTTTTAATTTTAATAATATGATTTTGTTCCCAGTGAGATCTTGGTATTTTTGTTGCAGTAATCTATGATTTCTTTAGTATCTCTATAATTAGGCTTTCATCTACTTTGACTTTTACTAATAGTATATAGGGGGTCCTGGGTGTCCAAGTGGTCTAAAGTGCTCTCTGTTACGGATCACTGCCATCTCACCTCTGTCTGCATGGGTTCGAGTCTCGGATTCAGCCAGTATGGGTATGTGAGAAAGCTTGCCAGTAGCTTATCGTGGGTCGGTGGTTCTTTCCGGGTTTTCGCGGGTTCTTCCTCCACCATTAATACTGGCCGCCATGTATAGCCTATCGTGTGCTGAAAAGTGGCATTAAACCCTACCACAACAACAACAACAACAACTGATAGTATAATCATTAACAGTTGCAAGTGGTTGATGATGGGGTCAGCTATCCAGTTTAGAAGAAATTGTGGCAATGATTATTGTCCACTTCATTTACACAGTGTTCGATGTGGAAGTACCAGCCAAAAATTTGTCTGGTTTGTGGAGTTGGCATTAAAGGAAAAACAATTTTGTGTATTTTGTGGTGGAAGAAAGTATCATGCATTGAAAAGATACTTCGAGATAAGAAATGCTCCAGATGATGTAAAAATTGAAAATCAACAAGATTACATTGACTGTTATATTAAATACAATACAATCGATCATGTTAGTGAAAAATCTGTTGAACAAGTTAGTGAAGACTCGACCGATACCCCTTAGATTGTTTATACCCTCCCCCATGTTGCTCATATGAAATAAAAATATTCACATTTTATAGCACATGTAACAACATCATGTTGTTTGACATATAGTTTATGTGACTTCTTCCAAAGGTTCCATGTATTTTTTTTTTGTAATTTTTTTCACCACCACCCCACCCACCCTCTTTCCATCATTTGGTCAGATCACCCCCTCCAGCTGCTACTAATAAACATGGGGCAAGCATAGAATATGCTGTTCAGTTATCATGATACTCATTTGTTTTGTTTGTTTTTCATTTCACAAAATTATTTCTAATTTTATTTACTAGTAGAAGTAATCCACTTTCAGATGCACAGTCATTAACTTTGAAGATGAACAGTGCTGTACCCCTGAAGAGTTCAAGTCTGGTGTTGTCCTGTCAACTATCAATATCATTCACTGTGGGTGTTACTGAACTATGGAATGGACCTAAAATAGTTGCTAGCTGTGCATCAAAAGATTACGTTTGTTTATTTTACGATGGATACAGCTCCACAGCCAACCAGACAGGTGTCTTCACCACCATCAGCAGCTTGAATAGGGAAAATGAAGGAACATATAAATGCAAATTTATTAAAAGTCAACTAGACATTTGGAGTGACAGTTTGATCTTGGTTGTATACAGTGAGTACTAAATGTGGTGGGAGGTTTTGCTTTTCTTCTCTTAATTGTTAAAGTCTTTTTGCAGCTCACTTTAAAGTTCATTTCATGGCCCTATTTCACAAAGCAGCTGAAGTTTACATATAATTTTTTAAAGTTTTATGCATAAGAAAATCTTGTACTATATAACTGTACAGAAATATCATATGTCAAAGAAAATATTTTGCATAAGTCACATTTTTCTACTTGCTGAAATGTAATAGCACACTTGCAAGATACTTACAAAGGATGATGATAAAGATGACAGTGACAAGAAAAACAATAACAACACAATGACCCCACAAATATTTAGTAAAACTGGTTGGAGCTATTGACCATATTGAATAAACTGTAGGTACTATTTCTCCTTAAAGAAGGTAATGTGTGTGTGGTGGTGAGAGAGGAGAGAACTGCTGTCAAGCTACAATATCATGAATATAGAGAATTGAACTTCTTGAAGGAAATGGCTAAGTACTTCTTTATTTATCTATCTAATGACTTCACTATTTTTATCAACTATTTCCTTCAAAAACATACGTGTAGCAGAGGTTGTCAGGCTGTCATTCCCAGCAACAAAGCAGCATAGTCCACCATTATACATGTGAAGTTAAATGGCATGTTTTTGCAATCCATTGTATCATCTATAACTTTCCGAACCTATTTGACATTAATTGCAATACTAAGAAAAAGATTTGATTGGGTTTTAATTTCACTTTTGCTTCAGTTATTTGTATTATAAGACCAAAATCTGAAGCAGAAAAAAATCCCATGATTTATTCATGCTGAAACACCCCTCTCTGTTTATTAGCACATCAAACCTTGCAATACAATTACATTGTTTATAGTGGGATATAATGGTGATTGACATTAGATCTGGGAATATCTTAAAATTGCTTCTTTTTTTCAGACACATACACATACACACACACACACATAAACACACACACACACACACACACAAATACAAACACATTTCATACATTCTTTTAAAACCAAGGTTAACTGAATCACTAGATATGATTTATTTATATTCCAGGTTTGATACTTTGAATTTTAAAATTACTTAATTATTTAGTGTCAAGCCAGACTCTTCACATCATGTTGTATATACTATAATATATATTGTACATAACAGACAGAAGGCGTCAAGGTAGATTAGTTCTGTAACTGATTGAGTTACCTTCTCTAAATAAAGTCTTTATTATTATTATTATTATTATTATTATTATTATTATTAGCTGAAACAAGTATTGGACAGACCTTAGATGCAGTCAATGTTACTTCTCATTTGGATAAAAGGGTATTGATCACAGTGATCATCTTTTAACTACTCAGTCTCTTTATTCTAATCAGGATGACAAATGACAATCACTTGTCGTTGAACAGGAAAAAGATCCTGAGATCTCCTGTTTGTTTCAAAGGAACAGTAGTGAAACTGAAGCCTATTTGAAGACCATAGACTTGCAACAGAGGCCTTAAAAGTGGGGTGGTCTTTTGTAAAGGGGGATAACACATATGTGAGTTATAAACCTTAGAAGTGGTGTGGCCTCTTGTAGAGGGGAATTACACATATGTGAGTAAAGTCTTATAAGTGGTATGGCTTCTTGTAGAGAGGGATTACAGCTATGTTGGTAATAGGCCTTAGAAGTGGTATGGCCTCTTGTAGAGAGGGATTACATATATGTTAGTAATAGGCCTTAGAAGTGGTATGGCCTCTTGTAGAGAGGGATTACAGCTATGTTGGTAATAGGCCTTAGAAGTGGTATGGCCTCTTGTAGAGAGGGATTACAACTATGTTAGTAATAGGCCTTAGAAGTGGTATGGCCTCTTGTAGAGAGGGATTACAACTATGTTAGTAATAGGCCTTAGAAGTGGTATGGCCTATTGTAGAGAGGGATTACAGCTATGTTGGTAATAGGCCTTAGAAGTGGTATGGCCTCTTGTAGAGAGGGATTACAGCTATGTTGGTAATAGGCCTTATAAGTGGTATGGCCTCTTGTAAAGAGGGATTACAGCTATGTTAGTAATAAGTCTTAGAAGTGGTGTGGCCTCTTGTGGAGGTGAATATACATAAGTTTGTAAAATCTGTAATAAATTGTATCACCTCTTCTAGACGAGTAATATATAAGTAATAGACCTTAAAAGTGGGGTGCCTGTTTGTAGAAGTGTATTACACATGTAAGAGTCCTTAACAATGGTTTGGCCTTCTGTAGAGAGGGTTATACTTTCATGATTAATCAGCCTTATGAGTGGTATGACCTTTTGAAACGGGATCACACCTATGTAATAACTATATATATTAAGTATGTAACAATTTCTTTGGAATATTTAATATTTTTTATTTAAAATTCACATGAATTTTATCAGGTTAAGGAAAACAACTGATTCCTTCATTGGGAGTTTGTTATTACATATGATGCTCAGTGCTTGCAAATGGAGTGAGCCTGTCATGTGATCAATTTTATTTTATTATGATACCTTTTCAAGTACATTTTATAATCTAAAAGAGTAACCACAATTGCTTACAAGGCTTCTTACTGTATTGCAACTGGATGTCATGCTGACTTTAGCTGAACAAAAATGTGCTCTCTTTTTTGCATGGCAATCTATAGCCAGTCTGTTGAAAGTGTAGACAAATTCTTTGCATGGCAATCTATAGCCAGTATGTTGAAAGTGCAGGCAAGTTCAACCATCCAGCCAGTCAACATCTTTTGCAAATGACATACTTTATAATTAATTGATGATTAAGTAATGAAGCAGTATTGTTTAGAAAATATGTACCATACACCAGTCACTCTTAACCATGGTATCTTTAAAGTCCTTTCCTTTGATCTTGGTTGTTAAGCACATAGTTTGCATATAAAAAATGATAGTTGATATGTGATAAGAAAGATAGGTCACAGTCTCCTATCCCTGTTCATGTTAGTTTCAGTCAGCACAATACAAACTACTTTTTCTCCTAATGATGATTGTCATGCGTATCTTGATAATTACTGTAATGGTCAGGCTTTGTTTTCTGTTTTCCTTTATAAGTTATTTACGATGAGAACTTTTCAATCACTATCCATGTTAGTCCAGTACTTCTTCTGATTATAATATGTCTAGATAATTACATACTAGAATGCTTATTTTCCATATTTGTTTCCTTTTTAAGCTATTCCATCACGTCTTGACTTCACACAGGTGCCAAACATGAATGTAGACCTCAGTGTAACATCAGCTAAACTGCAGTGTGTGACATCTAGCTGTACCTACCCAACCCCTTTGATACAGTGGCTTGTAAAGGTATGTCATTTTATTGGCAGTAAATTGAAGTGATTTGCATTGGAGTTAATACATAAATGTGCTTGTGATATTTGTAATAACATAATTTCAGTTGCATTTGTAAAAGTGATGAGAAAATATTAGTGGCCCCCCCCCCATACTACTGCCCATAATAATCATTATGCTTTTAATACTAGTACTGATATTACAACTAGTGCTACTAGGAATATGGCTGATTGCTAGGTGTATTTGGCCTAAATAATATTGAATATTGAATAGCAATTGATCTTACAGTACAAATCACATGTATTTTTGGGATTGCCAAGCTTCACAGTGGGGGACTTAATCCCTCCACTTTCGCTTCACGATGATGTAATAAAATGCTAACAAATCACCACTGATCCTTAACTGGCATGCTGATGGCATCTTCATCGTGGAGTGGCTGATTGGCATTACTGATTGACATTTGAACAGTGAATCAATGAAGATCACCCATGGAAAGACCAATGGGTAATGAGTGATTAACAATTAAATACCATTTCACCAATCAGTGAACATTATTTTGATCATAAATATTGACAATATAAATAAATTTGAAAAGTCTTTTGTATTTTGTACATTTAAAAAACTTACATGCTGAATTGACAAGAGGCCCACCATGTTGTGTTTCTCTTGAACAGTGTAATTTATCCTGCTGTTTAAATATGAAAAGTAATTCTCTGAGGTATGGACAATTGAATTCCAGTTAGCAGCAGTTTCTGTTTAGAAACACAAACAATTAAAAAGAAAACAACTGAATTTACACGTAAATGCAAACCACGTTTCATCCTTAAGCAATAATAGCTCTGTTACGAGATTAAGTATACATGTACACAACTACCAATTAGTTTAATTCTGACTGCATGTGTACTTTATAGGGATGGCCATGTCATTTTATGGGGCTAAATTATCATTTCCAACTGTGGTATTTTTTTACTTTATTTATCACAAGATACATGTGTTTGATGTAAAGCAATGAATTACATAGTGTCCTTTTTATACCACAAATCAGAATAAGACCATAGTTTTTATGCATTTACCCTCCCCACCTTTAGAAACTTAATTGGTCTGTCCCTAATAAAGACTTGACTTCAGTGTATGTTTATCAGAAATCAAGGCAGTAGCCACTGCAATCACTGGTATAAAATGTTTGCACCAGAAGATGCCAATTTTTCAGCTTGGGAAATCTATCACATGAATGACCTGGCACATTGCATGTAATACCAGTAGCTCAAATTATGGTCCTGTCAGTAACAATGGGGAAAGTTTACCGATTAAGGTGATGTATGTAACACGCAGCATCAACATGATTCACAGGTGCTTCACCAGTCTTTGGATGGTTGTTAGAATATATCAAGCTGTGTACTGGGTCCACAGTAATTGTATCCAGGGATGTAATTTTCACCAGGGTATTTACTCCATGTTGTCCCCAGTAGCTTTGTTAATGCAGTAGCACCAACCTTTTTTAAATCTTGGACCCTATGCATTTGCAGCGGATGGAACTGGAAGTTACAAATAATCTAAACTAATTTGCTTCACATCAAACACAGTAATCATAGCTCATCAAGTACCTGTTGGAACTCAAGTTGGATTTGTGGTATGCATTTCTGTTTGACATTGTACATAACTGAAAGACATAATTTTATTACACAACATACAATTATTCAATGGCATCATGAAAAAGGAAAAATTTAAATGTATTAAAGATTTGAGATCCTCTTCATAGGAAAAAATCAAAGATTTGAAAAGCTCCACTCTGACTGACTTTTCCATGCAGGTAACACCTAAACCATCCCATCATGGTGATATTTCCAAACTCAGTTCATGCACTGATCATTGGCTCTGCTGGATATGGGAAAACTCAACTGCTGTTGAATATGATTTTACAAGTGTTAAAGTGTTATTGCTTGTATGTGATTGCACTGTCAGCTAATGATCAACCATGTCATGATGTTCTCCAAGAGTTTTAAAAAATCGTTGAGTGACAAGAGTATTAACGTCATGAGAAGTGAAGTTTCTGTCGATTTCTTTTCCACTATTGATGGAGCACCTGATCTTGATGATTTGGATGAAAACACAAACAATCTTGTCATGTATGACAATGTGATGACAATGTGACGCATGAGAACCATGTCAATCTACACATAATTTCACGAGGTCAGCACAAAAACACCAATGTAATCTGTTTGACTTGACGATATGCACATGTGCCTAAAGTGATCTGAGATGAATGTAACACATAGAACATATCCTTGATGCTACTCTGGAAGCATTAAAAAATCACGTCAGCATGACTTAAAGATATATACCATGTCTAACTGATTTAAATGATCAACATGACATACCAGGAAAATATCAATATGTACAACCCGAAGAATATCATCAGCATACTAAAGAGTTATGTTAAGAACCTTGGAAAAGAGTTTGTAGCATTTGTTGAATCAGAGCTGATAAAAAGATTTTCTCCATGTGATATGCAGATTTTGAAAGACCCATATACAGGACTCAATCCGAAATAGTTATCTCAATGCAATAAAAACCTTTTTCAGCTTGCTTCTATTAGTCTGACCATCCCACTTACCTCAGTGCCTTGTGAGAGGGTTCTCTGTCCATAATGCCACACAGTTACTCATCAGAAACAACCTTTCATTGAAATCTGTTCATGATAAAATGCTTGTTAGATATAAAGCCAAATGTCCCTACTTTGACATGCAGGTCTTTGCAAAAAAATGCATGCATCAAATTTCAAGAAATAAGTTCTTGGAAAAAATAAAATTCAACATTGGTGAAAGTGTAAATTTCCTTTCAGATGCATTAAAATTTGATTATTGTGCTTGTTTGTTGATTTTAAATTTTTAGTATGATACACATGGAGCATGCAATACAAGTTGTAATTTCTTATGTTCAGCTAGTAAAAAAATTAGGAGTGAGATGAAAATTTGTCAGTATATTCTTGATCCCCACATTTTTCGTTTGATCCCTAGTTCTGGCACTAAAGCTTTTTGTTTTAACCCTCTACCTTACTGCTAGGAGATACACTGAAAATATTAAAACGTCAAGCTTAAGGTAAAGAATATCAGGAAGAACAGCAACTGGAACAACCACACAGGTGGATGGAGCAGCAACCAAGATGTACACCCACACAAAAAGAACAACCTGCAGAATTTTTGCACAATTGAAGAACAGTTAGAATAGGTAGACAAATAAGCAAAATTTTTGATAAACCAACAGTTACCAAAACATACACCACAAGAGAAAGGAGAATGCCTTGGTGGACTGTACATCCCTTATAATTGACCTTCACTTTAACAGTGACTCATAACCAATCACATCATGAACATAAAAACATATCATCATGTGCTGATGGATAAACTGGTTGAGGATATCAATGATATATTTGATGTTCCTTTAAGTTTGTACACTGATGAGTTCTGATGAGACACTTTCTGTGGAAACACTTCATGTACTTTGCAAAATTTGTGCTGTATCGTAATAGGTTGTTTTAATATTGCATGTTAGGCTCAAATAAACAGTAATGCAGAAAGAGTGAAAACAACAAATTTTGTAAAATTTAACAAATAATTTGTTTCCCTGGAAAAGGAATGTAAAAATGGAAAAGAGAATTTATGGTTTTAAGAATCAAATCCAAAAACACCCAAGAATAATCCACAAATTAAATTTTAAAAGTCACAATAATGAAATGATAATAAATTCAAGTTCGAGTCCCGACGAAGAATCCAAAAACGGAAGGCAATAACATGAACTCTAGTCATTATGGTGCTGATCGTTACAGTCTTTTGTGATTCCACAGTCAATAATATTCTGGGCTTGAATAAAATTTCACTAAATGTCTTTATCCAAGAATTCTATATGAGCACTCAGATGTTTCCGGAGAAATGAATTAATCTTTTAGAATCCAAATAATCTGAAGAAAATTTAACATATATCTCGAAAAATGTTCACAAACAGACACTTTCCAGTGTATCATAAAACCCCAAATTGACTAACTTCTCAATAGAGAAAGGTTATACTCTAATCTAAGACTCAGTTTTGGAAATCCCTGGTTTGTGAAAGCAAGGGTCACATGATCATGTTTACATATTAAATTGCATAGTCCTATCATGACCTTGACAACAACCAATCATTTTACTTTAAGAATACAATAAAATAAAGTTGTTTACTTCACTGACGATTTTTGAAACAAGGTATAAACTTTTTACATGCCTAAGGTCACGTATTAATACAGCCTCAATTTCACTCTTATTAATCCCACAATAAAAATAAATAAAACAATGTTGTTTACATTAAAGCAAGTATTAAGGTTTGGAACTAGGTCAACCTGGATAAAATGTTCCTAATTGTAGGTTTTCAAAAACTGAACTTAATTTCAGAAAATGTTATCTCCAGTTAATAGAATTACATTACAATAGCATGTAATAGAATACATAAAAAAATTAAAACTAACAAACAATTAAATTAAATCATATATATATATACATATATATATATATAGAGCAGTAAATACAACCTAGAGTGATATCCTCAATGATTACAATCTCATCAATGTAACCAGAATTCAGTGTTACTTTTCTGCACCTGTTACAGCTGGTGAATCATACACACTTGAAATTGCACTTTTGTTGCTGTGAGTTTATTACAGCTGGCCTAATATCCAATCACAATTGTTTGGCAGTCTGCACACCAATAACAGATTTATGCTTTCACAAGATCATGGTATATATTGGGGTATGGTAGAATTTCCTGCAGGTATGCATGATATATACTCGGAGATATAAATAAGGACCTTCTCAATACTCAAATAAGGAATGACTGGATGGAATTTATTGAATCATTAGGCCTAGACCAGCTGGTAAATGAGCCTACAAGGGTAACAGAAAAATCAAGCACTTTTATTGATCACATTTATACTAACCTACCAGACAATTGGCTTGTGTTAATGTACCGAATGTTGGTCTTAGTGACCACTATCCTATTTTTTTGACAAGAAAGGTTAAATGCAAGAAAAATAGGAAAAAATACACACAGAACGATCACTTACAGATCATTCAAAATTTTTAATGAAGAACAACTTCTCAATGACTTATATAAAGTTCCATGTAATATGACCCAAAATTTGGATGACATAGACGAAGCCATGAGGGTGTGGACTGACTTATTCATGGATGTAGTATCTAAGCATGCACCACTGAAAGTACATCGAGTAAAGACTGAAATTCAACCTAATTGGCTTAATACTGAAATCCTAGATGCTATGAAAACACGAGACCAATTCAAGACTATGGGAAACCATGCACAATATAAAGTATGGAGAAATAAAAAAACAAGTATGATTAAAAAAGTTAGAAAGAACTTATTATCAATCATTGCTTGAAAACAAAAAGAGCAACACAAACTCAATTTGGAAAGTCTTCAATGAAATCACTGGAGGAACGCACACAAAAAAACCCAGACAAATAAAATTCACTCACTTCTGGTAAATGACACCATAGTCACTGATGAAACTGACATTTCAAATGTTTTCAATGATTTTTTCACCAACAATACCACAAAGTTCAAAGAACCAGTGATAGAAAACAACTTTAATGAACTGAAAAAGTTCTGCAGCAGCAAAAACTCTGAGGAGGTATGTTTCTCTATCCCACCAGTATCAAAAAACTTTGTTAAAAAATGTCTCAGTGTAGTTGACACCAAGAAAGCTACAGGACTTGATCAGATTGGTCCACGACTCATTAAATCTTCTGCCTCTGCTATTGTAGATAGCAAAACATTCATAATTAATTTAAGTATTGCAACCTCATCTCCCCAAAATATGGAAAACTGCAAAAGTAACTCCTATTCACAAATCTGGTTCTGGTTCTAAGGATGATGCTGATAACTACCGACCAATCTCAAAACTACCAAACTTGTCAAAATTGATTGAAAAACATGTCCATGACTCATTCGTATTTAACCAAACACTTGCTGTTACACCCTAATCAATCAGCCTTTAGACAGAACCATTGCTGTGAGACTGCCTTGATCTCCCCAACTGGTAAATGGCTTCAAGCACTTGACCAAGGTAGAATAATAGGATCTGTATTTGTAGATTTTAGGAAAGCTTTTGACATGGTGGATCATGAAATCCTTTTGAAGAAACTGAAAATCTACCAGTGTGATGAAAGAACAATTAGATTGGTTTACTTCTTACTTAAGTGAGAGAACACAACATGTTTACATAAATAATGTTCTGTCTGAACCCGAAACAATTAGATTTGGAGTACCACAATGCTCAACTCTAGGTCCATTACTATTCATTTTATTTATTAATGACCTACCACTTTTACTAAGAGACTCAATGTCATCTACAGATCTCTATGCAGATGACACAACATTGTCAGACATCCAGAACACAAAGCATAAACTCAAAATTTCTTTACATAATGCCCTAAACAAACTGGAAAACTGGTGCACATGTAATGGCATGGTGGTAAATACTGGTAAAAACTAAAATATTACTTATCTCAACACGGCAAAGAAGAACAAATCTTGATAGTGATGAATTATGTCTGACATGGAAGGATACAAATTTGCAAATGGTCTGTCATGATAGACTACTTGGTGTTCTGGTAGATAATAACCTATCATGGACTGAACATATCAAACATATCAGTAAAAAAGTCTATTCAAGTTTATGGCTTCTCAGTAGGATAAGATATTTTCTCCCTGAAAGGCGCAGAAAACTATTTTATAACAGTTACATACAACCCTATTTGGACTACTGTAATACAGTATGGAGTAATTCAAATGCTGGCACATCTTCAAAAAAGAGCATTTTGGCTAACATCAATCCAGAAAAAGCAAGGAAAATTTAGCTTCTAGGTTAAAAATATTACCTATTAAAGACCAAATCTGTTTGAGAAAAACCAAATTAATGTACAGGATATCTCATAATAGTGCTCCTGAATATTTACAATCACTATTCCAGTATAGGCTACCTGGTAATACTCCCCACCTGCGATCCATATCTACCAAATAGTATAAAATTCCCATACCAAATAAAGAGTTATTTAAGAAAAGTTTCCAATACTCTGGAACTCTGCTCTGGAATAGTATTCCAGCTGAGATTAGAAATGCTCACTCTATTTCCTTCTTCCAAACCCAATATATCCAGTGACTTCAGAGATGCAGCTAAAATAAATAAATTCCTTTGTATGAGGGCCTCAAGGTAGATTAGTTTTTAGCTAATTGTGTTACCCTCTTTAAATAAGGTCATTATTGTTATTATTATTATTATTATTATTATTATTAATTATTATTATTATTATTATTATTATTATTTCCTCAATCATTGATAAGGTCCAATGAAGAATTTTGTTGTTGATTGGTAAAGACTCTACAATTGCTATATGTACACACAATCCCTCACTTAACATTGGACAGTCATCATTGAGAACTGATTTTGGCTGGCCCAAAAGATATTCCTGAAAATGAACAATCTGTACATGCAGGATCTAAAGGAACTACATATTGTGAGGATTACCTCAGTGACTCAGATCAATTTAACATGTGATGCTGTCAGTGGTTACTGAGTTTTGAGAGCAGGTATGAAACAACGGGCATGGTAGATCTGGGTTGTATACTGTTTGGGTTTTATCACCCATGGAGCCAGATGATTTTATATGTATCTTTTGTGTGATAGTAATCACTTGACACATTTGTTTGACACTTGTCGATCTAGATGGCTTGTTATATATCTTTGATGTGAAACATGGATGATACAACTGTACACCAGAGATTGACCTGACATTTAAATATGATAATGACAGTTAAACATGGACATGTAAAACCCATGCACATTGTTAAAGTGAGAAAACTCATTTATGCTACATATTTGGAACTGGCTTCAGTGATCATGTACAGCTGCATCATAGGTATTCAGGGCACTGACCTTGTGCTGCACCAATTGCTAAACAAGTTGCAATGTGAGTTATTGATAGCATCAAAAGTCCTGCTGTGGATTTTATGAAATCACTTGGACCACAGGCGGCTCAATCGCTTCGAGATTGACTATGGCGATTAGTGAAATGACAACCAAACAATGCTACCATTGACAGAAACTATGCTGTCTGTGGTTGGTACAATTGTTAATGAAGCTGCTCAATGACATTTGTCAGACTCTGCGATTACAAATATAGCAATGGGGAGTGAATTACAATTGTCAGACTCTATGATTGCAAATATAGCAATGGGGAGTGAATTACAATTGTCTCACAAATGCATTCAACAAAATCTGTGGTATATAAACAGTGGCTCAGTTCAAAGGTATATCTGATCCTGCATGTGAGATGGGCATGTCTGTGTTGGTGGCTTGAATAAATGAGATTTTCAGTATTATATGCATCCACCCACCCCCCCAATCAATGAAAAATAAAATTACAAGTACAGTGCATGTCTAGGTGTTTGCTTCCATGTGAGACATTTTTGGAAATTGAGGGAAAACTAGTATGTGCCAAGAATGACAACAATTATGATGCCAATGCCAAAGTGTGATTTGTCAATAATGGTATCATAGCATTGTTTAACTGTTTTTATCATTCCAGTGATGGAAAGGAAACCAAATCATTTTTTGATAATGTTGACATAGCTACAATGACTATGCCAGATACAGTGATGATTACATGAAAACAACTGTCCCAAAAAGTATATTTGTTAAAGATACAACTGATGGTGCAGATAATAGACCACAGAGCAGTCTCAACACAAGCGATGAACTGTATTCGGTGGATATCACTGGTAAACTAATTAGCATGGCTAAGTTTGAGACTGTGCTGGTGGAAATGGACAATCACAGACAACTCCAAGTACAGATAAGGAACTGTGTGGTTGTGGATTTACAGAAAATAAAAGTCAAGTAATTTGCTTTGAAGGAAAAAAACACATATATATAAATGCCAACAGTACAAGTAGACTTTCTGCCACAAACTGTTATGGAAATACAGAACCTGTATGGTTTTGTTTCTGCAAATGTCATCTAAAAATGATATGGAATAAGCTCTACTGGATTATATTTGGAATGCCCCCAAAACATTGCCCTGAGGTAAAACATCTGATGTATCTCAAAAAGATCTACAGCATATAATTAACAGCATTAAGCAAGAAACTCTAGGAGTTATGATATGTCTTTAATAATAATGGCATTCAAAGAAATAAAACATAAAATAGAAAATATGGAAAAAGTTACTATCTCAAACATTAAATACACTCAAACTTGCAAATATTACAATAGTATGCTGATACGTTATAATAAAAGTCATAGGATATACTCAAAAATAATGAAATGGAGCAGAAGCCAAACAGATAGCAAAATAAATGTTAGATAATATCAAAACTGAACTGAAGTTTCATAAGTATGATGATTATCCATATATTTGGCAATATAACCAAGTGGTAGTGACCATTGTGGTTTTGCCTGGGTTATTTAATTTTCATGGGTGATTAATGCTAATACAGTGGGTTGCACAATGTGTGGTTTGCTTGCTACAATGAGCAAAAGTCTTGGGTGATAGATGCTGTGGCAAATATCAGGACCAAAAAATGAAAAAGGAAAAGGGCAAATCTTGCATTAATAGCACTACTTGTTGTATCAAGTTGGACCTGAATGAGAATAGTGCCATTCAGACATCCAGAATGGCCACCATGGCTTCTATCATGAATATTTTGTTACCTCTAGTCTTCCACAATGGAAAGTCATATCAGCCTTATAATATATTTGGTTGTAAGTTACAATGGTGCTGATCAAACTCCATTATGCCACAGTGATCTTTTTTTTTTGAAGTCTGAAAATGTAATTAGTGCTGCTCATCTTGAATGATTGTCTAGTTGGTCCTAAATTAAAATTGTTCTGATCTTACATTATGACTAAACAACTGCTAACTTGAAAATCGTGTTATTACTCATGAATATAAGAGATGGTTTAAGCACTCAACACTTTGCCATGGTTATCATTTTATTTAGTGTGAAAATGTGATAACAGTTCCTCATCATGAATGGATGTCTAGTTCGTCCTAAGTGAAAATGGTTCCATCTTTCAGCCATTATGACTGCCACAATTACTGACTTCAAATCGTGTTACTATGCATAAATATAACAGACGGTTTCAGCACTCATCAGTTAGAAAAAAAGAAATGGTCTTATCTTGAACTCCTGGAAAGTCTTAAAGTCAATAATGTATCAGTCCTTTCAAGGGACTCTTGGGTTTTTTAATGGAAAACATCAAAATATTTTTCTAATATGGAAAACATCCAATATTCCTTATTCTTGATCTACAACTCTTAGACTCAAGTCAGAAGATGAGCAATATCAAGCACACGTTAACCTCTTGTTTACCTAAACACATTACATAAAATTAAAATTGTGTTTATTAATGCATATTTTAATTAAGGTGTAGGTTTTTAATATAGGGTAAAAGACTCCACTTTTACCCACTGCATAGAATAGTCACAGTTGTACAGTACTTATATTCTTTTCAAATATGGCCTTGGTGATTATATTACATGGCACAGTGAAATTTGCTCATCTGGTTTTTTGAACTGAAGCGATGACTTGTAAAGGAGCATTTTACCTGAATCTAGACTTCCCCACAAGCACGAATACTACATCAGTGTTCTATATATTTAATTTAATTCTTTGTTTGTTAGTTTTATATATATAAAATATTTTCATTACATGTTTTTGTAATGTAACATTTCATGCTATGCTTGCCCTTGTACAAAATTGAGTTAATTTCTGCTTGACCTGATTGACTTTTTACACCTATGTTAAATTTCATGTAAAAACCTAATAATGGCTTTATTATTCTCTATGTGTATGAACTTATATCAGGCTTTTTATTCAGGTAAACAAAATGGAGTAAATATGCTGATTTGGGTCAGGTTTTTGGAGTTTCCTATGTAAATTGTATATGTTATTGTGTTCTAAATAAACAAGACTCATTAAACCATTCTAGAAGGTTATTTTCCATTAGGTAATGTTATTTTTTGAAAATGCTAATTGTGACCTCAGGTCATGTAGAGAAGTATATAATCTTGTGATTGTGAACATTTGGTCTTCAAGCTTTAACAACTAGCACCTTCAAGTTGTATTATGTTGCAACCAGTTTGGGCTAAATTTTATTTTCTTGAAGTTATTGAATTTAAGTGATTATTTTACCTGGAAATACAAAAGTTTTCTAATAAAATTCTTGGATAAAGACATTCACTGCAATTTATAATATATTCAAACATGGAATTATATTACTGTGATTCAACAAAAGACTGTTGATGCATCAGCACACCATAAGCTATAACAGACATGTCGTCGCCTTCAGTTTTGGATCTCTTTGGAATTTTTACAGTTTTATTCAGGACTTTATATTATTAGGACTTGCATCTGTAATTGTCAGATTATTTTGGGATTTAATTCGCAATACAGTATGTTCTTTTTTCTCATTGTCACTTTGTATTTTTTGGGAAATAAATTATTTGTTAAACTTTACAAAGCTTCTTGTCTTTCACTGAAGACTTTTCTGTTACTTATTTTAAGAGCATAGACTCATAATAATCAGGAAGAAAGCAAGCCAACTATTGATTCTTCCTGTTTAGATGAGGACACTGTCTGTTTCACTTTGAACATACACATGCTTCTTGATCGTTACTTTTTGTGTTATGATATAATGTAACACATTTAGATGTAATCTATAAATTGGTCATGACTATGACTCTTACACCAAATTACTTTTGACTTTAACTTTAGATCATTTGTATTTGTGCATGTTTAAATTTCATCTGTTTCTCATCATGATCATGGTAGATGAAGTACAACCTTAGCACAGATTCGTGTATACTGAACTTGCTGATTTTATACACAGATAAAACTGAAACTTTACTCATATTCCAGGGCCATACGGCATCATCTCCATATGAAGTCTATAAAACACTGAATCCAACAGGGTCAGGAGGCTCCTGTGTATTACAAGAACAACTCTACACAAGCACACTAGATCTCCAGCAGAACACCATGTTGAGTGATAATAGTGACAAAACTATATTTTTTTCCTGTAGAATTGAGTATCCAGATCCCACCATGAACCTCATCACATCTGGGTCACAGACTATCACATTTGCTGGTATGCAGATCCAAGAGTAGCAAAATTAAAAAGCTGCATGGCCAAATTGAAAATTTCATGCCAATTTTAGTTCATAGTAGGGTTCCTAAAACTCACAAAATAATTACCCAGTGAGCACAAGTGTATCCTACAGCTTTCCATCAAATTAAGGGTTAGTGAAAATGTTTTTGCTGCACATTCCAACCTCATGTATATCCTCTTCCATACTCACTGCATATTCCAACCTCACCTTATCCTCTTCCATACTCACTGCATATTCCAACCTCACCTTATCCTCTTCCATACTCACTACATATTCCAAACTCACTTATATCCTCTTCCATACTCACTGCATATTCCAACCTCACTTATATCCTCTTCCATACTCACTGCATATTCCATCCTCATCTTATCCTCTTCCATACTCACTGCATATTCCATCCTCACCTGTATCCTCTTCCATACTCACTTCCATCCCTAGAACAGTCATTCAGGACAAGGAGGTCATAATGCAAAATTTTCACACTAATACTCCTTCCAGCTTTTACTGTATTTTGTAAGAAGAAATATTTGTAAGTGCCAATTGAAAGTTTTCAACATGGTGTATTTACCATCTCTCGTGGATCATGGGTGGATTCTGGGATGATTCTCTTCTTGAAGATTGGTGCAACATTATAAATAAACAAAGTTTTTGGTCAAATACCTTAAAGCGGTATGGGCATTTTAACATGCACATGTGATGATTCCATGTTGACCTCAAGTTGGCAGTGATACATTAGGGTGGTCCCAACAGCCAACTTCTATTTTACCCTTTACAACTATGTATGTTAGTTAATATGAGGGTCTGGTAACACCACACTGAAGAAAATATTCATTGACAAGTGGAATCAATGAAATATTTTAGCAAACAATCTGTCCAGGAGGAGCAAAACAGTCCTCATAGAATGGTCTGTGAACTAGTCCATATCAGATTCCCTGCTCAGAATTTGGGAGACCCTTTGTAGATTTGTTTTCAATAAGGCTAAACAACAAGATCTTTTTATGTTTATCTAGTCCCGGACAAGAGAGCCTGGGCAGTAGAACCTGATAGTTTGATGTGGGATCATCTGATTCCTTAGCATTTACATTATTGTTATTGTTATTATTATCAGCAGTAGTAGCAATATCACTACCAAGATACATAGTTAGCTATTTAGCTAAATAAAAATAACAAAATTTAAGAAAACAAGTTCTACAAAAGGATACTAATTAACAGCTTATCTATAATTGTGAGACATACCACTGTCTTTATGCTATGACATTTGTTATAATTAGGCATGAAAACAGTTTTTCACACTTTAAACAATTGATGGATTAAGCAGGTTGCTCAAACTGACCAAGATTAAAAGACAATTGGCTTTTGGTTGTGACCTCTGATGATTATGGAGTGAAAAGAAGCTTTCTTGGGTTATTGTTTGTGACACCAAAACCATAAGGGATATCACTAGTGCATTGTACCTCCACTCTGAGATTTTTTATTTATTGGTGCTAGCTTTGATTCAGAATCTTTAAAAGATAACAGGGAATTCCTAAATCAGCAAATTTCAGTGCTTTTTCCTCGAGACATTTATTCTACAGGACGTAGTAGCTCATGTAAGGATTACAACTACCTTGCTCTTGACACCTTTGAGTTTCATTGGATTACAGCAAGTACATTTGAAATATGGAATGTTTAAACATTGATTCACTTAATATACCTTTACATAAACCATGCCTTGCTCATCATACAAAAGAAGTTAAAGTAATTTGCATATTACTTGGAGTGGTTGTTGCTGATACTTTTAAGTGTCCATGGAAGGCAGTGTAAAGCCACTTAATAGCTAAACAACACATGGCTGCTGACCATCAAAAACTGGGTAAATCCTCCTCTTGGTTAAGAAACATATGGTTCCTGAGCACAGAAGGCAGATGACTGCTGATTACATGCCATTTGTATAGGAAGTTAAGGTGGGGGTGGGGGGAGAAATTAGAATGGCTATTGTGATGACTAGGTGACTGCAAAACTCAGGTGACCATTATAACAGGTTTGACTGTACTTCAAAATGTAAGGACCTTCTCTGTTCAGCTTGTTTTGACAAGGTTCTAGGATCTTCCCAACCTGCTTGCTGACTAGCCTTTACCTTAGAGTAGGAGTTTTCTATTTCAGCCTTTTATTCAGTCCTCCACAACAACCTGTAGATTCTCTATCTTCACACTTGGCTTATATAAAACGATCTCCCCACCAGGACAAGGTTTGAAGCATAGTTGCCAAGTGCACTGTTCAGTTTAGGAGATGGTGTTTGTCGAAATATCTAAGACTCCAAGTGGAGGACATTTGGTGCAGTAGGGAGTGTGTTCAGCCCCGTTATCCCTCTCTGAGGAAAGAGACTGAATTTCCATAGAACCAGACTGAGTACAGATCATGGGAAATTATAATCAATTTATCTCCTTTGCCAACCAAATGAGATCTCCAGTCTCATTCATTTCTATGATATGGATGAACAAGCTTGACTTTTATGACCAGTTAGGGCTTTTTTTTTCTTCTTCATCAGCTTCTAAAGGACGAGAGGGTAGAAGCATCATTTCCTCCCATTAATGGCTCAGTTGATATTCATCTTACATTTCAACTATCAACAGATCTTATCAGTCTCTGACCAAGAGGGACTGTTCTTTCATAAAGATTAAAGTTAGTTAGCAATGCATCAAAACCTCATTGACCTTCATGATTTCACACAACTCCTTCTACCCTCACTCATTGGCTTACCAAACTGAAGGCATATTTTCCTTGGGGCTTTACTAAGGGTGAATATTCCTTTATTTTTCTTCAACTACTTTTTGTTGGATCAACAGCCTCACACCAAACTGACAAATTCAGCAACACAGTAGCAACAGGTTATGTTTCAATGACAATTTTAATGTGATTTTTTGTGTGAGGGTAAAACTAATTTTAATGATGATCGAACTTACCTGTTCGTAATGTTAGATTCCATCCTCCTACTCCACTACTGAGGTATCACTAGTTTTAAGGCTGTTTCCTGAAAAAGGATTTAGGGCAGTCTGTAGAGCTGACCGCAGGATATTGGAAATCCCCTCCCCTCCATGAAACATATCAGACCCGCAGTATATTTGAAACCAGCCATCATACATTGGGGAGAGGGATGCAGACTGATGAAAAAGAGACCAATAGCTTATATCATGCAGGATGAGGATGGAGTGGTGAAAATTGGGCTGGTAAACTTAATGCTGGTTAATTCTCAAGGCTTCACATACCACATAGTGGTGCATTCCATCAGTGGAGTTTGGGCAATGCTTGTCACACAGTCCCAGACACATACTTCAGTCTTTGGAGAATGTAAGGCCTTAAATACACAAAATCAGTTTGTCATGCTTGTAAATCAGAAATTGCCACGCTGACTGCTGATGGTGTCCCAATGTTGATTGCAATTTACCACACTCATACAAAAAATAACATAATTCTTTTTGCATGTTTTTAATAAAAGTATTAAAACAGATAACTAGTTTTGACTTAATAATTACCTATTTTTCTTGGCTACTTTAAACAAATATAACATAATTCATTAACATAAATGAAAGAGACTATTGATAATCTGAATTACATGATTTACTTGAAAATGACAGAATGCATGAATTCCATGATTTATTTGAAAATGACAGATTGCATGAATTACATGATTTACTTGAAAATGACAGATTGCATGAATTCCATGATTAATTTGAAAATGACATATTGCATGAATTCCATGATTTACTTGAAAATGACAGATTGTTTGAATTACATGATTTATTTGAAAATGACAGATTGCTTAAAGGAAAACAAAAATAAATTAGATTTAACTAATCTGTAATTATAGCTAATTGATTAAATTATTAAAACAGTGCAAATAATATAAGTACTTGTATCCAATAACCTAAACAGTTTATTTGCTTTGAACTCTAGCTCTAGGATATATATATATATATATATATATATATATATATATATATATATATATATATATATATATATATATATATATATATATATATATATATATATATATATATATATATATATAAATAATAAAGAATGATTTTGACAGGCATCACCTTAAGCATGTTATTTCCTTTAAAGAGAATGTACTAACAATGAAGTACATACTCTACTTTGCTGGTCAAATACTGTATCTTTGCTGCAATATATAAATACATTTCCAGCATGAACATTCACCTTTACTCATTATTTCCAGCATGGAATTCTGTCATGCTGACTATGCATGCTAAACTAATGGAAAAATATCAAAAATATTATTATTTTCTAGGATGAATTGCTGTCATGCTGAATTTACAAGCTGCAGACATGCTGAACTGCCTTTCATAGTTTCACAATAATTCAGTATCGCAGCTTGTACTACTGCAATGCTGAAAGTACATGCTGCAATCACACTAAATTTAGATACCTGAGCATGAACAGAAACATTAAGCAATACAATAATAATAATACTGCTTTTGCTATGTGGGTATACTATAAAACCTTGATCATTTCAGTTTGGAGGAGCCAAATTTGCAACATGCTGAAGTTGTTTGCACTTAAAATTTAATTGTTTAGGTGGTCTCTCATAACTGAATTGTGCAAAAGACCAGTTTCCACTCTAAATTCAGTACTGTTTAAGAAATTAAATATCCAAAAATTGTACATGTAATCTTTATTCATACACATAAACTGTACATGTATTTTCTATTCATACCCCAAAACTGTACATATATTCTTTATTCATACCCCAAAACTGTACATGTATTATTTATTCATACCCCAAAACTATAAAGGTATTCTTTAATCATACCCAAAAACTGTACATGTATTCTTTAATCATACCCGAAAACTGTACATGGAGTCATTATTCATACCCAAAAACGGTACATGTTTTATTTAACATACCCAAATACTGTACATGGATTCTTTATTCCTATTAACATTTGTAATTGAAGATCATATGTAGATGTCCATAAATTGCAAAATTAACAAAGGTAATATTTATCCTGCCTAAGTTAACGTCACTACTTTCAATTACTTTAATTGTACCAACCACTCTTAGAATTTTTCTCTTGTATTTTACTGGATTTTCTACAATTGCTATCAGGCCCCGAGTGGCCAAGTGGTCTAAAGTGCTCTCTGTTACGGATCACTGCCACCTCACCTCTGTCTGCGTGGGTTTGAGTCTAGGATTTGGCCAATGTGGCTATGTGAGAAAGCTTGCCAGGAGCTTCTCGTGGGTTGGTGGTTCTTCCTGGGGTTATAAGGACAGACTCTATTGAATCTAGATCTATTAAATCTACTGTTGAGATTATAATTGGATAATAAAACAGTTACTTTCTTAAACTGGGAATTATTTACTCATTACAAACTTAGTCAATAAACGTCAATATGTATACATTTTACCCATTTGTTCAAAGTGACTTAACTCTGTGATTAATTAAAATTACTTAACTAATTACTAAGTAAATTAATTCTTGTTATCTTTGACTTGCTATTATTTTCTTTTAATTAGCATTACTTGAAATTACTAATAATTACCCACAGACATTTATACTTTATTTTTAGTCTATTTTGGGTAAAAGAAATTAAGTACTTAGTGGTACAAATGTTTTGTTGACAGGATCCTACTTGCTTGTGATAGCCATCCAAATGTTATGAATATTATGAGTATAATAATATATCAGTTTACCTATGTGTAGCTTTAAAGTTTGAAATTTGACTAAAAGCAATTTTCAGTTTATTGTTTGGTACAGTACTCATTGCACCAATAATATTTCGGTAGTCAGTTATTAAACATAAACATTATTGTCAACCTACATGTATTTTATCAGTAGGATACTTCTGTATGTTATTTATGCATCAGTAACTTATTTCCTTCTGAACTATAAAAGTATGTTCTTGCACACTTGAATGTGTTTTGCTTTCTGTAACTTGTGGGAATATGAAATACTTTTTATTATTTAATAATTTCAGTCAGAGTTACAGAGGCATTTTTACAGCAAAACAACCAAAACATCACATCCAACCTGACTGTCATTGCTGGAGAACAAGTTACCTTGGTTTGTGTAACAGGAATCAGTCGACCGGCTCCTAATATAGACTGGTATATTGGATCTCGGTCAATAGGCAGTGGAACCAGTCTGATCTTCACTCCCAGTAACACAGACCACAATCAAGTGATCTACTGTCAGGCATACAACATTGATCCAAATCTTAAAGTTTACTCCAAGAAACCCAGTTTGTTTGTTAGAGGTGTGTATGTATATTGTGTATATATATATATATATATATATATATATATATATATATATATATATATATATATATATATATATATATATATATATGGTTTTATTTCTTAGCTGTACTGTTGATAAACCAGAAGAGTTTATGGGATTGTCTGATGTTTAGCATCTAGCATCCAATGTCAGTCTGTTTATTATCACTATGTCACATAATCTACTCAGAAGATTGCCATGCAACATTGCACATGCATTCATACCTTGTTATGGTGGGTCCAAAATGAACATGGTGCTTCTCAGACATCAAATTTGGCCAGAGAAGGAGGCATCTTGAAAATATTTTTACTTCTACTCCTTCTGAGTGGTTGGTAATATCAGCATTGAGTTTTCACCAAAAAATTCCAACTTTTTATGATGTCGAGCTTGTTTTAAATACAAATGATGTCAACTTGTCTTAAATACAAATGATGTCTAACTAGTCTTAAATACAAATGATGTCTAGCTTGTCTTAAATACAAATGAATGTCTATCTTGTCTTAAATGCAAAGTATGTCTAGCTAGTCTTAAATACAAATGATGTCTAACTTGTCTTAAGTGCAAATGAATGTATATCTTGTCTTAAATACACATGATGTCTAGCTTGTCTTAAATACAAATGATGTCTAACTTGTCCTAAATACAAATGATGTCTAGCTAGTCTTAAATACAAATGATGTCTAGCTAGTCTTAAATACAAATGATGTCTAGCTTGTCTAAAATACAAATAATGTCTAGCTTGTCGTAATTGCAAATGATGTCTAGCTAGTCTTAAATACAAATGATGTCTAGCTTGTCTTAAATGTAAATGAATGTCTAGCTTGTCTTAAATACAAATGATGTCTAGCTTGTCTTAAATACAAATGATGTCTAGCTTGTCTTAAATAGGAATGATGTCTAGCTTGTCTTAAATACAAATGATGTCTAACTTGTCTTAAATACAAATAATGTCTAGCTTGTCTTAAATTCAAATAATGCTGATCTGATGCCCATTATGGTCACCATGGTAGTCATTTTGAAAATCATATTATATAGTCATGGAGTCTCCACCAGGGCACTTCTTGTTATGTCTGGCTGGTCATAAAAGACGATGGTTTTGCATTGACAACCAATATTGCCAGTACAGTAGCTATTTTATGATTCCTCTTATTGTTACTCTACATGAATGGATGGTCGTATCTTTAGGATTTTCAACCGATGAGTTTTTGATGTCTTAGTTGGTTCTAAGTGAATTGGATATGATCTAATATCTAATATGCCATAACTGCAGTCTTTTTTAAAATCTTGCTATCATTACTCCTAAATGGCTGGATGTATAAACATGGGGATTTTGCTGAAAAGACTTATGGTGTCTAGTTGGTAGTAAATACAAATAGTGCTGCTCAAACATCTAATATGACCATCACAGTCAACAACTTCAAAATCTTCATACTATAGCATTACCTGAAAAAAATGGACATATCAGCATAGGGTTTTATTAAAATAATTGTGATGCCCAGTTGGTTTCAGATGAAAATAGTGCTGATCTGACATTTTGTATGATCTCAACTATAACTGCCACAATGAATCCTCGTATGACCACCATTACAGCCATCTTCAAAATATTGTTATTGATACTCCTCCTGAACACAAATTCATATTGACATGGCATTACCACCAGAAGATTTTATATGATGTTGGTTTTAAATAAAAATGGTACTAATATGATGTGTAATACATCTCTCCTTTGATAACTCACACCCGGGTAACTCATAAACCTGCTTATAATCTGTGCTCATTCATGGATCCCACTTCTTTTGATAGAAAATGCCAATGGATATGGCCCCTATTTTGTTGAGTATAAAGAAATAGTAATCAAAATAAGTAAATGAAACCTTTTTATATCACTTGTTTCATCACTGAAAATGGCTGCTTATGCCCAGAAATTTGATTCAAAGTTATTCAGTGCATCACTTTAATAAAAGTTGTATATTTTATTAAATATTTTTTACATAAAAAGTATTTCTCACTACACTGTTAATAACAATATATAACGAGATATTGCTAAATTAAAATGTCAGTAATGCCAACTGGTGGCAGTACTTTAGGAAATAAATAGCAATTAAAGAAGTCTTGTCAAGTGAAATTCATATTTCAAATTTATCTTTTAATTTGGTTTCAATGTGAAGTGCCGTCTTGCACTGAATTATATGGGTATCAACTGACCATCATAGTAATACCCGCAAACAATCGTTTCTATGAATACCTAATTAAAAACTGACTCTGTTTGATCTCTGACTTGTGGAATACATGTTTGCATTCAATGAAAAGTGTACTATGACATTAATTAGTCATTTTGTATTACATTGCGTAAAACAGGTAGAATACCACATATAAAAGGCATACAAATCCTGCCAGCTTAAGAGCTATCAGTTACCATAGCTTGTTAAAACAACGTGTTTTATTTGACCAATTGAAGACTGAGAATGCTGTATGTACATGTAACATAAAGTGTCTAACATTAACACATTAACCCCGGGCAATGAGTTTACGTGGCAGGAGGTAGTAGCCTAAATGCCGAGCTCTGTAGCATCAAGGACATGTACGATACACTAAAGTGGGTGGTATTATAGTAAGGTAGACAGATGTAGCTCTACAATGATACCAAATAATCTGGAAGTTCTAGTTGCACTACAAAATACAGAGGGGAAAACCTCATTTTTTGGACCTAATTTTTTTGCACCAAAAATTCGCCTGTGGTCAGAATACGATTTTGTGTTTCGATTTTAGACTTTTTGGTCTCAGATCTAATGCAGACCAGTATGAACTGCAAACAGACAGATGAATCTTTGCAAAAAATAGGATAAGATGGGCATTTGGAATAAAGAGTGGTCATTATAAATACAAAAATAATGGGTCTGTTTAAGCACACAAAAAAAAACGAATTCTAACTTTTACCCTTCTGCTCGTTCACAAGCCAAATAGCCAATGAAAAATGATGTTTCTAACACAGCTAGTCATTAGGTTATTGGAAAATTACCTGGAAGTTGATGTATTTGGATGTATTGAGAAACAGTTTTCAAAATGTGTTTCCTACTCGAATTTCAGGCAAAAACGACAAAAACCTCCAGGGGTTAATGTGTTAACTGGTGGTTTATCATACTCATTTGCAGATGTGATCAGTGATAGCAAAGGAAGCAAGTGAAAGGCAAACTGGCTGCTTGAAAAATTTGGTTTCAAAGATCAGTTCATTATGGATAAGTGAGTTCCAAAGTTTCTAGTGAACTTAAAATTCTTGAATTTCCCCTCAGAGGTATGTTCTGGGATGAAGAGAAATTTTGCTGTAATTTATAAAGAAATCACAGCATCAGTATGTTGACATTGTTGTTTCTCAAAATAAATGTCACTCATTTAAAACAAATAGTCTTGCTTTATTTGAAATCTGTAGTAAAACAAGATTGAATCTACATTCATGTGCAAAAAACAGAGAACTAATACATACTGTTGTTGCTGGTTCATGTGATGTGTGTTGGAGTAAGGTTTTAAACCATTTTTTATAGATTGGATACATTGATAGTGAGGTAACTTGTACAAAAAAGTGAGGAACTTTCTTAGAAAAAAGTTGCTTATTGGCATCTATCCCCAAAGTTATTGCGAAATGAGTATTCGGCATCTTAACCCTCACTTCCCACTTCTCACTGCTCATCACTTTGTTAATTTTTCTTTTTTATTTCTTTCTAAATGGGAAATGCTGCACAGCTGATATCCAATATGGCCATTTTGAAAATCTTTTTGTTACTCCACTAGATAGATATGGAAAGTCATATCAACATTTAGTTTTTACCATACGACTTGTTATAATGTCTTTTTGGTCCTAAATGAAAAAATTGCTGATCTGACATTCACTATGGCCAACATAATGGCCGTCTTTAAAATCTTGATGTAGCTGCTCTTAAATGGAGAGACAAAAAGTGAATTCCTGTTTAATTTATTCCAGGAGCTGATGGAAAAATCCTTTTTTTTCTTCAAAAATGTTATTGTGAAATTGGTTGAATTTAAATGTTTCACATTGTAGATGATACCCTCTAAATAGTCCTTAAGATGAAGGTCTTGCTCTAAATCAGATAATCCTTCAAATGAAAACTGTCTGAGTCAGAAGAGAGTGAGGAAATTTACATTGATGCAATAGATGAATCCCTGATGAAACGTGTTCAGTTTCAATTACACTAACTTTATATTGTTCAAACAAAAATGGAAAGTACTGTTAATTATTGAATCTGAATATTAGAGACATAGAATATATTATTATTCCTTAACTCCTTGAAATTAGGAATGAATACCAACACTGAGGAGTAAACCTGTTCTCTTGAATATCAATAGAACAAAGGAATTACAGTCTCCCATGTTGAATCTGGCTGCTGGCTGAGCAAATTTTCACATCTCGAAATAATTCTTTCATAACATTGAAAGAGGAAAATAATGTCCATGGAAAGAAATATAATGTAGGCTTTAGGTCATATATATTTCATGGATGATGAATTAAACACATATTTTCCTGGATTTAACTGTTACTGAGATGCTGACTTCCATAATGTGCAACTCTTAGCACCATCACATTGATATAAAGAGAAAGAGTTCTTGATTCCTTTTCCTGTTGTCATAATATCAGATTATAGTTGTCTTCAGTGTTATATTTGAGAAGATTTATTTATTTATTTAAGTTATTGGAAATGCAAAGTGCACATTAACATTAGGACTAATCACTATTTCGGACTTGCCTTGAATTCATTCAGGGACATGAAGGATATTATCATTGTGAATCAACACGACTGTTAGCACATCAGCACATACCAGACTGCTGGTACATCAGCAGACTGAAGACCTTAAATGTATTTGGAAATTGACTAAAATTCATTTGGAACTCTATATTCTGGAATTGTTTTAGAACTTTTAAGACTTTTGGTGTTTAATTCACAATATTGTAAGTTCACATAAATGTTTACTTTGTTTACTAGGGAATTAAATTAATTGATGAATTTTACATTAACTTCATGTTGCTTTTTTTCAGTGACTTAGTTTAAGACCATAGAGTTGTATTTGTCTTATCTTATAAATGCTAAAAACAAAAAGCATAAATGAATATCAAACTGTCAAACATCTCATCTTGACCTGTATCATGGAGTCAAGCATCTCATCTTGATCTCTATTAAGGAGTCAAACATCTCATCTTGACCTGTATCATGGAGTCAAACACCTCATCTTGACCTGTATCATGGAGTCAAACATCTCATCTTGACCTCTATTAAGGAGTCAAACATCTCATCTTGACCTTATCATGGAGTCAAGCATCTCATCTTGACCTGTATCAAGGAATCAAACATCTCATCTTGACTGTATCATGGAGTCAAAAATCTCATCTTGACCTGTATAATGGAGTCAAGCATCTCATCTTGACCTGTATCATGGAGTCAAACATTTCATCTTGACCTATATCATGGAGTCAAACAACTCATCTTGACCTGTATCATGGAGTCAAACATCTCATCTTGACCTATATCATGGAGCCAAACATCTCGTCATGACCTGTATCATGGAGTCAAACAACTCATCTTGACCTGTATCATGGAGTCAAACATCTCATCTTGACCTGTATCATGCAGTCAGACATCTCATCTTGACCTATATCATGGAGTCAAAGATCTCATATTGACATGTATCATGGAATCAAATATTTCATCTTGACCTGTGTCATGAAGTCAAACATATCATATTGACCTGTATCATGGAATCAACTATCTCATTCTGACCTGTATCAATGAATCAAAAATCTCAGCTTGACCTTTATCATAGAGTCAAACATCTCAGCTTGACCTGTATATTGGAGTCAAATATCTTATCTTGACCTATATCATGAAGTCAAACATCTCATCTTACCTGTATCATTGAGTCAAACATCTCATCTTGACATGTATCATGAAATCAAACATCTTATCTTGCCCTGTATAATGGAGCCAACCATCTCAACTTGACCTATGTCATGGAGTCAAACATCTCATCTTGACCTGTATCATGGAATCAAATATCTCATTCTGACCTGTATCATGGAGTCAAACATCTCATCTTGACCTGTATCATTGAGTCAAATATCTCATCTTGACCTGTATCGTGAAATCAAACATCTCATCTCGACCTCTGTCATGGAGCCAAACATCTCATCTTGACCTGTGCCATGGAGCCAGACATCTAATTTTGACCTGTATCATGGAATCAGCTATCTCATTCTGACCAGATTCATGGAGTCAAACATCTCAGCTTGACCTGTATCATGAAATCAAACATCTCATCTTGACCAGTATCATGGAGTCAAACATCTCATCTTGACCTGTATCATGGAATGAAAGATTTCATTCTGTCCTGTATCTTGAAGTCAAACCTATCATCTTGACCTGGAGTCAAATATCTAGAAGAATAACAATAATAAATATACTACCAGTGTTTATACTACATCTACTTTGGTAGTACTAGTGTGACAGCTACTTAGATTACAACTGCTACAACCACAACAACATACACTATTGTTCATGTAAGTATTGCTTTAGTAAAGCACAAAATTCTTCAACATTTATACTTCATTTAATATAACAACATAGACGTCAGTTCCAAATCACAGATACATGCAGTACATTGGGTCACTTTTGGACAATACATTAATGCATCTGTATGCATTTGTCCTTTTTACTGCATGGTTGCAGTTGGACACCTTGTTTGCACAGTTGTATTTTCCCAACAACAGTTTTCTTACATACGATACAATGTTTCAAGATATAATTCAGCTGTCAACAATCAGATGTGTAAATACTTTCAATGAGAAACTAGTAAATGCAAAACTCAAACTGGATGTTTTTGATACAGGTCAGAATGAGATAGTTGATTCCACATGGAATATGGCAGAAGGGGATTAAATACAGAATTCATTCATTGCACAATTTTACGTAAAAAGAAATTATATATCACACATAATCATTTCAAATCCAGAATGATCTCTCTTTATTCTTTGTTCCTGTAAACATTCATTTGACAGATCATGACAATTGTTTTCATTCATTTGACAGATCATGACTATTGTTTTATTCATTTGACAGATCGTGACAGTTGTTTTCATTCATTTGACAGATCATGACACAAATCTTATTTACTCAAGAACGTGAGTTTATTGAAATATGGCTATGATTTGTGATGTGGAAGATCATGACATTTGTTTTATTCATTTGACAGATCATGACAATTGGTTTCATTCATTTAACAGATCATGACACAAATCTTATTTACTCAAGAACATGAGTTTATTGAAATATGGCTATGATTTGTGATGTGGAAGATCATTACAATTGTTCATTTGACAGATCATGACAGTTGGTTTCATTCATTTGACAGATCATGACACAAATCTTATTTACTCAAGAAGATGAGTTTATTGAAATATGGCTATGATTTTTGATGCGGAAGATCATGACATTTGTTTTGATTCATTTGACAGATCATGACAATTGTTTTCATTCATTTGACAGATCATGACACATGAATCTAATTTACTCAAGAACATGAGCTTATTGAAATATGGCTATGATTTGTGATGTGGGAGATCATGACAATTAATTTCAGATTCATGATAAAAACCATATATGCCACAAATATATATATATATGTGTTTTAAAGAGACAATTTACTTTATATGAATTAGAAGAGTGGGAATGAGTTCATGTAGGATATAAATAAATATATATATATAATGTCTATAAATAAATATGCATTCAATTTAAAAGGAACATGTGAATCAAACGTCTGTATTAAACAAAGAAATTAAGAGAGAAGATGGATGAAATATTTGCATAAAAGAAGAAATCTTTGGAAAAGAAATAATGAAAAAAATTTGCTTTCCTGATACAAATGACATAGAAAATGGGTTTGTAAAAATTGTGCCACCTTCAAAAGGTCCATGGACATAAGAAACTGTCATAGGTGAAAGAAGCTGTATCAGATATTTGCTTGTGTCTCTTTACTATGTATTAATTATCTTGCTGACTCATTCTTTATTTTCTTTTTTTTTAGTGAGGGTAACAGAGGCAGTTTTACAGCAGAATGGCCAGACTATTTCCAATGCAACTCTTATGGTTACTTCCGGGAAACCAACAACCCTATCATGTGTTACAGGAAGCAGTCGACCTGCTGCCAACATTGACTGGTACATCGGATCTCAGAATAGAGGCAATGGAACCAGTATAAACTTTATCCCAACAAATGAGGACCATGACAAGACAATTTACTGCCAGGCTTATAACATAGATCCAAATCGGCCAGTGATGTCGAATAAACCAATACTTTTTGTAAGAGGTAAAGTGATTCATTAGGATAAATCTGCCAGTTGGAATCAAAATACAATTGCTTCTACGAAAAAAGCAAAATCACACTATAACACGATGTACATGGGATTTGTGTGTTTTGAAGATTAGTATTGCACATTAGATTTACATCTATTATAATTGTGCCCCTTGAGCATGTTTATCTGATAATATCCAGAATTACATTCCTGACAACCTTTGCAAATATAAGTAGTTTCACAGAACACCTGTGTGTTACAATATATACTATATGCTAATTAAGATTGACCTTTCCTTAAACTATGATGTAAAAAATAAGCAAACTTGTGTTACTTGCAAGTTTAATCAATGTAGGTATCATAAATATAAATATATTTATATAATGTGAAATTGATAATTGCCATGGCCTTATAAGATATATTTCTTTTATAGAAATTGACATATTAAGAACCTGTTTTTAACCTGAATGTTTTTATAAAGATTTACATAGTGAAAGCAGCAAAACATTGATATCATAAGACTTCCAATGTGCACTAGCTTCTATTTCCACACTGAAGTAAAACACAAACATGTCATTTTCATGCATCTGTCAAGATGTTATGCAGAACAACGTCTAAAAGTTATGTGATATGGACACAGAGCTAGTCTCATGATGCTGGTTTGTTAGGCAATGTGTCCTCTAGATTTTCTTTTTCATGATAATATTACCAAGCAATGTATCCTCTCGATTCTCCTTTTTATTATAACATTACCGAATGTATCCTCTCAATTTTCTTTTTCATGATAACATAACCTAATGTATCCTCTCGATTTTCTTTTTCATGACAATATTACCTAGCATAGTTGATTTCTCACACTTCATACAAATAATATTCATAAGTTTTATATCGCGTGCTCAATAATAATAATAATACTTTATTTATAGAGAGACTTCACCAGAGTAATTGCTGATGATGATTGCTCTTTGAATCAAGCATCACTGTTGATATGCAAGTTGAGCGTATATATGGATGTGTATGAGCTATGTTCCTGTTCTGCATGCTTTACCAAAACATAGAAAAATAAAAACTGCTCTGAGCCCATGTCTCCAAAACATACTCTTCGTTTTATGCTGCTTCTAGATTAGGTCCTTTGTAGACCAATTAACTCTTACATATAACATTTGGTACATGTTTATTACATACAGCATTTGGTACATGTTTGTAGACTAGTTAACTCTTACATATAACATTTGGTACATGTTTATTACATACAACATTTGGTACATGTTTGTAGACCAATTAACTCTTACATACAACATTTGGTACATGTTTATTACATACAACATTTGGTACATGTTTGTAGACCAATTAACTCTTACATACAACATTTGGTACATGTTTGTAGACCAATTAACTCTTACATACAACATTTGGTACATGTTTGTAGACCAATTAACTCTTACATACAACATTTGGTACATATTTGCAGACCATTTAACTCTTACATATAGCATTTGGTACATGTTTGTAGACCAATTACCTCTTACATACAACATTTGGTACATGTTTGCAGACCAATTACCTCTTACATACAACATTTAGTACATGTTTGTAGACCGATTACCTCTTACATACAACATTTGGTACATGTTTGTAGACCAATTAACTCTTACATACAACATTTGGTATATGTTTATGGTCTTTTTGTTGTCTAGGAGAAACACTTTTCTGCCATGAAGAAAGACAATGTATTTAGGACCAGGCTATCTTCATCAAAAACATAATTATGAATGGAATGATGGCGGTGAAAGCATTTGAAAGAATAAAGGATTAATGAAATTGATAGCTTGCAGAATTTGTAAATTTATCAGCAAATATATATATATATATATATATATATATATATATATATATATATATATATATATATATATATATATATATATATATATATATATATACACATGTATAAAGAGAGAGAGAGACAAAGAGAGATAATACACCAAAAGATATGGTGTTGAGATGTAAACTTTAATAAAAATGGCCAGTTAGTTTAGTTTGATATGTCTCAATGGATAGGTACATGTAACAATTTTCAAATGGTAGATGTTCTATATTCATGAAGTAAACCAGGAGTCAGCAACCTATTTTACATAGCATGCCACTTTTATTTTGGATTAATTAGAAAATGAATGAGTGCCAGCCACCAGTAAGAGAGTAATACTGTATAAATCAAGATTTTTGGCTGCCCTTCATGTACCAGATAAAACCTCTTGCCACCTTATGGTTAGGTGTTTGTTCATAGCCCGAGGGAAAGCGAGACTGGACACAAACAATGGAATCAGGAATGATACTGCAAGGTGAGCTTGTTTAGAGTTTGGCCCCAGGGAAGAAATATTAACATACTCCATGATTGTTGCTGCATGCCACTTTTAGTGACTTCACTATAATTCTCTATAGAAATAACATAATTCAAGTCAAAAGATATACAACTGCATATTATAGTTACTGCTATGATGGCATAGTTTCTCTATGCACACTTCATACAGTTTTTAGCCTTACTTTACATACATAATGAAGCTCAAGTGCTTGACATTTGGGGCTCAGACCACAACGCAATATAAATAAAAACCACAATGCAAAAGAACGATTGACTATTGAGCCAGAAGATTACAATAATGGACAGTAACAAATTCGTTATTGTTCATGAAGTGTGATGCATAAAATTTATCTTATCTCTCTATATACATATATATACACACCGATACACATATATACATACATATATACATATATGTACATATACATATATATATACAACACACATATATATGCAACATCATAAAACTGAAAGCCTACACTCCAAGGAATTTTGCGCAGTTACAAGCCCTGACAAATGATCGGCCAGTGAAACCCATGTGGCCACTACAGGGCAATTCAATTGGCCCTTCCGGGTTATGTTCACTATTATAACAGAGTAAGGTAAAGGGTAGACCCAACCTCCTCACACCACCCATAAATGTACTTACGCAGGCGTTATTAGTTTTGTGGCATGTGTGCTGGAGTAAATCATGTAATATTAATAGAATACTCACCTTTCTTGGCTTGGACCAAAAGAAAAATTTGTGATGAAAGTCTGTAAAACAAAATTTGTTTCTGCTTCTTATATAGTTTTAAGAAACAAGCACTTTTGGTTACATAAATAAGCGAAAAGTTAGACACAACACTGAGTTCATCAAGAGAGCATGATCTTACTTTTAGTAGTAAATATCACGTATTTTCTACTTTTGTGCTTTTCAACTCATCCTCCACTTGCAGTTATCAGTGGTGTAACATTGTGTATCACAGCCTTTACACAAATCTATGATTACTTTCTTTGTTTAAATGAGTTTATCTTAATTATTACTATTCCCCATTCAGCCTTTAGTTCTAACAAAATCAATTAAGTTTTGTGTATGATTCATTATGAGGCTAATTGCTGATGTCTCTTAATAGACATGTATGAAACTATTGGCTATTCAACATCAGAGTTTGCAATCAACAGTGATAGCTAATACATTCCGACAAGACGTTCTAGTTTAAACTTAATTTTGAGGTCAGGTATCATGTAGAACAATTCCCATGACCTGGAATCCACAAAGGATTATTCCCCCTTCCTCATGTTATGATGAATCAGAAATCCACTCTATGATGTGTTTTTTGAAAGCTTTAAACTACAGATCTCCACACTGATATATATATTGCATCATTGTTAGTTTTCTTATCTGATCTCCATTTTGATAGATATTGAATCATTGTTAGTTTTCTTATCTGATCTCCATTTTGATAGATATTGAATCATTGATAGTTTTCTTATCTGATCTCCAAAACCTTTTCTTGTATTAAGAAGTATACACTTTTAACAAATAAGCAATGTTTTCTTATAATTTTGAAGTTGATTATCTTCATTAATCTTTGATGTAGGTGATATTGTAACATTATATTTTCAGTAAAGAGGTGTATGATTATGTGTCTGAATATTGAATGGAAAAATTATTTGTATTTAGTTGCCAAAGATAAATATGAATGTTTCTTTTACAGCTGCTCCAAGAATACTAGATGTCTCTCCAAGCTATAAAGGTTATGTTGGCCAGTGTGCCATCATCCAGTTCAATTTCTATTCTAATACAGATGAGAACTTAACAGTCACAGCACAACATTCCAACTCTAGCAGATTAATACATCAAGGAATAATCAAGCCAACTCACCTTGATGATCTAGCAGTATATTCACAAATAACGGCACCTGTCTTCAGGGCAATGCTGGTCATCAGCTTAATGAGCGAAAATGATTTTGGACTGTATGCCATGGAAGTTAAAAATGTTATTGGTTCAGATTCAAAAGACATCAAAATCATAGAACAGAGTAAGTCACATGATATTTCCTTTGTAATCAGTACATTCACTCCCTGTGTCTGGGTCAGAAATTTATAAATTTGTTGTGAGATGTTTCTTATTTCCTGAAATACAATTTGTTTAAGAAGTCATGTATATTATCAAAAATTAATTGAATTATTCATATACATTGGCATAAATTAGAAATATTGTACCCTGGGTCAGGCTTTGTAGGTTGGGGGCGGGGGTAGGGCATACAGACAATATATCAAATTCTGATGGGGAGGGGGAAACTGACAGTGCATTCACTCTCTCTTAATTTTGGCATATAAAAGATGAAAACAAAGCTTTTGTTTTAATGCTGTCCATCTATGGATGAAAGATTTCATATCCTACATAATGTATGGCCTTTAAATAAAATAGAGGTTTCTCTTCTTTAAAGTCTTGTATCTATGTTGAAAGAATGCAAAATACAAATTTTTTCAATTTTGATTTGAAAGTTTCCTGACTGGCATTCCAAATAAACTAGTAATACAGCTTGTTTGAAAACTAGATCACCTGTCAAATTATGCAAAGTGATACTGTCCAGTTTTCATTAAATAAGTCACATCATACTGTCCTGCAAATACTTTTATTTATCTATACACACATAGGTTAGCATTTGAAAAGGTTCATGACAGTATTACAAATGTTTAATTATCTATTGTACCCATGCCATGACTATGGAAATAATGAAAAGACATTGGGATCTATATAATTTTGTAGGTGACAGCTTATAATGAAAATTGGGATACAGATTTTGGGACAAGTCTCTTCAAGTTGTACATTATTAAAATGATTCCTATCATACCCCCAAAATGCATACACTGTTTCAAAATAAACAAATGAAGATGATTACTTACTAAGAATAATGGTTGATAAACCCCAGAAGATATTTCTTCTGACAGCTTTAATAATCTCAGAGTATTGCTAACAAGTATTATAATGCCATTGTATTTCAGTTACACCAGTGAAGCCAATCAATTTCCATGCTACAAACATACAGGAAAAACAACTGTCACTGATGTGGCAATCTGGATATCATGGGGGATTCACTCAAACTTTCGTGGTTGAGATAAGTCTTGATAATATAACATGGAATAATGTGTCTGAAGTCAGTGCTGGAAACAGGGATGGATGGTTTACTACAGTCATTGAGGACCTTATCCCAGGATCTGAATATTATTTGAGATTGTATGCATACAACATAAATGGAAGAGGAGACTTTTCTGATGTACAACTTACCATAAGGATGTTGAAAGGTTGTACTGTTTTGCATATTTTTATTCCTTAAGTGTATTTTCATTCTTAAGTGTGTTTTCCTATTTATCATCCCATGTGGTTAAAGAAAATCTCCCATTAAATGGAACATAAATATTGATGAATATTCTAAACTATCCATATTGTACACCTAAGTTTTATGGCATTTGCTACAATTAAATATTGTACACCTAAATATTATGGCATTTGCTACAAGTAAATATTTTACACCTAAATATTATGGTAGTTGCTACAATTAAATATTGTACACCTAAATGTTATGGCATTTGCTACAGTTAAATTTTGTACACCTAAATATTATGGCATTTGCTACAGTCAAATGCTAATTAGTAAATGCATGAATGGTAACCTACGTATGTGTAAAGCTGCAATATTTGTATCACTATAAAATCTTGACTCTGCCAAATCAGACATGTCTGTCAGTCCTTCTTGGTACCCTGACCAATGAAGTCTGATTCATTATTGTCGATATAAGGAATGGATCATCACCCAAACTTAAAGTTTTTGCTGAGAGAAAGTTACAATGGTGCCATTTATATATCAGATAAGAAAAGAGTTTGGGGCATAATCTCTGACACAAGAAATGAGTTTTGGCCATACTCTGAATACTATATTATCTTCTGAATATCCAGTAGTACAATGTTCCATATACTAATTTTTGCATATTTACAAAGAAATATCTATTGGAAAAGAAAACAACTTTAATCTTACATTCATCAATAGAAAACAAATTAGTAAACAAATTAGACTTGAAATTTGTTGCATCCACAGTGATACAAAGATCTATTCAATATAATCTTCATGCTCATCTCCATTAGAGGTCAGTGCATCGGTTGGAATAAGTGTTGGTGGAGCTGTTGGAATTGGTGTCGGTGGATTTGTTCTTGGATTAATTGCAGCTATCATTGCCTTCACAATTAGAAGACAATTAAATGGTATGTATAAGGAGTATATTAAGACAATTACATGGTATGTATAAGGAGTATATTAAGACAATTATATGGTATGTATAAGGAGTATATTAAGACAATTACATGGTATGTATAAGGAGTATATTAAGACAATTAAATGGTATGTATAAGGAGTATATTAAGACAATTAAATGGTATGCATGAGGAGTATATTAAGACAATTAAATTTATGGATAAGGAGTATATTAAGACAATTAAATTGTATATATAAGGAATATATTAAGACAATTAAATGGTATATATAAGGAGTATATTAAGCCAATTAAATTGTATGGATAAGGAGTATATTAAAGGCAATTAAATGGTATATATAAGGAGTACATTAAGACAATTAAATGGTATATATAAGGAGTTTATTAAGGACAATTAAATGGTATGTATAAGGAGTATATTAAGACAATTAAATGGTATATATAAGGAGTTTATTAAGGACAATTAAATGGTATGTATAAGGAGTATATTAAGACAATTATATGGCATGTATAAGGAGTATATTAAGACAATTAAATGGTATGTATAAGGAGTATATTAAGACAATTAAATGGTATGTATAAGGAGTATATTAAGACAGTTAAATTGTATATATATAAGGAGTATATTAAGACAATTAAATGGTATGTATAAGGAGTATATTAAGACAATTAAATGGTATGTATAAGGAGTATATTAAGACAATTAAATGGTATGTATATGGAGTATATTAAGACAATTAAATGGTATGTATAAGGAGTATATTACGACAATTAAATGGTATGTATAAGGAGTATATTAAGACAATTAAATGGTATGTATAAGGAGTATATTAAGGCAGTTAAATTGTATATATATAAGGAGTATATTAAGACAATTAAATGGTATGCATGAGGAGTATATTAAGACAATTAAATTTATGGATAAGGAGTATATTAAGACAATTAAATTGTATATATAAGGAATATATTAAGACAATTAAATGGTATATATAAGGAGTTTATTAAGGACAATTAAATGGTATGTATAAGGAGTATATTAAGACAATTAAATGATATATATAAGGAGTTTATTAAGGACAATTAAATGGTATGTATAAGGAGTATATTAAGACAATTTAATGGTATGTATAAGGAGTATATTAAGACAATTAAATGGTATGTATAAGGAGTATATTAAGACAGTTAAATTGTATATATATAAGGAGTATATTAAGACAATTAAATGGTATGTATAAGGAGTATATTAAGACAATTAAATGGTATGTATAAGGAGTATATTAAGACAATTAAATGGTATGTATAAGGAGTATATTACGACAATTAAATGGTATGTATAAGGAGTATATTAAGACAATTAAATGGTATGTATAAGGAGTATATTAAGACAGTTAAATTGTATATATATAAGGAGTATATTAAGACAATTAAATGGTATGCATGAGGAGTATATTAAGACAATTAAATTTATGGATAAGGAGTATATTAAGACAATTAAATTGTATATATAAGGAATATATTAAGACAATTAAATGGTATATATAAGGAGTTTATTAAGGACAATTAAATGGTATGTATAAGGAGTATATTAAGACAATTAAATGGTATATATAAGGAGTTTATTAAGGACAATTAAATGGTATGTATAAGGAGTATATTAAGGGCAATTAAATGGTATGTATAAGGAGTATATTAAGACAATTAAACTGTATATATAAGGAATATATTAAGACAATTAAATGGTATGTATAAGGAGTATATTAAGACAATTAAATGGTAAATATAAGGAGCATCTTAAGGACAATTAATGGTATGTATAAGGAGTATATTAAGGGCACTGCAATGGTATGTATAAGGAGTATATTAAGGGCAATTAAATGGTATGTATAAGGAGTATATTAAGACAATTAAATAGTATTGATAAGGAGTATATTAAGATAATTAAATGGTATGCATGAGGAGTATATTAAGACAATTAAATTTATGGATAAGGAGTATATTAAGACAATTAAATTGTATATATAAGGAATATATTAAGACAATTAAATGGTATATATAAGGAGTATATTAAGACACTTAAATGTTATGTATAAGGAGTATATTAAGACAATTAAATGTTATGTATAAGGAGCATATTAAGACAATTAAATGGTATGTATAAGGAGTATATTAAGACAATTAAATTGTATGTATAAGGAGTATATTAAGACAATTATATGGTATGTATAAGGAGTATATTAAGACAATTAAATTGTATGGATAAGGAGTATATTAAGACAATTAAATTGTATGGATAAGGAGTATATTAAGACAATTAAATTTATGGATAAGGAGTATATTAAGACAATTAAATTGTATATATAAGGAATATATTAAGACAATTAAATGGTATATATAAGGAGTATATTAAAGGCAATTAAATGGTATGTATAAGGTGTATCTTAAGGACAATTAATGGTATATATAAGGAGTACATTAAGACAATTAAATGGTATATATAAGGAGTTTATTAAGGACAATTAAATGGTATGTATAAGGAGTATATTAAGACAATTATATGGTATGTATAAGGAGTATATAAAGGGCACTCCAATGGTATGTATAAGGAGTATATTAAGACAATTAAATTGTATATATATAAGGAGTATATTAAGACAATTAAATGGTATGCATGAGGAGTATATTAAGACAATTAAATTTATGGATAAGGAGTATATTAAGACAATTAAATTGTATATATAAGGAATATATTAAGACAATTAAATGGTATATATAAGGAGTATATTATTGGCAATTAAATGGTATGTATAAGGAGTACATTAAGACAATTAAATGGTATGTATAAGGAGCATCTTAAGGACAATTAATGGCATGTATAAGGAGTATATTAAGGGCAATTAAATGGTATGTATAAGGAGTATATTAAGACAATTAAACTGTATATATAAGGAATATATTAAGACAATTAAATGGTATGTATAAGGAGTATATTAAGACAATTAAATGGTAAATATAAGGAGCATCTTAAGGACAATTAATGGTATGTATAAGGAGTATATTAAGGGCACTGCAATGGTATGTATAAGGAGTATATTAAGGGCAATTAAATGGTATGTATAAGGAGTATATTAAGACAATTAAATAGTATTGATAAGGAGTATATTAAGATAATTAAATGGTATGCATGAGGAGTATATTAAGACAATTAAATTTATGGATAAGGAGTATATTAAGACAATTAAATTGTATATATAAGGAATATATTAAGACAATTAAATGGTATATATAAGGAGTATATTAAGACACTTAAATGTTATGTATAAGGAGTATATTAAGACAATTAAATGTTATGTATAAGGAGCATATTAAGACAATTAAATGGTATGTATAAGGAGTATATTAAGACAATTAAATTGTATGTATAAGGAGTATATTAAGACAATTATATGGTATGTATAAGGAGTATATTAAGACAATTAAATTGTATGGATAAGGAGTATATTAAGACAATTAAATTGTATGGATAAGGAGTATATTAAGACAATTAAATTTATGGATAAGGAGTATATTAAGACAATTAAATTGTATATATAAGGAATATATTAAGACAATTAAATGGTATATATAAGGAGTATATTAAAGGCAATTAAATGGTATGTATAAGGTGTATCTTAAGGACAATTAATGGTATATATAAGGAGTACATTAAGACAATTAAATGGTATATATAAGGAGTTTATTAAGGACAATTAAATGGTATGTATAAGGAGTATATTAAGACAATTATATGGTATGTATAAGGAGTATATAAAGGGCACTCCAATGGTATGTATAAGGAGTATATTAAGACAATTAAATTGTATATATATAAGGAGTATATTAAGACAATTAAATGGTATGCATGAGGAGTATATTAAGACAATTAAATTTATGGATAAGGAGTATATTAAGACAATTAAATTGTATATATAAGGAATATATTAAGACAATTAAATGGTATATATAAGGAGTATATTATTGGCAATTAAATGGTATGTATAAGGAGTACATTAAGACAATTAAATGGTATGTATAAGGAGCATCTTAAGGACAATTAATGGCATGTATAAGGAGTATATTAAGGGCAATTAAATGGTATGTATAAGGAGTATATTACGACAATTAAATTGTATATATAAGGAATATATTAAGACAATTAAATGGTATCTATAAGGAGTATATTAAGACAATTAAATGGTATCTATAAGGAGTATATTAAGACAATTAAATGGTATCTATAAGGAGTATATTAAGACAATTAAATGGTATGTATAAGGAGCATCTTAAGGACAATTAATGGTATGTATAAGGAGTATATAAAGGGCACTGCAATGGTATGTATAAGGAGTATATTAAGGGCAATTAAATGGTATGTATAAAGAGTATATTAAGACAATTAAATAGTATTGATAAGGAGTATATTAAGACAATTAAATGGTATGTATAAGGAGTGTATTAAGACAATTAAATAGTATTGATAAGGAGTATATTAAGACAATTATATGGTTTGTATAAGGAGTATATTAAGGGCACTGCAATGGTATGTATAAGGAGTATATTAAGGGCAATTAAATGGTATGTATAAAGAGTATATTAAGACAATTAAATAGTATTGATAAGGAGTATATTAAGACAATTAAATGTTATGTATAAGGAGTATATTAAGGACAATTATATGGTATGTATAAATAGTATATTATGGGCACTTCAATGGTATGTATAAGGAGTATATTAAATACACTATTCCAAAGTATTATCTTAACATGAAATGACAGTATGGAATGCTAATGAATGTTACTATGTGGAATAAGATGACATGGCTTTTTCAGAAGAAAATAATATTATGAATGACCTTTTATAATGTTTATATAAATCCAAGAATTTAATTACATCAAAGCCACTAATTGTGATGAGATTTTAAATTCAGTGAATGAAAGATTTAAGCCATCCATTGCATAGATATATAAAGTGAAATAAACTTGTATATTTTTCCATTTTCAAAGTCTGGTATTTTATACTTTTAAATCTAGATTGCCTTAACATTGTTTCATTGTGATTCATTGTCCTTCAGGTGCTGCCTAGAACAGATTTCAGACGGTATTTAAAATTAATTTAGAAAAACAATGAGGATCAGTCAACCATTTGAATTGGTCCTAATTAGGTTTAGTATACAATAATGTTTGAAACTTTAAAACTCATAACAGTTACAAGTCTGGAACACTCACATTTAAAATGAACATACCCCAAGTCTTCAGACTATTGTGATAATTTAAAGCTTAACAAAGTTTTCTTTCAAAAGAATAATACCCCCAGATTTCTCATTAGTAACAGTTTAGAGCTGGACCACTCATCCACTCACATATTTGCATTTTTGAATATCATCAAGAAAATCAGTCATTAACATGATGATCTAAATAGACTGTACTGGTATCATGTCACATGTATTTATTGCATTGTGGAAGAGGCACATTTCTATAAGCAGTATTTTTCTAAGTAATATCAGAACACCTACTAGAAATAAAGTGATGTCTAGAATAGTGAAATGCCAATACACTAAGAATCCTTTATCCTCCTATTAATTGTATCCTCCATTTCTGATAAATGATGGGACAACTTAAAGATGGCACATTAACTCTGACTCAGAGTGACTATGTAATCATAATTGAAAAAGTTCATGTCAGAATATAAAAAAATTAAAGACACTTTTTTACAATTTATTTTAATCTCAATTCAAGCAAATTTAAGAAAATCCTTTTGTTTTACATTTGAGCATGAATTCAATTTATGTTCTCTGATATTGTTGTTACAAAAGTGCTTGCTCATAGTTGTGTCCAATATAATGATCAATATATATGTCTACTATTGTTACTATTACTACTACTACTACACACACTATGTATATATATATATATATATATATATATATATATATATATATATATATATATATATATATATATATATATATATATATGTTAATGTATTGCCTCACTTAACTATTGTTCATTTCAGGACCTACAAACTCTTGCTTTAGAAGGTGAGTAGATAACATTAGTTTAATTACCTAGAAATCTATATCCACTTGAAATTAGCAAGACTGATATAACAATCAGGGTTCCTTCTCATGCCAAGAGGATATATCAATAGTACTTATGATTGGATGGGTGTTGTGTGTGTATAAACAGTCTCAGTTCCTTATGCAAGCCAAGAAGACAGGTTAACATAACCTTTGTATTGAAATCAGGTTACTGACCAAGATGACTGATTAGCATGTGTAGTAATGAAGTGCAGGCCAAAATATGAGTTCAACATTTCTTACGATCATAGTATGTTTGACAATCAGGATTCCTGCTAAATGGTTCCATATTCCAATTGGATCAGATAACAGAAAGTTTAATTAGATGAGTATATTATGTGTAAAAACAGGATTCCTTCCACAGGTTAACACAACTTATGGTCAAATGGATAAATGTTATAACTATACAGTCTTAAACTAAGTAACAGAAAGAAGCACAACCAAAAAGTTTTGTAAAATCAAGAAATAATTTCATTCTCTGAGTTGTAAAATGAAACATTAAGAGGAACTTACAGTACTGTGGATCAAGTGCCAAATAATCATAAATGTGCTATCACAAGTCATATAGAATATTCCAATGAAATCCAAGAATCTTGAATGTGCTGATATACCAATAGTCTTGATGCACCATAATTATATAATCCAGAATATCTTTCATGTAGTCTTCTATAATCCCAAAGCAGTGATTTAGTCCAAATGTTTATGAGCACTACCTGATATAACATTAAAATCATTAAGATGGGACACTAGAATGTAAAAAAATTAAATACATGTATTTGGTAAGCCATTTACAGTTGAGATGAAACTAGTTAAACATTGGAAGCGGTATTAAAATAAGATTTTAAAACAACTTGAGTTGTAAAGAAAGTTATTCTAAAACTATGTATGCTCTCATATATTAAAGAATGCATTAATTATATTAATGAAATCAAAGACATAATATATCCCATACTATTGTAATGCATTCAGTTTGCATGTTAATAGATAGTAAAGGAAATTTAAGACGTACATAAGATTTAGTAATGATGCTGGCAAAAATTAAAGTTTATGTAGTATGAGTCTAAAAAGAGCCTAAAATTAATTCTTGTCACCATAAAATATGACCAGTCTAATTGTTCTACATTATGGTAATTAGTATTTTACTTTCATAATTTAAACAGCTTGATAACATTGCTTTCTTTGAAAAATGAATGCTGTCTTTAGTTGGATAAAAGATTTTGCCAACAATATTATTTTAAAAAGTCTTTTAAACCCTTCAAACACTAACATTACCTTTTGGTTGCTATGGCAACCAAATTAAATGTAAAATTATTTATTATTTTCAGTTTGATTATTATTGGTTCCTTATCAATGAAATATCAGCAAATATAAGTATATTTTATATGGAGAAATTGTTTAAAGTAATAAGAACATAAATATTGCATCATCTAAATATTGTAACATACTGAAATGTAAAGTTTTAATGTAGCAAGCTACTAAAAAAAGTAATGAACTGAGAATATATATGTAGAAAAAAATTAACTCATGATCACATTCTGATTAAATATATTTGAAGTATACACTATATTCTATTTGTTTGTCAAAAAATTAATTTTTCACTCTTTTTCCTATATTTGGTAGCTATGGTAACCATGAACAAACATCAATTTTACGGATATTTTTGTGTTAGAAATCTGCATGCATCACTTTGTACCATTTCATTGAAATCTGTTTTATAAATAATTGTTGGGCCATAAAAGTCTGAAAATTGTTCAGGAACAATTCAGCATGCACAGATATGGCAGTTAGAAACAAATCAGCACTGGTTTCAGGTCAAGCAAAATATTATAGCACTACCAGGGTTAAAAATATAATGTCAGACTGAAACATTATCCAATGTTAAACTAATTAACAAAGTATTAAATATCCAATGTTAAACTAATTAACAAAGTATTAAATATCCAATGTTAAACTAATTAACAAAGTATTAAATATTAAATGTTAAACTAATTAACAAAGTATTAAATATCCAATGTTAAACTAATTAACAAAGTATTAAATTCCAATGTTAAACTAATTAACAAAGTATTAAATATCCAATGTTAAACTAATTAACAAAGTATTAAATTCCAATGTTAAACTAATTAACAAAGTATTAAATTCCAATGTTAAACTAATTAACAAAGTATTAAATTCCAATGTTAAACTAATTAACAAAGTATTAAATATCCAATGTTAAACTAATTAACAAAGTATTAAATTCCAATGTTAAACTAATTGACAAAGTATTAAATATCCAATGTTAAACTAATTGACAACATAGGATATTTTCATGGGAAACCATTATTTGTAATTATAGAATGCTTGAAATGATGCATTGTAAACCAATGTTGTTTTTTATATGATGCTAGTGTTATATAAGGTTCAAGGTTTGAAAGATGTTTCATGGTCAATTAGTTACAGTACTTGCTGTTTATTTCAGAAATAAATTGACATTTTTCATTATAAAGGCATTGCAACCTTGCATTTTGAATTACTATAAGCTATTTATTTTCCCCTGACAGTTTCAAAAATGATTTAAAAATACGATGTAATCTAATTAAAATATGAATAGGAAATGTACAAGCATTTGTATCTTCAATTTCTAATTTTACTGATGCGTGCATTATTTTTTCTTCAGCACAAGGAAAACAGATGGAGAAATGCATACATATTCCAATACTGAGATGGATCCACAAACTGTAAAACCAATTTATGAGGAACTGAATAAAGGAAACACAGAACGGAGTGTGTATGATAAAATTTCACCTTTGTAGAAAAGTAGGGGTAGATCGAGATAAGACACTAAGACACATTGGTACAATGAAATAAGCAAATCTTCCTGCCACCTGGCATTAACACACCTGACACTGACACACCTGGCACAAACACATCTCTTAACCTGAACAATGTTGACCAAATCAAAAGTTGAGAACTGTGACTACTTAGGTGTTATTTTAGACTAAAATTTACCTTTCCAACAAACATTACATAAAGTAATTAGCAAATTAAATAAATCTAAAAGGGATTTTTAAATATTCCTCTTCTTTCATCCATAACTCATTAAACCCTGGCACCACATTTATGTTGCAGAAGGTAGTAGCCTACTGCTGAGCTCTGTAGCATCAAGTTCGTGTATGATACACTAAAGTGGGTGGTATTACAGAAAGGTAGACAGATGTAGCTCTACAATGATACCAAATAATCTGGACTTTCTATTTGCATTACAAAATACAGAGTAAAAAATGTACTTATTTGAGACAAGATTTATACACCAAAACACTGTCTGTTTTTGGAATTGGACTTTGTGTCCTGATTTTAGACTTTTTGGCCTGAGATCTAAGGCAGACTGGTCTGAACTGCACACAGACAGGTGAAATTTTGCAAAAAGTAGGATAAGGTGAGCATTTTAATAAAGAGTCATCCTGATATGAAAATGATGGATTCATTAAGCAAACAAAAACAACAACAAAGAACTCCAACTTTTACCCCTCCGCACATGCATCAGCAAAACAAGCAATGGAAAATGATGTTTCTAACACAAATAAGCATTAGTCTAATAGAAAATCTGTTGGAAGTCGATGTATTAGGATGTATTCAGAAATAACTTTCAAAATGTGTTTCCTACTCGAATTTCAGGCGAAAATGACAAAACCTCCAGGGGTTAATCAGTTAAATGTATGTCGAAAAAGTTGCATAATGCTCATTCTCATTGTTGTTCTAGCATCAAATCTAAATATTCCATTCTGAACAAAATTAACTACAACAGTCTGCTTATTGTGGAATGTCATGCATGACTTGGCTTCCAGACACTTTACTAATTAATGTGGAATGTTGTGCATGACTTGGCTTCCAGACACTTTACTAATTATTGTGGAATGTCATGCATGACTTGGCTTCCAGACACTTTACTAATTAATGTGGAATGTCATGCATTACTTGGCTTCCAGGCACTTTATTAATTAATGTGGAATGTCATCCATGTCTTGGCTTCCAGGCACTTTACTAATTAATGTGGAATGTCATGCATGTCTTGGCTTCCAGCCACTTTACTAATTAATGTGGAATGTCATGCATGACTTGGCTTCCAGACACTTTGCTAATTATTGTGGAATGTCATGCATGACTTGGCTTCCAGACACTTTACTAATTAATGTGGCATGTCATGCATGTCTTGGCTTCCAGACACTTTACTTATTGATGCGGAATGTCATGCATGACTTGGCTCCAAGACACTTTACTCACTGATGTGGAATGTCATGCATGACTTAGGTCCAAAACACTTCACTCATTGATGTGGAATGTCATGCATGTCTTGGCTCCTAGACATTTTAATCATTGATGTGGAATGTCATGCATGACTTGGCTCCTAGACACTTTACTCATTGAAGTGGAATGTCATGCATGACTTGGTTCCTAGACACTTTACTCACTGATGTGGAATGTCATGCATGACTTGGCTCCTAGACATATAACAGACCAATTCATATTAAATGTTCTGGTTATTTTACACCCTACTAGATCTGGATGTATGTATTGTTAGAAATCACGATAATCTCTCAAGCGACATGAGTGAAGGGTCGGGAATGACCTCCCACACAGATGTATAGATCACTGCTAACATTAAAACTTATAAGAAAAATGTATCTACATGTATTAGTATAAGAATGGAATGGCATACATGGCTTGTCTCACAGACACTTCACTATTTAATGTGAAATATCATACATACATGTATTAGTATAAGAATGGAATGGCATACATGGCTTGTCTCACAGACACTTCACTATTTAATGTGAAAGATCATACATAGCTTGGCTCCCGGACACTTAAAAGGACAATTCACATTAAATTGTCTTGTTCTTTCATACCCTGCTAGATCAGTTTCAAATCTTGATGTATATTTTGGTAGAATTGCCAGTACTCTTTAAAGAGACGGGTCTGAAATGACCTCCCATACAGATGTACCAACTTTAAAACTTATAAGAAAAAGGCATCTATTAGCATACAAACACTAAGAGATTCATTGTGATGCTTATGTTCTGTGATAAATTAATTTCATTGTTCTTGAAAATTATAATTGCTGTATGTATGAGTCCTGTGTGTGTTATGTTTGATATGTAATTGCATCTTGTTATTTTGTTTTATTCATGTTTTTATTTTTCAACTCAGTTACGTTTTATGAATGCAGTATATTTAGCTTGAATTGAATTTGTTTACATCATATCTTACCCACACGTACCTACTAAATTGTAGTTGCTGTCACCATGTTGTATGTCCCGTATGCATAATTTTCTATAACTGTTATCATTTGTTGTTTTGATTGTATACATAATATTATAAAGAAAACTCTGAAAAACAATTATTTTATAATTGACATGATATTCAATAAAAGCTCACTTCTTAAGCTTGTGTACAGTGTCCAATAAAAGCTCACTTAAAAAGCTGCAGTACAATTGTCCAATATGATCTTACTTAAAAAGATTTAGCGCTCTGTCCAACAAAATCTCATTTGTTAAGAAAATTAAGCACAGCATCAAATGAAATCTATTTTAGAATTTGATTCTGTTGTTTTTCTTGTGTGATTTGGTTTAAACTAAGCTACATTTTAAAAAGCAACATGAATAACAAAAAAATGAAAACCTGTTCAATAGTGAAGTCAAACCTGCTTTAAAGAACACTTAATTAATAAGTCATCGGCCCTCAGTGGATACTTCTCTTACTTTCCAAAGTTGGATATCCATGTTTATGTTTGTCACCTCTGTTACAAAATCACGTTTTCAGTGGATACTTTTCTTCACAGATGTGGATGCTTAAGACTGACTGTATTGTGTTAAGATAGCTATGATTATAGTGGTCACCTCTGTTAATAGGCTGATATATCAGCACCACACCTGTAATGATACTGACTGAAGTTTTACAGGCTGATCTCACCTATTCATTAAAACATGCAGATATTTGCAGACACTCTCATCTGCACGTCAGTGTACATTTTATACACTTACTGGGATTTCTTGCAGCTGTTAAGTTACCATCAGTTGAAGATTTTTTTGGGCAACATATACATGATATTTACAACTTAAATCCTATGTTTGATTACTTGTAAATCTATGTGGAATAGTTATATCCTATGTCATGTGACCAGTTTGAATTGTGCACTAGATATGGCTGTTACCAAATATGGGTAAGTGTCCAAACTGCAAACAGGTGCATCCCAGAAAGATTCGAAGGAGAAAATTACACATTTTAATGAACAGGTGACACCATAACCACAAATCATCCATCAGTATCATCACAAATATGAGGATTTGATTTACCAGACTACTCTATTACACAATCGCCTGTCTTCACTGGAAACCTTTGATATTTCATATAAGTGACTGTCAACACCAGGTTAATCGTATTCAGTTATCAATGTGTATAAAGGTTATTATAATTCCGACAGGGCAGACTTTTTGGGGTAATCTTCATATGACTTCACACACCTACCCCTGCTGATTACTAGTTTAAGTACCCTATGATACAATGCCTGAGGACAGCAGCCTTGTGACTACATGAGATATTGGCCTGAGACTCCTCATGCTATCAGACATGTGACCTTTGACCTTTACAACCAGACTCTATATATTTTTTATTACAGACTCTATATATTTTTTATTAACCTACTGTGCATCCGTCTATAAAGTTTTGTCAAGAATGTTACATTTATAACCAAAGCTATTCTGAAAAACACAATTATTTTAGTCACCTTGATATTTGACCTTTTAACCCCACAATCAACATGCCTCTTCCTCATTTTCAACATTGGTTAAGGTACATGGTCTAGAACTAAAGTTATTGTATGTAAAATTAGCTATCTTCTGTCAGTACTTCACTTTTTATCTTTTACCCCAACAACAAATAAAATTAGTTGTTGTTGTTGTAAGGTTTAATGCCATTTTTAAGCACATGATAGACTATAGATGGCAGCCATTATTAATGGTGGAGCGAGAACCTGGGATATCCTCAGAAAGAACCATCGACCTTGAGAAGCTACTGGCAAGCTTTCTCACATACCCATATTGGCCAAATCCGAGACTCAAACCCATGCAGACAAAGGTGAGATGGCAGTGATCCATAACAGAAAGCGCTTTAGACCACTCAGCCACCCGGGGCCACTATAAAATTAGTTATCTTCTCTCAGTACTTCACTTTTTACCTTTTTTCCCAATATCATTTTAGTCTAACCTTATGTACTAGTCATTCAAAGTTTGGTAACTTTAAACATGTGACAACTCGAGTTATTGATTAGAAACAAAATTGATATAAACAATGGACAGAGAACATTAAAGCAATATATACTGTCCCTTTTTATGTGCATGTACATGGACAAATGAACAAACTACTTTAACTACATACTGTTATAATTTTGTAATGTTGCTACTACGGTTAACATAGAGAGACTCATATAACTTGATGTCACTCACCTAAGCAACTGAAAACCATAAGGTTGTGCAAATAAATTTATACATGTAATGAAAATGATGGACCGAAGAAAATGTTTCGAGCACTTAGTTATATTAGGGCCACTGTGGTTATTTCTTAACTGGGAGCCTCAGATCACAATTATTTTTCCAACAATGGTCTCTAAGTTTGTTTCTTAGCAATGAATATTCCTCCATGTCCAAATCCTGAAAAATCACATTAATCTAAAATACTTTCAAAGATGAAGTTCTTGTAATAGTCTATCTGAGATTTTTGGAGAGGCTAGACTGTAAACAAAGCACTGTAATGGGTCACAGAGTTCAATTCCAGATCAACATCAGTGCCTTATTACTCACTGTGTCCTGTGTTATGAATCTATGCTTTTAAAATATGTAACAGAAAAGAGTTAAAAGCAGCACACTTTATAAAATTCAACAAATCATTTATTTCCCTAGAATACAAAATGGCAACTTAAAACTTTTACCTATTCGATGACAAGTGATGGCAATAAAGAGAATATGTAGTTAAAAGAAGATCACTGTGAGCAATACCAAATGAAGAGTAAAAGTGACATCATCAAAAGCCTGACAATATATGTCAGCTAATGGAATAATTTCCTGATCAACATCATTTACAAGAGTGTTTTTGCTATAGCTCTAGAAACTGCACAAGTTGGGTAGTAATCAGGGATTTGTTTCTCAGTAGGTTTGACTTTCTGATCCAAAAAAGGCTTGTCAGTTACAAATGGAATAACCACATACGTATTTCCTGCTAGGTCATTGCTTAGTAATAAATGAATACCCTTGATGAGTAAAGATGACATTGTTTTGACTGTCACGGGTCCTGAGACTAAGTCTGATGACAAATTTACACAATGGATACGATCATTAACAAAGCCACACTCTACCCCCTGCATAAGAACACGCTCAATAGAAGAAGACTTCCCAGAAAAAGGCAAAGTACTTGATAATAAAAGACTGAGAAGCTCCTTTGTCCCTTAAAATCTTAATAAGGATAGAATTGGCCAATCACCAATATGTGATATAGAAGCGTTTGACATGAATGGTTCATACTTCTCCATATTAATATCAGACTGGGGACTGTTTGACCCAACTAATGTATTGCTTTCAAATACATGACTGTACCCTTGACCTCATAGAAATAAGAGCAGTTGGAATAGATCGGTCTTGATCATGTTGCTTATTTTTAATTTGCGACAATCAGAAATAAGGTGCCCTTTCTCATTACAATAGGTACGCGTAGGAACATATAAGAACATCTCATAAACTTAATTTCTAAAAGTTTGAAATCTAGAATTGCTCGTATCAGACTGAAATAATTTTTTACCAGAAGTCTTCTGAGTCAAAGACTTACCGACAAAAGAAACTTTGAGCGAAGGAATTCTTGTTAGCAGTATGACGAAAATTTTCAAGAGTTTTGACCTTAAACTCATCATAGCAAGTCTTAACGTCACTAAGGACGCAGTTCTTGAACACTTCAATTAATATGAGTTGTCTGAGATTATCATCATCTTTATTAACCGTTTTAGAAGAGCACCACCTATCAAATTATCGTGCTTATTCCTAAGTAAATTCTTCATAGATCTGGTTAGTTGATTTTCTGCAACTACTTACCCCTGGCAGATTTGCCTCAGGAACAAACTGATAAACATTCAAGATATATTCCTTAATAACATCATCATCAGCACTCCGCTGTAGTGACAGTGAAATGTAAATGTCACGAGATTTGCCAGTAAGTACACTTCGTAATTATAAAGACCAGTGCTCTCTTTCCATTTAAATGAATTAATATTGATCTACTTCTTTTTCATGAAAAGAGGCTTCTAACTTGATATTTCTGATAACATCAAAAGTGGGGGAGTGCATTCCACTTGCTATCTCTTATTATTTTAATCCAAATTGAATTACATTTCTTCCTTTTCTCTTTGCATATGCATTTGCTTTGCATTAGCCTATATTTTTCTTTCTGCAGTTGTCTTTCTCCTGTTCTCTCTCTCTCTCTCGTCGCATCTGCATCATTTCTATCTGAAACTGCACCTGTCTTGATTCTAATTCCACTTTTTAGCTATAATTCCATTTTCAAAATTTCTAACCACGCCCGGGTAGGACTCAAAACAACAGTTCTCTAGATACTATTTTAAAAGTTTGTTGGCTTCACCATAGATTTCTAAAATAAGAAATAATACATAGGACTTAGGAAATTCCAAAACTAGGTGAAATGAAATTTCAAATACAAAACCGAAGTTGTCTGAAATATTTTAGAGAAATTCCTATCCCGGGCCAGCCTCAAAATTTTTGCTTCGAGGTTATGCTCTTAATATAAAAATGACAGAAAAGAGTGAAAAACAACAAGCTTTATAAACGTCAACAAAATAATTATTTCCTTAGAAACCAAGTGAACTTTTTCTTATTTATAAAAACTTACGATATTACGAATCAAATTACAAATAATCATATCATTACAGACACACGTCCTAATAATAAAGGTTCTTAATAAACTTTAATGGAAATCAAATTAAGTCCAAGGCTGAAAGTGTTGATGTGTCTGTGATGTTGATGTTCCCACAGTCTCTTGTTGGATCACAATAATACAATTCAAAAAGAAATCCTTATTTGAAGTTTCTGTAAATTTCGAAGACTGCATTTGAAAAATTAAAACTTCAACATACATCATAACATTTGACCCTTTTAAAGAATTCTGGCAAATTCCACCAAAAGATCAAAAATTGTTTCCCTAGAATACAAAGTTAAAATTGCAAAAGAACTTCTTTAATGCGAATTGAATCCCAAATAGCCCTAAAAGTTATATCACCAGTCCTAATGAATAAAGTTCTAATTAAATTCCAGTGGTGTCCGAAATAAGATTCAGCTCTGAATATGTTGATGTGCATGTAGTGGCCTGTGACGTCGAGATGTGCCAACAGTTTCTTTCTAAGTTTCTTTAGCAAACATTGACGGGCCAGCTGATCTTGCATAATCGTCTGAATATCTTGCTAGACCTATTCTTGTTCTAGCAACATCGACGTCTTTTCGAATATTTTCAATATTTCTTCCATCAATCATGTATGTAGCACTGTCAAACAATGCCATGATGCCGTTATTAACGAAACTAATTATATCATTAGCATTATAGTCTGTATTATCAACTTTTAAAAGTTCTACTTCAGTTAATGCTTCAGCAGGTAAAAAATATCTGCTTGTATCTTGAACTTGTAATTCAGTTCGACCACGCGGATCTGGTTGTCATGCGTCAGAAGAATAATACTGATACTCGCGTACCAATTCATCTTTGAAAACTGGTGCGTCTATATCGAACACGGGATTGGACACACGTTTAAACATTTTATTATAAGTGTTATCGTCTAACACGAAGACCACTTTCTGCTATTCAACTTACCGTTATATTTTTTCCTTTTCTTGTTCTAATATGGAAACACCAGCCAACTCTGATAGTTTTTGATTTGCAGGTTGATTTATTATTTTACCGACAGGCATAACTTCAGTGATAGGCAATTTTACTGGTTGTGGTTTTCTTTGTACTAATCGAGCCAGTCTATCATTAATTGTCGAGAACGCTTTTCCCGGCAAGATTACCAATAACATTCTTACCTTTATCGCAAACAGCCTCAATAGCCTTCGTTCCTATTTGTTTTGCAATCGGTATTGCTTTTGGAGCCATCGTTTTGTATAAACCCATAGCAACATCACCGAGTCCATCTCTGTAAATCGCTTTGTAATTTGGTAATCGTGAGTTTACTACCCTGACCATTACAGGTGCATTGTGTATAATCATTTTTTTAGTTACATACTTATTAATTAGTTGTTTTTAGTCGCTGTGATAATCATCAGCAATTTCATCAATGAGAAAACGATGAACATTGATACCTATAATACCGCCAGTAAATAATCTTCGACAAATATGAGATATTTCATTAATAATTTCCGGCGAATTATTTTCTGCGCGTTTTCCTCCAATCAGAACTTTTAATCTATACACGTCGGTAAGAACACTATCAGGACAATAGAGCCAACTCCTCCTGGCGTAGTTGAGTAAAAGCCACTTCCAGCAGCGCCTGACGTAGGTTCGTTAATTTCATAAAGGGCATTATATCGCTGTTTAGCTTCATCAACTGTTACATTTTCTTTAGCTGTTCTTTTATATCTCGCCTCTCTATCTCTCATTACGTTTTGTTTAAAGTCAATAAAATCCTGACTAATAGTATCTAAAGAATCTCGATTTTTATGGGCGGCATTTACTGTAGCAATCCATTTTTCAGGTTCTAACTGTTCAATAACATCTTTATCCAAATATTTTCCTCTATTTAAAAAAAAAGCAGCAACTAATGCTGATGATGCTCACTTATTAAATAATGAATAACTCCCCTTTAGACATATATTTATAGAAGCACTAGGTTCTTGCTCAGGAGTTTGTGGTTTTGAGTGTGACAGTAATAATTCGTGACTCGGGAGATCGTGGTTGCTTTTGTTGTCGTTCTATTTTGTTGCTGCGGTGTAGGAAGCTGATAGGAAGGTTCTTGTTTAGGAGATTGTAGTTTAGTAGGTGATTCAGAAAGTGGAACCGTCCATGGATCAATTTCTTACTTCTGTTTTGCTCTTAGTTGATCTACTTTTGCAGAGCAATTAGCAAATTGTGAATCACCCGTACTAAACCCACCCTTATTATGACGAATTTTAAAGATCGTCTTGCGATATTCATCCTCATGAAGGTCCTGATGTTCTGCTAATATATCCGACAAATAATTAGAATCAGTATATTCAGCTAATTGATCATCATTCATATTTTTAATTTTTCATAGGTTCCAGATTTAAATTTATTAATTAATGTTTGAACAGATAGAAGTATTTCTCTCCTTTTCTTTCTTTAGTAACTTTTGTTCTTTCTTTTGTCGTTTTTGTTCTCTCATTTCCTGCTGTTTTCGTTTTTCATATTCATCATACACATCGTTTACCACCGTGATGTATTCTATGTACGATAAACTTTTTATGTCGATTCGATCTTTTCCAGTTTTAATTTATTAAAGCACATCAGCCCAACGCTGTATACTGGAAATATATTTTCCATATGTTGGTCTCAACATTTTTTCCTCATTTCATAGTATATAACAACAAGAACTGGAAATTCATCTGGATTATTTTTATCGATTAATTTTAAAGCATCTTCATTAAATATTATTACGTAATTCTTCGACTATTGCTTCATCAGTTTTTGTTTTATTCTTTAGTAATAGGTTTTGCTGGCTGAGGCATTCGACCAGGAAGATCTTGTAAAAGTCCCAACGTTTCTTCGGTTTTTTCAGTTATTTTTTTTAAATTGAGGAGAAAGGGGTTTAGTTGTTTCAGTAACAGGTTTGAATAATTTTTGTGTACCTTCCCCATATTAACTTGTGATTCTTGAAGTTCTTGAAGTTTTTGTCTAAAAGAATCACAAACATGCAAAAACGTTTTGATTGCATCCAGTCTTTCTCTAGCTAATCTAGCTGCATGAGATTCCATAGCTGGTGCCATATTATTGATATATAATACTGATCTAATTATAGTAGCAGAGGAGGCGCGACCTCAATGAGGCGTCCGTGAGTAAACAAAAACACATACAAATTTCGACAAAAATAAAGTAACCCAATTAGAGAAACTCTCGGCAAGTTAGAGCCTTCGGTTTGACGTTATTGACCTTATTTTACATATTTGTTTCGTATGAGGTTTTAGTTTTCAAAGTTACGTTCCAGCAAAATGTCTGTTGGAATCATCAGCTGCTACTGGATATATCTAACTGCATTTTGTTTGAAAAATTGTTTCCATAGATGATTACCCCACCCACCCCTTGCATATATATATATATATATGTGCAAAATTTGGTTATCGCATCCTATTTGTCCTGTATAATGGCTCATTTTTCATTTTATGAGGGTCGATATACCTTTCTCCTATACAGTCAAAATCTTTCTTGTGTTGGTCGTGATGTGAAAGATTAGTCCAATATTGTCAGATTCGTTTTTCTATTTAAATCGTGAACGACTGGTGCAAGTTTCTTGTATTATGACAAACGTTTCTTATATTAAATTTGAGAGAGACAGCCCAACAAGCAAAAACTTCAACATATAAAGGCAGTTATAAAATACCCGTATGTAACAAAATAAATCTAATACAAAGTACCCACATGGTACTCAAAAAGTCCAATACTGTATAGGAGTAGTGTAGTAATCGACATCCTGTTCCTGAATATTCACAAATTGCGGAAAGGTGGTTATATTGTGGCCAGAATTAAATTTTAAACAATGAACAGGCTATGTAGGTGAAGGAAAGACTTACACTTTTTACATTTGTTTTCTTTCACTGTTGCGGTGTGGAATACATATTAGTATCATTGCTATAATTTAATTTCAGAAAAGATAGCTAGCTACATACTTGATTTATTTGTAATTGCAGAGGAACGAATTGTTTTTATTTCTTCTCACTAGTATGTGTCCAAAAATAAAAAATTGATTGAATATATTTGCTTTTATTATTTAATAAAATATAATTAATTCCCAACATTTGTATTTCATTGTTTTGCAAAAGAACTAGTTAATATGTTTCTTGTTTTTTGTTTTCTTCTCTTTTTGCATTTTTTTGCAGTCCATTTAAGCGCTGAAGTGTTCCTTTTAACATGAAACCTCTTTTTAAAAGTGAACTACAATATCAATGTAGTGAGGAGATATTTCTTGTTGTGATCCTTCTCGTGCACCATACTTTTGTACCTTACAAACTTCCTGGTTGACTCGGGAGGCTCTTGGATTATTTATATATACATAAAGGTATGTGTTTAATATGTAAGATACATTTATATGTTATGTCATTATCAGTCAATGTCAAGTGATACAGAATGCGTTAATCATATTTTCTAATCAAGTTAAACTAGAAATATTACTCGTCCTGTACACTGGATTTTCTTTGTCATGAACTAGTAAATCGACACAGATATATCAATATAGATAAAAAGGTTAACACTGCACGTCATCCAAGTTCTCATTATAAATTCACAGAGACAGCTAAAGTAATATTCTTCAAACATTGTAAGGAAATTAGTCGTATGTACGTGAGAAATATGTTTGATCTTTTAAATAGTTTATCTCAGGGATACTTTATGTATCACAACAGTGTGAAGACTGCAGCATTAGATAACTGTGTATTGACCGCATTCCTCACTCGCCACGTGACATGCCAGATTGATTTTACTGGTTAGTACAGGTTAGCATGACGTACGCGGCCTGAAAATTGAATGTAGTATATTCGTTCAGTACACAAATCTGGCAAGCAACCATTTCATAAGGAAAGAAAATAGAGTTCACGAGTTGTTTGTTCGCTCAAGCAATGGGACATACGAATAATGTAACCTGCATGATTTACTTCATTGTATTGCCAAGATATATAATGGTGGATAGTCACTGAAATCAAATAATGATTAAGTGTGTAAACAACGATGATATTAAATCTACAAGTCGTCATATTTCTTACCCCATTCATGAATTAAAAACTAAAATTTCCTTATTGAAAGGAAAGTTGAATCGTCCAACTTTTTCATAGATTGATCGTGGAATATTATTTATTTGAGGCAATAGTATTTGCTTAGAATCTTTGTTGTATATGGGATATGTTCTTGAGATTTACTTACTAGTCTTTTTTATTAACTTTGCTTTGAATGCTAGATGAAATAAGCAGTTCGATTCGTGATTTTAACTGAAATGTTGTGCATTAAAATCGTCAGAGTCAAGTGTAGACTCCCAGTATTTGTATATCTTTCAATATGCCTTTTTGCCCTTAAGCATCATCACAATGAAAAGACTGCATACCAGAAGTCGTGAAAATTAAAACAAAATTATCTTTTTTTAATGAAGTAAATGGACGTTGTCAAAGATATTTTCATTCTTCGATTCGTCTTTAAGAGAAACTTCATTCTTTAAACATATTCATATTTCCTGATCAGCTAAAAGACACGCAAAATCTTGTATTAGATTTTGCAAGTATGCTTTCGATTTCGGGTGGCTCTCTATGTTAAAATGTAAATATGTTTATAAATGGAAAATTTAATTATTCTCCAATCCCATATTGAACATATGGGGGCTATGGGCGCGCATTGAAATGTAATGTTGCAAACGTGAACAGGACTGCGATTATGTTCCGGTATGGAGACAAATGGAATTTTAACATGGTGTACGACTGTATGGAGACAAAATGGAATATAACATTAAAGTCTATAGAAGACTGTATGGGGACAAAATATAACATTTAAAAATGTATAGATGATTGTGGACTATTATATGGACAAATAATAAGGACTTGGAGTACATTTATGGGACAAATAGTAATTTATCATGCAACTTGCTCATATGAGCAGCACAGGAAACTGAACATATGGGCGCTATGGGGGCACATTGGAATGTAATGTTGCAAACATCAATAGGACTGCGATTATGTTCCGTATGGGAACAAATGGAATTTTAACATGGAATATGACTGTATGAGACAAAATGGAATATAACATTAAAAATGTATAGAAGACTATGGGGACAAAATATAACATTTGAGAATGTATAGATGATTATGGACTATTATATGGACAAATAACAAGGACTTGGATTACATTTATGGGACAAATAGTAATTGGAACATGGATGATGACACCTCATATTATTGGCCAACACCCGTCCTTAATGACCAGCATCCAATCATACTAACCAAGATCCATCATACTGACCAATACATGCAAATAATCGAACATCCACCCTTACGTCATCTGTACTGACCAACACACACATCAGCAAACTATGTGTATGAGAAGATGTTGAAGCTGGTGTTATGATGATTAATATATACGCAGCTTACAAAAAAAAAAAAAAATGACATGGGCAGTAGCACACTTATGGAGTATATAAAATTGTCTCCTAATAATCACATATTATATACGCCAAGGGATGGGGAATGTCGTATATTTACATTATTATTCAATACAGCAGCACGCATTCCATCACACAAGCAAAAGGACGGAACGATTGTTCCTTTCTTATTCTTGTTGCTTTTATATATATTTATGATAGTACACTGACCCATATTACGTTGTTGGCACCAAGTTTGGGTGATAACTTTGCCAGTCTTACTGTTAAGCAATCGAGTTTGGGAAAAAATAATAAATTGTTTGTCAAAATTATATTCATCAGTTTCGTTAAAAATGTATGGTTTCTTGACCTTGCTAAATATTGCTACTTGACAAAAACGATTGACCAACTCCTTATCAAATAACATTTCACATGCTATAAAAATTGTGTTTATCGTCCAATTAATGAAAATACGTCATAGAGTAGTATCTTTATGTCACGTTGCCAACTTTAAAGCAGAATTTGGAGAAATTAATCAAGCTGAATTAAAATAAATTTTTGGCAAGATTTGAACATCGGCATATCCAGAGTCATTCAATTTTGTGACACGCTGGATAAATATCTTTGACGGAATCAGGATGACAGGGCGAGAAAATATCATTTTTGGGTCCGTATTGGATACATGTTATGCTAAATACTAAGGGTGAGACAGAGAGAGAGAGAATTCGCAAAAAGTAAATACTGGTAAACACCGTTTTGTGAAACAAAATCAACACTTCGTTAAAATTAAATATGTCATTAAAATATTAATACATGAAGAGGTAAAATTAGTTTTAGTGCCTTGTAATTCCTATACAAATAACAAAATTCACAACGTTGTGAATTAAGACTAGATTCCAACTGATATATAACAAAGTCATTTACTATAAATCTATACGTTTAAGTGCTAAAGAAAACAAATGACGATAGTACTTTAATAAATTTGAAGTATGCGCATTTGGTTATATCGCCCCGTTTAAAGGAATTATTAGATTTTTGTGATTACTTGTCTGATTATTGGAATTCGGTGCAATGGAAATATTCCTTAGCCCGAAATGATTAGTCAATTACTAAGAGCAAACGTCACGGAGTGAGGCGTTAGTGAGTCTTCATGATGCCGTGGTTCGCTAGTAGTGAATTCAGGTCAAAACCCTGTCGTACCTTAGTCCCTATTAAAATATAGTGTTGTACACTGGTGGTGTGAGTGCAGTGGCAGTATTTACGGTTGGAAACGTAAATTACACAATGGAATCAATAAGACGTGACTCGGCAGTTAGTGCTTATGTCGCCATGGTGGCAAATGTGATGCAGTTGTACTGGCGAAATGTGCCTGGAATCCATAGTTTTACTGGCCTAAAGTGGCGTAGTTAACATAGTTCTCTGTTTTAAAGGATAGTTGTATAGTTTCTACGGCGGAAACTGCTGGCGGTACTGAAATCTAACGAAGAACAACCATGCAGATGTGCGGTTGATATATATTTGGCAGGTTGTGAGATCTGTGATCTTGCATTGATTAGAGTAAAATTAATGTATAGAACGGACACGTCGGGCTTTCTAATTTACAACTAAGTTGTATGGATGTCTTTGGAAATTTGGGGTAAACTTATGACTTCTAGCGGGAATCGCGCCAGGGTTTGACATCGCTCGGTCAAGCAAAGACCACTGGCTTGTAAAAATACTTACAAAATTGCTATCATATTTTATCATCGATCCTATCGAAATCACTTCTAAAACAAATCAGTATGTGTAAGGACGGAAATCCAAAATTGGTTTAACGAAAACAATATATACAATATTTTGCACCTACAACATAATCCGGCCCTTGTACTCGCATGCTGATGAATTGAGTGGATAATGCAGTTCTTCTCATAAACTCTATTATGTTGTCTTCCAGAGGAGATAACCAACAGGAACCAACATATTCCGTACTATGGTCACTGGGAATGTAAACGATTACCCATTGGGATGCTGGGTGATAACTGTCTCTGTGTTGATGATATAGGCTCGAACATATTTAGGTTTGCGATGTGGACATTTCTCTCATGCACCCACAACTAGATTCCAAGAAGTTGCGATTTAGGAGGCAATGAAGTTCTCAGATACTTTTTTTTCCTCACAGATAATGATCAGTCACAAGTTTGCTATTGACTTTTCATCAAACATATTAGTCACTTTAAGTCAAAGAAGTGCCATATTGCTAGAGCTTTGATGCGTTTCTTCTCTAATGAAGTCAGAGGAGTTAAGAAATGGTCACTATTAAGTATATTTAATTTAATTGTTAGTCTGTTAGTTTTACATTTTTTATTCCATTACATGCTATTGTAATATAACAATGTATGCTGGACATGACCTTGTCCAAAACTGAATTCATTTCTGCTTGACCTGATTGTCTTTTTTATTTTTATTTTCATGTATGTAAACAACAAATAATAGCTTCATTATTCTCTATGTGTATGAGCTTATTATCCGGATTTTTTATCAGGTAAACAAAGAATGATTAAATATGTTGATCATGGCCAGGGTTTAGGAGATTCCTAAGTGAATTGTGCAGGCTATTCTGTTTTAAATAAACAAGGTTCATTAGATAATTCTAGAACGTTATTTTCCATTAGGTAATTGTTGTTTTAAGAAAATGCTATTTGTGACCTGAGGTCAAGCAGAGAACTATATTATCTTGTGACTATGAGGATTTTACCTGTCGTGCTTTAACGTCTAGCACTTTAAGTTGTATTATATTGTGACCAGTTTGGGCTGAATTTTATTTTCTTCAAATTATTGAAGTCAAGAGTTTTTTTTCTCTGGAAATACAGAAGTACTCTGACAATATTTTTGATTAAAGACATTCATTGGAATTTATACTGAATTCAAACCTGGAATAATATTTATGTGATTCAACAAAAGACTGTTGGCACATCAGCACTTCTTAGGCTATAAAAGACCTGTCATCGCCTTCAATATTGGATCTCTTCGAGACTTGAACTGAGTTTTATTCGTGACTATTTATTACTAGGACTTGTGTCTTTAGTTCTTGGAGTATTTTTCGACTTTATTCACAATACCGTAAGTTCTTTTGTTTTTATTTTTCATTTTGTATTATAGGGAAATAAATTATTAATTAAATTTTACAAAGCTTGTTGTCTTCCATCTTTTCTGTTACTTATTGTAAAAGCATAGTCTCGTAACATCACTCAAGTCTTTATACAAATCTTTGAAGATTTTCTCTTTTGAGATAAAGGTTGGTGCGTCTTCCCAATAGTCATCCATCTTGTATTCCTGAATAATCATCAATTGCATGTGACTAGAATGTTCGGTTGGACATGCATGAATGTATGTTTAGGTGAGGAATCTGATTATGTCAACTAAGTAATGAGCAAACAAGTGAATAGGAAAGAAGTGTTTTACTTATTGTCTCACGCCATGAAAAAAATGACTTTATAATAGTCCTTTTCTTCGTTTTCTCAACTTTTGGAAAAATACCTCTTTTTAAAAGTGACGAGCTACAATGTACTGAAGAGATATTTCTTGTTGTGATCCTTCTCGTGCACCTCACTTTTGTGCATCGCTAACTACCTGGTTGACTCGGGAGGTATTTGGACTGTTGATATATACATAAAGGTATGTGTTTAATTTTTAGGATACGTGTACATGTTATGTCATTATCAGTCAATGTCAAATAATATAGAATGCTTGAATCATATTTTTCTAATCAAATTAAACGAGACATATTGCTCGTCCTGTACACTGGGTTTTCTTTGTCGTGAGCTAGCAAATCGACAGATATATCAATATAGATAAAAAGTTCTCATTATAAATTTACAGAGACAGCTAAAGTAATATTCTACAGATATTGTAAGGAAATTAGTCGTATGTATGTGAAAATACCTGAATTTTTAAATAGTTTATCCAAAGGATACTTGATGTATCACAACAGTGTGAAGACTGCAGCATTATATAATTATGTATTGACCGCATTCCTTACTCACCACGTGACATGCCAGATTGATTTTACTGGTTAGTACAGGTTAGCATGACGTACGAGGCCTGAAAATTCAATGTAGTATATTCGTTCAATAAGAAAAATCTGGCAAGCAACCATTTTATACGGAAAGAAAATAGCTCACATGTTGTTTGTTCAACTAAGTAATGAACAAGCAAGGAATAAGTGTTTAACACCATAACAAAACGACTGGATAATAGTCCTTTTCTTCGTTTTCTTCAATTTTGGTCTGTGACTTCTGTTCTGAATGGAAAACGTTTCCTCTTAACATATAACTTTGACTTATGTTCCATATCTGTCTTTTTCTCCTTTGCCACGTTTGATCTGTTACTGATATTCTGAATGGAAAACGTCCTCTTCTTATATTTCTTCGTGTTCATATTCCATCTTTTAATAGACTCATATTCTGCATAGAAGATGACGTTTACTGTTTTCACGAAGGCTAGTGAAAACTGACGTTCCACATGGAGTTTGCCTTACTTCATAGGGCGGAAATGTCCTTGCTCGCTGATTTAGTCGGGAGGAAAGTCAATTCCCTACAAAGCATGACCTCCTGCATAATTATCATACTAAATGCCGTGGATAATTCGGTTCCTAATTGTTCTTTTCTTCAAAAAGTATCAAGTAAGATCGCAGTGTATTTTTCTCGTTCATTTGGGTTCAAAGGGTATGATAGGTAATGTGTGATAATACCTGGTGACTTTTATTTTGGACGCATTGAACTTTTCGAAATTGAAAATATTTTTATTCATAGCTTATGGCTCCATTATATGTGAACGTTTTTGACTTTTGACGTTGCAAGACAACATATTCTATCTTGGATCGGTGTCCAGAGCATCGAGGAAAGCTTTGAATTACACTTATCGTTAAAGATGATTGGTTCTTGTTAATGCTCACCAAATTCACGCCGTGTCTGCTCGTCAGGTTAATAAATCAGATCAATTGCTTTTTAACCGTGCATAAATGTATTTGAAAGAAATTAATGACTTGAAACTTTGTAAGGTGACTAATTGTGGAGAAACAGTGTTTGAACTAAATCGGATGAAAACTAAATACCAGCACATATTCTTCCCTTTCTAATTTCCTCGCCATTACCCTATCATCCCTCTCCAGGGCTTGTTCTTCCTGAATAAATTTCCTTAAACGTTCTCTCTCATACCCAAGTTCTTTGCCTAAGGCGACCAAATCCTTAAGGGATGACATGATTGATGGTAATATAACAATTTTAATTTTACAGAACAGACCAACCTTATCGTTCTGATCAAGGCAACCAAAACAAAATGACTATGTATTTGAATGTATTTATAATGGACCCAGGGACTTTGAGACTATTGGCACATCAGCACATTCAAAATTATAATTCATTTGGAACACCGCTGAAATTCATTCGGAATACTCAATACATTTGGACGTTTGATTGAACTTTTCGGAATTTTCGGTATTTAATTGACACTAATGAAAATTCCTTTTAAGTTTTCACCTTGCATTCTAGGGAAATAAATTTTGTATTGCATTTTACAAAACGTGTTGGTTTTTGCCCTTTTCTGTTACTTAGCTTACGATCATAGAGTTGTAACAGTCTGTCAAACGTTTTTTTTTCAGTATATGGTATTTTTTGCGATGTATCATAACCTATTTGCATAGTAACGATAGTTTTGGTGATCATCGGCATTACTGTTTTGCAACTATCTTTGATTTACATTTATGGCATGCATTCATTGTGTCAACCTGTTTTCAACATCCTTTGTGAACACGATACATTTTGCATTGTTCTACCTTAACTGAATCAACAACATGTGTGTAATGAGTATGTGCTGATATTTTACCTGCTCATTAGAATGTTGTTATAAAAAAACACAAAAGATTGGCATAAAAAGAGATCTGTTTTCGAGTAGATAGGCTAATTTTTTCATCTCTGCTTACTGAACTCTTTTTAAAAGCAAACATCTTTCCATGACTTTATCATCTCTAGATATTTATTTCATCCGATCGATATGGATTTAAAAATTAAAGAGAACATATGCGTACTTCCTGTGCATGATATACCATACTTAAGACATCAATTGTCTGAGGATTACTACTGCTATTGTTAGGTGTGCTTCATACCCCTTTTAGCTTTCACTGAAAACGTAGCGAAATCAGTTTACCTGTATTCTTGGTTTTAATTAAAATGTTCAAGTTTTGTCTGTCTTTCAATTGCATGTTTACATGTTGGTTTATACTGTTTATTCTTTCTAGATTCATAACATACGAACCACTTTAAATATTTGTTTCTAATACAGAACATAATCTAATCAAATCACATATATTTCCACATAATGTAAAATACAAATCCCTGGTTTTAATCGAATCACCTATATTTCCACATAATGTAAGACAAATCCCTGGTTTTAATCAAATCACCTATATTTCCGCATAATGTAAAACAAATCCCTGGTTTTAATCAAATCACCTATATTTCTGCATAATGTAAGACAAATCCCTGGTTTTAATCAAATCACCTATATTTCCGCATAATGTAAAAGACAAATCCCTGGTGGCCGTCGGATGTGAAGGTCCAGATGCGTGGTTGCGTGAATACCGGCTGGTCATTCTCAAGATCTGGCCCTTTCACTGTTATCACTGAAAAGAAGCCACAAACTTAACATAAAATGCACTGGAATTTATATATTGATAGATGAATAAATTCATTGATGATATTGACTAACCATCTTAACAGTGAATTGTTTAATCATAATCCGCGTATTCTGACATCTGAGTAGTTAAGTGGGATACCCTACGTACAATGGGAATTAGCATTACAGGGACCCCTGGGACACTCTACGTACAACGGAAATTTAACATGGTGAAAAATCGTGGGACACTCTACGTACAAGGGGAATTTAACATGGCGAAAAATCGTGGGTCACTCTACGTACAAGGGGAATTTAACATGGGGGAATAGAGTTTGGGTTTGTTTAGGGACAAGGGGAATTGAACATGGGATTTTTTTTTTTTTTTTTTTTAAATTTTTTTAAATTTAAATTTAAATTTAGGCAATTGAAAGGCTATCTCTTTTCGAGAAATATGGCTGGCCCTGAAAAGGGCCTTTGGGTTTTTTCTTCTTTTAACTTCTTAACTTTTTCCACCATCCTCTTATTTTGTCCATCATTCCTTTCTTTTTCTTCTTTTCTGTTTCCGGCATCCAGTCCGGGTGGCCCATGGCCCGGAACTTCTCTTGGATTTTCATCCAGTTTGTGTTCAGTTTTTCTAGTTCTTCCTTTTTTTTTATTTTCTTCTTCTTTTCTTTCCTTTGACCACTTTTCTTTGATCTTCTTGACCTCTTCGGTCAGCACATTCCTCATTAGTTCTTCAGCTTTCTTAAGTTTTTCTAACCCCCACTTCGCGAAACACCAATCTGTCCATTCTGCAATGTCTTCTAGAAAGCACCTTGCACTCGTCACATGATCTATTGCTTCTTTTAACTTACCCACTTTCACATACGGTAGGGTAATTAAACCTCTGATTCTCTTCTCCTCATCCTCTATCATTTCTTTTACAATATTTATTGATAAGTGTAGGCTGGTTACTTGTCTTGAGACGAAGTCTTTTGTCACTGCATACCTCCATTCCTGTTCAACCTTTCTGCTACACTCAATCCATCTACCATCCAATACCAACTTCCCATAAGATCGTTGTATAAAGCTGAAGCTGCTGGCATCTTCTTGTTTGCTTATTCCGTAGAATGGGCTCCAATGACCAACACTGTTAGTTTTATAGTGAAAGCGCGTACGTGATGGAAAACATCCCCCTAAAAAACATAAAATTGATCTTACCTAGATCATGACCTAACAACGCGCGGACGTGAAGGAAAACATCCCCCTACTTTCTCATTTCATATAATAAAAACCCAAACTATACTCTCCACATACGCTAAGAAACAATAAACAAAATCCATAATCTACTATCCACACAATCGTACGTGAGCGGTTACAAAACCCAAACTATACTCTCCACATACGCTAAGAACAATAAACAAAATCCATAATCTACTATCCACACAATCGTACGTGAGCGCTTACAGAACCCTAACTATACTCTTCACCTACGCTAAGAAACAATAAAGAAACCCATAATCTACTATTCCCACAAACATACCTTAGCTCTTACAAGCACCAACACAAACATATACCCTCACACTATCTTAAAAAAGAGTTAGTGTTTATATTCACACTACTCTACCTACACATTGGCAAATTGATGGTTATTTCTTTGCTAGAGTATTGGGTAGCCCTGAAAAGGGCTGTTTTTTTTGTTTGGAACTTCATGGACACCTGGTTAATGGTGGCACCTTCAAGGCCTGGCGCCGCATACACATCTTGTCCCCCAGTTACTTTTTACCTTTTTGGGGGAGAGAGCAGAGGCAGGATATGTCGCTTCAGAATCCCAATTTTCGCTCTCTGGGATTCTGAAATTTCTTCTTCTTCTCTCCTTTTCCTCCTCCTCCTCTTCTTTGTATCTTCTCTCCTCCTCTTTGTATCTTCTTTCCTCTTCTTCTTTATATCTTCTCTCCTCCTCTTCTTTATTTCTTCTTTCCTCCTCCTCTCTTATCCTTCCCTCCTCCACAATGGCTTCCGCGGCCAGTTCATTTAATATGCGCCGGGCATATTCCAGATGCACATGAAGTTCCAACAGCAATCAACAAGGGTAGCTGGACTGCCGAACGAGTTTCAATTTATAGTGAAAGCGCGGACGTGATGGAAAACATCCCCCTAAAAACATAAAATTGATCTTACCTAGATCATAACCAAAAAAAACAACAACGCGCGGACCTAAAAGAAACACTCACTTTTTTATGCTACCCATCACTATTTTAAAATTTTTTATAAATCACTTCAATAGACTATCCACATACGCAAAACAATCCAATCTAACCCCAAATTTACACCTCAAACACCAAAAAAAAAAAAAAAAAAAAGACATCAGTTTAATCTACTATCCATACCAACTTACTTAACCACTTACAAACACAAACACACAAACACATACCCTCACATTTTTTTAAAAAAGAGTTAGTGTTTATTTTCACACTACTCTACCTACACACATTGGCAAATCGATTGTTATTTCTTTTCTAGAGTATTGGGTAGCCCTGAAAAGGGCTGTTTTTTTTTGTTTTGCTATGGCATTCTTTTTTAGTTTCTAAGAATGCGATGTCCTCTGAGGATAGACTTTCTGGCGATAGGTCTGCTTCTTCGGAAAGAGAAGAAGAACTCTTTGGTGTCGATACGACAATCGACAAAGCCTCTGTCAGCTTCAGGTTGCTGCTGCTGCTCTTGTTGTTGTTGTTGCTGCTGTCTCTGAAGTCTGTACTTCTCTGTCCATTCTTCTTTCTCCCTGTTCATTTCTTCTCTGAAGAGCTCTTCTATCAGGTCTTCAGTGATTTTTAACATTCTCACATTCTCTATTTCTTCTGGCTTCGGTATCAGACTGTGTCTGACCCTATGCAAATTCACGAAGGCTTCGTTGAGTTTAGCTAGTTTGGAGCACATCTTCTTAGGAGGATGAGTCGACAATGGATGGTTAGACTGGAAACAACCCGGTTCTTAAAGTCAAAGCGCGGACGTGAAGGAAAACATCCCCCACACGGTTTTTGAGTCTCAACGTTTAGTGAGTGTCATGAGAGGGATAGTAAGAAATGAAAGAGCATCAATCCAACATTCTTATAGCTAAACAAAAGACAAAGGCATTTTTTTTCAAAACACAACATTTTTTTATTCAAAAATCACTTAACACTAAACAACAACTCTAACATTTTTAACAATAATCTAACATCATAACATCAAACAATTTTTTTTCAAAACACAACATTTTTTTCCACAGTCTCATCACATTCCATCTTTAAAGTTTCTCCACTAGGTAAAGAGGGATAACAGTCTTCCATGGTTTCTAGTAATCTAGGATGACTTCTCTCAAACTGTTGATTTCTATGGTATTATCGAATTCTGCATACAGGATGACGTTCACCGTTTCATCAGGGTCTCGGTCTTTAAACTGAATTTCCACACGAATCTGGCCGGATTTTATAGGGTGGAAATGTCCCTCGTCGCTGCCTTGGTCTGGAGTGAAATCGAAAGCCCACAAAGCGTAGCCTCCTGCATAATCCTCGTACGTAATACCGTGACTGGTATTGGTTCCTAACTGTCCGGTGGCTTCGTACAGGGACAAGTACGATCTCAAGTAATTCTTCTTGGTAAAGTCAGGTTCGAAAGGTCGGGTACACAAGGTCGTGCCATCGCGACTGACTTCGATTTTGGACACGCCAAAGTGTTGAAAGTAGAAAGGATTTTTTTCGGCAGCTCCGTTGAAGGCTGTATTCTCGACGATACCAACGATCAAACGTTTGGGTAACTGTCCTTGGAACAGATGATCTTCGATCATGGATCGCTGTCCCTTGGAAATGGTGAAGGTTTTCACTTCGACGCGTCGTATGGGGTACTTTGTAGTCGTTCTGCTCAACGTCTGACTGATGTCGTTTCCCACTTTAGGTAACACTTCCACACGGCGTACGTAGAGTCTGGCTTCTAGGATTTTGGTTTTGTAACCGTCACTATCAGCCATCAAATGGAAAGCGGCACTGCTACGATTCAGTCTCAGGCGGACATCCACCCCGTTCAGCAAATACTTTTCTTGCAACCACATGTCCAAATGCAAACGATCCATCAGTTCTAAACTTGTGTCGGCTCCGGTGATTCTCTTTCTTCGTTCTACAAATCCATCATTGTTGTCTTTCTTTTCATCAGTTTCCAATATTTCAAACTTGGTAGGTTCGTCAGCTTCCCATACCACACAGGCATTGAGATGAGTGTTCTTGGCATCTATTCCGTACGTCAAGAGATTTTCCAGGTAGGCACGATAAGGGTAAGTATCCATGCTGCTACTGACCAGTTTGTTATTCAAGTACAAGTCCACTCCACTGAACAAGGAATGCATGAAATTGTTGACGGGAGCTACTGCTTCATCGTCTATAGCACCTCCAGTCTTATCTAGAATTTTGACTTTCAGGTACAAGTAACTGCTATTCAGATCGATGTAATCTTCGGGCTGTCCTTTGATTTCAAACTCGATGGGAGCGGAATCGGTCAGTGAGGAGACGGGGTGAAATTCCACCCACTGGGATTCTTGCATCGTCATCATCGTGGGGGGCATGGCAAACAGATCCAGTTCCGTCTTGGAACAAGCGCAAGATTCTCGGTGCATCATTTTTTTGTCTCTTTTCTCAATAATCGAAAACGTCTAAGTCTCGAACGGTTCTTCTTTTCTTGGCCTTTCTAGCTTGAAGTCTGGTGAAAGGGTGTTTTCTTCGTCGTCTCTTTCTGCCTTGTCCTTGCTGAATGCCTGACTCGGTAGCGTGCAGGGCATTTATAGGTGTTTCTCGGTGACCCAAAATGTCTTTGCCCGTTTGCAGCAAGACATTTTTGCCTGCCCTCATGAAGGCTTCTTTAGGGTTTTGTTTGTCGATGATGACATTTTGGAGAAATTCTTTGCCTTGCGTCAGTGCCGCATCTTTCAAGGCATGCAATCCGCGTGTCACCATCGGTTTCAACACCGGGGCCACCGAACGAAAGGCCGATTTTAACATATCTCCTAAACCGTGTCCTCGCTGTCGAGCAACCCCTCGGTACACTGGATACATGACTTACGAATCGTGAGAAAACCGTTTTCGAAAATGGAGTTTCACCGTGACTTTTCCTTTGGTGAATGGAATATTTTGTCCCAAATCTCCTTTTATAGTAATGTTGACCGTGTCCAAATACGACTTACTGACAGGCAAATAGTGAGGATGTACAAATTCGCGATGGACGTGGTAAGTGTTTCCACCTTCTTCGTCAGTATTCGTGGCAGAATCCACTTTGAAAGGAATGACACGCAGTAACGGTACGGAGGTGTGTCCCACCACGTTATACTCCACCACATCGGAGTACACAAACATCAAATTCAGTCCTTGGTTCAGTTCTACCGGGGCACGAAATAACTTGCTAAAAGACTCGTTGTCGTAAACGATGGGTAATTCGCTTTTCTTCATCATGCTCATTCTCAGGTTCATGTCTCCGCCCAACATGTCATACAATTCAGGACAAAATAAAATGGACAGGATTTTACTCCGTTCAAATTTCATCAAGAAGCGACGAGCTGTTTTGTGGTACTCCATGGTGACACTTTTGTTAATATGCTCCAAAGCTTTCAGAAACACGGCATTAAACCTGGAGGCTATGGTGCTGACCAAATGTTGACCACTAAAATAATAGGCTGGGGAAATGAACAAGTGATAGGTGGTGTACTTTTGTGTACGGGTTTTCTTGTCATATTTGACATTGCTATCCATCCACTGTTGCAATTGTTCGTCATGAACTTCCACATCAAAAAAATTTTGATTGGGAAGGACATTGAGGACTTGGGTCGGGTGAATCATTTCTACTAAAGCCACTTCCCAATGGGCTTCGTGACCTAAGGGGATGGCTTGAGGTAATTTGGCCGTGTAACGGCACAACGTGTTCTTGGGAAACACCTCCATGGAACTGTCACTGGGTAAGGTTAAGTAAAATTGGTTTTGGTGACTCATAATTCCAGAGTTCTGTGGCTGTCCGAGGGGTTAGTGGACGTCAGAAGCGTGTCTCCGCCCAAAATGGGGTTCTGGTTGTGGTTGGAGTGGTGACTGGCACTGGCACTGGACACAAGGTTCCCGTGGTTCCCGTTCGAGGTGAATTTCAGGGAGGGATTAGGAAGCAGGTAACCGATGCAACTGCTCAATAAAATGGTCCACAATTGTTTGTCTCCTTGTTGCAAACTCAAATTGGCGATGGCTGCCCCGATGACACAATACACCACGAATATTTGGCAGAAAAAGACGATTTGCGTTTTAGGCACACGTTCTCCACACCACACCCACAAGGGTTGTTTTTGTAAATCTTGCACAGAAGAACTGGGTGAAGGAGGAGTGGTCGACGTAGCTGCGTCTGCTGTGTGAAAAGGCATGATGGTCACTTCTTTTTATAGTCGATGACTTGCGAAGCGTCGATCCAAGAATCAAAACTGGGCGGATATCCTTTCCAACGTACTTTGACTTCTTTGACACGTCGTTTGCCCACTTTACGGGTTCTGCGTTCGAGAATGCTTTCGATGTCGTACACATCGTCTTCTTTTTTGGTGACACGTTGTAACTCGGGCAAATAAAACGTTCCTTTGAGTACTTCTCCGTTCATGTCTTCCAATTTATAGACGGCAGGATGACGGCCATGCACTCGTCCAGTGACGCGAAACAGTTCGGTCGTCCAGTTAGGTAAGTAACCTTTGTCGAAAGTGCGTTTGGTTTTGCCAATGCGCACCCAATCTCCTACGGCCAACTCTCCACTTTTCTTGGGGACAGCCCTCGTCGGGGACGTACCAAACGGACGCTCAAACACCAGCACTTCGTTGTCGGGAGTCACGTCTTGCGGGGCACGTCCGATGCTTCGATGGTAAGATTGGTTGTACGCTTGCACCAGGTGCGGTAAGATGTCGATGTACTTCAGAGTGTGGTGATGCGTAAAATATTTCCACATGCGTTCTTTCAAAGTGCGTTGAAAACATTCCACGATGCTGGCTTTGGTTTCGGGATTCTCGGTGGTAAAAAAATGAATGTCACGTTTCTTTAATTCTTTTTGGAAAGCTTGGTTCAGAAATTCGGTACCTTTGTCCGTTTGCCATCGAAGAGGGTGACGACCGCTTTGTTTCAACACCCGTTGCAGGGCTCGCACTAACTCGCTGCTCGATTTGGAAGTCAAGGGTACGACCCAAGCAAATTTGGAAAAGACGTCGATGACACAAAACAAATATTTGTAACCACGATTGTAGCTGGCCAAATGAGAGACATCGGCTAAATCGGCTTGCCATTGATGATCGATGCCTTCCACTCGGGTGCGACTTCTGGCAAACTTGCGTCGAATGGGTTTGTGTAAAGTGTAGGTAGCTTGTTCTTGTAACCATCGTTGCACTTGAGGTAAACGGAGACTTTTCAGTTGCGTTTTGGCAGCACGATACAATTTTTGAACTCCTGCATAACCTGCAGGATGGGAGGGATCGTAGTAAATGCTGGCTAAGACTTTTTCCACTTTTTTGTGTTGGTTGGTGTGTTAATAAGACACCCACTCTTGGAGGAGGCTACTCTTTTTCTCTTGGGGTATTTTCTTGGATTGCAATGCTTTGCGTGTGCGACCGGCAATAGGTGTCGAAGAGGAGGAGGATGTCTGAGCGGGGGATATCGGTTCTTGTTTCACTTCTGTCTTCACTTCTGTCTTCACTTTCTTTTTCTCTTGTGATGAAGAAGGGGTGGCCATCATCTTTTTAATCCATCCAATTCTGGAGGTAGGTGGTGTTGTTAACTTGCGTACTTTTTCTGGTGGAGTTTGAAATCCTTCTTCTTCTTCTTCTTTTCCTTTTTCTGTCTTGGTCACTGGTACTGGTGGTACTGGTACTGGTACTGGTGATGGTGCTGGACTTTTCATCAAGGTCTTAAAATCTTTCAGAGTGGGTAGAGCTGTTTCGTCTAAAGCTTTCTAGTGAAAGAGTTGCAGTCGTTGCAAGAGTTGACCGTACTTTTGCGATTTTTCTGTTTCGGACAAATCTTGCGATCCATCAAGGACTGCAATTCGTGTTGTAACTGGGACATATCGCTCAAATGGGGATTGGGAGGTAAATGCGGGGTGTGTTGTTCTTGCCACCGATGGTATTCCATCCATCGTTTGTAAGGCACTAAAGCTAGTTTTCGTCCTTCCATGGGGTTGCCAGGGGTCGATTCTGAGATCTTGGAACTTCCGAGGCCTTTTTATCTTGCTCCCACCAGTCCTCCCAACATGGTTCCCAAGACTCCTTTCAGTATGGGGCCTAACAAGAGAGGTAAAATACCTCCACGTTGCACTAACATCTTCTTTTTTTGACGAATGGGAATTTTCTTTTGAACCATTTGGCGAAGAACGTGACGATGTTTGCCTAAGCATTGTTTCTGGTGTTTGGACAAAGGGATCGTGCCTTTCAAAACGTTCAAACAACATTCGCACACGGTATCGATGACCTCTTTGGAGGCCGTTTGAATGAGTTTTTTTCGTAGGGGTGGAGAAGCTTTGGACAGGACAGATAACATGTCCCCATGTCTGGCTAAACGTGGTGGCAGTCCTTTCCTTTTCTTTCCTTGGGGTTTTCTGGAGGGTGACATCTTTGAGTCTTCAGGAGCACCAAAAAACACTGATACCCGACTTGGTCACAGGCCTTTTTTATACTGGAACGCGTCGCCACTGATTGTCTTTACGTCGTATTAGTTTGAGGACAGGCATGACACGTCGTGCAGGGGTACGTAACGGACTAAATCGAGCCAGTTCTTGCTTGGACAAATCCAGTAAACCTTGTAACATGCCCGATCTTTCTTGAACTTTGATTTTGGGAGAAGGTACTTTGTGAGTAGCAGCCACTGCCACTAAATTGGAAGGTCCTGCCACTGGGGAAGTTCTTTTGGGGGTCATCAACGGAGAAGTTCTTGGTGTGATCAACGTCTCCAAGTACTCTTCAGTTCTGGGTGTCATTAACGGAGAAGTGGACAAACGTGAGGCTGCCGGAGACGCAGTCACCGCCGTGGCAGGTCGTGGTTTGCGAGTGTAAGGTTGCGTCCTGGCCGAAGTGCCTCTCTTGCGACTAGTTTTCTGTGGACTTCTCTTTTTCTGGGGACTTTTTCTCTGTTTCTTTTTCTGGGGGCTTCTTTTCTTTTTCCGGAGTGGTGGTTTCTGGTCAGAGGAGGGTCCTGCCACTGGAGAAGTTCTCCTTGGGGACATGGTCTTTTTCTTCTTGGGGCTTCGTTGGACTTTTGTCTTGAGTATAACTTTTGGGGGCATTAGGATCCCATCTTAAGAGTGAGCGAATGATGACCCCTCCTAGAGTACCGCTCCCTCCAGGTTTCAAAATGATTTGTTTTTTGGTTTGAGTGTCGATGCGGGGATCGGCCAGTTGGACCAAAGCGACTTTGTTTCGATCAAAAAAGCGTTTGGTTTGATGAGGAATCTGAATTATTCCTTGGAGTAATTGACGTGCCGTCACCGTGAACCATCGTAAGACTTCTTTGAGACTAGCTTCTAAGACACGAGCTCGTGTTTGTGGATCTTTTTCTCGAATGATGCCATACAAGGCACGAATCAATTTGACGGGAAGATGCGACTGAAGGGACGTCATGTTCACACTGTGTGAGACAGACGAAAAAGGGTCTGAGGTTTTTATAGATTTTTTTTATGTGGAGTGAAATGAAGTCGAGGACGGAGACGTGTACAGGACAGGCCCTCCGTCTTGGCACCAGTGGTGAAACAAGCGGGTACGAAATCGCAAATCCTCGGGAGTCGTAGGTTTCAAATCGACGAGTAAATAGGCGTGTGGCGTTTGAGTGGCATCGTCGTACGCCTGAGTCAGCCAAGGCGTTCCTATCTGTTTGGCTAAGACTTGCACTTGCGATTTATCTCGAAAGCTTTTAAACAAGACCACGTAATGCGCATTGAGACTGATGGTGCGATGGGCTTTACTTTGTTGAAACAAATTTTGGGTGATGTAAACGACACTGGCATTACGGTGATGCCCTTTGCGCGTGAACCACACTTTAATTTCTTCTTCGTCTTCTCCTAACATGTCGTCGAAAATGACCAAATGGGTTAAACGGGAGTCAGAGACGATGCCGTCGTCTTCTTTAGGAATGCCTTCCACAAACACGATGGAATCGCCTTGACTTTCTCGCAAGAGGTTGTACGCCGATTGCCACTCTATGCAACACCACACGATCCGTTGAGGTGGCCGATCGATCAAATGATGTTTATGTTCGATCAAACGTTTGACGAATTCGGTTTTGCCTGAACCGCTAGGTCCAGCAATGAGCATGTTAAAGGGATGGCGAAGATACAAAGCCTCCCAACTGGCACGATCTAAGTGTTCGTCGATGACTTTGACAGTAGAGGAAGAGGGAGCAGAGACAGCAGAGGTAGCCATGGTGTGAGAAATGTCACTTGTGACACGAAAAACAAACAAGACAAGAGTTTATATACTTTTTCAGAACACGTTTATTGAATGTGTTTTTCAAACATGAATACGAAAGACAAAAAATACATAAAAGCCAAAGGCTTAAGTACAAGAATAAAAGGCACATGATAACCATGAACGTGCAATAAACACAAGTGTCTGTACAACATGTTTTGGGTAAAGTTCTAACCAGTTCTATAGTAGGGGTAAGGTCACACAAGTGTCCTCCCGAAAGGGTCTTTCAGGCCTGTCCACGACAGTCCTGTCCTGGGTGACGGGTTCTTCTGGCACCGTCACTAACACAGGTTGAAAAGTAACTTTTTTCCTTGAATAACTCTCGTGCATACTAGGCCACCTCTTGTGTCCAAGCCTCAAAACCCTGGTCTCGGTGATGTCCAACATTTGACTCCTAACCAATCTGGTTTCTTCTTCGTCAACGACATGGTAAGTTACTTCAATGAACAATGAACTATCGATCTTGCCTAGGGTTCCTTTTCATATACAGACCAATACCGACGTGACCGTACGGTAAGGTGAAGTGATTGGGAAGTCGCACTCGCTTCTGGTATACAATTTGATAGACTTTTTCCAAGGGTCGACTGACGATGTGGTGAGTGGGTAAACGTACAATCTTGTTCGGTTGATAGGTGGTCACTTTAAAGTTTCCATCCTCTCCCGATTGCAAGGCTTCTTTCAATACCCCAAAGTTGACCACTCGACTGGTACGATGATTCAGAGTCAGTCCTTTCACTTTGCACGTCGTGTGCACTTCTCCTTGTTTGTCCCGGTATTCGTAGCCGTAATTTTTGGGACCACCACTGACGAAACTTAGAATCTTGTCGTCGGGATGCTCGTCTGTCCAGGCTCCTAAACGGTCTTCTTCGATGTCAGGGTGCTGTTGACTCGGGTGATGGATGTAAATGCAACTGTCCGTGTCAAAGTACAGGACGCGTTCTTCTAACAGTTCTAAAGCTTCGTACAATTTTAAGCGAGCATGAGCTGTCACGTAAGCCGCAATGATGACATTTCCAAAAGGGTCGTCTTGTACAAAGTCCAGATCTTCTTCGTAATTGACCAAGATCAAATCCTCTCGAACGACGTCCACGTGTTTCATGTATTTGGTTTTGTCGTGAATCATCTGGAAGTAGCGGGAAGGTTCTGTCAAATATTCCGTCTTGGGTATACACGGTCGTTGTGCCATTTTACCCCACAAGCAATTTAACATCACTTTGGCAAACGATCGCCTGCCTTCGTTTTTCTCGATGTGGTCTAAAGAGATGCCTTCTTGTTCGTAGTATTTCTCTTTGAATTGTATTTGGTCTTCGGGAGTGTGACACCAGGAAGGATAGCCGCTGGCTTCTTGTTTCAGTTACAAAAAGGCATCCACGTAGTCGGCGAAAATGCCTTTCTGAGTAGGGTCACTCTTGTGGTACTGTTGTTCTTGGGAAAGTGGCAAATTTCGTACACTTCTAACAGTTGGTATTCCATGTGCAGAGCTTTGAACAATTCCACGCTGACCCAGGTTCCCGTCAAGGCACGTTCTTCCTGGCTGTGATGGCAAGGTTGGTCCTGGTTGCACGTTTCGGCACAAGTACGGCACAAGGGAAACATCAGTTTGCCTTGACAATGGTCAAGACGGGATGGTATAGGTTCGTGGGAGGCAAAACTTTACACTTGATCAAGCCTTCGTATTGTCGAATGTTGACCAGGTCGATGTGTTCCGTCAGCAATTGCGGGTGCTCTACAGGAAAGCGACAATATTTGCACACGTAGGGATACAGCGAACACACGTCCAAGTATTTGATTTCTTCTCCTTTCTCTTCGTCGGCTTGGTACAGCAAACAGGTGGCATTGGTCCTTCCTCCGTACAAACTATCCCTCGGGTTCAGCGGGTCCATGAACTGGTAACTTTCCACGAGGCGTTTAAACTCGGGATCGGTTTTCATACGGTGATCGTATTCGTGTTCCCACATTTCCACCACTTGGTATCCTTGCTGTTCTAGATTTAGGCGTCGCTGACAAGTGTCCTGATACAGGTCTTCCATGGTACGTTGTAAAAACTGATTTTTAGTGTCACGGTCAGGGTAGCAGACGGGACATCCGTGAAATAAGCAACCGTTAAACTCGTACACGATCTTGGGGTTTTCTAAGTCCCAGCCATCGACCGAATACGTTCCGATGGTCTTTTCGCCTCCTCCGTTGCAGGCATGCTGAATCCATTTGTCTTCCTTGTCGCACAAGTAATGTAACCAACGTAGGGCTTTGACCGAGTATTGACGTTTGACATAGTGGGTCGTTTGAGGACTGATGACAGCCACGGTGTTTTCAGGCATGAATCGTTGGCGGTACACTAAGGAACACGCTTTGGCAATGGTGCAAGCTTCTTTCAAAGGATCGACCCCTCCGTGTTCCATGAACAGTTCTCGAAATTTTCCACAGCAACGCCGTAAAATGTCCACGTCGGAACGACAATACTTTAACATTTCTTCCTGAAAGTCGAAAGGGTCCGAGGCGTGAGCTTGGTACCAAGCGTAGAAAGCTTCTCGTTGTTCGGTACGCATGTTGTCGGGGTCGTAATAGTGAGCCTCAGGCAAATGGGGTAGAACAGCATGCTGATTGGCTTCCGTATTGAAAAAGTGTGGAAAGTACCCTTTAGCCATTTCTTTCATTCCAAACGTTTTAGGCATTCGGCTCAAAGGCATGGCCAAGTAACTCATCGAATCTTTAAACTGTACTTGTCCCACTTGCATGAAAATGATTTTGGCTCCGTTCAAAATCACTTTAGGACGTTCGGTGCCATGTTCCGTATAGTACCTCAAAAGAAACTGTCCATCGTATCCGGAGAAATTGTGAGCCATCACTGTGGCATGACGATGACAATCTCCGTAACGTTCGATGTCCTCTTGGTTCCACGTCTTGTCGATGGGGTCTAAGACCCATTGGGCAAAATCGGCTAACGTGTTTGGTCCCCGAAAGATTTTTTCACGCCCTCCGGGAATCTTGCTGCAGTGAGGGCAATGACTGAAGATAGGTTCTTGAATGCACTTCTCGCACGCTCGATGAGCCACGCAGAAATTAGGAATGTGAATGCCGGTCTCTTGCATGCATTCGAAATCGAAAAAGATGAAATTGCCTTTCTTCTTGTGATCGTCCTCTTTCTCTGGTGGGGGTTGGTATTTTTGCACGTAGCATTGGTGTTCCAAGTCCACGATGTGGTGACAAATGTGACATTTTTTCTTTCCTCGACATACGTGTGCCTTGGCATTGTTGGTAAGTATGCTTTGTCCACAGGTAGGGCACAATCTCAAGAGTTGACAAGCACATTTCTGCTGTGAACCTTGCGTCTTCAGATGTTGCTGGTAACAGGCAGGGCTGACAAACGTACGCAGACAAGTTGAACAAGGCACTGGTTCTTCGCTCAGACAGGGTGGAGAGGCCAAACATCCTGGGCATTTCAATCCACAATGCTTGTGTTGCTCTCGATTGTTATAACCATAATCACATTTCTCACAAGAATAACCGTATCCCAGGAATCCAGTGATACTGGTAATGGTATCGAAATGGTCATCGTGATGATAGACATGAATGTATTTTCCGTCCTTAAAATCTTGGCCTCGAAACAACAGAGGCCCGCGCATTTCTTGAGGGTGCACTTTCAAGGTGTAGCGTGGAGCTAGGGCATCTTGCAATTTTTGCATCTCAGGAATGCCACAGGGTGTGTCTTTGGACAGGCCGGCTTGTTGTAACAGGAGTTCTGCGTCGTTTCGTTGTTTGGTTCGGTTCGATTTTCGAATGTTCTCCCAGGTTCTTTTCCATTCTACCGTGTCGTTCTTGTTGGCATAGGTTCGTCCCACCACGATGGCACGGGCTAAGCACATCTGGTCTTGAGGGTTGTTAATTCGGACGAGACTTGTTTTGGTGTTGCGAAGGTCGTCCACCAATAACATCTTTTTGCGTCCTGTCCCTTGAGGAAGAGAGCCATTTTCAGTGTGGCTTTACCATCGGTGATGTCAAACTGGTCATTAGATTGTTGTACGTGTTGAATCTTGTCCATGACTTTGGAAGGGGTTAGTTCTGCGGGTCTGCTAAACTCGATCCAAACAGGGGATTTCAAACCGTCGTGATCTATGGATAGTGTCAAGCGATCGTCTTCTTTGGGTTGACATTGTCGCTTGAGTGCAGTGAGCAAAGAATCCCACATCTCGGTGATAAACCCTTCTGCTTTCTTTAAGGGTACGTCGGCCTTGAAATCTTTAAACTTCACCGTGTAGGTGTAAGCCGTGGTTCTAAATTTTCTAGAGGAACGCTTTTCCGTCTCTCGAATGGAATAATATTTTTCAGGGTTGACTAAGGGTGACGAACTTGGTTTAGAGGGTTCGGATTCTGGTTCACTCATGTCCTCTTCAAAATCACTGGCATGAATTTGTGCCAAGATTTCATCCCTGGTACGAGGCGATAGATCACGTTTCTACCTCTTACTTTCTTCTTCTTCTTCTTTCTTCTCGAATGAATAGGATCGTTTCATCTTGAGTGCAAAACGTCAAATGACTCAAGTTCAAACACCATAGACTAATTTATAGTCATGGCAAACCAGCGTATATAAAAAGGGTGTGTCTTGTCCTTTCACTATTCATTTCACTCTCAAACCGAGGAGAACAATGGAAGAGACTACCCAGATGGAACGTTTCGTCAGAGCTTTGCGAGGGGTCATTAGAAAATTCTCTTCAGACCAGCCGACGGACTACTCTCCTTCCTTTCGAGATAAGAGTCAGGATACTTGCTATATCTGTCAGAGGAAAGGGCATTGGTCTTCAGAGTGTCCAGACCGTCAAAAAAGAAAAAAAAACAGGGGCTAAAAAAGACAAAAGTCAAGATACCTGTTATTATTGTAAAGAAAAAGGACATTGGTCTCCAGATTGCCCAAAAAAGAAACAAGAGGAGTCAGAAGAAAAGAAGGATTCTTCAGAAGAAGAGAGGGATTCTTCGGAAGAAGAGAGGGATTCTTCGAAAGAAGAGAGGGATTCTTCAGAGGAAGAAAGAAGACAATTCTATTTAAAAGAAGCAAAGAAACAGGAGAAGAAAAGAAGAAGGGAAGAAAATGAGGAAAAAACGGTGAAGAAATTCAAAAAACAGAGAGACTAAACATGGAGAAAGAAGAAGTGTACGAACTTTTTAAAGTGTTCTGTGGTGAATTGTGAATTGGATTGTAAAAAATGGATAAAAGAATACATGAATGATATAAGGTAAGTGTCTTTGAGTTTTGATTTTAAAATAAGAAGCTACACTCACGCACTCATACACAGACACGTACTATAAGGGTAAAATGGGTGGGGTTTATTTTTGAGTTATTGGCAAATTGAAATTGTATTTCTTTTCGAGAAATGTGGGTGGCCCTGAAAAGGGCCTTTTTATTTTGGTGTAGGGGTGAGTTTAACCAATCAACTTTAACTGCCTTAAGCCTTTGCCACGGCCAAGGCCTACTTCTGATGATTGGGTTGAAATCACTAAGGGTGGTACGACAGGCTTAGTCACAGGGTTGGCGTGTTTAGCTCGGGAAGGTCGTATTCTCTTCGGTCGTGATAAAGAAGTCTGATACATTTGTTTCAGACTTCTTAACTCCGCTAAAATGTCCAACAGTACCGTAGCCGTTTGATTTTCACCCTCTTGTTTCTTTGCTGCTACTTCTTCTTGCTGTTGTTGTTGTTGTTTTTTTTCTTACCTCTTCTTGTTGCTGTTGCTGTTGCTGTAGGAGAAAAGCTTGTTCCGCTTCCTTTTGTCGTTGCATAAATTTCTCCAATTCTTCTTTCTGTCTCTGTCTAAAATTCTAGACTTGCGGTAATGAAGAAGGTAACGAAGGTTCCGGAACAAATTCTTGCGAGGTAAAAAATCCACAAAATCCCAATGTACCTCTTCTGAAAGTAAGTCCGGGTTCCCTTGGGCAGTCTCCCCTGCTGGTGCACCCCAATGGATCGTTTTCTGAGTTTCCGTCATGTTGAATCACTGTCGCATAGATTGACTGCATACAAGCGCTAGCGAATCTATATAGACCAACTGACGTCACAGACTACTCTCTTCGGATTGGATGCGGGCTGACTGAATTTTGTAACGCGTGTTTGGATTGGTGAATGAACTCAATCCGTTTCAATCCTTCCTGTACCTATAAATAAGCGCAGTTCAGTGCATTGATTCGCTTGTTCTCGTCGCTTCAAGATGTGGACCGATGTGCAATCTTCTACGCTTGTGTCTTCCATGATGTTCCGGACGGACATACCCATGTATGTCCGATCCAAGTGGACCGTTGTCCACAGGACAAACACCAGCCTGTGGATACGTAGGATCTACGTTGAAAGACAAGAATGCCTGAAAAGAGTGCTGATTTACGGACCAACAGTGAGACGTAGCCTAAGGACAAGAAGAAGACCAATGCGGTACCCTTTATGTTAATGAATACATTAACATAAACCCAAAGGCCCTTTTCAGGGCCAGCCATATTTCTCGAAAAGAGATAGCCTTTCAATTGCCTAAATTTAAATTTAAATTTAAAAAAATTAAAAAAAAAAAAAATCCCATGTTCAATACCCCTTTTCCCTAAACAAACCCAAACTCTATTCCCCCATGTTAAATTCCCCTTGTACGTAGAGTGACCCACGATTTTTCGCCATGTTAAATTCCCCTTGTACGTAGAGTGTCCCACGATTTTTCGCCATGTTAAATTTCCATTGTACGTAGAGTGTCCCAGGGGTCCCTGTAATGCTAATTCCCATTGTACGTAGGGTATCCCACTTAACTACTCATCTGGCCTAACTACTGAATGCTGTGAGGTTTCCACATTTTCAAAACATTTCTGGTAGTGGAGGTCAACCAGCGAGGCATTATTTTTCATAATAGATCTTTTGGACGATATAGTATCAGATTATCGGCCGAACTCTAGTAATTAGTATGTTTTATTTTGACTGACTTTTCTATGTGGTTGGTAAGGAAACTTTTCCTCTTTTCACTTATAGAATTAAATCCTTAAGACCACTCTTACTTGTTTGTAGTTATCCCTGTCTGAGGAGAACAGAACACCCGTTTATTCATAGTATGTTGGTCTTTTTCTAAACAATAACAATTCCTATACATGCATGGAAAGCAGCATCACTCCGCTACCAAAACTATCAACTCAATCCCCGCCCCAACCACTCCCCCCACCGGAGATCTTCTTGTTGGTATATCTATGATGCCAGGACTAGCTACAATCGATCAAACAATGGCTAATTCCTTTAGTTTTTAAAATGTACCTAGAAAAAATAGATTTGCTGAAACTTCAAAGAAAACTGATCACCTTTGAAACACCAATGATTCTGTATAAATGCTAAATAAATGAAAAAGAAATTGTCAGTCTCAATCAATGTTCTACAATTATTTTATGTTACCGCCGCAATAAGAAACAGACATATGTTTGGTCCTTTAAAACTGTCTGTAAGTGGTAACTTCAATAACACATGCACCATTCATCAACGAAAGTCGACTACAAGCTTAAAAATACCCTCAACAAATAACATTTCATCAAAGGAAGGCAGCATCAAACTTAAGCAAAGGCAATATAATCTGATAGATTGTTGCATTTTCCAAAACGACTCGAGCAAGTTATTGTGCCATGAAAGTTTCATTTTTGCAGAAAATATTTGTTACGGTTGCATCAAACGCAAATTAAATTTACAATCTTTTGAGACCATTTATATCTGGTTGTCAAGTTAATTGAATATGGGTTATCTAGCAAAGATAACTGTTTGTTGAAGTTTTTTCAGTTCCCTATAAATAACCGCATCACCTGGATAGCCTTGGCAAGATGGTAGCTGTCTCCAGCTGACCAAAATGTAGGCAAGTTTAGTACATGTACATATATCATGTAAACAGCGACGATTGTAGTGAATTATTAAGTGACAATCGGATATAGAACAACACGAGGAATATAATATTTATATGTATTTTATAACGGAATCTGAGTCTTACATGAAGTTTATAACATGTGATCTATATTCGAATTCCTGGATTTAGTTGTCAATATGAAAGAGCTTTTCAGACTAGTTGGACTTCATTTAATCAAAACAACGTATTATTTGTGCCCACTTTTATTACACCTCCGGCCAGCTATATTTTAAGTTAACACATTATTTTCTTCAGCTAACTGACTTGGTTGGTTATAACACGTTTTGGTCTATAACACCGATTACCGTGTTATAGCGGGGTCACACTGTATTATATTTATTTATGAGTTCACACGAGTTAAAAGCTAAACAATTCACATGAGTTACAAGCTTAACAATAATTAATGAAAGATGTGATATTTATTTAGTAATACGTGCTATATTTATGTCCAATGTACATGCAGATTAACTAATTTCTTTATTGTTAGCTTCTTTCCAGGGCTGAATCCAGTTTTTCTATGAGATGTCTATGGGAACTGGATTTTGTTCCAAAGGGAAGATGCTGTGGGTCATTTTCATATTGACTGTACTTCATACTGCAATAATTTCAGGTAGGATGTTGTTGCCTAATGGTCTGTATGTGTATACTTAAAGTTATTGATTTTATTTTGATTTAGGGGAGGGTATTGCATTGCGTACCTTCACATCTGAAACACTGCGGATTGGTCACTGTTGTCTTGAATCAGTCATGCCCTTCAATGCTTACATTCAGAACTATAGAACATATGGCGGCATACAATGCCATACATTACAATCCACATTAGTTATAATGCATCTTGATAAGTACAACACCTTCATCAGAAAATTAGGCCACTGTGATATATATTTTATGCTTCACTGACATTGAGTAAATTATTTTCAAGTTAATTTCTCCAGCTCAGTTGATGCCAGAATCATCAAAATATCAATTGTATGCACTTCTGTTAGTACCATTCTGTAAAACAAAGCATCAGTGACTAACATTGCATATTTTTCTGGTTTAGGTTATTTTTACATATACCCCATAACCTGTTAAAATGCTGTCATTTACCTAGATCCATGAAACTTTGGACTGCAACTTATGAATTATATACCCACATCACAGAAGTAGATTATTCAGACCCACATTTCATACATTCATAACTTGAATTTAGTCTAAAGTACCATTCATGCCAGAATCATCAAACCATTGCATATACCTAAACCGTTTAATATAAAGGATCACTGTGACCCATCTTTCACATTTTACTGGCCTATGTTAAGTGTTTTACATTTACTTCATAACCACATAGATAATACAGCTATACTTGGAATAATAAATTTGGTGAGGATACAATTTCTGTGTGAGTACTACACCCTCATTTTTAAGCAGGTTACTGTGATCCATGCTTCGTACTTCACTGACTGGTTATGTTTTGTATTTGTACTGTCCATGTTTGAATCAATTAAACTGAATGATTGGATATATCTATTACTACCACCTCTATAACTAAAAAGTCATGGTGACCTATATTTAACATTGCTTTAGGTTAGGTATTGCATTCACTTATGACCACATCTGCATGCTATATATACTATCTAGAAATACAAACTTTAGTAGTTGTTGCTACTTGGTTTAATTCCATTTTCAGCAAATGTTAGACTGTACGTGGTGGCCAGTTTAACTTGTGGATGAAGAACTCAGGAAAACCATTGGAAGAACCATTGACTCATGGGAAGCTAAAGGCAAACTCTCTTGCATATTCACATTGGCCAAGCCTAAATTTCAAACCCACACAGACACAAGGGATATGTTAGTGATCTGTAACAGTGAGAGCTTTAGACCACTTAGCCACCTGGGGCCATGCAAAATTTAGTGAGGGGATGCATCAGACTTACACTTTTATCCAACTTTTGCACTTCACTGACTTGGGTTAAATTTTTAAAGATGCTAAGTTGGGATCTTTGTTGCATACTGTATTTGCAGCCTATACGTCCATGAGTAGTATAAGTTGAATCAGCAAATTCGGCACATTTTCCATCCTTCATCAGTATATAATTTGATGCTGAGTAAAAGACGAGGCCAGATAAATTTCTCGGAATGTGTTTTTCTTTTCGTTCCACGCAACATCACAAATTTTATTATATCTGTAACTCAGTAACCTATACAGTCAGGATCATTAAATGTAACGAAAAGTACCTAATTTGTTTCGCATGAAGTATTTTAAATGTATTATGTACCTTTAGCTCCATATTACGATGCTTACCCAAACATTTATTGAGTTACAGAGAGGATAAAACTCATGATGCTGTGTGGAATTAAATTATAACAACTTCCAGTTTTATAAATATTAAAAGTTTCACTGGTTATCTATATCAGATTACTAGCAATAGGGAAATTGCATCATTAGTAGTACAAAAAAATTTCTTCCGGTTTGTTTGTTGGGTTTCTTTTGGGAATGGGACAAGATATTCATAGAGAAACATGCATATGTATTCCATTGCATTTTTCTCCTTGCACCTCGAGAACAAAATAAAATATGGTCCAATATATGATAGAGAGAGAAAGAGTTCAGTTCTTTGTGGTTTCTTTTATCTTATTGCCCCCATGTTGTTGAAGCTTTTGTCAAAGAGAAAAAACTTTAATAAAATAAACAAATGAAACAGCAAATGTAAACTTTGAAAATGCATACCATACTCCTTCAGGGTTTAAATATTCACAATAGTTATCTCCATATGGACTCCATTAGGTTAAATTCAAGAATGTCCAATTTGCTTGCTGTCTAATTTTCTTTGCAAGTATAAAGACCTCTCCATTCCGAACAAATAAGAGTTTGTTTAAAGTACATGTACTCTTCCTGTACTTAAGCAGCAATTGATTTTGATCTCTGTTGATGCTAGATGTATTTTAAATTGCTGTTGGTTCTGCTGGCAAGTTAAAAATGACACTGGCTGAGAAATGTACATGAGTAGCAACCAGTCATTTCCTGTCTTTATATGGTACAGTATTCATTAAATACATGGGTAGCCTCATTTCCATATTGGTAGACTCTCTAATCTGATCTGGTCTACCAAATCTAGACATCAAAAAGATGTTAGCTGGGGAGTACTGAATACATCCATAGCATATATAATTAGCATGTAAATACCACTACAGAGCCATGGGTTTCTTTTAATAATGGAAGTGGCAAAAAAACTAGAAGGAATTGCTTACCCATTGGTATTAATTGATAATGGAATATGGTACTGTACTTGTACATGATCAAGATCAGTCATCAGGTAAGTTAACAATAAAGAATTACAATCGTGAAGACATTTGTATGTCTTTCTGTCTGTCTGTCTGTCTCTCTCTGTAAGTGGGGCATACATTTCATTTGATCATTGGGTGCATAAAGAAAATTTTGATGGAATATGTCTTTGTCATGGTTATTCATCTTCTAACTTCTAACTTCTCAATTCTAATGCACACACACACACATGCACACACACACACACACACACACACACACACACATATATATATTCAAATTAAACATCATATGTTGCAAACAACGTACATTACTGGTGCATGCTGCTAGTGCAGTTACATCTGATCTATGTTAATTTTTAATACTGACGATCATGTAATTGTTGAAGATACTTAATGTGGGATCCTGTATTTTTTCATACACGATCTCTTCTCCAAAATGAAATATTTTTTACACATTATTTGTTGTATTCTTGGAGAATTATTTTCTGTATGAAAAAATATGATAAAGCTAATCAGATGACATAATCCATATATAAATCATTTCAGAGTATAAGACGAAGCTTAGATTTTCTTGTCACAAAACATCGTCTTATAGGCCGGTAAAAATGGTACACACCTATACAGCAAAAGAAGCATATTATGTTACTGAATCTCTTCCTGGCTTTGGTGGCCAAATGACTATTAGGCATGTTACATGCATGCTATCACAGCTAGAATTATGAAACATGGAGTGTGGGTTCATATTAATACGTTCTAAATCCTTATATCAAAAGGAAGTCTTTGTGATCTATGTTTCATGCTTGAGTGGATTTGTTCAATTTTTGGTTTTAAAGTTTTATTTTACTGTGTTCTGTTTATGTCTCAATGACGAAACATGATATCGGATGCATCCCTATTAGTACTACACAATTAGAATCAAAGAAAGTCACCGTGACCAAGATGTTATACTTTACAAGTGTGGAATAAGTATTGGTGTTCATAATTACACATCTGTACATGATTATGACCTTAATTCTGAAGACCCTTTCTGACCAATGCATTTAAAAAGGATGAAAAGAATATTTTTACCAAATGGTAAACTTTCCTTATTATTGACTGTGCTTTTTATGGTAGTAGATTAATGTCAGCAGATAGCATTGTATTGTACACATGAATTATTATAGGAATTACATGGACCATTCTGCATTTTTTTTCATAAGTGACTTTACCTAATCAAGGTAATGTTTTATGCATAACAATGCTTGCACTTGAAGTGTGTGTTCACCCAGCAATCATTGGTTTCTATGGGTGGACAAGGATAATAGGTTTTTTTATCAGCTAATTAGATAGCCTCTTGTTTGATATGTTATTAACAAATGTTCTTTTTCATTATGTCATTTATGCCCCATTAAAATTGGCAGGTAGTAGGTACATGGAAGGTAGATGCATAGGTGGATGACAGGCATAGATGGGTTAGTAGATGGGTAGATTTAAACATATATCAGAATGGGTAGGAATAGGTAGGTAGGTTTAATATTATGTCAGCAAAATGCTGGCAACATAGAGCAAATTAAAGGCTAAGATGCTAATTTATAAAAGTTAAAACGTAAAGATACAATATATGCATAAAACCCTAAATAAATAAATGGAAAAGGAGCCAGAAATCATAGCTGTAAATATTAATAAGGCCTGATTTGGTATTGCTGTATTTCATTTAAGCATTTAATAATGTATGTATAGTAAAACTGTTGTAATGAACTCAAATAATATCAATAATATTATTATTAATATAAATAACAATACACGAGGCCCTCAGGGACATACAACAATCTGCACATGAACACAATATTTATGAAAGAAAGAATGAACACAGTATGGGTTAATGGCACACAAATATTTCAGTTCAACCTTATACAGGTACAACAATGAATCATATTTTATAACTGACTTGAGAACAAAAGAAACTGCCATATCATTTCTGAAATATAGGTTAACCATATACATATGTGTGTGTATGTATATATGTATGTATGTATGTATGTATGTATGTATGTATGTATGTATGCATGCATGCATGCATGTATGTGTGTGTGTATGTATGTATGTAAGTGTGTAGCAGCAGGGGGGGGGGAACAGACCACTTAAGGGAAGGGTCACCCTTGTTATACAAAAAAAATAGTGACCCTTCATAGAGGTCAAATACCATGTCTACGATTATTGTTTGTCCCCAACATAATTGTAGACGAGCCCCCTCTGCTGCTCAATCTTTATCTGAATCTTGGGAATCTTCATCTGAATCCTGGGAATTTGTTTTATGTTTCAAGTAATATTCAAGTTCTGATGGTGGTTTTTCTATTTTTGGATTTATGTTTTTTCTTTTTCTGTAATATATCATCAAACTTCTATATCGATCTCCACCGCAATTTTTGCAAATCTGATATAATCCTCTAACGCCGTTGTTACATCCAACACATCTTCGTGGACCAGCATGAGGGTTTTTCTTTACAAGATAATTATGTTTTTTGCAATATTCTCCACGACATTTTTTATCACATTTGTTAGTGGTTCCTTGACGCAGCCACGCATAATTGTTCATTATATTAATGATATCAGTTTAATTTTATCATCACCCCCCGTTATCCAAATATTTTATCAAGTCCAATACGATATCTTGTTCTAGGATCGTGCAAATTTATTGTTATAAACCCGTGCGGAGTAGTTTGCGCTCGTGAAAAGAAGTTTCTGAATTTAATTATATCCATGTCACCGCTGCACCAGGTTTGATGAATATTTCGCAACGTGTGTGTGTCTACGCCATTAAACACAACTAAAATATTACAGTTATCTCTGATCACTTTTGGTATTTGTGTGTATCGTTGAGTAACATAAATAACATCGGTATTTTTATGTCTACCACGGGAAAAAATCCTAGCTGGATATGACTGTTTATCTAGGATCACATCGTCGTATACAACTAAATTATTAACAAATCCGTTTAAAACATCAACGGACGGTGCTTCATCAATATCTGTTATAAACTCTATAACATCATTATTTTCGTCCAGTAATCGCGCGTTTTCGTTAAAATCTTTAAGTACTTCATAACATCGTTGATCATCAGCGGATGGTGCTACCAAATACAACTTATCCCATTTCAACCATCTCATTATCAGATTAAGTAATAATTGCGTCTTACCCGATCCAGATGATCCCATGATAATCATTCTGATGAAATTCGGTAGTGCAGGATGGTGCTTAACTGGCTCTCGCTGCCGAGTTGCTGAGAAATCAATTATATCCATATATATCATAACATGAATTTATATTGTTTACGCTGCAAAGTTAAAACTCCAACCACTGATTTAGCTACGGTTATAACAAAAAATAAAAAAATAGCATATGGTGGAAAATGTTCTGTATGCGGTAGAAAGAAATTTTCGTTTTTACCTAATAGGCGCGGCGGTGATATTGCTAATTTGATGTCAAAGTTTCCAGGTGCTCCATGGGCTAAATACAGCGGAGAAAAACATCTACCAGGATATAATTATTGCGGTCCTGGTACTCGACTCGATATCAGGCTTGATAATCAGTATCAACCAAAACCAGGCGAGGAACCAGTAAACGCCATTGATCGAGCTTGTCATGTTCATGATGTAGCTTATAAGAGTAAAAATCTACAAGATAGGCATATTGCAGATGTGAAATTAGTTCCTGCATTAAATTCCATAAAAAATAAAAATATCAGAGAATCATTAGCTAATTGGTTAGTAAGATCCGCGATGAAAAGTAAATTAGCGCTAGGGGCTGGTAATATATAATGGAATCGATTTATTATTCACCAATTGGATACTGGAAGGGTAAATCAGCAATTAGTAAACTCGCTGATGCAGCAGCGGTTAAACATTGTGCCGCTAGCGCGTGGTTGTCCAGGCAGGCAATATGGCAAATTTATCTACCACGTCCTAAACAAATTCAGTACGCGTATTTCAGTGTCAGTGTTCCTAATGAAGTTCATCAAGCTGATATTTTATTTTTACCATATGATACTGTACGTAGAAAAACGTACAAATACGCGCTAACTGTCATTGACGTTGCAAGTAGATATAAAGAAGCAGAACCGTTAACGACTAAAACAGCCGCTGAAGTAGCCGACGCATTTAAACGAATTTATCAACGAGGACCCGGACCACAAGGTGGTCTGCGATGGCCACAGCTGCTACAGGTTGATCCTGGCAAGGAATTTCTTGGTCCAGTATCATCGTTGATGAAACAACATAATACCAAAATACGACGAGGGCATACTGCAATTCATCGTGATCAGACAATTGTTGAGCGATTTAATCGAACACTCGCTGAGCGGTTATTTGGATATCAATACGCGAAGGAATTGATTCAGGATAAAAGATCTCGTGAATGGGTGGCAAGATTACCAAGCGTGATAGCTGCATTAAATAATGAGATTACACGAACAACCAACATGAAACCCATTAATGCAATTACCAAAAAAAATATACCAACACAACAAAAAGATATTGAAAAACAAAAAATATTGGGTGATGTTACAGTTAGATATTTATATGAGCCCGGCGAACTTGAAGGCGGTAAAAAAAGAGCGACTGATCCTATTTGGAGTGTTACCACGCATAAGATATCCACCGTGACAAGATCGCCAGGTAGACCCGCAATCTACAGACTAGATTCGGCTGCTCCTCAACGCGGATTTGTGCGTGAACAATTACAAGTGATCCCTACGGATACACAATTACCACCAAAATCACTTAACTAGCACCCAAGGCGCTGGCGCCTCTGCGTCGATTACATTCAAGACAGGTCAACATAATATTTTCTCGTGTATGACCAAGATTGTTATTTTTTCTATCTATGGTAAATTGTCTTGGATCATTTTTCAGATACCGCCATAACATTATACAATTACAACTTGCACAATGATTATTCTGTTGTTGTTTTAGCGCATTAATAAAATCAACATCAAGATCAAAATTGCGTTTATTTTTTTTATCACACTGTTTATAACCGGATAATTTTTTTCTTATTATATCACCGTCAACATCATCATTGATCACTGACGAGTCCATGACGATTCGTCTCAATTGAGATATTTTTCTAACTCGAGACACTGCGAGATAAACCAAGTTCGACCATTCGATGTGATCATCAACGATCCAAACAACTGTATCAGTAATAGTTAATCCCTGAGATGAATGAATCGTCATCGCGTATCCGAGCGTCCACGGGGATTTATCAGCACGTAGAGCATCTTCAACAACATCAACGTCGACGGCAACACTATCATTCAATACAAGATTCTGTTTCCTCTTTGACTCTCCTGGTATATCAACGTCGATATTTTGCCGTCGCGTATCTGCTGGTCGATAACATAGTGGAACTGACAACGTTGGAAACTTTTCTCGTTGTAACTAAAACAATTCCCGTTGAAGTTTATCACGAACTATCTTTCTACTTGCAACTATCAAATCGTTTGGTCGCCACGTTTGCATAAAGTCTTTCATGGGTGTTTCTGAAATTATCTCGCGCATTATTTCACACTGTATTTTATTCGGTTGTGGTCTGATTAATTTTTTAAATTCCTTCAATGCTGCATCAAGTGCTCTATGATCATCAGCCACTACTTCGTAGTGGTCGACAAAGTTCTTTAGCCAATCATGTGGAGATGGTCCAGTTACAGGTGGTGGTTGACCGTGATCACCGCACATTATCACAGCAGTATTTCTTGTTAACAACCAATCAAGAAATGTTTTTAATGTTTCTTGCGGTACAGTGCATATTTCATCCCATATTATAATCCTTGGAATGTATTTCTCTCCCATCCTTAAAGATGTCCATGTATCACCCTTCCATCGAAAAAAGCTGTGATAAGTACAGGAATTAACACCGCGTTGTTTCATCTCTCGCGCGAGTCTATGTGTGGGTGTTAGCACGATCATATCCGAGTTCTGAAATAGTTCGATAGCTCGAGTGGTTTTACCACTGCCGCCAGGTCCGTTTAGATAAACCGTTTTGTGTCTAGTTATTGGATCGTATACCGATGGTAACAACGAAGTTGTCAACGTTTGATATTTTTTACAGTAAATATCTTTAACCGCAACATCAGCGGATTCGGAATAATCGAGCATATATTCATTTTTTATTCTCCACGAACCCCACGATGCATAAGTGCCTATGTTTAATCCTTCTAACAGCATTGAATGTTTTTTGCTTATATAAAACGAATCGGTAGCAACTCTGACGGCATGCGTAGAAACCTTATTTATCATCGATAATAGATTTATTGAAACATACGCGAGCATCGATGATCTTAAATGAGTATACTGAGGTGACTCACCGTCCATGTAGTTCACAATGGTACCTAGTTTATTTCCATTTGACAAGAAAGCTGTTTCTCGACTTACAAAAGTGTTCTTGTTCGTTGTATCAGCGATTATAAAATCTAACTCAGCGTCGTCCATGATCAATCTTGTACAATGTTGTCTGTGATCATATGCTGCTCCTTGGGTAAATTTGCCAATTATTTTTCTACCAAGATCCTTCGAATCGGTTTCATCCGAATGTGGTAACCAAACTTCGGTTTGTTCTCGATATGATATAATTGCTTCGCTGATCGTCAGCGATATTAACATCGTGCAATCAAGCATATACCGTAATAGTACTATTGGTGTCCACATTTTTTCCGAAAAATGTTTTCCAAACCAAACATAACAAATTGCATGGAGTCCTTTAGACATTTCGAATGACTCGATACGAGCAAATCCAGTCAGATCAAAATCCGGTAATGGTCCATTTATCGATACTCGCGTCATTTCGTGCGTGGGATGACCGAATCGCTCAAAATACACAGAACAATCTCCGTATCCAAGAAAACTTCCCGGATAACACGCAACCATATCAACTGAAATAACATCTCTATGATCGTATTTAGTATTCCATAGTCCGCCGTGTCCATATTCGACACAACTGGATACTATGTCATTGAGAAAATCAAACCGAGTTGGTTTCCACGAATTTTTCTTTCTAGCAAAATGAGCCGCAACGGACGGAACAGTAAAGCAGTTGGTCAATAATTCGTCAGTGTCATCAGTGTATTGCAGTGCAAGATTTTTCATTTTCTCGTGAAGATGATTTGTTCGATAAATAACACCATTAGGTCGTACAAACTGATCAAATTGATTATTTTCCTCCACGCAAGAATGAAATAACCATACTGACACAGGATCGTTTTTACTTATTTCGTTAATAAAATCAAACATGTCTCCGGGATAACATTTAACAGTTCGATCTCGTGGAAATATTGTTACTGCGTTAGTCCACGCGTGTGAGTTATGATCAATAATTTCGATCGAAGCTCCTTTTGATCTATATTTTGATTCATACAAAATTTCTCCAGTTATCGTCGCTACGGTTATTGGAAATTTTAATCTTTTTCCTAACTCAGCGACATCTTTCATAGACGCACCAGTATCTTTAACCATTTCTCCCCACGTGTTTATTATTTTACGTCTCTTATCCGTTAGACCGTTTCCACGAGTCAAAACGGTAAAATGTTCTGTTACTCGTTCAGCTACACAATTTATTTTTGAAAATTTCATCGGCGCTAGTTTATCAACGCTAGGTTTTTCATTTATCACATAGATTCCATAAGTAACCGCGGTCACAGGATATGCTCGTTCATAATACGGTTTGTCAATACCTGTCAATAGACCTGGTTTGGAATCTTTACTTAGCACGACAGTTTTTTTATTACTATGGACAGGATCATATTTGTCACGGATAATCCAATCATTTGTTTCTGTCAACACGACGAATTTTATTTTGAAAAGATACTTGCGATTACCTTGATGAATATCAAAGAGATAGTTAATGATAATTGCTGCTCGTTTGTCGTTCATCATAGCGTTAATGGCGCCGTTGCGTATAATCTTGAACGTTGACCAGACATGAGATGCACCATCTGTGTGAAATTCTTTCTTGGCGTCGTGAATTTTATTAATCAAACTTTTATTTTTCGGATCAACCAGATCTCGTACTGGTAAGTCAGAAGATATTCTGTCGAGGTTGAATTTATCCACGCTCCAGGGCTTTATTCGGGATAATCTATCGAATTCGTTCATACTATATTTCAGACAAGTATTTAAATTAAAATATTATGTATACAATGTCTCAATGCAGATGGCTCATGGTGGGTTCATTGACTCGTTGTAATAAATCCTGTAAAAGGGAGTTCTGCGGACAACACATGCAGTGCGTTAACCGTGGAAGCTTAGGACCAATACCATGCCTGCGATGTGGTACTGGAGTGCGAGGAAAAACACAATTATGTGGAAAGTGCGGGGGGAAACGGTTCAGAGAACTTAAAAGATATTATGACAAAAAAAATAATAATAGTGAAAATGCTATAAAGTCCGTGGAGGATTATCTAACTAAGTTTTCAGACAAACAATAATTTAAACAAATAATATTATCATATATGGAGCAAAATATATTTATCCCACATCCTGTCGTGACAAACTACGAATCAAATATTAATGGTATCATCAGACACTGCAGGTTAAAAAAACCAGTTGGTCCTGTCATTAATTCTGGTTATCTAGCGTTCACATACGAGGGAGGACAGAAACATTATCTGTGTCATAGATTTACCTATGAGTGTCATAACGGATTGATCGAAGATGGTCTTGTTATTGATCATCTTGACGGGGATCCTCAAAACAATAATTTATCCAACCTTTGTGTTGTCACGCAAAGCGTGAACTCTGCGCGTGGTAATACTGGAAGATGTAAGACAGTTTCTAGAAGGGTGATCAAGGCTACAAACACAGAAACTGGCGAAGAAATTATATTTCGTTCGATGCATTCAGCTGCGAAATATTTTGATATTACCCCGCATTCAGTACAAAAAGTAGCAGAAAATATATATAAAACCACTTTCTCGAAAAAATATAAACAAAAAATTATCTTCCGATATCAATAATTATCATTACCACCTCGAATTAATTTATGTCACAGATTTTCCCCCATACACTACTTATTTTTGACTCATGAAAGGGAGGTAATTTTATGGTCATAATTATTTCGGTTTCTAACTTACAAAAATATGCAGTTCGTGTATTTTTCTGTTCTATTCGTGAAACATTTAGAACAACACAGCATATACATTACATCCAAACTACAGAAAACCGACATTTATATGCCAGCTTACTGAATGTAGAATCCAGCGTCTAGTATGTATCGATCGTGGCGGGTTAACAGGACAGGGATCCTGCATGTATTTACTCAATTACAGAAATACATGTATATAGTGTTTGGAATTAAAAATCAATTACATTTTCCTTGTTCAGAGCAAAATATATTTGTATACGTATGTGTGTGCGTATGTGTGATTATGTATTTGTGTGCGTATGTGTGGTTACTTTTTTTTTATCGAGTAATATTAACAACTAAATACTCCCTTGACCACGATACAGATTTACTAGTGGGAAATCTCGTAATATATATTTCTCCATAGAACAGACATAGAGAGGATTGAAAATCTCGTATAGTCATAGGAAGAATGAAAACATCTAACAGTTATATTATAGGAAGAATGAAAACATCTAACAGTTATATTATAGGAAGAATGAAAACATCTAACAGTTATATTATAGGAAGAATGAAAACATCTAACAGTTAGATGGCGTGGTATAGTAAATAATCCAGCTTTTATAAATCTAACTTGTTTGATGAAAACGTATTTCTTGAATTCAGAAATGCTGTAGCTATATATTAACTTCCGAAACATATGTTTGTAATAAGATTTGATAGCTCAATCCGTATCGAATTGGACTGTGACGCTCGCGGTCCAGGATCGAATCCCATGACTGACAATTGGTCGGTGGTTACGCATATTAGCGATTTTTATAATTAATTGGGGCACCGCCAGCCTCTCTCCGCTCTCAAAACCATCCAAACCACATATCACCGGTGGTTGATACATGTTTTGTACCACCTACGGGTTGATTATTGGGGTAGGTGGTTCTGTTGAGCGGAGAAAATGGCCATTCATTACATCTCATTATATATATTTCATTCATTACATTCATTCATTCATTACATCTCATTACATTCATTCATTCATTACATCTCATCACATTCATTCATTCATTACATCTCATTACATATTTACTGAACCTGCTAAAAGACTCGAATAGAGGTTCATTCATAATATATGTTTGTGCCGTCCCCCTTCTTGGGCCTCTAGACCGTTGTTTGACGGGTTAGAAGCTCTCGTAGAAGGAATATTTCATGTGCCTGGTGAACTTGATAGAATGCGATGGCAATCTATGAGTTCTTGGCTGTACTGTCTTTCATTATATGTTTGTACTGTCCTTGAAACATCCCGACGAACGCGCTAAAGACTCGATAGGGGTTCTAGGGATATTTTTTTTTATTTTAAAGATTTATATATTATATAATGAACCATGAAAATATCAAAGACATTATTTCTGCCATCAAAAACTAGAAGAAAACAGAATTAATATATCTGATGAACTAAATCCTGAAAAAATAATATCTGATTTTGAAACGTTAGAAGAGCTTAAGAATGAAAATAAGTACGTTCTATCATGTCAATATAAGTTCATAAAGCGGATTCAGGCAGCTATGTTTCAGTCGCTAGCTACCGTAGAAGATAATCAGGTGAAGGAATTCGTTCCTCTCTCTGCCGCAGTGGAAAAAATTAGATCGCTGTTATCCCACGAGTACGAGGAAAAGAAAACAATTAGTACTCGCATAAGACTATTAAGAAAAATTATGTTAGAAAGTAACTTCGTTACTCGTGAAACGATCCAAAGTAACCCCGTCCAAAGTAGTAATTTTGAAGATGACTGAGATCTTTGATGGGTTAGTTGGCACTTAGATTTATTATTTTATTTCTGAATTATTATTTTATTTATTCTGAATTATTATTTATTTCTGAAATTGATGGGTTGGTTGGTACTCTGAATCATGCAAACCAATCAATTTTGTAATTTTGATGGGTTAGTTAATACTCTGAATCATGCAAACCAATCAATTTTGTAATTTTGATGGGTTAGTTAATACTCTGAATCATGCAAACCAATCAATTTTGTAATTTTGATGGGTTAGTTGGTAGTCAGATTTATTATTTATTTTTTTCTGTATTATTTTATTTTTTCTGAATTATTTTATTTATTTCTGAATTATTTTATTTTTTCTGAATTATTTTATTTATTTCTGAATTATTTTATTTTTTCTGAATTATTTTATTTATTTCTGAAATTGATGGGTTAGTTGGTACTCAGATTTATGTAAAATGATCAAATTTTCAGAAAAAAAATAAAATATTTCAACATTTGTCAGTGAAAATTGATGAATTTTCCATTATCATTCGGGTCAAACCTCAAGCGGTTCTCTAATTGATTTATCGATAAATCATCAAAAATCAGTAAAATTAGCTCAAAAATGAGATTTTTCATGCGATTTTTGTTAATTTTTCTGGTAGTTTTCGAAACAAATGAGGGTTTTTGACGATTTATCGATAAATCAATTAGAGAACCGCTTGAGGTTTGACCTGACGAAAAACTGTAATTTGACAAATTTTCCCTGACAAATCGACTAAAACACGAAATTTGTTGATTTTTCACTGAAATTCAGAAAATAAAATATTTCTGATGAAATAAAATATTTCTTAATCCACTCCTTATTTTATTCATTCTGGAATAGTTGATCGACTTTAATGCAGGAATGTGCCTATCTATCTCTCTCGACGGAGTTCATTGTGTTAATAAGAAATCCTCGTTTCCGTGGCTAAATTGTTCTATGTTTTGTGAAAACGCGCGTTTTCAAGTGTATAAAAACCCTCACGTGCTAGATCTTTCTACGACTTTACATACAGATTTATTACAAGCTCTTCTCCACGTAGGTCAATTAAGCGATTAAGGTGGTCCGTGAGTTTGAAATTTATTCGTGACAAATACTGATTATGTGTGCGTAGATAGACAGGATTGGTTGGTACTTGCACGATCAAATCGCCAGGGGGAACTTGTGGTGTGAACGTGTATAGGATGTATCATTGTTGAGCCTGATTTGATTTTCCAAGATCTATTTGATAACTGCCTTCGATTACGTCACAAACTAGGTTAACCGCGATCGTCGATGTTATATTAACGATTCCCGGAGATATGTGCCTACCGCCGCCGAGTGGATCATTATTATGTCTGAGAACAGTTGCTGGTGGTGTTATTTTTGTCCATGCATCAAGTATTTTAGGAAAGAACTCATCAATGACATCATTGACAGATTTTCTTAACTCAACTACACTATACCCGGGAAATTTAAAATTTGGTACATCGGCTTCTGTTAATTTATATTTATCTAACCATTCTTTTTCACTAGACCCTTCAGCAAATTTTAAACTAACCATAGCTTGAACTATTCGGTCATTAAAATATTCCATATCTAATACAAGCTGATTTAATATTTCCACACGCGTGATGATTTTTTCACGTGATGACGCTGATATGTCAAAAATATGTTCGTTAAATATTGGTTTAGTTGATCTAGTTGTTTTTTACATTCTTGATTGATTTCCTGAAAATATTCAACAATATAACTTTGATCAAGACCAAAAATATTTCCTGTTTCCCCAGAATTTATAAAAGTCCACGCCTCAACATCACCGACAAATATAAATTTTTCAAACAGTGATTTATTTTTTAAATTACGTAGTCGTTCCCGGTATGATGGATTAATTTCATAATATGATTGCCTATCCGTGACATAATCAGACTTTTTCGGTTCTGGTGGTATCTGTGTTGTCGGTGGTGATATTTCAGGCCAACCTAGCACGGATCTTATCGTGGACTGATAAATATCAACGACGTAATCAGGCGAGTTTATTTCAATCGTCGAGGACAGGGTCGGCTCCTGAACATTAATCGATATTTTTGCTTCTTTTCCTGTTATTGATTTTATTCTACGAGCAAATTCATCATTGATTTGCTCGACCTCATAACTACCAGTTGGTATTCCAACAACAACCCAGTCAGGTGTTCCATCGGGTTTGTTCTTGTTAGCAAATACAAGCGAATTATTTGCTGGTGTACCATTAAATGATCTCGATCTGATGTTTGGCCAGCTGTAATATACTCGTAATTGTGCTAGTGCAATTTCATTCGCGCGAATTGCTGTTGGAAAATTGATGTTAAATTCAGGATTAATCGAACTTAGCGAGATCATCGTGGTCTTGTGCGGGGTTGTGTTCGTCACGATCTGCTGTAGTAATTCCGTCATTATTGATACTCGTACCTTTAATACCGGCGCAATTGTATACGCTGATCATCATTGAAAACTCAAAATCGGATATAATTCCATCATTGAGACTCGCTGATAACAACGAGGATAACCTTGTGTATGCGACAGTTGATATGTGTAATTTTATCTTGTAATCGGATAATTTTTCGTTCGTGCAAGTACATATTTTTTTTGCAACGATATTAAGCACACCTGCAATTGTCGTAGTTGCACAAACACAAATAGTCACAGCTACTGGTGCCATCATTGTTACCGCGGATAATATTATCCCGCTTCCGGCAACAACAGCGGATACCGAATAAACAACAACGTCGATGATAACTAATCGTCGTTGATACTTTTTTATTTGTACTGTATATTGTTCGACTCGATCTTTCAACGCTGCCTGCCATTCACGCGCTTGATTGTACCTAAATCCTTGAACGTCGATAGCACTCATTATATTTTATGCCGTAACCAATTGAGGTGTTCCAGCTACAAATTCCAAACACCACCAGAAGGATGTTGCGGTTAATTTCTTATCAGCTGCTTCCAGAATAAATATTTCTTCGGTTCCGCTATTTAATATAACAGATACAACCCCGGAAAACCTGTCGGTGGAATGACGCCATGGAAACGTTGTAAATATTTCAAATTTTGCAGCACTAAACACAGACAGCCTGTACACGCCAGTGACTGTTGCATTATATTTGATAGTATCATTTTGCTGCGACCATGTTGCAAATCCCGATGATACCGTGCATACGATGTTGGTAATATGCCCGGAAGTTATTTCGGCTGGGATTTTAATCAGACTGGTTTTATTAACGATTTCAGGAATTCCCGCTACGATGTCTTGCTGTGTTCGTTTGATCGTGTCTAGGTTAGTTTTGATATCAACGAGATTTATGTCAACGGCGTGCGGAGTACCGAAGAATTTATCTATGGATTCGTCGGTTTTTTGAAAATTTCTTCGAAATCTTCCAAAAGCGCCTACGTGAACATCATACTCGGCTCTCAGCGTGGATAATTTACCATCTACGGTGTCAACATAATTTTTCGTTGCAGCATCTTCACCGGATGTTGGATCTCCTAAAACTACTATTTTATTTCCGTTCATGCTAAGTTCACCTGTCATTGTGTCACCGGTATTTTTTACGCGATTAGCAGCAGCTGCCGTAATTTGATTTCTGATGGTTGTAAACGATATACTTGAATCCCTGATTCTGCCGCTGTCAGTAAACACGGGTACATTATCCGTAACTGCACCAAGTACTCGTCGAATTATATCATTCCATTTGATATTGCTGCTTTTTAGTTTACAATGTCGATCCTGAAAAATAACAACCTCATCTGGGTCAACTCCAGCCAGGTTCATAATATCAGCGAGGTCATCCTTAGTCGCGTACTTCGATAGATCAACGTCGCCGGGCTTTTTCTTAACACGTGAGGAAGATCTTCCGTAAATATCAACCATTATAATAAGACCTGTTGTTTAAAACGAATCGGTTGCTTGTATAATCATGCACGACTTTATGTGGCGGCCTGGATGATTTTGATATAGCGTCGAGTACATTAATTACTTCACGTCCGCATATTGGCGGATCCGTCATTGTTTGTGTGGGTAGCGTTGAATACCAAACTTTGGTTGTTGCGTGAAGTGGTGCAACATACTTGATAAATTCAACAGGCGGAGCTAACCCGTATGAATCAAAATAAACGATTCCACGTGGATCAACCGCGTATGATACCCAATGAGTACCAGGTCCGGAACGTTCGTCGAGATTAATAATACCTGTTTCGAGTTTGTTTGGTTGTTTTGGTAATTGATCTCGCATGAAAACACCTCTAAAGGCTTTTATTTTTAATCGTTTAGCGGCATCAAGTAAATCAAAATTTGATGCTGGAACGTCTAACGTGGAAGCCTTAGACCTCTTCCCCAACGAGATCCTGGCAATCTTAAGCCGCGTCCCTTTTTTTGTATCCTTGCCCTGTTGCTTTCTTTAGAGCCATTCCAGCAGCTGTTCCAACAGCACCTAACGCGGCTGCCTTTGCTACGGCTGGCGCGGCAGCAGCTATTAACGCTGGAATAGCCGCGAGAAGTGGAAAAATACCGCCTGTTTTAATTGAGTCTTTAACCGCACCCGCAGAGAGATTGAGTTTGACGCCTGTTTTTGATTGTTTAGCGTCGTTGAAATGTTTAAGCTGGCGTTCTGATAATGATAGTTTATTTTGACCACCCGTGATCTGATCTCGCTTTAGTGATATTTTCATTCCGCAGTTTTTTGCTGAATTTGATTGAAGGTTTTTAATCTGACCGTGAGTCAGACTGACACTAACGTGTTGATATGGCATTTTATGATAATACTCGTGTTTTTGAATAACACGATTAAAGATTTTCCACTGGTGCATCAATGACTCTCATTCGACCACTACCACCTTCAAGTAACATGGCTTTATCGCTAAGTATAACCGCGATTGCTCTATAATTAACATTACCTGTATCTAATGTTGCTTTAAGATGTATATCAACGACAGATTGTTTTGATAGATCAAGATGCTCCAGTGAGAAATAATAAATCGGATACAAGGTTCTGAAATCATATTGTGATATTTGCAACCCAGTATCTACATTTTGATCATGTCCCATAAATGCCATCAAACGATGATATGCACGTCCTACATGATTTTGTGCATAATTTAGTTGTATATTTTCTGTTGGTTCTTGTTGTCCGTTTATCCGTAACGAAATATTTGTGAGACCTAGTTGGTTAAATATCATATGAGAGTGAGTTTGTGAGTTCAAACGATTAGTTTCCTGAAACGCAATAAAAATATGCCGTGGTGCAGAAACACCTTGTTGTGATGCTATATGCCATGTAAACTGACCGTTAACGTTAGTTTGCATACTATCTGTGCTTGTTATCAACCATGACAACAAGGATTTACCACCTGTGTCCATGAAAGAAATCAATTTTTGTTCTTCTGCGATCATTGGAGTCATTACCGGCATCCACAGTGAAAGTTTCGATAATATTACTTTACCGGCGTCACCAATAGGTCTCCACAGAGCGTCGTCATCATTAATTTTTCTTACAAGAGCAACCGTGTGTCTAGCTCCAAAAATAACCCTTTTAACATTCCTACAAAATCCAAAAATGTGCGATAGTGGAATTGTACATGAAAAACTTATGTTGTCTCCTGACAACATATTTCTACGCGTTGCAAATCCCAAGTTGAAATTTGGGTTAGCACCATGAACCACTGGTGCCACATCAGCATCACCGGTATTGGCATTGTTTCTTGGTCGTCTTATATTATACGGATCGCTTTCAGGGTCATTGGAGTTATCTTTCACAAACATCATTGTGGGACCTGCTGATCTTGTATAATCATCAGAATATCTTGCTAGACCAATTATTGTTGTAGCAACGTCTACATCTTTCTCAATCGATTCAATATTTTTTCCATCAATCATATACGTGGCACTATCAAATAATGCCATGATCCCGTTGTTGACAAAACCAACTTTTACTGCACCTGCGTGATTAGTATTATCCGTTTTTATAATTGTACCTTCTACCTCAATAAACGCCTCAGCGGGTAAAAAGTATCTACTTGTGTCATGAACTTGTAGTTCAATTCTTCCACGTTGATCTGGTACTCGTGCTTCATAAGAATAAAACTGATAATCACGTACCGATTCATCCTTAAGGACAGGTGCTTCCATGTCAAATGCTGTGTCGGATACGCGCTTGAACATTTTATTATAATTATTTCGTCTAACACGTTGATTATCGCGTTCGGAAAATTCCACTTCGGGAAGTTCCACTTCGGGAAGTTCCACTTCCTGATATCAAACTTGAGACATTATTTCCCGATTCACCGAGTCCCTGATCTGCTAACGCTGCTAGTTTTTGATTTGCAGCTTGATTTATTATTTTACTTACGTCTGCGGGCATAATATCAGTACTTGCCAGTTTCACTGGTGGTTGTCGTTTTCGTCGCAATAATCGTGATAGTCTGTCTTTGATCGCCGAGAACACCTTACCAGCAACATTGACAATTGCTCCAGGATCTTTTTCACGAACAATATCGATAGCTTTCATCGATAATTGTTTTGCAATAGGTGCTGCTTTTGGAGCTATCCTTGTGAATAATCCCCGAATGACATCACCAAGTCCATCTCCGTAAATAACCCTATAGATTGGTAATCGTGAGTTTACCGCTCTGACCGATACGGGTTTACGATGATTATTGTGTACGATCATCTTATTTTATTTACCATTTATCTAATCGCGGTGACTAATCATCAACGAGCTCATCAATAAGTTCTCGGTAAACGCCGATATCCATGATACCACCTTGAAATAGTCGCCGGCAAATATCAGCTGCTTCATTGATTATTTCTGTTGAGTTATTTCCTGCACGTTTTCCCCCTATAAGAACTTTTAACCGTGAGACGTCATTGAGGATATTATCAGGACAAACAAAATTATTTTCTCCTGATGTAGTCAAAAAGCCACTTCCTACAGCGCCAGGAGGATCATCGTCATCCTTTTCTGCCAACATCTGTTTTCTTTCTTTTTTAAACTCCTCAATTGGTTCACTCAATATAGTACTTCGTCGGGCGTATAACCGCTGCATGGGTGAAGAAGATTGTTGTTGTTCTGTTTGTTGCAGAGGTAGAGGAAGTTGATACTGAGAGAGTTGTTCTTGTTTTAGTTGTTTCACTCTCTCTTTATAAAGTCTTTTTACTTCTTCATGAAGACTTTCGTATTCTGGACCTCTAGCTTGTTTTTTGTTGTAATATACGCGATATATCCATCTAATAAAATTATCATCATTTACTTTTTCATGACTGGTTTTTAAAATACCAGATTTATTAAATATACCAAATAATATCATTTCAGGTAATTTTTCTCTTTCAGTATTTCTAATATCTTCAACAACTCCTTCGTTAAATCTTGCAATCAATTCTAAGTTTTCTCCTACTGGTTTGGATTTAGATGCATATTTTTTTCTCACGTCGGCGACTTCAGTACGAAGTTTTCCAATACCTTCAAGTATTTCTTCACCGACAGGTGGAGGTTGAGCTGCAGCTATATCAGTTGGAAGATCTCGTAAAATCTTTTTTGTCTGTTTATTTCTTCTTGCTATTTTTTCAGTCTGCGCCGCAGTTTGTTTTGATACCGGAAGAAGATCTTCTTTGATGACTGTTGCAACTTGTTCAGTAGCTGCAGTGACGGACTTAAACAGTTTTTTAGTATCCTCTTCGTACTCAACTTGTGCTTCTTGCTGCGCTTGTAGATTTTTTCTAAATGAATCTCTAACAGGAAGAAATTTTTTAATTGCTCCTAATCGTTCTCGAGCTATCCTTGCAGTATGAGATTCCGGATGTACCATTTTATTATAACATAATGATTTAATTATTATAGCAACAGAAGGGGTGATGATAAAATTAAACTGAATTAAAAAGATATGATTAATATAATGAACAATTGTGCGTGGCTGCGTCAAGGAACCACTAATAAATGTGATAAAAAATGTCGTGGAGAATATTGCAAAAACACAATTATCTTATAAAGAAAAACCCTCATGCTGGTCCACGAAGTTGTGTTGGATGTAACAACGGCGTTAGAGGATTATATCAGATTTGCAAAAATTGCGGTGGAAATCGATACAGAAGTTTAATGATATATTACAGAAAAAGAAAAAACATAAATCCAAAAATAGAAAAACCACCATCAGAACTTGAATATTACTTGAAACATAGAACAAAATCCCAGGATTCAGATGAAGATTCCCAAGATTCAGATGAAGATTCCCAGGATTATTGAGCAGCAGAGGGGGTTCGTCTACAATTATTTTGGGGACAAACAATAATCGTAGACGTGGTATTGACCTCTATGAAGGGTCATTATTTTTTTTGGTCCAAACACAAGGTGACCGTTCCTTTAAGTGGTCTGATCGCCCCCTCTGCTGCTCCCAACAACACATTATGCTGTTTCGTGGTCAAATTACTTCAGGCCATCCAAATGGATCACGAAGTCCATTGGGAAGTGGCACTGGTGGAAATGATTCATCCATACACAAATCCAAAACATCCCTGAAACTCAAAACTGTCCACGTCGAAATCCTGAATGAGCAAGTGCAACAAGAGAGAGAAAAAAATCTGGTTTTCAGGTGACACAAAATCAGCAAGCAATCCATCAGTCGCCATCTATACTGTAAAAATTTCAGCAGGCTATTATTTGTGGGTGACAAGTTCTTTGACAACCTGCAGTTAGGTTGTGTTCAGCGACTTCCTTGGTAACACCACTAATAAACTTGTTTTATTTGACTCTTGAGTCTGCATGTGGGTCCTGGATGTGTATCTACACACTTTACCCTTCCTTATTCGTCTTGTGCCTGATTAACGCCTTCCATTGCCCTCAGCACTGAAAATATTGTGCCCCCCCCCGTGAAACTAAAAAAAAAAAAACCAATTAAAAGGTAAACAGGTGCGAAAATCAATATAATTGTACACGCAGATCGAAATTTTCATATATAATTCATTCGATTTTTATCATCAACAGTTAATTTGAACTTTTTTCGGGTGCCCTTGTTGGACTGGTACCCTAAGCATGTACAAAGTGTGCTTAATCGGTAATCCGCCCTGCTATACTCTCACTTTCTCGAGATATCTCATTGTGAAATCATAATTATAAGAAAGTACTATTTCATAAATATAATTTAATAATATTACTATAATAATATTATAACCAAACTGCTGATGTATTCATTCCACAGTGTACACGATGCTGTTTATGTCCCAGCGACATTAAACTCATGCGATCTTCATACACCTCTTCAACATTCACGTTCATTTACTTCCCAACGCGTCTGTCCAGAGAAGGAAACCGGATAAGGATGTGTAGATGGCACCATACAGAAAGTTCACCGTACCCCCCCCCCATCAATGCTAGCCCACACGTTTTGTCCTGCATCACATCGGGTTACAACAGTAGAGCTCTCTTGATTAGAGATCACATGACTTCCAGGGCTTGCCCCAACACGCATTTTAGTATCTCCATTTACAATCAAACTTAGGTAACTACCGACGTACCTGAGCCACAAGTGACGCTAAGTGTGAAAAGGTAGGTACCCGGCACTGGACACGTAAACATATGCAAATTACTGTTGTAAAAGTTTCCTTCATTGTAAAGTACAGTATCGAAAGGAGCTATCTGCCCGGGACTGATGGATGTAATATGGTAACGCAAAGCTACGGCAAATGCAACTTTTCTTGAACCAGTATCTCGCCGTACACTGTAAAAGTCACCTGAAATACATGATTACATTCTATCTGCTCACTACCAAAGAACTGGAAATAAAATGATCATGCCGATTATATACCTTGCTACTCATCCTCTAAACTGAAGATTTAACAATGTTACATATATCTGATTTAATTTACATTTTATTTAATTTGTGTTTGATTTGATTTGATTGTTTGTGGGTTTTCGAGGTTTAAATTTTTTTTTATACATGTCAATGTAATGTTATTATGTTTACTTGGAATTTGATATTTTCCAGAAATTTCAGTTTGACCCGAATGTTTCCATAACTACCTAATAATATGAGCACTTGTTTCTATTTTTGACTTAGTTCCTGGCCATGATTGAGGGTCAAGTAAACAACTTTTTTTTCGGAATAAAATGATTGGTTCTTATCAAAGACATACAGAAGCTATATGACTTTTACACGTAAACATGATCAAGTCATCCCCTATTTCGCAATATATTTTACAATTTGGCATTTCCAAAATTGCGAAATACTTAGTATTAATAGTGATGTTTACAAAGAGAGAGAGAGAGAGAGAGAGAGAGAGAGAGAGTCCGGGCTTTTAAACACTTGATGTCAAATTGTTTTCTTCTGTTGTGACCAGTATTGAAGTTTTGAGTTTTTGAGTTATTTGTTAAGTTTCTTCTGATTATTTGGACTCAAGTAGATAAATTCGTTTCTCCGGAAATATTATTGTATTCATACAGAACTCTTGAACGAGGACATTGCTTGAAAATTTTATTTGGATTTCCAAAACTGGAGGATTAATTATTATGTTTCTACAAGGAACTGTAGACTTCAACACAGTACAGGCTACATCATACGTCAGCTCCTTCCACCTTGGGTTCTTTGTCAGGACTCGAACTTGGAATCATTAGAATATTTCAATATTAGGACTTCAAAAATTTTATTCGTGGATTATTCTTGTATTTTTGGATTTCATTCCGGAAACCGATAGTTCTCATATTTTTTCATTTTTACAGTATTTTTCCAGGGAAATAAATTATTTGTTATATTTTTCAAAGCTTGTTATTTTCACTCTATCTTGTGTTACTGTTTATTCGAGCCTAACCACGTAACATAAGAACAATTTTAAATTTGAGGCACTTCTTCACTAGTTATGCATTATCAGTATTACTGTTGCTGAATACTACTACTAATACTACAACTAATAATAATAATAATAATAATAATAAGAAGAAGAAGAAGAAGAAGAAGAAGAAGAAGAAGAAGAAGAAGAAGAAAACCAAGACGAACAAAAAGATAACAAAGGTGACTTACGAGTGAATAAAACTGAAATTCTCTGTGGACGGATCAGGCTTTGACAGGGTTGGCGAATACTACTACTACTACTACTACTACTAATAATAATAATAATAATATCGCATTTGGAGATACAAACATGAACATTAATATCGACTTAGCGTACTTACGACTAAGCCTCTGTCTGACAGTATAATCATAGTATTATTACTAATGATACTACTACTATCAGTATTGCTGTTGTCGTTGTCGTTGTTTTTATTACCCTCTTTTCTAAAAACGAAGCGTGTATATTAATTTAGTCATAGTGTTCGTCCCTACATACGTACGTACGTCCTTTTAAACATAAATCGTTCTGATTCCGTTCATGATTAAGTTGTAAAATATGACAAGATTATTTTCTATAGGAACTGAATTCACAACAACAATATAAAAAATATAGAAACTGTTACAATTGTTAAGGGAATTATTATATATCAAATGTCGAATAGTTTTAATTTTGTTTGGTTTTCAAAAGAGTAATTGAGTTTGGTAGGGATGGCGTGGTTGGAGGGGTGGGTGAAGTTGGTTAAATAATAGGACACCACCATGACAATTATTCATTTGCACGGAGAGAGGGGTATATCAAGAGGGTTTTAGAGTATTTAATTTTGTTTTACATCTTTATTCTCTCAATGATCACAGACAAGAATCCGATGGTGTAAAATAAATGATGTCGGAAACAGATGCTCTTGGTATCAGACTTTGAAAATAATTTTGAGATTGTAAACGCAGAAAGAAAATAATTTTGCTATTCGATGTGTTTATCACACAGCTTTAAAAAATGTACATATAAAGTAAATTTTTCAAACGTCAGCAATACCCACCCAATCCACAGCCAAACTCTCCACTCGTTTGCAGCTAATGGTTATGTTTCAAGTTACAGCATATACGAGGTTATAAAACATATGTTTTAGCAGGTAATATGCGAGAAAGTTTAAACACTGGTAATATTAACATTTCCACCTTTCCTAAGACCGTGACCTTTCCATTTGGTTGAGAAAATGAATACATTTTAGTAGAAAAGGATACACGTTTAAACTGTGTCAATCATTTTCGATGCCCGTACATTTTACTGGATACCGAATAATAGTAATATAACACTGTAGTTGGTAACTTACAGTACGTGTATATGTGTATGTGGTGACGACTGGGGGACAATGGGACTTCATTACAAAAAAGTGAATATTGAATAGTATCAAGGAGATTTATAGGGACAAAATAGTTATAGCTATAAGGAGAATTGAACTTGACTGACGTAACGGTACTGGACATACTAGGAAAAACCTGGCAACAGTATTGGAAGTGGCCGACCTCAGTCGGGCATTTAATAAGTAACAGTGTTCGAGTTGATTTCAATACCCGCTACTGTTGGTAGGTAGGTGTGGAAAAGGCCATGTGAAATGGATTGATAAGGACAAGGGTTTATAAAGGGATTGATAGGAACAAACGTATTTATGGATAGAAAAGTTTATAGGGTGAAAGGAGAAGGGTAATTGTACAAAGTGTAGTTTGAATTTTCAACATAGATGTTATGAAAAGATTTTTTATCATAACCTTCTTCTCACTTCTTGTTACGAGAAGGAAATACTCATAACTTCAGAAATGTCTTTGTGCATGGTTCAAGAGAGAGTGAGAGAGAGAGAGAGAGTTCAGGCTCTCTTAACAAAATGCGTCACTCGTACCTATGTAAATACGTCTACATCTTCTGAATCTCGATGAGTGAACTTTATTTAAATAACTTATACATCTATAAAGACTTTATGTTTAAAATATACGAAATACATACAATTACAATTTTCCTTCGAGCTTACCAACTTCATATATTGTATAATTTCTGCCTGTTAGAATATAAAACAGATTATTATTTATCGACTAAATTCATAATAGCCCAAAGGTATAAAATTAAATAGTTGCGATTAATGCAACAAACACTTTGAACAAATGTATTTTACTAACTTTAAAATAGAATATATTTTTGGAATGGGTTACTAAAACATTATTCATTATTACTTTAATAGTTTTTTATTCCTACATTAAAATTTACTAAACATGAAGTTGGTAGCGAATTCATTTTTTTAAAATAATAAATACAATAAACACGAATGAATATCAATTCTTTAAAACAATGAATCATTCAATTATAATATAAAATAGAAAGAACTCACAAAAATGTTGCAAAAAAAAAGATAGAGTCTAGACTGAACTTTACCGTGAGAATTTCAAACATTAAAAGGTCCCTACACCTTAAAAAAGTTTACAAACACAGACGATTCCTTCCTGTATGATTACATACAAAAACTGCGTATAAATTGAGAACAAGCAAAATCAGTTCATTCATCGAGAATAAGAAGACTCTCCTAAAACTGAGGTCAAGCCCCAAAATATTACAATTTTGAGTTATGAAAAAAGGGACAAGACGAGCAAGACGGACACACACATATACAAGAAATTTTGTATAAGACTGACTCTAATAAAAAACAGACCAAACGGAAAAGCCGCAAAGTGAATCGAATCAAACGGAACAGGATTTGGAATCAGACAAACATGACTGGAGACATAAGGACGGATAGCTCGAAAAAAAAAACAGGAACACATGCCACAGATTAAATGAATGAAGAAACAAAAAGAATGTCTTGACTGACAACTGCTGAGCCAAACAAATAACTCAAAACAATGGTAAATGTAAAGACAATTTTCAGAAACTTTTCTTTCTTTCGAAAAATTAAGAACATTGACCCAAAGAAAATTGGAGATTGAATACCTAGTATTAATATGAATGGGATAAACGATAATAAAAAGATGGAACATAAAAAAGAAACTAAGTAATTGGATATATTAATGCTACAACAAGCACGCTTGTAACAAACAAACCAAAATCCCAAATAGAAAAACAGAATATAGTAGTAATAGTGAACAACAATCATGGGGATAGAAGAGTGGGGTAGCAATAATTATTAAAGCTTCAAAATAAATGTGTTGTGATGTGATTTGGATTTTTAACGTAGCTTTAACAATTTTTCAGTCATATCGCTAAGACGTCTGCAATGTGGCAGTTTATAGGAATGTATAGCACTGGGGCATCATGCCGCAGACATGTAGCATGATGTCCCACCCAGTCACATTATCCTGACACCGGGCCGACCAGTCCTAACACTAACCTCTTAATGCTGAGCGTCAAGCGAGGCAGCTGTTAGTACCGTTTTTGTAAGTCTTTGGTATGACTCGGCCGGGGGTCGAACCCACGACCTCCCGCATCCGGGGCGGACGCTTTAACCACTAGGCCACCGGAGCGGTTTCAAAATAAATATCATGGGATCAATTTAAAGTAGGACGACTTTTTAAAGGATGTTTGTTTCATATATATATATATATATATATATATATATATATATATATATATATATATATATATATATATATATATATATATATATATATATATATATATATATATATATATATATATATATATATATATATATATATATATATATATAAATGGATGGCAAATCCTTAACTTTTACTTTCCTGCCCAAAACAGGGCAAAGAAAATGGTCTTTGTAAAAAATCTGACAACATTTATCCAGGACTTTACGATGAAGAATTCTGTTATAAGAGATTATAACTGGGTGGAGGATGAGAAAGACAGAAAGACGGAGCTAACGCCAAATGATTTATTATTTAGAGAAAAGATGAAAACTGAAGAAAGGAAAATGAATTTTAAGATGCATATAGGAAGTTAAATATGGTTAGAAAGGAATATACCTATGAATATCTCATAAATCAAGCAAGCAGACCAGACAAGCTATGCATCAAACCGAGCAATGGAAAATATAAGACTGGTATTAGCACCTGTAAATTTCAGATCATAAAATGATAACTTTGGAAATATTCATGGAAAGTGTAAAAATGGGGAGAATGACCAATGGAAATTAAACAACAATATTTTAACTGATTACTAAGATCTAATAAAAAAGAACTCACGCAATTTTTGAAAGAGGAAAACAGAATATTGTCCAAGAGTAGACGGGCTCAAGCATAAACACACATTAGATAGTGTAGGATCGGAAAGAAACAAATTAATAAGACAATATCTGAATAAATAAATCTTAGAAAAATCCGAGATGAGTGAGAAAAAAAAAGCAAGAGCGTGCTTGACTGAATAAAATATGGAAGAAGAATTCGAGCTGGAAAATTCACTAACTATATGAAAAGGCTGTGGGTTTGTACAAAATATAAGAAATAAGAGCAGGGAAGGAAAGAAGTTTGGGAAAAAATAAAAGAAGAGAATAAGATAGATATAGAGAAATACGAGATTTTAGGCTGCATAAAGAAATCATTTAAAGAAGTATACGCCTCGCAAAAAATCGATACGGAGGAGATAAATACTAGTAGTGAAGTGGGGCACTATAGCCTCAATGGGAATTATCATTACAGAGACCCCTGGGTCACTATAGCCTCAATGGAAATTTAACATGGAGAAAAATCGTGGGTCAATATAGCCTCAAGGGGAATTTAACATGGGAAATAGTCTTGGGTCACTATAGCCTCAAGGGAATTGAACATGGGAAATAGTCTTGGGTCACTATAGCCTCAAGGGGAATTGAACATAGAGAAAAAGTCTTGGGTCACTATAGCCTCAAGGGGAATTCAACATGGGGGAATAAAGTGTGGGTCTATTATTTAGGGACAAGGGGAATTGAACATGGGATTTTTTTTTAAATTTAAAAAAGGGGTAGGCAATTGAAAAGTCATTCTCTTTTCGAGAAATATGGGTGGCCCTGAAAAGGGCCTTTGGGTTTATGTTAATGTATCCATTAACATAAAGGGCATCTGTGGCATCTTCTTGTCCTCAAGCTGCGTCTTACTCGAGGGCCATAAATCAGTGTCCTCTTGAGGCAACGTTGTCTTTCTACGTATACTCTTCGTATCCACAGACTGGTGTCTGACTTGTCGACAACGTTCCACTTGGACCGGACATACATGAGCATGTCCGTCCTAAACATAATGGAAGACACAAGGGTGGATGATTCGACTGTGGTCCACATCTTGAAGCGACGAGAACAGGTGAATCAATGCAGTGAACTGCGCTTATTTATAGGTAGAGGAAGGATTGAAACGGATTGAGTTCATTCACCAATCCAAACACGCGTTACAAAATTCAGTCAGCCCGCATCCAATCCGAAGACAGCAGTCTGTGACGTCACGTGGTCTATATAGATTCGCTAGCGCTTGTGTACAGTCAATCTATGCGACCGTGATTCAACATGACGGAAACTCAGAAAACGATCCATTGGGGTGCACCAGCAGGGGAGACTGCCCAAGGGAACCCGGACTTACTTTCAGAAGAGGTACATTGGGATTTTGCGGATTTTCTTACCTCGCAAGAATTTGTTCCGGAACCTTCGTTACCTTCTTCATTACCGCAAGTGGAGAATTTTAGACAGAGACAGAAAGAAGAATTGGAGAAATTTATACAACAACAAAAGGAAGCGGAACAAGCTTTTCTCCTACAGCAACAGCAAGAAGAAGAGGTAAGAAAAAAACAACAGCAACAACAGCAAGAAGAAGTAGCAGCAAAGAAACAAGAGGGTGAAAATCAAACGGTCACGGTACTGTTGGACATTTTAGCGGAGTTAAGAAGTCTGAAACAAATGTATCAGACCTCTTTATTACGACCGAAGAGAATACGACCTTCCCGAGCTAAACACGTCAACCCTGTGACTAAGCCTACCGTACCAGCCTTAGTGATTTCAACCCAATCATCATCATGAACATTACGCAGTCCAGAAGTAGGCCTTGGCCGTGGCAAAGGCTTAAGGCAGTTAAAGTTGATTGCTTAAACTCACCCCTACACCAAAAAGAAAAAAAGGCCCTTTTCAGGGCCACCCACATTTCTCGAAAAGAGATAGCCTTTCAATTTGCCAATAACTCAAAATAAACAAAAAACCCATTTTACCCCCATAGTACGTGTCTTTGTATGAGTGCGTGAGTGCACGTTCTTATTTTAAAATCATAACTCAAAGACACTTACCTTATATCATTAATTTATTCTTTTATCCATTGTTACAATCCAATTCACAATTCACAACACAACACTTTAATAAAGAGTTCATTGACTTCTTCTTTCTCCTTGTTTAGTCTCTCTGTTTTTTTTAATTTCTTCACCGTCTTTTCTTCATTTTCTTCCCTTCTTCTTCTTTTCTTCTCCTGTTTCTTTGCCTCTTGTAAATAGAATTGTCTTCTTTCTTCCTCAGAAGAATCCCTCTCCTCCTCTGAAGAATCCCTCTCTTCCTCTGAAGAATCCCTCTCTTCCTCTGAAGAATTCCTCTCTTCTTCTGAAGAATTCCTCTTTTCTTCTGACTCCTGTTGTTTCTTTTTTGTGCAATCTGGAGACCAATGTCCTTTTTCTTGACAATAATAACATGTATCTTGACTTCTGTCTTTTTAGCCCCTGTTTTTTTTTTTTTTTGACGGTCTGGACACTCTGAAGACCAATGCCCTTTCTTCTGACAGATATAGCAAGTATCTTGACTTTTATCTCGAAAGGAAGGACAGTAGTCCGTGGGCTGGTCTGAAGAGAATTTTCTAATGACCCCTCGCAAAGCTCTGACGAAACGTTCGATTTAGCTAGTCTCTTCCATCGTTGTGCTGGTCTGCCATGACTATAAATTAGTCTGTGGTGTTTAAACTTGAGTCATTTGACGTTTTGCGTTCAAGATGAAACGATCCTATTCATTCGAGAAGAAAGAAGAAGAAGAAAGTAAGAGGCAGAAACGTGATCTATCGCCTCGTACCAGGGCTGAAATCTTGGCACAAATTCATGCCAGTGTTTTGAAGAGGACATGAGTGAACCAGAATCCGAACCCTCTAAACCAAGTTCACCACCCTTAGTCAACCCTGAAAAATACTATTCCATTCGAGAGACGGAAAAGCGCTCCTCTAGAAAATTTAGAACCACGGCTTACAAATACACAGTGAAGTTTAAAGATTTCAAGGCTGAAGTTCCGTTAGAGAAAGCAGAAGTGTTCATCACTGGGGTGTGGGATTCTTTGCTCACCTCACTCAAGCGACAATGTCAACCCAAAGAAGACGATCGCTTGAGACTTTCCATACAACATGACGGTTTGAAATCCCTTGTTTGGATCGAGTTTAGCACCCCTGCAGAATTGACCGCTTCCAAAGTCATGGACAAGATTCAACACGTGCAACAATCTAATGACCAGTTTGACATCACCGATGGAAAAGCCACATTGGACATGACCCACGTCTCTCCTCCTCAAGGGACCGGACGCAAAAAGATGTTATTGGTGAACGAGCTTCGCAGCATTAAGCGTAGCCTTGTCCAAATTCACAATCCTCAAGACCAGATGTGTTTAGCTCGAGCCATCGTGGTGGGACGAACCTATGCCAACAAGAACGACACGGCAGAATGGAAAAGAGCCTGGAAAACTATTCGACAATCGGACCGAGCCAAACAACGAAACGAAGCAGAACTCTAGTTGCAACAAGCTGGCCTGTCCAAAGGCACACCCTGTGGCATTCCTGAAATGCAAAAATTGCAAGATGCCCTAGCTCCACGCTACACCTTGAAAGTGCACCCTCAAGAAATGCGCGGACCTCTGTTGTTTCGAGGCCAAGATTTTAAGGACGGAAAATACATTCATGTCTATTATCACGATGAACATTTCGATACCATTACCACTATCACCGGATTCCTGGGATATGTTTATTATTGTGAGAAATGTGATTATGGTTTTAATAATCGAGAGCAACACAAGCATTGTGGATGGAAATGCCCAGGATGTTTGGCCTCTCCACCCTGTCTAAGCGAAGAACCAATGCCTTGTTCAACTTGTCTGCGCACGTTTGTCAGCCCTACCTGTTACCAACAACATCTGAAGACGCAAGGTTCACAGAAGAAATGTGCTTGTCAACTGCTGAGATTGTGCCCTACCTGTGGACAAGGCATACTTACCAATAATGCCAAGGCACACGTATGTCGAGGAAAGAAAAAATGTCACATTTGTCACCACATCGTGGACTTGGAACACCAATGCTACGTGCAAAAATACCAACCTCCACCAGAGAAAGAGGACGGTCACAAGAAGAAAGGCAATTTCATCTTTTTCGATTTCGAATGCATGCAAGAGACCGGCATTCACATTCCTAATTTCTGCGTGGCTCATCGAGCGTGCGAGAAGTGCATTCAAGAACCTATTTTCAGTCATTGCCCTCACTGCAGCAAGATTCCCGGAGGGCGTGAAAAAATCTTTCGGGGACCGAACACGTTAGCCGATTTTGCACAATGGGTCTTAGACTCCATCGACAAGACGTGGAGCCAAGAGGACATCGAACGTTACGGAGATTGTCATCGTCATGCCACGGTGATGGCTCACAATTTCTCCGGATACGATGGACAGTTTCTTCTCAGATACTATACGGAATTGGCACCGAACGTCCTAAAGTGACTTTGAACGGAGCCAAAATCATTTTCATGCAAGTGGGACAAGTACAGTTTAAAGATTCGATGAGTTACTTGGCCATGCCTTTGAGCCGAATGCCTAAAACGTTTGGAATGACAGAAATGGCTAAAGGGTACTTTCCACACTTTTTCAATACGGAAGCCAATCAACACGCCGTTCTACCCCATTTACCTGAGTCTCACTATTACGACCCCGACAACATACGTACCGAACCAGCTTTCTACGCTTGGTACCAGGCTCACGCCTCGGACCCTTTCGACTTTCAGGAAGAAATGCTCCGTTCCGACGTGGACATTTTACGTCGTTGCTGTGGAAAATTTCGAGAACTGTTCATGGAACACGGAGGGGTCGATCCTTTGAAAGAAGCTTGCACCATTGCCAAAGCGTGTTCCTTAGTGTATCGACAACGATTCATGCCTGAAAACACCGTGGCTGTCATCAGCCCTCGAACGACCAACTTTGTCAAACGTCAATACTCGGTCAAAGCCCTACGTTGGTTACATTACTTGTGCGACAAGGAAGACAAATGGATTCAGCATGCCCGCAACGGAGGGGGTGAAAAGACCATCGGAACGTATTCGATCGATGGCTGGGACTTAGAAAACCCAAAGATCGTGTACGAGTTTAACGGTTGCTTATTTCACGGATGTCCCGTCTGTTACCCTGACCGTGGCACTAAAAATCAGTTTTTACAACGAACCATGGAAGACTTGTACCAGGACACATGTCAGCGGCGCTTAAAGTTGGAACAGCAAGGATACCAAGTGGTTTAAATGTGGGAACACGAGTACGATCACCGTATGAGAACCGATCCCGAGTTTAAACGCCTCGTGGAAAGTTACCAGTTCATGGACCCGCTGAACCCGAGGGATAGTTTGTACGGAGGAAGGACCAATGCCACCTGTTTACTGTACCAAGCCGACGAAGAGAAAGGAGAAGAAATCAAATACTTGCACGTGTGTTCGCTGTATCCCTACGTGTGCAAATATTGTCGCTTTCCTGTAGGGCACCCGCAATTGTTAACGGAACACATCGACCTGAAAAACATTCGACAATACGAAGGCTTGATCAAGTGTAAAGTTTTGCCTCCCACGAACCTATACCATCCCGTCTTACCTCACCATTGTCAAGGCAAACTGATGTTTCCCTTGTGCTTTACTTGTGCCGAAACGTGCAACCAAGACCAGCCTTGCCATCACACCCAGGAAGAACGTGCCTTGACGGGAACCTGGGTCAGCGTAGTATTGTTCAAAGCTCTGGACATGGGATACCAACTGTTAGAAGTGTACGAAATTTGCCACTTTCCCAGGACACAGCAATACCACAAGGGTGACCCCAGTCAGAAAGGCATTTTCGCCGACTACGTGGATGCCTTTTTGAAACTGAAGCAAGAAGCCAGCGGCTATCCGTCCTGGTGTCACACTCCCGAAGACCAAATACAATTCAAAGAGAAATACTATGAACAAGAAGGCATCTCTTTAGACCACATCGAGAAAAACGAAGGCAGGCGATCGTTTGCCAAAGTGATGTTAAATTGCTTGTGGGGTAAAATGGCACAACGACCGTGTTTACCCAAGAAGGAATATTTGACAGAACCTTCCCGCTACTTCCAGATGATTCACGACAAAACCAAATACATGAAATACGTGGACGTCGTTCGAGAGGATTTGATCTTGGTCAATTACGAAGAAGATCTGGACTTTGTACAAGACGACCCTTTTGGAAATGTTATCATTGCGGCTTACGTGACAGCTCATGCTCGCTTAAAATTGTACGAAGCTTTAGAACTGTTAGGAGAACGCGTCCTGTACTTTGACACGGACAGTTGCATTTACATCCATCACCTGAGTCAACAGCACCCTGACATCGAAGGAGACCGTTTAGGAGCATGGACAGACGAGCATCCCGACGACAAGATTCTAAGTTTCGTCAGTGGCGGTCCCAAAAATTACGGCTACGAATACCGGGACAAACAAGGAGAAGTGCACACGACGTGCAAAGTGAAAGGACTGACTCAGAATTATCGTACCAGTCGTGTGGTCAACTTTGGGGTATTGAAAGAAGCCTTGCAATCGGGAGAGGATGGAAACTGTAAAGTGACCACCTATCAACCGAACAAGATTGTACGTTTACCCACTCATCACATTGTCAGTCGGCCCTTGGAAAAAGTCTATCAAATCGTGTACCAGAAGTGAGTGCGACTTCCCAATCATTTCACCTTACCGTATGGACACGTCGGTATTGGTCTGTTTATAAAAAGGAACCCTAGGCAAGATCGATAGTTCATTGGGACTACCAAGACCGAGCGAACAAGATGAATACTTTCAGAGAAACACAGAACAAGTTGTTTAGAAAGGAACAATTCAAGTGTGAGGCTTCGGAAGTGGAATGCGATTGTGAGCCTTGCGATGGGTACGATGCTGTACGTTGTGACCTTAGCGATGCCGTAAAGCATCATGGGAACTTTAGTGTCACTACCCCTATCATGGAAAGGGATGCTGTGCGTGTCAAACCTGAGGGATGCGAAAGTGATGCGGCTCGTCCTCTTGGACATTTTACTGGGTTTCGTTTTAAAGGGGAATGTTCACCTTCACGTCTACCCCCCTACGGATGTCATCCAGCCCTGAGCAAACTCCTGCCCATGTCACTGAACCCTCATCGAAACGAACCTGTGAAAGACGAATATTCGTTCCCTGTGCGTTTGTCAGAATACTGCGACTTTGAAAATCGTCTTCAATCGTTCAAAGGAAAATGGCCTAAGTATCTGGGAGGACCGACCCCCGAAGAATTAGCCAGAGCCGGATTTTTCTACTTGGGCGAAGGAGATAAAGTCAAGTGCTTCAGTTGCGGTGTGTCACTTCATTACTGGGAACCGCAAGATTAGGCCTACGTAGAACATGCTCGATGGTCACCGAATTGTCATTACTTACCCTTAGTGGGACCGAGACATTGAAGTAACTTACCATAATCTGTTCATGGATACTTTGCTAGAGAACATTCGTGCTTTGCCTGTGGAGTTGAGAGAACGCATTTACCGAGAGCTAGTCAAAATACAAGTGAAACGTAAAGAACAATTGCATCCGTTACGTCACCGGTGTTTGAACCACTGGTACCTGAATGCTATACAAGAACTGATTGAGTTGAAAGTGTTCCATTGGACAGACATTGATCAACGACCCCCTGGTTTTAAAAAGGAATGGTTTGGTATTGACGATTCTATCTACTACATTGTAAACGTACTGCATCGAATTCCAGAGGAAGAGTTAACGAATTACCAACATCTTGAACAAAATGTCAACTTGGTGAAAGAGGAAACTTCTGAACGAATTGTAACGTGTAAATTGGTAACTAAACGATTTAGATTCGACAATGAATTAAAACCATGTCTGTGCAAACAGTACATTTCTTGTGTCAGACCAAAGAGGATTTAATATGACCTATTCATGGATACTTTGCTAGAGAACATTCGTGCCTTGCCTGCGGAGTTGAGAGAACACATTTACCGAGAACTGATCAAAATACAAGCGAAACGCAAACTCAAAGTTATTCAACCGTTTTTAAATTATGCTTTGTTCCAAAGTATAAGAAGACTGATTATGGGTGGATATTACATCAGGCACAAAGGTAAACGAGGCTATTGGCCACCACCCAAGGATTCCAAAAACAGTGTATATACTTATGGATACTTTACAAGAGAACATTTTGGGCTTGCCTGAGGAGTTGAGAGAAAGGATTTACCGAGAACTGGTCAAAATACAAGTGAAACGTAAAGAACAGTTGCATCCGTTACGTCACCAGATCTTTAACCACTGGTACCTGAATGGTATAAGAGGACTGATTCGTCAGAAATTTTTTCAGTGGTCAGACCTTGTTGAACACTTTCAGTTTGTGAATGATGATGAACTAGACGTTCGTAATTTTGGATACTTCGAGATTCACTTACTGCAACGTATTGAGGAAGACGAGTTAAAGGATTACCAACATTTGTTACATGGAATCTGCTTAGAGAAAGACGAAACATCTAGACAAACTCTGACGTTTCAGTTACAGTATGTAACATTTAAATTCCCTACTGGAGAACGAACATGTTTAGTTAGAAATTACCTTTATTGCTTCCGAAACAAAGAGACTATAAAATCAAGTTGCCATGCCACGGATTATGTCACATATTATTGAACAGATTCCGTGGAAGGAACTCAGTGACCATATTCAAACCGTGGATCATTACCACCGATTATTACAAGAACTGTATCCATTCAATTTGGGACGACAAGTGGTGTGTGTCTTAGTGACTTGTTTTCTGGGATTTCGTTTACCAGCCGATTCCTTGTGGACTCTTTACGATCAGTACTTACCACCTCAATGGCCTTAAATGGTCACGAAAAACTCCTTTTGCTCAAAGCCTTGCGTTTTCATCTGGATACTTCTCGACCTCAACAGGAAAGAAGGATTCGTCAACTTTTAGCTACCCAAGACGTGTATGACGATGTGTGTGTAGCTTGTGACTTACATCCCCATTGGACAGATGTCCGTGCCTGGAAAGAATGGGGTTTTGAGGCTTGGACCCAAGAAGTGGCCCAGTATGCACGAGAGTTGTTCAAGGAAAAAAGTTACTTTTCAACCCGTGTTAGTGACGGTGCCAGAAGAACCCGTCACCCAGGACAGGACTGTCGTGGACAGGCCTGAAAGACCCTTTCGGGAGGACACTTGTGTGACCCTACTATAGAACTGGTTAGAACATTACCCAAAACATGTTGTTGTACAGACACTTGTGTTTATTCCACGTTAATGGTTATCATGTGCCTTTTATCCTTGTACTTAAGCCTTTGGCTTTTATGTATTTTTGTCTTTCGTATTCATGTTTGAAAAAACATTCAATAAATGTGTTCTGAAAAAGTATATAAACTCTTGTCTTGTTTGTTTTCGTGTCACAAGTGACATTTCTCACACTATGGCTACCTCTGCTGTCTCTGCTCCCTCTTCCTCTACTGTCAAAGTCATCGACGAACACTTAGATCGTGCCAGTTGGGAGGCTTTGTATCTTCGCCATCCCTTTAACATGCTCATTGCTGGACCTAGCGGTTCAGGCAAAACCGAATTCGTCAAACGTTTGATCGAACATAAACATCATTTGATCGATCGGCCACCTCAGCGGATCGTGTGGTGTTACAAAGAGTGACAATCGGCGTACAGCCTCTTGCGAGAAAGTCAAGGCGATTCCATCGTGTTTGTAGAAGGCATTCCTAAAGAAGACGACGGCATCGTCTCTGACTCCCGTCAAACCCATTTGGTCATTTTCGACGACATGTTAGGAGAAGACGAAGAAGAAATTAAAGTGTGGTTCACGCGCAAAGGGCATCACCGTAATGCCAGTGTCGTTTACATCACCCAAAATTTGTTTCAACAAAGTAAAGCCCATCGCACCATCAGTCTCAATGCGCATTACGTGGTCTTGTTTAAAAGCCCTCGAGATAAATCGCAAGTGCAAGTCTTAGCCAAACAGTTAGGAACGCCTTGGCTGACTCAGGCGTACGACGATGCCACTCAAACTCCACACGCCTATTTACTCGTCGATTTGAAACCTACGACCCCCGAGGATTTGCGATTTCGTACCCACTTGTTTCACCACTGGTGCCAAGACGGAGGGCCTGTCCTGTACACGTCTCCGTCCTCGACTTAATTTCACTCCCCATAAAGAAATCTATGAAAACCTCAGACCCTTTTTCGTCTGTCTCACACAACGTCAACATGACGTCCCTTCAGTCGCATCTTCCCGTCAAATTGATTCGTGCCTTGTATGGCATCAGTCGAGAAAAAAATCCACAAATACGAGCTCGTGTCTTAGAAGCTAGTCTCAAAGAAGTCTTACGATGGTTCACGGTGACGGCACGTCAAATACTCCAAGGAATCATTCAGATTCCTCATCAAACCAAACGCTTTTTCGACCGAAACAAAGTCGCTTTGGTCCAACTTGGCCGATCCCCGCATCGACACTCAAACTAAAAAACAAATCATTTTGAAATCTCGAGGGAGCGGTACTCTAGGAGGGGTCATCATTCGCTCTCTCTTAAGATGGGATCCTAATGCCCCCAAAGTTATACCCAAGAAAAAAGTCCAACGAAGCCCCAAGAAGAAAAAGAAAAAGACCAGGTCCCCAAGGAGAACTTCTCCAGTGGCAGGACCCTCCTCTTACCAGACAACACCCCGGGAAAAGAAAAGAAGCCCCCAGAAAAAGAAACAGAGAAAAAGTCCCCAGAAAAAGAAAAGTCCACAGAAGAAAACTAGTCGCAAGAGAGGCACTTCTTCTTCGGCCAGGACGCAACCGTACACTCGCAAACCACGACCTGCCACGGCGGTGACTGCGTCTCCGGCATCCTCACGTTCATCCACTTCTCCGTTGATGACACCAAGAACTGAAGAGTACTTGGAGACGTTGATCACACCAAGAACTTCTCCGTTGATGACCCCAAAAAGAACTTCCCCAGTGGCAGGACCCTCCAATTTAGTGGCAGTGGCTGCTGCTCACAAAGTACCTTCTCCCAAAATCAAAGTTCAAGAAAGATCGGGCATGTTACAAGGTTTACTGGATTTGTCCAAGCAAGAACTGGCTTGATTTAGTCCGTTGCGTACCCCTGCACGACGTGTCATGCCTGTCCTCAAACTAATACGACGTAAAGACAATCAGTGGCGACGCGTTCCAGTATAACAAAAGGTTTGTGACCAAGTAGGGCATCAGTGTTTTTTGGTGCTCCTGAAGACTCAAAGATGTCACCCTCCAGAAAACCCCAAGGAAAGAAAAGGAAAGGACTACCACCACGTTTAGTCAAACATGGGGACATGTTATCTGTCCTGTCCAAAGCTTCTCCACCTCTACGAAAAAAACTCATTCAATCGGCCTCCAAAGAGGTCATCGATACCGTGTGCGAATGTTGTTTGAACGTCTTGAAAGGCACGATCCCTTTGTCCAAACACCAGAAACAATGCTTAAGCAAACATCGTCACGTTCTTCGCCAAATGGTTCAAAAGAAAATTCCCATTCGTCAAAAGAAGAAGATGTTGGTCCAACGTGGAGGCATTTTATCCCTCTTGTTAGGTCCCTTACTGAAAGGAGTCTTGGGAACCATGTTGGGAGGACTGGTGGGAGCAAGATAAAAAGGCCCTCGGAAGTCCCAAGCTCTCAGAATCGACCCCTGACAACCCCATGGAAGGACGAAAACTAGCTTTAGTGCCTTACAAACGATGGATGGAATACCATCGTTGGCAAGAACAACGCCACCTGCATTTACCTCCCAATCCCAATTTGAGCGAAATGTCCCAGTTACAACACGAATTACAGTCCTTGATGGATCGCCAGGATTTGTCCGAAACAGAAAAATCGCAAAAGTACGGTCAACTCTTGCAACGACTGCAACTCTTTCACCAGAAAGCTTTAGACGAAACAGCTCTACCCACTCTGAAAGATTTTAAGACCTTGATGAAAAGTCCAGCACCATCACCAGTACCAGTACCAGTACCAGTCCCACCACAACCAGTGACCAAGACAGAAAAAGGAAAAGAAGAAGAAGAAGAAGAAGGGTTTCAAACTCCACCAGAAAAAGTACGCAAGTTTACAACACCACCTACCTCCAGAATTGGATGGATTAAAAAGATGATGGCCACCCCTTCTTCATCACAAGAGAAAAAGAAAGTGAAGACAGAAGTGAAGACAGAAGTGAAACAAGAACCGATATCCCCCGCTCAGACATCCTCCTCTTTGACACCTTTTGCCGGTCGCACACGCAAAGCATTGCAATCCAAGAAAATACCCCAAGAGAAAAAGAGTAGCATCCTCCAAGAGTGGGTGTCTTATTAACACAACAATCAACACAAAAAAATAAAAAATGGAAAAAGTCTTAGCCAGCATTTACTACGATCCCTCCCATCCTGCAGGTTACGCAGGAGTTCAAAAATTGTATCGTGCTACCAAAACTCGACTGAAAAGTCTCCGCTTACCTCAAGTGCAACGATGGTTACAAGAACAAGCTACCTACACTTTACACAAACCCATTCGACGCAAGTTTGCTAGAAGTCGCACCCGAGTGGAAGGCATCGATCATCAATGGCAAGCCGATTTAGCCGATGTCTCTCATTTGGCCAGCTACAATCGTGGCTACAAATATTTGTTTTGTGTCATCGACGTCTTTTCCAAATTTGCCTGGGTCGTGCCCTTGACTTCCAAATCGAGCAGCGAGTTAGTGCGAGCCCTGCAACGGGTGTTGAAACAGAGCGGTCGTCACCCTCTTCGATGGCAAACGGACAAAGGCACCGAATTTCTGAACCAAGCTTTCCAAAAAGAATTAAAGAAACGTGACATTCATTTTTTTACCACCGAGAATCCCGAAACCAAAGCCAGCATCGTGGAACGTTTTCAACGCACTTTGAAAGAACGCATGTGGAAATATTTTACGCATCACCACACTCTGAAGTACATCGACATCTTACCGCACCTGGTGCAAGCGTACAACCAATCTTACCATCGAAGCATCGGACGTGCCCCGCAAGAAGTGACTCTCGACAACGAAGTGCTGGTGTCTGAGCGCCTGTTTGGTACGTCCCCGACGAGGGCTGTCCCCAAGAAAAGTGGAGACTTGGCCGTAGGAGATTGGGTGCGCAATGGCAAAACCAAACGCACTTTTGAGAAAGGTTACTTACCTAACTGGACGACCGAATTGTTTCGCGTCACTGGACGAGTGCATGGCCGTCATCCTGCCGTCTATAAATTGGAAGACGTGAATGGAGAAGTGCTCAAAGGGACGTTTTATTTGCCCGAGTTACAACGTGTGACCAAAAAAGAAGACGACGTGTACGACATCGAAATCATTCTCGAACACAGAACCCGTAAAGTGGGCAAACGACGTGTCAAAGAAGTCAAAGTACGTTGGAAAGGATATCCACCCAGTTTTGATTCTTGGATCGACGCTTCGTAAGTCATCGACTATAAAAAGAAGTGACCATCATGCCCTTTCACACAGACGCAGCTACGTCGACCACTCCTCCTTCACCTAGTTCTTCTGTGCAAGATTGACAAAAACAACCCTTGTGGGTGTGGTGTGGAGAACGTGTGCCTAAAACGCAAATCGTCTTTTTCTGCCAAATCTTCGTGGTGTATTGTGTCATCGGGGTAGCCATCGCCAATTTGAGTTTGCAACAAGGAGACAAACAATTGCGGACCATTTTATTGAGCAGTTGCATCGCTAACCTGCTTCCTAATCCCTCCCTGAAATTCTCTTCCAACGGGAACCAGGGGAACCTTGTGTCCAGTGCCAGTGTCAGTCACCACTCCAACCACAACCAGAACCCCATTTTGGGCGGAGACACGCCTCTGACATCCACTAACCCCTCGGACAGCCACAGAACTCTGGAATTATGAGTCACCAAAACAAATTTTACTTAACCTTACCCAGTGACAGTTCCATGGAGGTGTTTCCCCACAACACGTTGTGCTGTTACACGGCCAGATTACCTCAGGCCATCCCCTTAGATCACGAAGCTCATTGGGAAGTGGCTTTGGTAGAAATGATTCACCCAACACAAATCAAAAACATCACCGAAAAGCAAAACACTTTTGACGTCGAAATTTTGGACCCAGCACTGCAGCAAACCATTACGGGCAGTCCTCAACATAACTCATATCTTGCAAAGGACCTATTACCCCGCAGCAGTGACTCTTCTCCTCCTCTTTTCGTTTATCGCTTTAAAATTAATTCAGGCCATTATTTTAGTGGTCAACATCTGGTGGAAGCCATCGCTGACAAATTCTATGCAACCTTTGACAAAGTTCTGACCACAGCAAATAAACGTGTCACCATCAAGTACCACAAACAGTCTCACCGTCTACTCATCAAATTTGATAGTGATGAAAAAAGTATACGTATTAAATTTTGCCCTGGATTGTATGACATTTTGGGTGGAGACCTCAATTTGGTCAAGGATAATCAGACCAAAAAAATTAGAATGGCAGACATTGACAACGACATGCATTTTGCAAAGTATTTTCGTTTCCCGGTAGAACTGAACCAGGGACTGAATTTGATCTTCGTGTACTCCGATGTGGTGGAGTACAACGTGGTGGGACACACCTCCGTGCCGTTACTGCGTGTCATTCCTTTCAAAGTAAATTCTGCCACGGCCACTGACGAGGAAGGTGGAAACACTTACCACGTCCACCGCGAATTTGTCCATCCTCATTATTTGCCGGTCAGCAAGTCTTATTTGGACACGGTCAACATTGCTATAAAAGGAGATTTGGGACAAAATATTCCATTCACCAAAGGAAAAGTCACGGTGAAACTCCATTTTCGAAAACGGTTTTCTCACGACTCGTAAGTCATGTATCCAGTGTACCGAGGGGTTGCTCGACAGCGAGGACACGGCTTAGGAGATATGTTAAAATCCGCCTTTCGTTCGGTGGCCCCGATGTTGAAACCGATGGTGACACGCGGATTGCACGCCTTGAAAGATGCGGCACTGACGCAAGGCAAAGAATTTCTCCAAAATGTCATCATCGACAAACAAAACCCTAAAGAAGCCTTCATGAGGGCAGGCAAAAATGTCTTGCTGCAAACGGGTAAAGACATTTTAGGCCGGCAAGACACACCTATAAATGCCCTGCACGCTACCGAGTCAGGCATTCAGCAAGGACAAGGCAGAAAGAGACGACGAAGAAAACACCCTTTCACCAGACTTCAAGCTAGAAAGGCCAAGAAAAGAAGAACCGTTCGAGACTTAGACGTTTTCGATTATTGAGAAAGAACAGAACAAAATGATGCACCAAGAATCTTGCGCTTGTTCCAAAACGGAATTGGACCTGTTTGCCATGCCCCCCCCACCATGATGACGATGCAAGAATCCCAGTGGGTGGAATTTCACCCCGTCTCCTCATTGACCGATTCCGCTCCCATCGAGTTTGAAATCAAGGGACAGCCCGAAGATTACATCGATCTGAATAGCAGTTACTTGTACCTGAAAGTCAAAGTTCTAGATAAGGATAATAAAGTAGTGGAAGACACTGAGAATATAGCTCCCGTCAACAATTTCATGCATTCCTTGTTCAGCTCAGTGGACTTGTACTTGAACAACAAACTGGTCAGCAGCAGCATGGATACTTATCCTTACCGTGCCTACCTGGAAAATCTCTTGACGTACGGAATAGATGCCAAGAATACTCATCTCAATGCTTGTGTGCTATGGGAACCTGACGAAGCGAAGGCGTTTGACGAACTAGATAAAGACAATGACGGCTTTGTGGAAAGACGAAGCAAAATCACAAATGAAAAGAGTTTAGAACTGATGGATCGTTTGCATTTGGACATGTGGTTACAAGAGAAATATTTGCTGAACGGTGTCAATGTTCGCCTGAGACTGAATCGTAGCAGTGCCGCTTTCCATTTGTTGGCTGATGCTGATGCTACTACTGGTGGCAATCCTAAAAGCAAAATCGAGGAGGCCAAACTCTACGTACGACGCGTGTAAGTATTACCTAAAGTAGGTAACGACATCAGTCAAACGTTGAGCAGAACGACTGCCAAGTATCCCATACGACGCGTGGAAGTGGAAACGTTCACAATTCCTGCTGGACAGCATTCCATGGTCGAAGATCATCTGTTCCAAGGACAGTTATCCAAGCGTTTAATCCTTGGTATGGTCCTGAATTCAGCCTTCAACGGAGCCTTCGCTCAAAATCCTTTCAACTTTCAACACTTCAAGGTGAAGAAAATCGAAGTCAGTCGCGATGGCAAGACCTTGTGTACCCGACCTTTCGAACCTGACTTTAGTGACACGAAGTTGAATTACTTGAGGTCGTACTTGTCCTTGTACGAAGCCACCGGCCAGTTAGGAACCAACACCAGTCACGGCATTACGTACGAAGATTACGCAGGAGGCTATGCTTTGTGGGCTTTCGATTTTACTCCAGACCAAGGCAGCGACGAGGGACATTTCCACCCTATAAAATCTGGCCAGATTCGTGTGGAACTTCAGTTTGCAAAAGAACTGCCAACAACAGTGAACGTCATCCTGTATGCAGAATTCGATAATACCATAGAAATCAACAGTTTGAGAGAAGTCATTCTAGATTATTAGAAGCCATGGAAGACTGTTATCCCTCTTTACAAAGTGGAGAAACGTTGGAGATGGAATGTAAGGAGACCGTGGAAGGAGAAGAATCTCAAGACAAAGACGAAGAAGTTGTCATGATGAAGTCGAGATGGCCAGAATAAGAAGCCCATTTAGTCTGCTGTTTTGCCAAACACTAGGCCGAAAAAATGACGGAATTGATCAAGAAAGAGTGTTATGGATGTCAAAACGATCATCCCAGTCAAATTCAACACGATAAATGCCTGATGTTAAGTCAAGAAGAAAAATTGGACGAATATCTGGACGAAGCTTGGAGTCTCATCTCGGACGAAGACGTGTGGCACCAGTGGTATAAAGACTTGCGTGAACATTCTTGTCCATCATTAACCACTCAAGATATCCATCGTATCGAAGCTCTCCTGAATCAAAGTGAGGAGACGAAAAGAAGAAACGGTTATTTGTCAGACATTTTCAAGCAAAAGGTCAGGATCGAATTGACGACTTATTATTACCTGTGAAGAAGAAAAAAACATGGATACCTGGGAACTTGATTACCTTTTGAACCACAGTTCGTATACGGCTTCTTGGAATCCTGTCGTCTGTGCTAAAGATGAACTCCCTCATCGCAAACCTCAAGACCATCTAGCTTACGTGATCAACACGGACGACAGTCATCTCCCATGAACCCACTGGGTAGCCGTTTACTTTCCTCAAGAAGGATGTGTGGAATATTTCGATTCGTATGGATTGCCCCCTTTGGAAGACGATATTATTGACTTTATGAGAAGAAATGCTCAGACCACCCGATTCAATAATGTGAAATTACAAGGCACAGATTCCTTGGTGTGTGGACAATATTGTGTGTATTTTCTGCATCATCGCAGCCTAGGTTATTCCTTAGAACATTTAGTGACTCATTTTGATCCTCGTTCTTCTTCTAGAAATGATGTGAAAGTAGATCGATGGTTTTGTGACCATTATGCTTATCTTTTGTCTCAAGCAAGGAAACGTAGTGTCCATCAATGGCCTAATGATTTCCAACAGTGGAAATCACAATTTCATTCACAACGTTGTCAGCCCTGTTTAAAGTAGACTGTGAATTGAGAAAAAAATGTTTGTCATTTTTTAAAAAATGTTTGATGTTATAATGTTGGATTATTGTTAAAATATGTTAGAGTTGTTGTTTGTTAGTGTTAAGTGATTATTGAATAAAAAATGTTGTGTTTTGAAAAAATGCCTTTGTGGTTTGTTTGGCTATAAGAATGTTTGATTGATGCTCTTTAATTTCTTACTATCCCTCTCATGACACTCATTGAACGTTGCGACTCGAAAACCGTGTGGGGGATGTTTTCCTTCACGTCCGCGCTTTGACTTTAAGAACCGGGGAAGTTTCCAGTCTAACCTTCCATTGTCGACTCATCCTCCTACGAAGATGTGCTCCAAATTAGCTAAGCTAAACGAAGCCTACGTGAATTTGCATAGGGTCAGACACAGTCTGATACCGAAGCCAGAAGAAATAGAGAATGTCAGAATGCTAAAAGTCACTGAAGACCTGATAGAAGAGCTCTTCAGAGAAGAAGCGAACAGGGAGAAAGAAGAATGGACAGAGAAGTACAGACTTCAGAGACAGCAGCAGCAGCAACAGCAGCAACAGCAACAACAACAACAACAGCAGCAGCAACCTGAAGCTGACAGAGGCTTTGTCGATTGTCGTATCGACACCAAAGAGTTCTTCTTCTCTTTCCGAAGAAGCAGACCTATCGCCAGAAAGTCTATCCTCAGAGGACATCGCATTCTTAGAAACTAAAAGATTGCCATAGCAAACAAAAAAAAAAACACAAAAAAAGCCCTTTTCAGGGCTACACAATACTCTAGAAAAGAAATAACTATCCATTTGCCAATGTGTGTAGGTAGAGTAGTTTGAATATTACACTAACTCTTTTTTAAAAAAATGTGAGTGTATGTGTTTGTGTATAGGGTTGTGTGTTTGTAAGTGCTCACGTACGTTGGTGTGGATAGTAGATTAAGATGATGTTTGTTTTTTTTTTTGTTTTTTTTTTTGGTGTTTGAGGTGTGGGGAGAGTAGATTTGGGGGTTTGATTGGATTGCTTTGCGTATGTGGATAGTCTATTGAAGTGATTAATGACAAAATGTTTTAGAATAGGAATGGGTAGCATAAAAAAGTGAGTGAGTGTTTCTTTTAGGTCCGCGCGTTGTTTGGTCATGATCTAGGTAAGATCAATTTTATGTTTTTAGGGGGATGTTTTCCTTCACGTCCGCGCTTTCAGAATAAATTAAAACTCGCTCGGCAGTCTAGCTACCCTTGTTGATTGATCAACACCACCAAAAGAATGAACACCAGAATTGTTAAACTGCTAGAACTCCAGATGCACCTGGAATATGCCAGGCGCATAGTAAATGAACTATCAGCGGAAGCCATAGTAGAAGAGGCAAGAATAAAGAAGGAAAAGGAGGAGAGAAGAGAGAGGGAAGAGGAGGAAAAGAAAATAGGAGAGAGGATGGCTTACAAGATACCAGAGACAGAGGATTGGGGTGCTGAAGCCAATCATCCCACCTCTGCACTCCCAAGAAGAAAGGTGAAAGGAGACTGGGGAAGAAGATGCGTGTGTGGCGCCAGGCCAGGAAGGTGCCATCATTAGATAGGTGCATGTGGAGTTAAAAAAAAACCAACAGCCCTTTTCAGGGCTACCCAATACTCTAGAAAATAAATAACTATAAATTTGCCAATGTGTATGTAGGTAGAGTAGTGTGAATATAAACACTGACTCTTCTTTTCATAGTGTGAGGATATGTGTTTGTGTGTTAGTGTTTGTAAGAGCTCAGGTATGTTTGTGTGAATAGCAGATTATGGGTTTCTTAGCGTATGTGGAGAGTATAGTTTGGGTTTTATTATATGAAATAAGAAAGTATAGTTTGGGTTTTATTATATGAAATGAAAAAGTAGGGGATGTTTTCCTTCACGTCCGCGCGTTGTTTGGTCATGATCTAGATAAGATCATTTTTTATGTCTTAGGGGGATGTTTTCCATCACGTCCGCGCTTTTCGTATAAGAACCCACAGTATTCGTCGTTCAAACCATTCTACAGAGAAGATGGCTTCAAACCACCTCGATAAATTGCAAACATTGCAAGACGTCCTTGACAATTTGGGCATGATAGAATAAATGCTAGTGAGACTCAATGAAGACCACTACTCTTATAGTCCGCATAGAGTAAAAATGGAGATTAACAACTTAAGAAAGGTAAAGGACATGATAAGTGGTGTGATGAAAGAAATAAAGGAGGATAAGGAGGATGAAGAGGAAAGGATAAGGATAAGAGCATGGAATGAAAAAATTGAAAAAGAAGAAAATGAGAAGAGGAAGAAAGAAGAGGAGAAGAAAGAAGAGGAGGAGAAAAAAAAAGAAGAGAAAGAGTGTAGGAGAGAAAATAAGAAGTTGGTGGAGAAAAAGAAGAAATTAAAAGCAGAAGAAGAAAAACCAAAGGCCCTTTTCAGGGCCACCCATATTTCTCGAAAAGAGAATGACTTTTCAATTGCCTACCCCTTTTTTCAATTAAAAAAAAAAAATAAAAAAATCCCATGTTCAATTCCCCTTGTCCCTAAATAATAGACCCACACTTTATTCCCCCATGTTGAATTCCCCTTGAGGCTATAGTGACCCAAGACTTTTTCTCCATTTTCAATTCCCCTTGAGGCTATAGTGACCCAAGACTATTTCCCATGTTAAATTCCCCTTGAGGCTATATTGACCCACGATTTTTCTCCATTTTAAATTTCCATTGAGGCTATAGTGACCCAGGCGTCTCTGTAATGATAATTCCCATTGAGGCTATAGTGCCCCACTTCACTACTAATACTTATTGCAGGGAGTAAAATGTGAGAAAATTTTGGAAGAGCAGAGGGAACAATGCAAAGATTTTCTTAGAAGTATAGAGATTGAAAAAAAAACAATAACCTCTCTGGGAGGTCGTGGGTTCGATCCCCGGCCGAGTCATACCAAAGACTTACAAAAATGGTACTAACAGCTGCCTCACTTGGCGCTCAGCATTAAGAGGTTAGTGTTAGGACTGGTCGGCCCGGTGTCAGGATAATGTGACTGGGTGGGACATAATGCCACATGTCTGCGGCATGTTGCCCCAGTGCTAGACATTACTAAAAACTGCCACATTGCAGACATCGTAGCGATATGACTGAAGAATTGTTAAAGCTACGTTAAAATTCTAAATCACACACACACACACACACACACACACACACACACACAAACACACACACACACACACACACACACACACACACACACACATAACCTCTCTGGCGAAAGGAAAATTACCAGGGATCGGACATACGGACTGACAGCAGAATTTTATCAAACATTTAATAAGGAACTAACACCGTTATTGGAATCCCTTTACAACAATATTGGGGAAGGGGGGCATGGGCGCCCGCAGGATTTTTTGCGGGGGGTGGGCAGTCAGTTACGGCCGGGAAGTTAGTTGCGTAGTTCCGTGCGTGAGCAGTCTGAGGCTAAAGCTAATATTTACTAAGCGTTTTGAACAGTCTTGTGATTATTTTCAGCTTCATTTGCATGATTAAATTTGTTGGAATATATATATATATATATATATATATATATATATATATATATATATATATATATATATATATATATATATATATATATATATATATATATATATATATATATATATATATATATATATATATATATATATATATATATATATATATATATATATATATATATATATATATATATATATATATATATATATATATATATATATATATTCATTCTGAATTGTATCTTCTTGGAATGAATTGAAGCAGCAGGGGGGGGCGAATCGGACATTTTGTCCAATCGTCATTTGGTTTAATTTATACTTTTCTGCACTCAGCGGATCCGGCGTCGTCGGCGCCTGGTAAAAAAAAAAACGACGTCGTCGTCGTTGTCATCGTCGAGGGGGCCAAATCGACAATTGTCCGGAACGTCATTTAGTTTAATATACCGTGTGCATTTTCGATCCCAGTGTCGTCAGCGCCTGGTAAACAAACGCGACGACCGCGTCGATGTCATCGCCCCCCCTGCTGCTAAGGGGTTACAATGATCTTACAAACAGAGTGATCACTAACTCCTCCTCTTGTAGATCAATTAGGTTATTTGACTGATCGGTAAGTCTAAAATTAATTTTCGTTAAAATCCGATTATGGCATCGCATATAGACCGGATTAATCGGACTCTCAACGATTAAAAATCCCGGAGGGGCTGTTGGTGAAAATGAATAAAGGATATACCCCTGTTGAGTCTGATTTGATTGCTTGCTATCCACCTGGTAACTCCCTTCGATAACATCACACACTAGATTGATTGCTATCACCGATGCGATATTTACGTTGTATGGAGCAATATGCCTACCACCCTCTTCGTTATCGTGTCTGAGGATAGTTGATGGGGCGAGAAAATCATTAAGAGATTTTCTTAGTTCTGGTGCGTTGTATCCTGGAAACTTGAAATCGGGTAAATCGGCTTCTGTGATATTATACTCGGTTAGGAATTTTTGTTTATTATCATCGCTGTTAGCGGATATTGTTTTAACGATTCGTTCATTGATATATTCCATGTCTGATATAAGTTGATTTAACACCTCAACGTGTTTTTGTGCTCTTGTTTTCCGTAGCTGTTCTAGTTGCAATTGGTAATTACGATTAATTTCGGCAAACGCATCAGTGATATCATTTAAATTAACTGTGACCAGGGCGGATAATTTAGGAGTTTCCTTATACGGAAAATACCATTGCATGGTATTCCTGTCTTGAAATATAAACCTACTGGGTAATAACGCGCCTTTTATAATAGACAAATCAGTTCGATACCGGGGGGTAATCTCATGATACGATTGCGCATTCATGTGTAAGTCCGCGGGGATTTCATGAGGTGGATTCTTAGGCCATCCTAGTATGGTTCTTATTGAACTGCCATAAATATCAACCATATACCCCGGTGTGCTTATTTCAATCGTCGACGATAACGTTGGTTCATGAACCGTAATAGCTATTTTTGATTCCTTTCCTGTGATTGATTTTATCCTGCGTTGAAATTCTTTATTGATTTGTTCTATTTGGTATGACCCAGTTGGTATTGTAACCTCCTTCCAGTCTGGGGTCCCATCGGGTTTATTTGTCCATGCAAAAACCAGCGAGTTATTAGGTTGTTGTCCGTTAAATGCGTCCGCTTGGATATTAGGCCAACTGTGATATATTCGCAATTTTGCCAGCGCTATTTCCTTCACTGGAACCGACGATGGGAAGTTCACACTGAATTCGGGTTTCGTTGATGTTATCGATATCATACTTGTTTGTACCGGAGTGGTGTTTTCCGCGATCCGTTGAAGCAATTGAAATCCTTCGGGGTTCAGCGACATTATTATTATTCGTTGTTTTTAGTGTCTAATTTTGACACCGAATATTAACAACCTGCTTGTTTTAAGCCATTGAAGTGGTTTCCGGCTTCCAGTTGAAAATTTTCGATTTTTGACATCGCGGAGCCATACAACTGGACCATCGTGGAGAATTCAACATCGGATATGAACGAATTATCAATCGACAACGAGATCAACCCGGATAATTTCGAGTACGCGTCGGATACTATTTGATGTTTTACTGTATACTCGTTGAGTTTTTTCTGAGAACACGATGATATCTTTCTAGTGATTGCGTTGGCGACTCCAGCAATTGTTGTCGCCGCGGAGATAACGATTGGAACAGCGATCGGGGCTATCATGGTCACCGTGGATAAAATGACACCGGTACCGGCTACTATACCGGACACCGAGTACACGGCCACGTCGATGGCGGTTATTTTACGACGGTATTTTTTTATTTTTGCGCGGTATTGTTCGGAAAGCGTTTTTAAGCTCGCGGAGAATTCTTTTGCGGTATCGAATCGATATTGATGTGACGTCGGTGATACCTCTGATTCAATTACCCTGGTGGTCATTTTTATTTAAAAGAACTAGTGTTTTCAATTACTTAGATCCACTACAAATTCCACATACCATGTGATGTCTGCCCCAAGTAGATCGATATCAACGGCTCTAATTATAAACCGTTCAGTTGCGTCCTTGTCAACGACTGCTGATATTGTATTGTTGAACCCGTATGAACTCGACGATGATATATTAAACTGCATCGCTGAAATCAATGTCAATCGATAAATACCCTTAACAGCTGCGGTGATATTTACTGCATTATTCGTAGGAGTCCAATCGAAAAATCCATACCGAATTGTGTATACTGTGTTGATGGTGTTCTCATGAGGGATTTTTATTTTTTCGAGTTGCTCTGTCATTCTAGGTAGTCTGTCTTTAATCGCTTCAACATCAGTCATAAATATTCCTACTTCCCGCCAACTCGCGTCTATATTATTCTTGTTCGCTGCAACATTAGTTTTGATTGTTTCTATTTCCCCTTTATACGCGTTTATATTATTCTTGTTCGCTTCAACATTAGTTTTGATTGTTTCTATTTCCCGTGTATTCTCGGTTATACTTTTTTTGTTCGCTGCAACATCAAGTTTGATTGTTCCTATTTCATATGTATGCACGTCTGTACTTTTCTTGTTCGCTGCAACATCAGTTTTGATTATTCCTATTCCCCGCCAATACGCGTCTACATTTTTTTTGTTCGCTTCAACATCAGTTTTGATTGTTTCTATTTCCCGTGTATACGCGTCTATATCAATAAGGAGTGTATTTATTTCCTTTGTATGCGTGTCTACACTCCTTCTGTTCGCTGCAACATCAGTTTTGATTGTTTCTATTTTCCGTCCATGTGCGTCTATATTATTTATGATCGTTGCAACATTAGTGCTGATTGTTTCTATTTCCTGCTCATGCGCGTCTACATTATTTTTGTTCGCTGCAACATCAGTTTTGATTGTTTTTATTTCCTGTCCATACGCAGTGATATCATTTATAGTTGTTGTAATCTCATCCAGCTTGGTATTTTTTTTACCAAAGAATTTATCAAAGTTGTCATCGATCCTGTTAACATTTTTTCGTAACGTGTAAAATTGGCCCGACAGCGTTGTAAACTCCGAAATAGTAGTTTTTATCCCCGCAAGATTCGGTTCGGTTACCGTCGGGGTCCCAAAAAAACTAGCGGTAGTGAGTTGTATATCGGTGACAGATTTTTTCACCTCGGTGACAGATTTTTTCACCTGCGCGTCAAGTTCGGTCACCGGTCTATCTAACCTTGTAAAACCGTCTTGGACTAATGTTACCCTATCCGTCACCGTCGATAGATGTTCACCCGGTTTGAGTCGTCCGTCGCTGGTATACAACGCGATAGCGTTCTCGCCGGCATCACGCTGTCGTGTTAAAACGTCATCCAGCGACACATTACTGGATTTCAATTTACCCTGGCGGTCTTGAAATACAACTATTTCACCTGGGTCAACACTTGTTAGGTTCAACGTCTCAGCGATTTCATCCTCGATTAGTTTTTTTATGTCATCGGTGGCGGGCGTTTCCGTGGATTCTTTCCGCGCCGAAATAGGTCGTCCCCAAATATCAATCATCGTTATTGTAAAAAAAAAACGGTGTTTTTAATTAACCCGCCGGGCCTCTACGACCCCACTAGTGTATTCGTTTACAACCACATGAGGTGGTTTCCGCGATGATGAAATCGCCGCGAGTACGTTCAACACCTCACGGCCGCATATCGGTGGGTCACTTAATCGCTGTGTTGGCAGCGTGGAATAAAAAACCGGGGCTGAACACGCCCGGATATACCGCATGAACTCGTTTGGCGGGGCTAACCCGTATGAATCAAAATAGACGATTGCACGCGGATCAATCGCGTACGCAACCCAATGAGTTCCCGCTCCGGAGGACCCATCGAGGTTAATTATGCCGGTTTCAATATTCCTTGGTGCCGCCGGTAATTGATCCCTCATAAAAACACCTCTGAAGTTTTTTATCGCTAACGCGTTTGCGGCGTCTATTAAATCAAAATTAGACATAGGAGTCATTAAACGGTTCCCGGTAGTCTTAGACCCTTTCCCGAGTACCATGAATACGGGGTTCCCTGTAGTCTTAGACCCTTTCCGGCCACGGATCGTTTTTTTTTTATAGCCTTTCCCGGTTGCCTTCTTCAATGCCATCCCCGCCGCGGTACCAACGGCTCCTAACGCCGCCGCCTTCGCCACTGCCAGGGCCGCCGCGGCAATCAACGCTGGAATCGCAGCTAACAGCGGAAATATCCCACCGGTCTTTTCCATGTTTTTAATCGCTGCGGCCGAAAAATCTATTTGAACGCCCTTTTTATTCTTCATCGCATCATTGAAATGTTTTATTTGACGCGCCGTCAACGATATCTTATGATTACCACCTGCCATCTGCGACGGCTTCAGCGTTATTGTGGTCCCGCATTGTTTAGCCGACTTTGATCGTAATTTCTTGACTTGACCATCAGTTAGTGTAACGCCGACAACACTATACGACATTTTATTGTAAACGCGTTTGTGTTTTCAATTACATGTTTTCCACTGGCGCATCAACGATTCTCATTCGTCCACCAACACCTTCCAACAGCATTGATTTATCGCTGAGAATGACAGCAACCGCTCTATAATTAACACCACCCGGGGCTATACGAGCTCTAAAGTGTATATCAACGACGGATTGTCTCGTTAAATCAAGATTTTCCAACGAAAAATAATAAATCGGATACAGGTTTTTAAAATCAAGTTGTGATATTTGCAAACCAGTGTCGACGTTTTGATCACGGCCCATATATGACAGCAATCGATGGTACACACGTGCGACATGATTGTCGCCGTAATTAAGCTGTATATCCTCGGATGGTTCCTGTTGTCCGTTTATTCTCAGCGAAACATCCCTGACTCCTAATTGATCAAATATCATATGGCTGCGTTCTTGATTACCCAATCGTTCCCTATTCTGTAACGCAACAAATATATGACGCGGGGCTGAAACACCCTGTTTTGATGCCAAGTGCCATGTAAATGCATCAGCGACATTATCCTCTTTAGCATCAGTTGTTACCGCTAGCCAACTCAACAACGATTTCCCTCCCTGTTCCATAAATGATAACAATCGTGCTTCCGTGGTAACTGATGGAGTCAACACCGGCATCCACAATGCCATTTTAGTTAAAACGACTTTACCGTCAGCGACACCAGCAGCACGCCATATTGCATTGTTATCATCGCCCCTTCGCGTTAGCTCGATTGTATGCTTAGCCCCATAGATAACTTTTCTGACATTTCTGCAAAACCCAAATATGTGATGGAGTGGAATCGCGCATGAAAACTTTCGGCGTGGTCTTTGCAACATTCCTACTCGTGCTGCGATCCCATATTGTAATTATCGTTAATACTTTTCATAATATTGAAATCAGCGCCCGGTCTTGCCCTGCGGTCTGGATTGGCTGCTTCAGCTTGATTAGCAACTGCGGTATCTTGTGGTGTCAGCACGTTAACGTACTGAAGATGATCAGCGTTATTAGTGGTATCCTTTGCAAACATCATAGATGGGCCCGCCGATCTTGTATAATCATCTGAATACCTCGCTAACCCAATTATCGTCGTTGCAACATCAACCTCGCGTTCTATTGATTCAATTTCTCGCCCGTCAATAAGATATCTGGCGCTCTCAAATAACGCCATGATACCGTTGTTGACGAAACCAACTCGAACACGATTGTCATCTGCGTATGGTGCATTACCGGCAGCATTTGTTACAAGTTCTCCCTCAATTTCGATAAACGCTTCACACGGCAAAAAGTACTTGCTGGTATCTTGGACTTGAAGTTCAATTTGCGATCGTAGGTCGGCTTGTGGTGGTTGATAGGAATAAAATTGATAATCGCGGACAGAATCGTCCCTGCGCACTGGGGCATCCATATCAAACGCGGGATCAGCGGTTCGCGCAAACATTTTATTATTTATCATGTTGATGTTTTCAATTGCGATTTTTTCGTCGTAAATTCTTTGAATTCTGTTTAAGACCACTCCCCGCTATTGCGTTCATGAGCGCGTTGGTTGCCGCATCGGCGGATGGCGGAGTCGCCAACGACTCTAATTTTTCTTCCACGGCGTTATTTATTACTTTACTGACATTTGCAGGCATCACTGTCGTAGATGGCATCACCGGTGGTTTCTGTTTTCTTTTTCTCTTTCTCACCAACGACATTAGTTTATCTCGTGCGGCAGAAAACGCCTTTCCGGCAACATCTCCGATAGCGCTGATTCCCTTATCACGAATAACATCAATAGCCTTCATTCCTAATTGTTTGGCTAACGGCGCCACTTTTGGAGCCATTCTTGTAAATAACCCCGCAATGGTGCTACCGAGACCATCTCCATAGTACGCGCGGTAAACAGGCAATCGCGAGTTTACCACGTAGACGAGTACTGGTTTATCATGGTTGTAGTGTATGATCATCTTTATTATAAAAACACCAGTTTTCCAATTAGTGATTGATCACCCCCCTTCCCACCACCGAATTATAAATTTTGTCAAAAACATCGATTTTCTCTAAATGATTTCCTGGGGTTTTCATCGGCGGTAAAAATCCGCGTTTTTTGTCAATTTTTGCCGTTTTTTATCGATTTTTGGTCGTTTTTGGTTGGTTTTTGCCGGTTTTTGGTAAAAAACATCGATTTTCTCTAAATGATTTCCTGGGGTTTTCACCCGTAAAAACCGACCAAAAACGACCAAAAAACGACCAAAAAACGACCAAAAATTAACAAAAATTAACAAAAATTAACAAAAACGACAATTTCATAATTTTTTTAATCATCCACTAACTCGTCTATGAGCGTTCGATACGCACTAATGTCCATGATACCGCCCGTAAATAACCGCTTGCAAATATCAGCGGCCTCATTGATTATTTCCGGAGAGTTATTTCCGGCTCGTTTTCCTCCGATTAGTACCTCTAGCCGTGATATATCACTGAGAACACTATTAGGACAGGTAACGCCGTAGGATTCTTTACCAACAGAGTATCCTTTTCCTTTTTTTAGTTTTGCCCTTTTTTTAACCTCATCGAGGAATGCTTTGTAATCGGGACCACCACCACGTGGTATCGCATTCTCATGTATACTCGCTAAATGCACTATTCTTGCCCAATCATTTATATCCCTTATATTTCCCTCGTAACCGCTATTGATATGCTCCTTATCTCGTGTGCTCTTAGTAAAATTTGTGGCAGTAAAATCAACTAATTTTTCCCTGCTGCTGAAGCCTCTAATTTTATCTATTGTGCCCTTCTTGAGTACATTACGGGGTATATTCCCCCCTTTCTCTTTTTCTTCCGGTATTTCTTCCGGTATTTCTTCCGGTATTTCTTCTTCTGGTTCTCTTGCAGTAGCACCTAGTTCTTCTTCATCGGCCATTGTAACATAAGGTTCTTGTGGGTCCATTACAGCGAGTGGTGGTGGCCTCCGTGTTGTGGCTAAAGACCTTTTTGTTTGTTCGGTCTGAGCCGCTATCTTTTCAAGTACGCCAAGCAGTGACGCCTTTTTCTTTCTTTCTTCGTCGGGAATATCCCCGTATATCGCTGTTTTCACGTCTTTGGTTGCACTCGTTATCGGAGCAAAGAGTTGTTCGCTTCCAACAGTAAAATCGGTTTGTAGTTGCTGCCGCGTTTGAAGTTGTTCTCGGACCCTGTCTCGTAACGGTATGAACTTTTTAAGCGCCGCTAGCCGCTCTCTGGCTAGCCGAGTAGTAAGTGATTCGCCTACCATTATTGCAAATTGCTCCGCAATTTCTAATTTCCCGCCGAGTGTACCATCGGGGGCTCCACGGAGTTTTCGTCTATAATCCTTCTAATGTTTTTGATCTTACTAGAAATCTCCCGGCGTCGTTCATAAACACGTCCGAGTTTTTTTCGTATTATTTCAAAAGCAGTAAATAGTCCAATGAATGCATTTGCGTCATTGTGGTACAAGTTTTCATTAATCGTATGTTGTAATCGTTTTATAAAAAAGTACTCGCGGGCCAGGGTAAAACGCCCCCGTTTCGATTGTTCGTTAATAATCTCATAATCGGATAATATTTTTTCGCTGTCGAGACCATCAGATAATTCAATTCCTTGATTTTTTAATTTTGAAATCTCGGCTAATATATTATTGATGTCTTCGATATTCATATTCTTATAAAAATCTTGTTTTTAAATAAAAAAAAATTGAACCCCCCGCACAGTGTGTTATTTTACAGACAATTCGTCAGCGCCATAGGCGCCGGTGGCCTTGTCACTCGCTGATTTCTGTTATATATGAAAATCGAATTCTGTGCCCAGTCTTTTTTGAGATCGCTGAATTCTGTTTTCTTCTGCAACAAATCGTACTGAGGCTCTACAAATGTCAAAGCATCTACTGGCTTCATTCATCGACTGAAAAGTTTTTTCTTCGTAAGTTGTTATATCAAATGACTTTACGGGTTTTGCTTTCCTTGAGTATTTACCAGTTTGGCCTTTTTTGACATTCTGACTTTGCGAGATAGCTTGTAGGTTTATAAGAGAATTATCAGTCTTATTATTATTAATATGATCAATCACAAGCCCATTCTCGATTAATCCGTTAAATGCTTCAAATACCATCCTATGAACATAATAATTCTTCTTTCCGGCACCAAACATCAAATAACCCTGATTATTTACAGTACCAACCGGCTTCTTCAGTCTGCGGTTTCTAACAACGCCGTCGCGAGATGCCTCTTAATTAACGAGCACAGGATGCGGCTGAAATTCTTGGTCCATTTGTATAATAATACTATTTGTCTAATTCATTATTTGGTTTAATTATAAACCTTTCAATGTAGTCCTGAGGAGTTTTGATGACGAAGTCGGCGGTGGGGTCAATGACGGCGTTTTTAATTCGTTTGTCGTAATAACGTTTTAGTTCCCTGTATCGCTTTCCGCCACAATTGATACACAACTGCGATTTTCTTACACCAACGCGACAAACCAAGCACGGGAGGGGGCCAAGAGAACCATTACGAACGCTTTGTAAATGATACCCGCAGAATTCACCTCTACATGATTTATTGCACGGGGTTATCGACCCAATCATTAACCATTTGCAGTGATTCATTATACTGTATTCTTTTATTTAAATACTTGTTTTAATTATATGGATGAGTTCGAGAGATTAGCAGCAATTAAGCCCTGGAAAAATATTAAATTCAATCTCGATAGAGCCCTCAAGGACGCACCAAAAGCGTTAATAAACGATAGAACCCTGTTAAATAAAATACGCGATTGTATCAATGAATTCAAGCGTGATGGCGCATCTCATAGTTGGTCAACATTTCGAATTAATGGCGTTGTTGATGCTACCATGAACGACAACCGCGCAGCAACGATAATATCACAACTTGACGGTAAAAAGTATTTCTTCAGAGTAAAATTCATTGTCCGGGTGGAATCAGGTAATTGGATCATACGTGATAAATTTGAACCAGTTCTCAGCGACAAGAAAACAGTCATTGTTAGCCGCGACTCCAAGCCGGGGCTGTTAACCGGAATTGACAGACCATACTATGAACGAGCGTATCCTGAAACAGCAGTTGTCTATGGAATATACCCGTTAAATAAGAAACCTGATATCGGAAAACTAGCGCCGATGAAACAGTCAACGGGGATAAATTGTGTAGCAGAACGAATAATAGAGCATTTTACAAATGCATGTCGAGGAAACAAATTGACCGATTTACGACGTAGCAAAATCAACCAGTGGGATGAGACAGTGCGCGAGCGAGGAGCAACCATCAGCGACATAGCGAGATTAGAAACGTCGTTGAGATTTCCAATAACCGTTACAACAATAACCGGTAAAGTATTACACGAATCAAAGTATAAATCAAAGGGAGCCCCAATCAAAATTATTGATCATAACGAACACGCGTGGACGCCCGCGATCACAGTGTTTCCACGGGATAGAACGGTAAAGTATATCCCGGGGGAATTTATACAAGATGGTTTTCTCGCGGAGAGGAAACTATTTGATGCTATCGCTTATTTGTGTAAAAACGACCCTGTATCAGTGTGGTTACTTCGCAGCGCTGAAAACGATACGGATACCTTTGATCAGTTTGTAAGACCAAACGGTGAATTATACCGCACTGAAGCGTTTCACAACAAGATGAAAAAAACCGCCATGGAATTTGAAGAGCATGATGAACAACTGCTAACAAATTGTTTCATGATTCCATCGGTTGCGGCTCATGTTGCAGCAAAGAAAAATGCGTGGAGCCCAACGCGCAAGGAATTTCTACCAGATGTACAATCCAGTTGTTTGGAATATTATCACGGTGGACTATGGAACACTGAATACAGCCGCGACGCTATGATTTCCGTTGATATGGTTGCCTGTTATCCAGCGAGTTTTCTCGGGTATGGATCCGCCGCTGAGTATTTCAAACGATTTGGACACCCCAGACATGAAATGACTCGTGTTGCTATTAATGGACCACTGCCTGATTTTGATTTAACCGGATTCGCTCGCGTAGTATCATTTGAGTTCGCGGCAGGACTTCATCGCTGTTGTTATATTTGGATCGGTAGACACATGTCTGAAAAGAAGTGGTTGCCAATAGCGCTGCTACGGTATATGATTGATTGTAAAATGCTAATTTCGTTGATTGTCAGTGACGCGATTATATCATACCGGGCGCAGACTGAAGTCTGGTTACCAGAACCGGAGCGTCTAGATAGCATAATTGACGAGTCCAGAAAACACATTGATGCCGACGAGGAATATATCGTCGAATGGTCCAGGAGGATATTCAAACGAAACCGCGAGGCAAAAGATCTCGGTAGAAGAATAATTGGTAAGTTCACACAAGGTGGAAAAAACTGCGACTACAAACGATATTGCTCACGGCTGATTATAGATGACGCAGAATATGATTTCGTAATCAAGGACGCAGTGGCGAAAAATAGATACGTGAACTGTGAAGCAGCTTTCTTGTCCAATGGAACAAGGTTGGGTACAGTTGTTACCTACAGCGATGGAGACAGCCCGGCATACCCGCATTTGAGGGCGTCTATGCTGGGTTATGCTTGCATAAATTTATTGTCGATGATAAATAAATTTCCCGACACCGCGGTTAGAGTAGCCGTTGATTCGTTTTATGTTGACGTAAAGTACAAGGAAAACGTAGCCGGGTTTACTAGTCCGGACGAGAGTTGGGGTACATGGAGAATTAAAAATGAAATACGACGCGATTATTCCCCGTCAGCAGATGTCACCGTTGAGAACAATTACCTACGCGGTGATAAATTGTCAGAATGGTCTAATGCACCACCGTGTTCTGATCCAATTTGTAGACATAAAACAGTTTATTTAAACGGCTGTGGCGGGTCAGGAAAGACGACTCGGGCAATTGAATTATTTCGAACGCGGGCAAGTATAATCGTGCTTACACCAACCCATAGACTAGCGCGAGAGATAAAACAACGAAATATTGACGCCGTTACTTATCACAGCTTTTTTCGATACAGCGGCGGTGAGTGGACTCCTGATCGAATGGGTGAAAAATTTATTCCTGAGGTTATCATCTGGGATGAGATATGTACTGTTTCGTTAGATGTTTTACAAACATTTCTTGATTGGTTGCTGCTCGCGAATACAGCGGTGATCATGTGTGGCGACCATGGCCAACCACCACCATTTGTCGGCGAGGGTCCACATGATTGGTTAAAGGGTTTTGTGGACTATTATGAAGAAACCGATACTGATTACCGGGCACTTGATGAACAACTGCGTGAGGTTAAAAAATTAATCAGATTACAGCCGGATAGAATTCAATGTGAAATAATCCGCGAGGTGATTCCGGAAACGCCGTTAAATGAATTCTGGGAAACATGGAGACCAAACGATTTAATTGTAGCGAGTAGAAAGATAGTCAGGGACACACTTCAGCGGAAGTTGTTTACGTTGCATAAGGAAAAGTTTCCAACGCGTCCAGTGCCGTTATGTTATAGACCCGCGGATACACGGCGGCAGAACATTGAAGTTGAAATTCCAGGCCCGACAACGTCAGGGACAAAAAAACAAATTCTCGTGCTGAATGATATCGTGCTCGTTGATATCAGCGTCGTCGAGGACGCGCTACGCGCTGACAAATCCCCGTGGACGCTAGGATACGCAACGACAATACATTCCTCGCAGGGACTAACCATCACGGACACAATTGTTTGGATGGTTGATAATCGCATCGAATGGTCAAATCTAGTCTATCTTGCAGTGTCCCGAGTACGGAGGATAAATCAGCTTCGAAGAATTGTTATTGACGGAGTCAGTGACGAAGTCACCGACGAAGCCGGCGACAAAGTCGCCATCGATGCAAGCGTCATTGATAGAAAACTCTCGGGTTACCGCCAACAGGATAAAAAAAAACAGCGGCGTTTTGATATTGATGCCTAATTAATAATTGCGTTACGACAACAACAGAATAATCACTGCGCGAGTTGTAATTGTGTAATGCGTTGGCGCTATTCGGATAAAGACGCTCGCCAATTTACCGTGGACAGGATCGATAACAGTCTCGGTCATGTCAAAAACAATGTGAGATTAACCTGTCTTGAGTGCAATAGACGCAACGGCGCTAGTTAAGACCACGCGGGGGCAATTGAGTATCGTCAGGTATCACTTGTAGTTGCTCGCGTGTAAACCCCCGCTGTGGGGCAGTTGAATCCAGTCTATAGATCGGTGGTCTACCAGTTGATCGTGTTATCGTTGATATGTTATGTGTAGTAACACTCCAAATAGGATCAGTAGCTCTTTTTTTACCGCCTTCAAGCTCTCCTGGTTCATACAGATATCTAACAGTGACATCGCCGAGAATCGGCTTGGAAACGCTATCTATTTTTGATCTTCCGGGTATATACTCGTATTTAATCGCGTCGCTGGGCTTCATGTTGATTGCTCGGGTAATCTCGTTATTTAACGCTGCAATTACGCCTGGCAACCTTTTGACCCATTCACGAGATCGTTTTTCTTGGATGAATTCTTTTGCGTACTGATATCCAAATAACCGTTCAGCAAGAGTCCGATTGAATCGTTCAACAATTGCCTGATCACGATGTAACGCAGTATGACCTCGTCGTATCGCGACGCTATGATGTTTCAGCGTTGATAGAACAGCGCCGCGAAATTCACTACCAGGATCAACTTGTAATAGATTTGGCCAGCACAGAGGACCCCTTCGGTAAATCCGCTCAAACGCATCGGCCACTTCAGTTGCTGACTTTGTTTTTAACGGCTCCGCTTGTTTGTATCGACTCGCAACATCAACTACGGTTAGCGCGTATTTGTAACCGTTGTCATGCGGCAGAAATAGTATATCAGCCTGATGAACTTCATTAGGTACGCTGACATCAAAGCGCGAGAAGTTGATTTGTTTAGGCGGTGGTAGATAAATTTGCCATATAGCCTGTTTGGATAACCAATTAGCCGCAACGGCCTTTGTTACCTTTGCAGCGCTTGCAAGCTTACCAATTGCAGCCTTCCCCTTCCAGTATCCTCTCGGAGAATAATAGATGGATTCCATGTTGTTATTAATTATCAGCGCCCATCATTAATTTACCTTTCATAGCCGATTTTACCAACCATGAAGCCAATTTTTCTTTGAATGATTTATCAGGAATGGTATTTAACGCGTGAATTAATTTTACGTCCGCGATATGACGCTGTTGCAGATCGCTACTTTTGTAGTAAGCAACATCATGAGCATGACACGCCTTATCGATAGCGTTTATTGGATACTCACCGGGTTTGGGCTGATTTTGATCATCGAGTCTGATATCTAATCGTGTTCCGGGGCCACAGTAGCTATATCCTGGGAGGTGCTTTTCTCCTGGATACTTTGCCCACGGTGTTCCGGGGAGTTTTGATAACTTGGCTGCAATATCAACGCCTCGCTTTTTTTTAAAACATCCCCGGGTTTAATAGAAATAAATCTAAATTTCTTTACACCGCATTGTACACACTTGCCAGTAAGCGCCGATCTGTTATTTCTTGTTGTAACGGTTGTCGTATCATTTGTGCCAGTACGCACTCTACACTTTACACAATATAGATCCATAATTTATGTATAGAGACATGAATATAATTGACTTTTCAGCGACTAAAACAAGAGAACCAGTTAAGCATGTTGCAGCGTTACCAAACTCGATCCGGATGATTATCATCGGACCATCTGGATCCGGCAAGACGTAATTGTTACTCAATTTAATAATGAGATGGATGAAATGGGATAAATTGTATTTAATCGCCCCTAGCGTAGATGATCAACGATGCTACAAGGTGTTGAAAGATTTGAACGAGAATGCATCAGCGATCGCTGAAAAAAATGTCATCGAGTTTATTACGGATATCAATGATGCACCGGGTATCGATGATATTGATGGCGACGTTAACAATCTAGTCGTGTACGATGATGTTATGTTAGACAATCAAAAAAACCCAGCTAGGATATTTTCCAGAGGCAGGCATAAAAACACTGACGTGATATATGTCACTCAACGATACACTCAGATTCCAAAAGTAATCAGAGACAACTGTAATATTCTTGCTGTATTCAACGGCGTTGATACACACACGCTACGAAATATTTGGCAGACATGGTGCGGCGGTGACATGGACTTTAATGTTTTTCGAAACTTTTTTAGTCATGCTCAGTCGACCCCACATGGATTTGTAACGATAAATTTACATGATCCTCGGACACGATATCGTATCGGACTTGACCAAATATTCGGTTAGTTGTAAATAATTTTCATTGTAAAATCATTGTAACCACTTAGCAGCAGGGGGACGATGACATCGACGCGGTCGTCGCGTTTGTTTACCAGGCGCTGACGACACTGGGATCGAAAATGCACACGGTACATTAAACTAAATGACGTTCCGGACAATTGTCGATTTGGCCCCCTCGACGATGACAACGACGACGACGTCGTTTTTTTTTTTTACCAGGCGCCGACGACGCCGGATCCGCTGAGTGCAGAAAAGTATAAATTAAACCAAATGACGATTGGACAAAATGTCCGATTCGCCCCCCCCCCTGCTGCTATTGATGTGCCAATTAGTATTTATAAAGTGTTCATCTTAATAACAAACCTCTTTGTAAAAGTGAGGAGGAACTACAATGTCAATGTAGTGAGGAAATATTTCTTGTTTTGATCCTTCTCGTGCACCATACTTTTTTTGCCTCGCAAACTTCCTGGTTGACTCGGGATGCGTTTGGACTAGTGATATAAACATAAAGGTATGTGTTTTAATTTTTAAGATCCATGTCATGTCAGAATCAGTAGATGACAAGCAACATAACTGTATGAATAATTGTATTCCTTCAATCAAATTGTTTCAGAATTATTACTCGTGCTATACACTAGAACGTCTATGTTCGACTTTCTATGTCAAGAGTTTGTAAATTAACAGGCCTACAGCCATTATAATACGGATAAAAGTTTAACATAGACATGACGTCGCATTCTCATTATAAGATAACAGAGACCGCCAGAATAAAATAAAAGGAAAATAAGTCATATTTATTTGTACAGACTTGACCTTTTTGACTCCTGTATCCCAGCACACATTACATTCATCATAACTATTACTGCGCTAGATCACTCTAAACCATAATACACCAGGAAAAAAAATATATAAAAAAATGAGCAGAATTTCAACACAAAGCATGGACATATGACTCTGGCAAAGTGACTTCATTGACAATAACAGTGTATAGGGTAAAGGGAAGTAAATTATCCCAGGGTTAATATAGCCTGTGGGATAATAGTACAACCCTAAATCCGATGGAAATCAGGCCCATTGTCAGACCGGACAAAGGGAAGAGAGTACATCAGTTTTATGGGATAACAAAACTCAAACTTGTGATGGATAAAAAAGAGAAAAACCCTGCTAAATTATTTTACTGCATTATTGTTTTTAATACAGAAAGACCTACAGACCTTATGGGAAGACAGGGATCCATATAGCACACACACACTTTTGAAAAACAGGGTGTCATTTCTGGGTCTCTAACCAGCCATATGTGCTGGGATGGGGCCTGGGAGTGTCAACAATCACTCTAAAGAATGCTTTCCTCCCTCACCACGTGACATGCTTAGGCCTAGTGGTGTTTTTCATCCGTATATGTTAGCAGTATCTCCTTAAATTCCATTTCCTCCACACTCAAGATCTAGACCACCATCAACATCACCAGCTATCTCCCCAGAGAGGCATGATATTATACAAGCAGCACAAGCTATCACTACAAAAACTCCAGAACCTGAAAAAACACAGATCAACACAACAATAACACTAGAACCTGAAAAAATGCAGCACAACACAACAACACCACCAGAACCTGAAAAAATGACAGGCAACACAACAACAACAACACAATAACCTGAAAAAATGACAGAAATTACACAGGCACCCAACACTTCACCCAAAAGATATAGGCATAAAAGGAAAGCAAGCACACCACATGCTAATCAAGCCAAAAAACAATCACAACAACAACAATCCAAACAAAACTCACCCAATACCAAATCACCAAAGACATACTTAAGGAACTATCCATCACACCACCAGCTCCACAGAGCCTGCAACTATCAGAAGACAAAACAACAACATTAACAATGACAACTACAGCACCATCATCACCATTGCCAATCAATACCCCAACCTGTACACCAACACCAATGACACAAACTCAGCCTAAAGGACAGCAAAAAAGGAAAATATATCTTTTCAACACTCCCAACAAGCCCCCCAAAAAAGCAGAAGGAAAAAAACCCAACTAACTCTGAACAACAAAACAAACCTGAAGCAGTAGTATCTGATGAAATAAACAACATCAACAACAAATCTAACTAAAATGCTGACACTAAATAACATGTACCAACACTCCCTACTCATAAATATTATTACATTTTAACCCCTTTTTTTGGAAAAAATGGAAGAAAAATCAGACTAAACATTTTATCTCTCAGTTGTAATGGTATAAACAATACTAAAGCCAATACAATCTTAAATCTTGCCAAAAATTATGACTTAGTATGCTTACAAGAGTTACATCTGATAACACCCAAAACAATTAAACATTTAGAAGACCAATTAAATGCCATATTCTTAACTAATACCAATATACAAGACCCATGTTAAGGAGTTGGTATAATCATTAATAATAAATGGTTAAAAACTAAGTGGAAATCATTCGATACTCCAATTAAATTCAAAGGAAGACTGATACATTTATATTTTAATAATCTTCATATTATGAATATATATGCCCCAGCAAACAAGAAAAAGACACTATTCTACAATCCGTTTATGAAATATATGCAAACATACAATAATGAAAATACTGTTATCATAGGTGATTTTAATAACATTACCCAAGAATGTAATAGAACTAAAGGCATTACAATGTCTCATAAAAAATACCTGAAACAAATGCAGGAATTCATAGCAAACAGTAATTTAACTGATACTTATAGACACAAATATCCCAGGAAAAAAGAGTATACACACAAATATTGGTATGAACAGTCTAGGATTGACAGAGCTTACATTCACAACAGACTTGTTCCGAATCTTATTGATAGCAAAATTTTACCAATTGATATTTCAGACCATAGACCTATAGAAATTATTCTTAAATTAAAGGAACAAAATAAATGGGGAATGGGATGTGGAAAATGAATAATTCCATCCTTGATTTCCCCAAATATAGAGAAGAAATAATTAACTTGCTACAAAATATTGAATATAAATATGCATATTACTGTTGGGAAGATACAAAAAAAGAAATTGTAGATATAACTAAAAAAAGTTTAAAAAATGATCTTACAAAACAACCAAAACACTGAATATGAATGTAAAAGAATACTAGAAAACCCCAATGCAACAAACAAACAAAAAGAAACCACACAAAAGATTTTAAAGCTAATAGAAGAATATAAACTAAAAGGAACCAAAATAAGGGCCAGAAAATTTGGCTGTCTATTTGCTACAGGGAAGAACATATATGCTAAGGAAGAAATAAGGAAAGTCATGGAAAGGAACATTACCTAATTAACTGATGATGGAAAAACATATACAGCAAAATAACCTATATTGGATTATATACATTCATACTAATTAAACCTATACACTTCCCAGAACATTAATGATAAGATAATTAACAAATATTTAGAAAAAATTAATGTACCTAAAATCAACAATGAGATTAAAGGAAAATGTGATGCATTGATAACAGAATTAGAAATTTATATAGTTATACATGTAGATCAATTAGCAACTAACAAATCTCCAGGATCAGATGGCATAACAGCTGAATTCTATCAAAAATTTAAAATTCATCTAATTTCTATTTTATTAAATATATACAACACTTCCTATGTTAATGGTGAAATGACAGATTCTATGAAAGAAGGGATAATAACATTAATATTTAAAAATAAGGGAGCGTCAGAGGAGATCAAGAACTGGTGCCCTATCTCATTGCTTAATTTAGACTAAAATATTTTAAGTAGGATTTTGGCAAACAGAATAAAAGAAACAATGGAAGAAATTATAAACCCCCACTAGACATGTGGAGGGAAAAAAAAGGGATATATTAAATAACACTTTATCAATTAAAAATATATTAGACTATATGAAAGACAAAAAATGGGGTGGGGGGGTGGGCTCTCATCCTGTTTGACCAGGAGAAAGCCTTTGACAGGGTAGAAATAAATTATATCATAAAAGTATTAACAAAAATTGGATTTGGAAATGGATTCACCAATTGGATTACAACACTCTATTATAATGATATTACATCTAAAGTACAGACTATAATGGTGCAACAACCAAATTTATAATAACTAGATCTGTTTGGCAAGGTTGCCCCATTTCAATGCTCCTCGGTATGTCTTAGGAATTGAAATACTACAAAAAGCAATCCAGCAAGACACAAGAATTAAAGGAATTAAAATACCAAACATAAAAGAAGGATGCAAGTCTTTTCAACACGCTGATGACTGTACTAACATAATTACAACAAATATATCCTATTTTCACCTAACTATTCAGTATAATAATTTTGGGAAAGCCTGCATCAATGTCAACAAAACAGAAATTCTTTTAATTAACAATTGGAAAAATTATTTTACAGGATTACCAAATGAGCAGATTAGACATCAGGTTAAGGCATTGGGGATTTATTTTGGGAAAGATAGCAAAATTCTTAATTTTACTCAAATAAAACATAGACTCAAAATGCACAAAGAAATATGGACTGATAGAAGCATTAGTTTTGCACATAAAATACAAATTGTGAAGACTTATTTATATAACTCACTGTGGTATGAATGTAATGTTATAGAATTTGAAATATTACCATATATTTAGAAAAACTAGAATCATTGATCATGAAATTCATATGGAAAACAGTACACAGGATATCCAAAAACACATTACAAAAAAAAAACAGAATTAGGGGGACAAGGTCTCCCTAATCTAATAACAAAACAGCAAACAAATATAGTGCATAGATTAAACACCTTATCTTCTAACCCCACCTACTATTGGCAGGAACTTTACATCTTTTGGTTTGGCAAATTATTAAGTAACAAAACTGACATTCAAAAAAATAAACAATTAAAAATGACAGATAAAAAGCCTACAAGTAATTATAAGATAATACTGACAATTTAAAAGTTTCAATCAAGAAATAAAGAAATATGGCAAATTCTAGAAAAAATATATTAGAAAAAGAAATATCAGAATTAACAGACTCCAAACCTAATCATATTGAATGTAAAATAAAAAATGTTAACTGGCCCACCATATGGAAACATTGTAAGGGAATAAAGGAACCAAACAAGCAAGCTAATATTTATTTATATTTATATAATGCATGGTGGACGGATGAATAAGCATATCATAGAAAAATTATACCCTACCCATCTAAATGCATACTTTGTGGGAATGCAATAGACAGTAAAAATCATAAGTTTAGATTGTACTTACTTAACTAACCCTAGGCAAATTGTAATTAATACAATCATAAGAAAAATAGGAACCTTTAATCCATTAAACTTACTTTTCTCTGACCAAATAAATGACAAACAAATATACATGGATACAATTAATTTTATTAATTTAGCCATAAATGAAAGAAAGAATAAGAAAGGGCTCACCTAATAATGAACCGGTCTGGACAGCCATACAAAAATGGCTGGTTAAATAACACCAGACCAACACATTGAAACAGTAGAACCAGGTGGATAGGAAATAGGAACTACACAGACATAAACACATTCTTTATCTGACAATAAGAGATTTACTACACTTGTGAATAGAATCTATTCGCTGGTGTGGTCTCTTAACATACATGTCACTTTATTGTACATGTATCCTTTAGACTTCTTGAAAACCTCAAACAAAATGACTTGACAAATGAAGGAAGATTGATGGCAGAGTCTATGATGGGCATTTCATACAGTGACACCCCAAAGGGACCCACACAGGGACCCCTCCACTAATGACTAGACCAACAACAAACATGGCTCCAAATTCAAAAATAATTAAATTATACTTTTCTAAAATAAAATATAGTGGAGATTTCAACCAAAGAAGTCATTTATTGATTCCCAGATGGGACTCTGAGAATTGGAACCTCCACTATAACTTCAGAGTTTAACTCCAACACATAGAGCCTTTTATATACTAGATATAATTGATCCTAAATTGACCTAAAAAGAATATTTGTTTCTCCAGAGCAGAATATGGTGGAGATTTCAACCAGAGAGGTCATATATTGACACCCTAATGGGACTCTGAAACCTGGAATCTCCACTATATCATTAGACTCAAATCTTTTCAATAAGTAAAATATTTAAGAAATTATCTTTCTCCTTTTAGAATAGAGTGTGGGGCAGGTTTCAACCAGAGAGGTCAGCTTTGACTCCCTAGAAGGGGCTCTGAGATTTGGAGTCTTCACTACAAATTTAGACAATATAAACACATTTGGATTAATGTTTTTACTTAAAAGACTATTTAATAATTTAAATTTTAATGGTCTTTTTTCTTTTTTCAACAGAACATAGTGGAGATCTCAACCAGAGAGGTCCAACTTTGGAAACTTGGGACTTCCACTATAACTTCAGAACAGACTTAGAAAAAGAACATGATTTGGAATTATATGCTATGGCACAATCATTTAAAACTTAAATTATAAATGATGTTGCCGCTACATCCTCATGATAGAAACTTCAACTTTGAACACAACAATTATGTGCTACGGTGCATTCAGTTTAAACTTAATATAACAAAAAATTCTTCCAACACACAGTGTATGGAGGAATTCATCATCTCCAATTGATAATAAACCAAAACACTTAAAGCAAATGAATGACCCCCACCACCATGTGTGGGAAACACCTGTATTGAAATCAAGCAAACAATACCTAAAACCCATACCTCTATATGCTATGGCATATGTTCCTATGACAGACGCACTACATGCATACACAAACAATAATACATCTCAGAAAGTTATTATTTTTGTAGGTATAGTAGATAGGAAGAAAACTTATAGATTTGGACTAGATAAGCCATCCGGTCATTTAGCATACAAAACATACATACATACATACATACATACATACATACATACATACATACATATATAAAAATAAAAAAAAATAATTAATATAAAAATAAAAAAAATTTTTACAAAAAAAAACTAAACAAAAAAAAAATAGCCTTTGGGTTAATAATACAACCCCTGTCTGAAGTAACTGGTGGAAATCAGGCCCACTGTCAGCCCGGACAAAGGGAAGAAAGTACACCTTTTAACTTCATGGGATAATAAAACTCACAGATTTGATGGATAAAAAATAGAAAATCCCTGCAAAAATTTTATAACGCATTATTGTTTTCTAACAACCACACTTACAGACCTCAGGGAAGGACAGGGGAAACCCACACCAAATACACTGTTAGAAAAACAGGTGTCATTTCTATGCTCTAACCAGCCATACAGGCTGGGATGGGGCTAAGGAATGTCAACAAAGCCCTAAAAACTGAATAAAAAACATTCTCTCCCTACAAAAGACCTGGCAGACAGCTATTTCATGCAGAAAGAAATAGCCCATAAGTTGTTTGTTATCTTGTTCATGTGGGGCTGGCGTGTACGGGGTGGGTACTTCTTTTCCTGCAACCCCGAACTTTTAACTCCTGTGCAAATTTTTCTTTCTGTTTATATTTTAACATGTAGTCGATTTATTTTATACAAACATGGTAACCTAAATCAATAATTCCTTGTGTTGCCTAGATATATAATGGTGGATACTGACTGGGGGGTTACCATTTATTCCTTTATGTGTTTAAAAACATCGATTTGGCTTAGACCCTAATGTGTCACTTACCACTTTAATTCAAATTGTCTTCTAGAAATTGAGTTTCAATCGTGTTACTTTTGGTCGATTGCTTGTGGAACATTATTTATTTATTTATTTATTTATTTATAGTAGTGTTCTTAATTAGACTGTAGTCTTGGGATTGTGGAACTTAATGATTTTGGTGTCAGTTGTTTTTACATATACTATTAATAATATATGATGGTCAATAGATGAATGAAAATATACCATTTAACAATGGGAATTATAGCATGGATGATGGCACACAGTGGCATACTAAGGGGGGTGCGAAGGGGGAGGTCATCTGGTAGGGTTTCTGATTACCTGATTCAGATATGCCTGAATAGTACAACCGCAGTTATCGGTTTTGATGAGGAAATATATTTTCTTTTCTTTTTAATATTATAATTTTCAAATCGCCGCACTCCGCACCCCACCCTTAGTGCACTCGTTAACTGTACTGTTTAAAAATTTGCTTGCAAATATGATATATTTTTGTCTGTGTTTAAATTTTAAAATTATTTGTTGGGTGCCAAAGGAAGGATACGCCCCGGGTGCCAACTGCTTTAGTACTACCCTGATTGCACATTATATTACTGATCAATACCACCCATACTAATGAACTCTCAGTTTAACTGTGAAAGACAGGACTAGGACTAGTCAATTATTTCATTCTTATTTCTTGTATTCTTGTGGCCTAGTGGTTAGAGCATCAGCTTCAGATGCAGGATGTCATGGGTTCGATCCCTAGCTGAGTCATACCAAAGACTTATAAAAATAGTACTAACAGCTGCCTCGCTTAGTGCTCAGCATTAAGAAGTTAGTGTTAGGACTGCTTGGCCTGGTGTCAGGATAATGTGACTGGGTGGGACATCATGCTACATGTCAACAGAAATTGTAGCAATATGACTGAAGAATTGTTAAAGCTACATTAAAAATCCAAATCACACGTGTGCGCACACACGCACACACACACACACACACACACACTCTTGTATTCTTGTTGTAAGATTAAGTTTGCAGACTCTTTTTCTTGGCCTTTGATGTTATTACAGAGATATATTTTTGTTTGGATTATTCAGTGGAATTACAAAATGCTCATTTTATTTTAATATTATTCTGAGACTATTGTGAATTATACAAAGGAGTTCTGGACAAAGCCATTGTTACACAACAGGATTGTTGGTGGACAAGTACTTTCAAGGATCTGGGGTAAATTTAGAACATTTGATTCTTTGGGATATGTGCAGAACTTTTTAAGGGTTATTTTGGATTCAATTCATAATATTGTAAGAACCTCTTCAATTTCAATTTTATAGCTGTGATAATTCAATTGTTATTAAGTTTTACAAATTTGTTTGTTTTGCTTGGTTCTGTTTGTACGTTTATGACCAATATCTTTAGTAACACTACTATTACTGCTAGTCTTTGGAAGATATAAAGTTTTATTGAGGGGATTCATTTATTTAATTATCATTCATTGGAATTACTGTGCTCTAGAACTGATTGAATCATTTGATATTTAATAGCTGTTAGGGAATCACTGTGATTTCATTTAAAATACATTTTTGGGGTTATATCATAATGATTATTTTGTACTATTGATACATTACAGAAAATAATTCTGAATACCACTGGGACTTATTTGGATTCCTCGATATGTTTGGAATCAATATAATATTTAAGACTTGTTATAACTTTTAAGGATTTCATTCACCATACTGTAAGTTATATTTACTTTTCTTTCTTCATTTTAGGTAAATACATTATATTTTTAATTTAAAAAAACTTGCGGGTTTTCGCTCTTTCTTATATATATCTATATATAAACATATTATAATTTGCACATATCTTGCTATGATGGTCCTGAGGGGGGGAGTTGGTCTTTGGATATTTGAATATTTAATTAATAATAATCAATTTTTAGAGTGTTATAATAGGTTTAAGACACAACAACAACACAACGAAACATTAAATACATTAAACTGTATTGCAACTTTGTATTTTTGATTATATAAACACTGTATAAATGTATAGACTTTTTATGACTTGTCTTTCATGCAACATAAAGTTGTCCCTGTATTACAATGATGCTAACCAATCTCCCAACTGGGTGTGACAGCCTTCATCCTGAAAAACGGTTTTGCTGCTTCTCCTGGACAGATGGTCATATTTATATGGTATTTTACCAAATTAGTAAAGGTGCAAGTCAATGGTTTGGAATGAAAATGATCTCCAACTTGATGACCATCAAAAAATAAATAAATCAATTGTTCCTCTTGTAATGGTTGCATTGACATTTAGGTTTCACTAAAATACTTGCAATATGTAATTGGTACTGAATAATAATAATAATAATAATAATAATAATAATGATAATAATAATAATAATAATGCCTTAATTTAAAAATGATAGCTCAGTGAAATTGTAATCTTGCTGTAGAATTTAAAGATGATATCTGAGTTCCATTATTATATTCCTTTAGACAGTCTTCTGTGTAAAAGTAAATAAATTACTATTTTCTGATACAAAGTATCATTATGCATCATCTTCTCATTCACATTGAAGTATTTACTAGTTAGTCAAGTTTCTATCAGTTTTGTACTTTACTATAAAATATATACTCTATACAAAGCATGAGTTTTATTATTTCAGTGACTTAAAATTGTATATATACATAACATCTATACATACATTATGAGTTAAGATTTGTATATATAGGACATATATATATACTCACTAACCATTCCATATATGCTTGACATTTGAATAGGGTATTGTGTGGCTGAGTGGTCTAAGTCACTCTCCTTTACATATGATTGACATCTCACCCATTTCCATGTGAGTTTGAGTCTTGGGTTCAGCCACTGTGGGTATATGAGCAAGGTTGTAATTAGCTTCCAGTGAATCTGTGGTTCTTTCTGGGATTTTACTGGCATTTTCCTCCACAAAATATACTGGCCTCCATGTCATGCCTATCATGTCCTGAATACTGCCATTTTCCTCCACCAAATATACTGGCCTCCCTGTCATGCCTATCTTGTCCTGAACAATGGCATTTTCCTCCACTGATAATACTGGTCTCCATGTCATGCCTCTCATGTCCTGAACAATGTCCCTATCCTCCACCAAATATACTGGGCTCCATTTTATGCCTATCTTCCCTTGAACAATGGCATTTTCCTCCACCAAACATGCTGGCCTCCATGTCATGCCTATTATGTCCAGAAGAGGGACATTTTCCTCTACCAAATATACTGGTCTCCATGTCATGCCTCTCATGTCCAGAACAATGGCATCATTCTCCACCAAATATACTGGCTTCCATGTGATGCCCATCATGTCCTGAACAATGGCATTTTCAGCCACCAAATATATTGGCCTCCATGTCATGCCTATAATGTCCTGAATAGTGGTATTTTCCTTCAACAAATATGCTGGCCTCCAAGTCATGCCTAGTATGTTCTGAATAGTGTCATTTTCCTCCACCAAATATACTGGCCTCCATGTCATGCCTATCATGTCCTGAATAGTGGCATTTTCCTCCACCAAATATACTGGCCTCCAAGTCATGCCTATAATGTCCTGAATAGTGGCATTTTCCTCCACCAAATATACTGGCCTCCATGTCATGCCTATCATGTCCTGAATAGACGTCGTTGAACGTTTTTGAGAGTTTTCTAGGTTTTTTTGTGGAAATGATATCAAATTTTTCAGTCAAATAATGTTTTCCTTGCCCAATAGAATCATTTACTTGTCTCTTTTTCTCCATCGAGAGCTTCTGTCAAAATGGACAGATCATCAAACAATCATGTAGAGTCCCAGCATCTACATCAGTCTTGTGGAACTTGCTATGGGACCTGAGAGGCGCTTCATCATCACCAGTGAGGTGTGTCTATGCTCTCCTGGGACAGAAGGAGTAAATATTGCATACATTTCTATATGGATAAGCCCAGAGAAACCTCAGCGAGTCTCTCTGCAATAGATAGCTGGTTTCAGTCCAAAGCACTTAATTGGGACCAGGAGATATCCTTAGGTCCAAGGTTTACCAAATCAAAGATTTTTCAACTTCTTATCAGTGTACTCAAACTCAAAGCAGTTGTACAGGCTCTTTAGAAATTCGAGTGATGCATATCTTCTGTGGAGAAGTATGAGGCAGTGGGGCATAACAGATTGTTGTAAGCAATAGTATTTCTAATAAATTAGAAGTACATGATTTGCATTATAATGTCATACATTAAATGTTGAAAATAAAGTTTGGAAAGCCACTCACCAATAAAAAGTACAAGACTACACAGAAGAATTGTAGATTATTGTAAATTCCTTGTTCTGAAAAGTGTAAGGATGATATGATATTCTTTATTAAATTTTCTCTAAATTGTTTTTTTTTTCTTCCAGGGTGCCAGAGAAGTTTGATATACATAAGTGATCCTATTTCCACTGAATTGAAAATGCAAATTATACTTGCCATTATGGGACTGCTGTACACTGGAATGCCTACCTCTTGTAAGACGTATCTTAGTCTTGATAAATAAATATTGTTGTCAAACTTCTATACATATGGCATTATATATTAAAATTTTATATTTTAAAATGTACTTAAAGTTGAAATAACCTTTAAAACTAATGTCAAATCATTCATAATTGTTAAAAAGATGTCCAAAAATAAGTTGGTTTCTTTGTCAGTACTTTATTGGTTTTTACTGCTAGAAATGAGTTCCTGTGCCTGTGATGGCCCTCTCAGAAGACTTCTCTGTTTAAAGAACAAAGAAACAAATGATCAATGGTTTTCTGTTATATCTAAAATATTAAAGTAACTTATTTAAATTAAGTGTAATTTGGTATTGATTCTTCACTTGTTTTATTCATACTATATCAATATGGCAAAATTACTGAATCATGGATATACACCCCTATGCATGTATATATCATAATTGAATTGTTTCAGGTGCTGTACAAGTGAAACTCATTCCCAGTGATGTGGCCTACTTCTTTAATGAAGGGTCATTAACTTTAATCTGCACAGTAGACCAGGATGTAAACATAACGACAGTTACATTTAGAAGAGATGGTATAGGCTATGTTGGGATTTTGAATCCAACAATACCACAGTGCAATGCTACTAAATTTGTGAGTGAGGATACTTCTGTTTACTCTATGGCTTGTGACCAGGAGAGGAACTTTACAATGATTAAACATGGGACCAATGCAGAAAATCATGGAAAGAAATGGATATGTGTTTTGAATTCATTGGCAAGTGGGCCATGTATTGCAGGCAACATTAGATGTCTTAGTCAAAGTGTTACATCTATTCTCCAAGGTAAGATTATTTAACAAGGTTAATTTGCAGTCTGTATGAAAAGTTAATGTTAGAATAGTGCCTGACAGGAATAAAGCAGATTGAAATGTCTCCCTTCCCTCTCCCACTTATGAAGCCTTTCCTTCTCCAGTGAAAAGACAGCCAGCTTATGAAGTTGTTGCCAATCCTCCCATGTTAAGATCAGCAAAGTGGTCATGCAAGAACGAAGATTGCTCAATTCACCAGCACACCGCTGGCTACTGACAGTACTTTGAGCAAGATAAAATTGATCATGTTTTTATTTTATTGTGATGAGCATCATAAAATACAGACCTGTATAAATGTACAAGTTAAAGAACAGATAATAAGAAAGAACAAAAGAAGACAAAATTAAAGTATGCTTCTCCATTTACGGCATGCCTCGATTTTGATTTAATGTCTTGTCAATTACTGCATCCATAACAGATAAAACAGTAGAGAGGTTAAGAACTGAAAACTTCTTTTGAATAATTGTGTTCACGGTTTTGGAATTTGAATCATGCTTTGAGTCTCAGATCACGTGATATTGTTATACACACTTTGGAAAGGTTTAGGAGATAACCAAGAACATATATCTAAGAAATAATGCTGTGTAATAGTTAATTCTGTCAAGAATAGTAGCCTAATGTAAAAATAAATACCCTAAGGAAATATTCAATGGTGCATCTAAAATTGTATGTGCTGCCTATTTTGTAACTTGAATCCTCAGATTAGCAGTAATCTGGAACACTTCTCCAAAATTGTTACACAGTATCTAGAAGCAGGTTACACCTGCCAGACTTTGTGATGGGACTGGAAGTCTTACAGAAATAATGTTTAAATTATGGACTTATGGAACAACAGTTAAAAGTATAAAAATACAGTCATTGTGGTCAAATCCAGATACAGGCTTGTATGTGTTTGATCTGGAGGCTCGTTGAGTGGGAGAGCTTGGCTCAGGAAGGTCTGTGTCAAGACTAGATGAAGAATAGATGACACAGCTTAGATTGTACCTTCAACTATAGATAGACTTGTGACGCCATTGGACTGACATTGATCTAAAAGTGGCTTTTGTCGGCATTGCTAATGGCCACTGTGATATGAGCCATTTTAGTAGCCACCCAATGCCATTCTTGAGGGTCATATACTTGATCATATTATCTAGAATGAGCATGAACTTGGCCCCCAGACAAAAGGGCATCTTGGAGGGCTTGTGAGACCAAATCCATGATCAAGTTTAGCTTACCTTCTGTCATAACCCAAATCTGGTCACTTGTTTGAGCACTGTCTTGGAGGCATCAGACAGTGAATTGCCCCGTCAATGAAAAGAGTCACCTGGGGGAGCTGGAGGGGCAGTCAGCTGTGTAGCAAGCACCCCACACCAGCAGCCCCCATGCATATGGTTATAGTTCTGATGCCATTGCCTTACCAGCTTGACAGCATGCACATACTTTTGCAGAGAGAGCATTGTTACTTGATCTCAGCCTCATGCTGGGCCCCGATCTTTTTTAAGGGATAGTTATAAGGGTTCTCCTCATGGATCAGAATCAAAGTGTGGGATATGTCACAGTGTGAGTGTTAGTGGATATGTTTAAATCATCTATATGACTAGTTCAAAAAGATGTCTTACAATGACAACAAACTCATATTCTGATCGAGGTAACACCAGTCAAAGATAAAAGTCATAAGTGGGCTGAGGAAACTCGGGAAAGGTTAAGACTGTGCCTGCAGTCTACTGTCAGATGCTAGTGTTTGTTGAAAAGAGGCTGTGAAAAGCATTTCAGATTTACATTGCTCATAAATATTACTTATTATATATGTGCGTGTGCTACTGTGATAATAAAGACAGTTTTGACATAAAACATGTGTTTGTTAATTATTAATTTCCTCTGTCATTTCCAAAAACATTCCATTCCAGACATATAAAAATGGGACATTACTTATCTACATAAAAAAAATTACATTAGCTTTTTCATCATTGCCAGTACATAACACTATGGCTGTTTGGTAAAAACTTGAGTATTCTGATTACTAACTTGTACAAATTGTCTTGCTGGTTTAAAGAATAGTTTAAAAATATTTAATTCTTATCACCCTACTGTTACATGTGATGCGTCTGTCAGACCAGTTATGTGATGTTCAACGACTTGCCCTGTCATAATATTTTCAATAAATTAAATAGTAAGATGTACATTGTGGAGTCATTTTGTATTGTGTCTGAATAAAGAAAACTGATATACTTGTATATATTCAACATGGGCATCACGATCTACCACAGTCTACTATGAAAATACTGCAGTCAACCACAATCTTCTACAATCAAGAGTGAAAATAGCATGAATGACCAGTGTGTATATATGTGTGTGTGTGTATATATATATATATATATATATATATATATATATATAATGATTGAGACAAGATGGCCGCTATCGCTTAACCGGCTTGAAGCAGCTGTTCTGTTTTTTATTGCCGTTTACATGATATTTGTGCTTGTTGCCTGTTTTCATCTTTGTTATTGTGTTCATTATGTATTGGCTGTTAAATTCGTATGTGTTTCTTCATCTTGTTTTGGAAATGAGAACAATTAGACTTTTTCTCAGCTGTCTTGCTCCACTGTTTTTGAACAAACCGCCATCACGTGATACCTTTCAACCCGTTTATGCTATGATGGACCCTCATTAATTGCTTTAAATGGTCACTCCTTGGCTCTCCACACTACATTGTGCTCTAGACTAAACGAACTGAGACTACATTCATCTTTACCGAAATGTAAACAGAAGCAAAAAAAGAAACGCTGTTTCAAAGCTGGCTGGCGTAGAACAGGAAGAATTCCAGTTATCTCCCTTATTTTGGATCAACAATTTTAAAAAATTCGACCGTTAATTTAGATAACCTAATTCAAATCCCTATTAATTCGTCAACCTTTGTGTCAGCTATCCAGGAAATACCTCAGCGTATTGCATTATTCAATGCCCAGTCAGTAGGACCACCGGAAAAGCGCACAGAAATAGTTAATTTTATCAATGATCAGAATATTGACATCTTTTTCCTGAGAGAAACATGGCTAAAAACATCCGGCGATGAGCCCAAGTGTGCGGATCTAACACCAACTGGTTAGTTCATCAAGTCGTTCCCCCATAATTCTCGCAGAGGTGGAATTGCTATCATCACAAAGAACTCCATGATAAAATGTCTTAAACACACCACAACATTCAATTTCAACCACACATCGTTTGAACTAGTCCAAACCACACTCACACTGGAGCAAAGGTCAGTCCATTTTTGTTGCCTATACCGGCCTCCTCCTAGTAGAAAAAAACAAGCTGGCTGACTCTCTCTTTTTGGAGCATTTTCCAGATCTCCTGGACTATGGAAATTCGATAGGTGGCAACCTGATTATTCTTGGAGATTTCAACTTTCACTTTGACTGTCCCGGAAACCCAAATACATCAAAACTCATAGATTCCATTAATGTTTTCAACTCAAACAGTCAGTTAATCAACCCACCATAAACATGGTCACATTTTAGACTGGATTCTTCATAGACCTGGTGATAACATTCTACGGTCCTCCCTAGTATCCCATGACCTTGCATCAGATCACCTATGCATTATATGCCATCTTGACGTATCAATTCCTAACCATCCACCTTTATCTGCTACTAAGAGAAACCTCTGTATGATAAATAGAATCAAACTAATGCACAACATCCAAACTAACCATACAACTTGCTTACCTCTTATCCCAGAACAACTCGATAACTGACTGCGTTCATTGCTTGACAAACATGCACCAGCTACCAAGTGCAGAGTATCAATTCGAAAGTGTTCTCCATGGTATAACAGTGTTGGGGACCAGCTTCGCAATGCTAAAAGAGGCCGCCGTAAAGCTGAGAGGCTTTAGCTTTCCACCAGACTCACTATTCATAAGCAAATCTATGAAGTCTCTAAGAATGTCACAAATATAGTCCATGCAGTGAAATTAGCCCACTACACTACTAAGATCATGGAAAGTTCCAGCTGCAAAGAGCTCTTCGAGATTACTAACAAGCTAATGTCAAGGAACATCTACACCACTTCCAACTACCTTCTCTCCAGTCGACCTTCCGGACTTGTTTGCAAATTACTTCCGTGACAAAGTACAAACCATTAGAGACAAGCTTGACACCACAATTTCAATTGACTTGTCGTCACCATACAGTTGGGATACAGAATTTGAGCGGCAACCATTAGCAACATTTGAACCTGTCTCTATGGATTTCGTATGTACAATCCTGATGAAGAGTGCACCAAAGTCATGTGAACTTGATCCAATTCCAACATCACTGCTGCTTGAGTACTTAGATCCAGTATTGCCTTCATTAACTGATGTTATTAATACCTCTCTCTCATCTGGGGAATTCCTATCATTTTCCAAAATTGCCATTGTAAAGCCTCTGCTGAAGAAACCAACACTAGTACCGCCCAGTTTCTAATCTCCCATTCATATAAAAAATCTTAGAAATGTTGTTCTATCCCAGCTTGTATCTCATCTAAATTCAAACAGTCTTTTTAGCAATGTACAATCTGCATATCGCCCTTGCCACAGTACTGAAACTACTCTTCTAAAAGTAGTTAATGACATTCTCTCTGTATTGGATAGCGGAATGATTACAGTCCTCACCCTCCTTGATTTATCTGCAGCATTTGATACAATAGACCATGATATATTACTTCACCGTCTCCAGCATGTATTTGGCATTCATGATACAGCCTTACTGTGGTTCAAGTCCTGCTTGGTCAACAGGACACAAATTGTTCTTTGTCCTGTTCTCTTCATTCTATACACTCAGCCACTCTCAAGTGTCATAGATCATCATCCAGTGTCTCACCAATTGTACACTGATGACAACCAAATATACAAATCTAGCCACCCAACTGAAGTTGATGCTACCATCCAAGGTGTAGAGAGGTGCATTTATGATGTGAAATCATGGATGACATGTAACAAGCTGCAGATGAATGATGATAAAACTGAGGCCATTCTGACCACAACACAAACACTTTCTCATTGACAAACTTTATCTCAAACAATAAATATCAGCAATACCAACATTATATTCACACAATCAGTACGAAACCTAGGTATTACTCTGGACAGTACTCTCACATTGCACCAACATGTCATGAACACATGCAAGGCTGCATATCTTGAGCTGAGACGCATCAGCTCCATTCGCAAATATCTTTCAGTTGATGCCACTAAAACACTTGTGTGTTCATTAGTACTTTCAAGACTGGACTATTGTAACTCAATTCTGTCTGGTTCATCTCAATATCTGCTCCAGAAACTTCAAAAAGTTCAAAACACAGCTGCTCGGATCATACTTAGAGTACCATGATCAGAGCACACCTTCCTGCTGCTCTGTACCCTACACTGGCTATCCATTCAATCCAAAATCAAACACAAAATTTGTTCTCTGTGCTACGTTTCACTGTCTGACTCTAGTCCAACATACCTATCCGACCTCACCCATGTGTACACACCAGCAAGATACTTATGCTCCTCTTCTGACAATCGTATACTCATTATTCCCACTATGAAAACAAAGTCATTTGGACAGCGTTCTTTTGCATACCAGGGCCCAGCAACGTGGAATGAATTGCCCACTGAACTTAGACACAAAGACACAGTGGTCACATTCAAAAGTGCTCAGAAAACTCACTTATTTCGACTGCAAGAACAAACTTAAAGACCTAATAATGTTTCCTACCTTAAATATTCTCAGCATGTCTTTTTTAATGTTTTCTAATTTCATTCTGTTTGTTTTGTATTCATATCATTATATGTTTTTTTTTTTATCTTATTGATGTTGTCTAATGTTGTAAGGCACTTATAGCTTCTAAAGATTAGGTGCTATACAAAGTCCTCATTATTATTATTATTATTATATATGCAAACCTCTCCCTTGATAACTCGCGCACAATGGGGTCCACAAACATAGACTGCACTATAATCAAGGCTCGAGTTACTGCGAGCCCTCCAAAATTAAAAAAAAAGTCGCTTTCACATCAAGAAAATTGTGAAGGGGGAGCGGTGTTAGGGAACTGGGTTGTTTATTGACTGAATCCTCATTTTACAATCACTTCGATAATTAATGAAGTTGTTCTTTATTCTGTTTAAATAACATTTATTTTCCAAATATCCAACAGTTGAAAGATCGATCCAAATGGTTTCAACAAACGACACGTGTACGCGAAAAAAATGTGTATTATGTCACTGCTTTTTGTTTTCTTGATTTGTCTGGTTCCCGTAATGGTGTTTAATATTATCCTGCCAAATCGGGAGTCCACAGCAGGGAACTAGACTAACTGTTGATACATTTTTTCAAAACAGGCAACACTTATTTTGTGAGATAATCGTCTATGTCGAAACTCAATTTTTGTATTGTTCAGTTAGTACAATATTGATGTGATTTCTTTGGAAGTAATAATGAAACTTCTTATCATCCTTGAAGATATCTTTACATGCCAGTTCAAGAATTTTCTGAAACTTGCTTGCCCACATTGGTCCGTATCTGTCAAATCAAGCTCTTTATTTTACGAAATATTCATTTCGCTTGGCTGATTTGTTATCTTTGACCACAATTATGAAAGAGTTGGTTAATTTAAGGTAGTTTATGTTACACACACAATAACATTTATAAGTGTTCGATTGATCAAATAGAGTTCACCCGACATATGACCGGGGCCACTAGATTTTAAGTTTGTAGGATTTTCCTGCCTTTTAACTTTTCTTTTATTCCACCTCCTTTATTTGATTCAAAAGACATAACTAACTTGATAATGCAAAGGAGGCCAGCTTTTAATTAAGTGCACCAATACAATAAATACTTACGGACGTCAGTTATCAAAACACGGTCAGCACTTAATTAGGTTTTCAGAGAAACGCTCGCGGACATTGCATTTATGATGATTACACTTAAAAGGATCTAAAAGATAGAACTATAACACAAATTTCAATTAATAAATTTTTTATTTATTTTGCATTTATTTATTAAAGGTCACCTGCCACCTATATTGTACAAACGTGTCATATTATTATAGTTATAAACAAAACGCATTGGTTATGTAAGCACACCATAAAAATGTTTAATTAGACTTAAAACTCCGCTTTATAAAATGAAAATATTATTCGGCAATCTCCGTAAACAATCGGTAGTTTCCGCGTGCCAAAACCGGATATGACGTACATTTATCCCCTCTATTCAACCTAGCCGTTCAAGTGCTTAATTTCCCCACGTAAATGTCTATGTGATAGAGCGTACGATCGTGCTTTTGTACTGCAAATATGGTGCACTATGTTGCATACGGATGTAACCAAAATAGTGATGATGGGGAAAAGGCATTCTTTCTTTTTCCGAAAAACCATGTTTACCAGAAAAAAAGCGTATTTAATCTGTGGGATCGAATAGGTGAGGGATGGGAAAGTTGTATCATTTATACCGGATTATAGTGAATTTGGCCTGAAGACAATTCTGCCCATCTCGAAATACAATTTGGCCAAACTTAACAATAGTTTGTACGTTCATTTTCTTTAACAAAAGAGTAGATTCAATGTAAGATAGGTTTTAGGGGTTAAAACACTAAATTTAAACAAACTATTTTGATATGCTTTGAAAGAAAATAATCATACTTCGTAACGTACATATTTATGAGAGAAAACAAACTGACATATCTTGCTTGTTCTAATTAAAATATTTATATACATTTTTTATGCTAACAAATATATGCATCTGCACAACGACGTTCTCAGTTTAAGTCTTCCTGTCAAATTATCAATAATCATTTATAAAACAAAAATACGTAACAGATAATATTCTACATAATGCGTATAGATTTTGCAAAGGGTATTGTACAAGAGATATTATAACAAATATACTTAATTTTAGGCTTCACGTTATAACACAGCTCCATACAATACATACTAGATTACACATGAGAGAGAGAGAGAGAGAGAGAGAGAGAGAGAGAATAATGTTGAGCATTTTGTCAGTATTTAGTTGCTGTAATATGAAGCTCTTACCAGTTAATTTTATTGTTTTTATTTTTCAAGGTGTCTTAGTGTTTGCGCGAGTAAATTGAAAGCTTGTCATTACTTGTCAATATTGTCAATCATATTTCCTCCATTATTCCGTACAAATTAGAAAGAAAACAATTTTGTGTTTAATTTGTGCCCCCCCCCCCCCCACACACACACATACACACTCACGGTATAAAATAAATTGATAAACATACACTTGTTTGAAAATAAAATGAAAGAAATTAACATTGCATTGTTATCATATATTCCTTCTGTTTTCATTATATGAAAATTATTTTGTAAAAATATATGTCCTCGAACTCCATATTTGTAGCTGGTGCCTGCTTGCGTATGTCAAAAACAAAGTCGCAAATGAGACGAAAGTATCACCCGATTGCTTGAAGGCACCTGCCATTTACGCATGACAAGTTACTTATTGCAAACTGACCCAGATTGTATTCTATCCAGGTTAACTATAAGTCCGTATCTCGCAAACAAACCATCAAAAAAGAATCATTATTTTAAAATACATTCAATGTGAGTGCAAATGATAAAGTATCATTAAAGCAAGTTATTATTGTGTATAATATTTGCCTGCAAAACATGAATTATGATTACATGTGGCAAACAAATAGAAGCCCGGTTGATAAACACACCTGGCATGGAGCAATAAACTCATTGTTTGAACTTACCGACAGGATATGAAATACATAGGTTATTTTATTACAATGCAAACCAACCCCGGAAAATTCACTTTGGTATCTTTTAGTGTGCCGATTTTTTCTTCTGAAGTTGGCCGACAAAAGGAAGTCAAATTTGGTTCCTTTGGATTCTTTAAGTGTGCCGATTTCTTTCATCTTTTTTTTTTATAAAGTCTGCCGACACAGGGAAGCCAGGATTGATTCTTTTTACCTGTATTAACAGGAATTTTCAAAATAAATTGAAACATGGAACAGTTTTGAAAGCGACACAATCTAGTGCGTCTTGCACGCATACCAATATAAGGCTGAACAGTAAATTAGTTTTCATTAGTTTCATCTAAAATATTCCCTATCCGTAGTTTATAGTGTTTTATTTTTCAACAACAAGAAGCATGTACTTCGTCTTGTAGGGATAAATGTACGTCATTTCCGGTTGCGTCCTCTATAGGTGGGAAATCGTAACTAAGGGGAAGTAACAGCGTTGTATACTTATGTTTCGAGTAATTAAATTATTATTTCTTCTTTACCCTTGATATTTTTTTATTTCTTTTTGTGCGAGCATAACTATTTTTAATCATGTAATGAAAATCTAATATAACTAGGAAAATGTTGGAGGATGGCCGGTGACATTTAAGGTACTGCCTCCACTCTGCGTGACATTTTCATTGATAAAAATTTCCTTACATATCGTTAAATGCAGTGTACAAGGAATGTCGTTTGGAAAGAAAATGTAAAAATTTGTATGACGTATTTTTAAATTTGATATTTCATAGTGTTGTTTAAAATTTCCAGGTCCTATCTACCATTTTCGATGATAAAACGAGTGATACATCAAAGTTTCCATTACCAATTTTTATTGCGATTTTCTTCAGGTTCAATTTTTGGGTATTTTCTGGTTAAAAAAATGGGATCCATGCCTGACCCCGCGTTATAAGCAGGTTCACAAGTTATCAGTGCGCGAGTTATGGAGGGGGTGGTGTATATAAATCATTCCACTAGAATCTACCACAATGCACTAGACTGTACAACAAACTACTACAGTGTACCCTAAATCAAGTAAAGTCTTTCACATTTGACTATCAAAATACTGCAATTGACGAGTCTTCTACAATCAAGCTTGAAAATACCACAATCAACTACTATATATGCCACAGTCCACTACAATCAACCACAATCCACTTCAATCTACCACAACTGAATATGAAAATACCACAGTCCACTACAATCGGCCATAAAAATACCACAGTCAACCACTACTGACCCTGAAAATACTATATTGTACAACAATTTATATGTTAATAAGGAGGCAGACTGGCTAAAAACCCAACGGTCCGGTATAAAACTGTACGAATAGCCCCAATTGTATTTTGTAGTTACATGGTTATAACTGACACATTCAAAGTGTACAGTAATCCAAATATTATTTCAATAAAATAAAATGCCTACATTGTTACCTCATTGTGTGTAGTGAAAATTGGAGTAATGGGTGTCATTAAGAAAGACAACTTTTTGAACATACTTCAATATTTAATCATTTTCCATATATACAACACAGAAATATTTATAAATATTATACAAATAATGTAAAAAAAGCCCAATTTATATCATTTGAATTGATAAGTCTACAGCCTCCACAAGCAGCAGGGAGGGCGAACAACCTCTAATTTGTTCACCAGTGTTTTTGCAAATTAAGACCTCCTGGGGGATCGCAAAAAATCGTTTAAAAAAAATTGCGCAATCGTCGGTGACATGTTGAGAGCGTCGCCCTCCCTGCTGCTCAGTTAAAACATTTTATCTAACATGATTCAATACCGTGTTCGAGGATCATGTAAGTTTATTGTTACAAATCCATGCGGAGTTATTTTAGCACAACTAAAGAAATTTTTTAATTTATTTATGTCCATATCACCACTACACCAGGTCTGATGAATATTTCGTAACGTGTTAGTATCAACTCCGTTAAAGACAGTAAGTTTATTACATTTATCCCTGATCACTTTAGGAGTTTGTGTGTATCATTGAGTTACATAAATGATATCAGTGTTTTTATGTCTACCTCTGGAAAATATCCCTGCTGGATTTGATTGTTTATCCAGCATAATATCATCGTAAACAACTAAATTAATTGACCTATCAATATCATCGATACTTGGTGCTTCATTAATGTCAGTTATAAATTCAACAACATCATCTCCGCTCTCATTTAACAATTTTGCTCTTTCATTATAATCTTTTATTACATCATAACAACGCTGATCATCTACAGATGGAGCTACCAAATATAATTTATCCCATTTCATCCATTTCATTATTAAATTAAGTAACAACTGCGTTTTGCCACTTCCAGATGGACCTATAATAATCATACGAACAGAATTTGGTAGCGCTGCGTGATGCTTAACTGGTTCTCGTTTCCTTGTTGCAGAAAAGTCAGTGATTTCCATTAGAAAATATATAAAAAGAATATGGATTTATATTGTGTGAAATGTAGGGCGCGCACACCGACAAGTGATCTAACAACCATTACAACAAAAAATAATAGATCTGCGGTTACGGACAAGTGTGAGCGATGCGGTACAATGAAATTTAAATTTATTTCCACTGGCAAGTCAGGTGAAAAACCAAAACCAAAGTCAAAGTCAAAGCCAAAGACAAAGTCAAAATCGAGTAAAAAAAACAAAGCAACACGGAGGTGATATTGCAGCAAAATTAACAAAACTACCCGGGACTCTGTGGGCTAAATACCCAGGAGAAAAACATCTCCCAGGATATAGTTACTGCGGCCTGGAACTCGACTTGATATCAGACTTGATGACCAGGATCAACCAAAACCAGGTGAGTATCTGATAAATGCTATTGATAAGGCGTGTCATGCGCATGATGTAGCTTATAAAAGTAAAAATCTACAAGATAGACATCTCGCGGATGTAAAATTAATTCACGCTTTAAATTCCATCACTGATAAATCTCTCAAGGAAAAATTAGCTAGCTGGTTAATAAAATCCGCGATGAAAGGTAAATTAGCGCTAGGTGCTGGTAATTAATTATAATGGAATCGATTTGTTATTCCCCAAAAGGATATTGGAGGGGTAGCGCAGCAATTAGTAAACTCGCTGAAGCAGCAAACGTTACGTGAGTTACTGCTAAAAATTGGTTATCCAAACAGGCAATATGGCAAATGTACCAGCCACCGCCTAAACAAATTCACTTTGCACATTTCAATGTCAGTGTGCCAAATGAAGTTCACCAGGCTGATATATATTTCTGCCACATGATACCATTAAAATCCGAAGACGTCAAAACACATACAAATACACGTTAACTGTAGTTGATGTTGCAAGTGGATACAAAGATGCGGAGCCTTTTAACGACTAAAACAGCATCTGAAGTAGCCAGTGCTTTTGAACGAATTTATCAACGAGGTGGTCTGCGATGGCCACAGCTGCTACAGGTTGATCCTGGCAAAGAATTTCAGGGTGCAATATCATCGCTGATGAAACAACATAACGTCACCATCAGACGAGGGCATACTGAAATTCACTGTGATCAGGCAATTGTTGAGCGATTTAATCGAACTCTTGCTGAGCAGTTATTTGAATATCAATACGTGAAGGAATTCATTCAAGATAAAAGATCTCGCAAATGGGTCGCAAGATTACCAAGCGTGATAGCTGCATTAAATAATGAAATAACTCGAACAACCAACATGAAACCTATTAACGTAATTACCAGAAAACATATACCCGTACGATATGATTCTTCAGCACAACCAATACTGGGTGATGTTACTGTGAGATATTTATATGAACCAGGTGAACTTGAAGATGGTAAAAAAAGAGCGATTGATCCTATCTGGAGTATCACTACACACAAGATATCCAACATAACTAGATCTACTGGTAGACCAGCAATCTACAGGCTGGATTCGACTGTTCCTCAACGTGGGTTTACACGTGAACAATTACAAGTAATTCCCGAAGGACACACAATTACCAACCACATCACTTAACTAGCACGAAGGGTGCCAGCACCACGACTTCGATTACACTCAAGACAGGTCAGCATCACATTCTCTCGTGTATGACCAAGATGATTATCTTTTCTATCTACGGTGAATTGTCTTGAATGTTTATCTGAATACTGCCATAACATCATACAATTACAGCTCGTACAGTGATTATTCTGCTGTTGCTTCAGGGTCATGATAAATTCAACATCAAGGTCAAATTCTCGATTATTTTTTTTTTGTCACTTTGTTTGTAACTAGCTAATTTTTTTCTGATGATGTCACTGTTGTTTTCATTATTAATTTCATCAGCTATTGACTCTTCCAAGAGATAGTTGAGATATTCTTCTGACTCTGGACACAGCCAAATAAACTAAGTTTACCATTCGATTCGAACATCAACAATCCAAACAACTGTATCAGTAATAGTTAGTCCCTGAGATGAATGTATCATCATTGCATATACTAGCGTCCACGGGGATTTATCGGCGGGCAGTGCCTCTTCAACAACATTGACATCAACTGTAACAACATCATTTAATACTAAATTCTGTTTCTTGGTCTCTCCTGGTATATCAACGTCAATATTCTGTAACCGCATATCAGCTGGTCTATAACACAATGGCACTGGCAGTGTTGGGAATTTCTCTTTGTGTAATTGAAATAACTGCCGTTGAAGTGTGTCTCTGACTATCTTTCTACTTGCCACTATCAAATCGTTTTGTTTCCACGTTTTCCAAAAGTCGCTCAAAGAAGTTTCTGAAATCACCTCGCGCATAATTTCACACTGAATTGTATTCGGTTGCATCCTTTAACGTTGCATCGAGAGATCTATGATCATCAGTTACTACTTCATAATAATCAACAAAATTCTTCAACCAATCGTGTAGAGATGGTCCAACAAACGGAGGTGGCTGACCGTGATCGCCGCACATAATCACAGCTGTATTTTTTGTTAATAACCAATCGAGAAATGTTTTTAATATTTCTAACGGTACCGTACATATTTCATCCCAGATAATAACTTTTGGAATGTATTTCTCCCCCATTCGATCTGAAGTCCACATACCACCGCTGTATTTGAAAAAACTGTGATAAGTACTAGAATTAACTCCTCGTCATTTCATCTCCCTGGTGAGTCTATGTGTTGGTGTTAGCACAATCATATCCGAATAGAAAATCTTCGATTTTCCACTAAATAATTTGATTACTCGAGTTGTCTTACCAGATCCACCCGCTCCGTTCAAATAAACGGTTTTGTGTCTGGATACTGGATCATACACAGATGGTGCATTCGACATTTCTGATAATTCTCATTTACAATAACTATCTTTAAAGGAGACCAGAAACCAATGGAAATATAGAATAATAATAAAAGTACTATAGCAGAAAACCTTATTCTGAAGTATCATCTGTGACCATAATGCCAATATTAAAATATTGGCCTAGTTTCTAGGTTCTGAATTTCCGTGACCTCGTATGCAAAATTTCCGCGCCTATTCGGTTACTTTCGGGATGTGACGTCATAGTAGCGACTTCAGCAGCCCAAGTTGGAGTTGCCAGAGTAAAAGTAATACCATTTTGCGTTGGTTACAGGTGTAAAAGAACATTAAGAAAATCCTGTGGACAACATTTTTTTTTCTTTTCCAAAAGATAAGGGCATGATGAAAGAATGGATACATTATTACAAACGAGTCGATTTCAAAGCAATACCATACAGCACTCTGTGCTCATTACATTTCTCAAAGGACTGTTACGAGAGGGATTCTGAAAAAAATGGCAGTTCAAGGTTACGCAAATGCTAGGCTTAGACTAAAAGTTGGCGCTGTTCCAGACATAACGTTGACTATTTTAAATCCTGGGAGAAAAGCTAAACGTGCGGATTATGAAAATAGGCAGAATGCCGAGTAAGTGACTACAAAATGCAACAATCAATTCACAGATCTTTTATCTACACAAGCAGTGCTAAAAATAAATCTGATAGCCCGGTACCCTGGGCCCCTCTGGTTTTAGTTCCGGCCCATCTTGTATTCAAAGTGAGGTGTCCGTCAGGCTTGTCGAAACAAAAATTGTTTGCCTGAGGAAACTTTGATCGCGCAGGTGAAATGAATAAATATATTTTCAAGATGTTGACATGCATGCCTTAACAGGGCACAATCTAAATCAAATCACTACTGTCCAAGGTGAAATTTAGATTTGATTTTAATCAAATGGAGGCTTTGCCAAAAATAAGATTCTAAGCCTGTCCTGTTTTGAGAAAACACAATTTTCAGTAATCTTATAAAAAATTACAAATTTAAATTTTAAAAATCATTGTATAGATGTAATATGTATAAACTGTAATCTGCAATGATTGGAACTGATATAAAACTATTCCTTGGGCAGTTTAAATATCAGCGATTAAAAAGAAAAGAGGTCAAAGTTTCACATTAAATGGCTGATAATAGAAACTGGGGGGGGGGGAGGGACTATTGACCCAACCCCTTGCCCCAATGTGCGAGCGCCCATGGGACGTACCTTTCCTCCTTGTGATACACCTTATTATTTCCCCAGGACAAGCCCATTTTGCATATTCTGGTCAGCTCTGGCTAAATTGCAAAATAGCTAAAGTTTTGATTTAAGTACGCAAACAATAAAGCCGGTGTGACTAATGAACATACTCCTTATCCTTGTATTGATCTTGTGAAAAGGACTGCCTTTCGGACATACTTCAAAGAAACCATGTTCGACAGTGTGTGTATGTGTAAGCACTAGCAACTGATTGCCAAATAAACGATGCCTATTTTGTTGTTATTTACGATGCCATGGACTTCAGGTTTAAGTCTTATTGCATGTAACACTGTTTGCTGAACAAAATATTTATTCACAATTAGTTCTTTAGGGCCACATGTACTGCATGGTATATTTTGTTTTATTCCTTGTAAATAAATCATGGTAATTAAACTATACATATACAGTAGAGGAATGTCAGGTCTTAACTGGCCAAGTTTCTTTGGAAAAAATGGAGATGCGATTTTGTTTGCAAAGAAAATTTCACAGTAATCATTCATTTAAGCTAATTGGTGACAATTTTTTTCTTTTAATTTTTTATACTATAGTACTGTTGTAGTTGTTAAAAACATCTGAAATTTACTTAAATAATGTTTAATTTTCACGTTCTATTTACTGAAGAAGAAAAAAAAGAAAATAACTGTTGTGTGATATTAATTATTTCGTCCAGTGCCGAATTTAGACGTGTGTGCATATGATTTGAATTTTTAACGTAGCTTTAACAATTTTTCAGCCATATCACTATGATGTCTGCTGTGTGGAAGTTTAGACTGTGGATTGCATACGTTATATCTATTTATAAATGGTTTGGGGTTGGGGTGTTTTCTTCTGACAAATGAAAATTGACAGACATAATGTAATAATCGGGACTTCGCTGCGAAAAATTTAGAGATATTACGAGATCGGGATGTAGATGAGGAAATACCCCACAAAATCGGAGGATTTTCTCCCAGCTTGAGAGTTGACAGGTATGAACTGTCCGGGCTTTTGGAATTTCAGTCAGGGCTTTAGTTTATTTAAGTCACCAGGCCGGGGCCTGTGCCTAAAACAATTCTTTTAGCACTGACAGTACATAAACTATTATATCAGACAGCAGATTCAAGTTTTGAATGTGCAACCCAAATGTGGTCTCCTTCTGTCTGCCTAGCTCGCCAATGTTTTTGTATGTATTCGAGGACTGGCTAGTATAGCGTCACGGTACCACGTGATCTGTCGTCTCATCAAAACTCGGAAAAACTCGGCAATTTACAGAATCGTGGTATCTTCCATGCAATAAAATCACTACCTGCTTACGATATTTAACTTATAAACATGACATTCGAATTAAAATCTGTAGAGAATTAAATACGTAAAAGGAAAATTTTGATTTCTTTAATCTTAACATCTGCAGATTCACAATAGCAATGTAACATTTCCTTTTTTATTCTCTATGAACTCCATGATTCATCATTGCTTGTGAAACGAGCCAGAAATTCTGAATATTTTTTATCGATATGAAATGAATCTGTTGCAACTCTAATTGCGGTGTCAGGAAATCTATTTACTTGCGATAGTAAATTTATAGAAACATAAGCGAGCATTGAAGATCTTAAATGGGTGTACTGAGGTGATTCTCCTTCGATGTAAAAAACAATTGTGCCCAACTTTGTTCCGTCAGACAAGTAAGCGTCTTCCCGATTACAAAGTATATCTCTCGCAGTGGCATCATTAATTATAAAATCCAATTCAACATCATCTATAATAAATCGTGAGTGATGTCGTTTATGATCATATGCACCGCCTTGAGTAAATTTACCGATTATTCTTCTACCGAGATCCTTTGCGGTTTTTTCACTGTTGTTGAGTTTAATCTTAAAAATATTAACAATGACATCCGCAGACAAATCTGGATATTCTCGTGCACATTCAGGTATAGTTTTGAATGTGGACCACAGGTGAGATGCCCCATCATCACGAAATTCTTTTTTGGCACCCCTGATAATATCAAACAGATCAGTCAGGGCTCGCCTTCGTGAATCAGGGGTTAGTCTGTCAAGATCAAATCTTGAAGCTTTCCCAGTGCCGATAGCACTGGGTTTGATTGCAGATAATCTCTCAAACTCCTCCATATTATGTTTAAGGCAAACATTTAAATAAGAAATATATATATAATGAACCATTGCAGGTGGCTCAAGGTAGGATCTGTGACCGTTTGTAACAAATCATGCAAAAAAGAATTCTGCGGAGAACATTCCCAAAGTATCCGAAGAGGGTGTTCAGGACCAATACCATGTTTGCAGTGTGGTGTTGGGGTCAGAGGTAAAACACAATTATGCGCCGGTTGTGGGGGTAAGCGATACCACGAACTTAAAAGATATTATAACAAAAAAATCAAAATGATATGTTGAGATGTGAGCGCGATTATATAACTAAGTTTTCAGACAAATATAAATTAGAAAAATGACATTATTATAATGAGCCAAGAATTTGTCCGACACCCTATCATCAAGAATTACGAAGCGAATCGTAATGGAATAGTTAGACATTGCAGGTTGAAAAAACCAGTTGGTTTTGTTAATAATGCTGGTTATCGTATGTTCAACATTGGAAATAAAAGAATATATTACAATCGCAGGTTTGTATTCAAATGTTTCTTGGGAGAAATTAAAGACGGCTTTGTGATTGATCATATAGATAAAAGCAGCAGAAAGGGCGATCAGACCACTATAGGGAATGGTCACCCTTTGTTTTTAGACACAAAAAAATAGTGACCCTTCATAGAGGTCAATAACACGTCTACCGTTATTGTTTGTCCCAAACAGAATTGTAGACGAGCCCTCTCTGCTGCTATGTTAATTAAAAAATTACTATATTAAAAATAATGGTACATCCAGAATCTCATACTGCAAGAATAGCACTAGAGAGACTAGAAGCAATTAAAAAATTTCTTCCCGTGCGAGATTCATTTAGAAAAAATCTACAACCGCAGCAAGAAGCACAAGTTGAGTACGAAGAAGACACTAAAAAAACTGTTTAAGCCCGTCACTGCAGCTACTGAGAAAGTTACAACAGTCATCAAAGAAGATCTTCTTCCGGTATCAAAACAAACAGCAGAACAAACCGAAAAAATAGCAAGAAGAACTAAACAAACAAAGAAGATTTTACGAGATCTTCCAATTGATATAGCTGCGGCTCAACCTCCACCTGTTGGTGAGGAAATACTTGAAGGTATTGGAAAACTTCGTGCTGAAGTCGCCGACGTGCAAAAAGAACATGCACCTAAATCCAAGCCAGTAAAAGAAAATATAAAATTAATTGCAAAATTTAAGGAAGGGGTTGTTGAAGATATTAGAAATACTGAAAGAGAAAAATTACCCGAAAAAATATTATTTTATATATTTAACAAATCTGAAATTTTAAACCACCCTCATAAGAGGATAAATGATGATAATCTTATTAAATGGATATATCGCATACATGCAAACAAAGGACAGGTTAGACGTGATACTTCGAAATACAAAGAACTTTATAAAGAAGTAGAAATGCTTTATAGACAGAGAGTAAGACCACTAGAACAAGAACAACTCTCCCAGTATCAGCTTCCTCCACCTCTGCAGCAAATAGAACAACAACAATCTTCTCCACCTCTGCGACAAATAGAACAACAACAGTCTTCTTCGTCGAAACTTAAAGAGAAGTATCTTAAAAGAGCAAGAAGATCCTTATCTAAGAAAGGCACAGAGACAACAGAAGAAGGAGCTACTGGCAGTGGTTTGGGAAATAATTTTGTTTGTCCTGAGAATATCATTAATGTTGTGTCACGGTTAGAAGTTCTCATAGGAGGAAAACGAGCTGGAAATAACTCACCAGAAATAATTAATGAAGCAGCTGATATTTGTCGGCGATTATTTGAAGGTGGTGTCATGGATATCGGCGTTTACCGAGAACTTATCGATGAACTTGCTGATGATTACAGTGACTAGTTGTTAGATAAATAGCAAATTAAATAAAATGATAGTACACAATAATCATCGTAAATCCGTATCGGTCAGAGTGGTAAACTCGCGATTACCAACCTATAGAGCAATTTACGGAGGTGGACTTGGTGATGTTATTCAGGGGTTGTTTAGACGGTTAGCCCCCAAAGTAGCGCCTGTTGCAAAACAATTATCGATGAAGGTTAATGATGTTGTTCGTGAAAAAGCTCCAGGTGCAATTGTTAATGTTGCTGGTAGGGCTTTCTCGGCAATCAAAGAAAGACTAGCACGATTATTGCGACGAAAATCACAACCACCAGTAAAATTACCAAGTACTGAAATTATGCCCGCATATGTCAGTAGAATAATAAATCAGGCTGCAAATCAAAAACTAGCGGCGTTAGCAGATCAAGGACTAGGTGAATCAGGGAGTAATATTTCAAGCATGATATCATTAAGTGGAGTTTCCAAACCCGGTAATCTTCATGTTAGACGAAAATAATTATAATAAATGTTCAAGCGTATATCAGACACAGCATTTGACATGGAAGCACCTGTGCTTAAAGATGAGTCTGTGCATGATTATCAGTTTTATTCTTATGAAGCACGAACACCAGATCAACGTGGAGGAAGAATTGAATTACAAGTTCATGACACAAGTAGATACTTTTTACCCGCTGAGACTTTTCTTGAAGTAGAAGGTACAATTGTAAAAACGGATAATACTAATTACGGAGATGAAGTGAAAATTGGTTTTGTCAACAACGCGATCATGGCATTATTTAATAGCGCCACATATATGATCGATGGAAAAAATATTGAATCAATTCAGAATGATGTCGACGTTGCTACAACAATAATTGGTCTAGCAAGATATTCTGATGATTATACAAGATCAGCAGGTCCCACAATGATGTTTGTGAAAGATAATTCTGATCACCCTGAAAGCGATCAATATACAATAGGAACACCAAAGAAAACTAGTAATGCTGCTCAAGATGCTGATATGGGTCCGGTGGTAATGGATTCTAATCTAAATTTCAACTTGGGATTTACAGCGCGTAGAAAAATTTTGCTAGGAAACAATAAAAGATTTTCATGTACAATTCCACTATCGCATATTTTTGGATTTTGTAGAAATGTTAGAAAGGTTATTTTTGGAGTTAGACACACGATTGTTCTTGTAAGAAAGGGTGATGATAACGATGCTCTGTGGAGACCTCTTGGTGATGCTGGTAAAGTAGTATTATCGAAACTTTCACTGTGGATGTCGGTAATGACTCCAACGATCGCAGAAGACCAAAAGTTGATTTCTTTCATGGACACTGGTGGTAAATCCTTGTTGTCACGGTTAACAACAAGCACGGATAGTATACAAACTGACGTTAACGGTCAGTTTACATGGCATATAGCATCACAACAGGGTGTTTCTGCACCACGGCATATTTTTATTGCTTTTCAATGCCATGATCGATTAGGCTCACAAGTTCACTCTCATATGATATTTGACCAACTAGGTATTACAGATATTTCTTTACGGATCAACGGACAACAAGAACCAACAGAGAATATACAACTAAATTATTAACAAAATAGTATAGGACGTGTATATCATCGTTTAATGTCATTCATGGGACGTGATCAAAATGTTGATACTGGGTTGCAAATTTCACAATATGATTTTAGAACTTTGTATCCGATTTATTATTTTTCACTGGAGCATCTTGATCTATCAAAACAATCTGTCGTTGATATACATCTTAAAGCAGCATTAAATACAGGTGGTGTTGATTATAGAGCAATCGCGGTTATACTCAGCGATAAAGCCATGTTACTTGAAGGTGGTAATGGTCGAATGAGAGGCGTTGATGCACCAGTGGAAAATATTTAATCATGTTATTTAGAAAAATATATTTATATAAAAATGTCGTATGGTCATGTTAATATTACTCTGACACCCGTTCAGGTAAAAAAACTTCAATCAAAAAACGTCAACAAATGCGGAACTAAAATATCACTAAAACGGGATCAGATTGGTGGTGGTCCAAACAAATTATCGTTGACAAATAATCAGATTAAACATTTCAATAAAGCCCTAGAATCAAAAACCGGAGTTCAATTACATCTTTCACCGAGAGCCATCAAAGACCTGGCTAAAATAGGTGGTATATTTCCACTTCTTGCAGCTATTCCAGCGTTAATAGCTGCTGCTGCTTCAGCTGTAGCAAAAGCAGCCGCGTTAGGTGCTGTTGGAACAGCTGCTGGAATGGCTCTAAAGAAAGCAACTGGAAATGGATACAAAATAAAGGGACGTGGTCAAAGATTACCAGGATCTCGGTGGGGAAGAGGTCTGAGGCTTCCACGTTAGATATTCCAGCATCAAATTTTGATTTACTTGATGTTGCTAAAAAATTAAAAATAAAAGCCTTTAGAGGTGTTTTTATGCGAGATCAATTACCAAAACAACCAAACAAACTTCGAAACAGGTATTATTAATCTAGACTCGAATTCAGGACCCGGTACTCATTGCGTATCATACGCGGTTGATCCACGTGGAATCGTTTATTTTGATTCGTACGGGTTAGCTCCACCGCATGAATATATCAAGTATGTTGCACCACTTCACGCAAGAACCTCTGGTTCCAAAGTTTGGTATTCAGTGCTACCCACACAAACAATGACAGATCCGCCAATATGTGGCCGTGAAGTAATTAATGTGCTTAACGCTATATCAAAATCATCCAAACCGCCACATAAAGTCGTGCATGATTATACATGTAACCGATTCATTTTAAACAGATCTTAAAATATAATGGTTGATATTTACGGAAGATCTTCATCTACCAGTAAGGAAAAAAAATCCGACGTTGATATGTCGAAGTACGCAACTAAAGATGAACTTGCTGATATCATGAACCTGGCTGGAGTTGACCCAGATGAGGTTGTTATTTTTCAGCATCGATACGGAAAACTAAAAACGAGCAACATCAGATGGAATGATATAGTTCGACGAGTGCTCGGTGCAGTTACGGATAATATTCCTGTGTTTACTGACAGCGACAAAATCAGGGATTCAAGTATATAATTTAAAACCATCAGAGATGAAATTACAAAAAGTGTTGCTAATCGCATGAAAAACACCGGAGACACAATGACGGGTGAAGTCAGCATGAACGGAAATAAAATAGTAGTTTTAAGAGATCCAGCATCCGACGAAGACGCAGCAACAAAAAAGTACGTTGACGTCAACTAGAACACCGTAGATGGTAAATTATCCATGTTGCGGGCCGAGTATGACGTTAACGTGGGCGATTTTAGAAGATTTCGAAGAAATTTTCAAAAAACCGATGAATCCATAGATAAATTCTTCGGCACTCCGCACTCCGTTGACATAAAACTTTCTGATATCAAGACGAACATCGACACGATCAAACAAACACAGCAGGATATCGTAGCGGGGATTCCTGATATCATTATCAAAACCAGTCTGATCAAAATTCCAGCCGGAATAACTCGAGGGCATATCACAAATATCGTATACATGGTGCCATCTGGATTCACAACATGGTCGCAGCAAAATAAAACTATCAAATATACCGCAACAGTCACTGGCGTGTACAGGCTGTCTGTGTTTAGTGCTGCAAAATTTGAAATATTTACAACGTATCCATGGCGTCATTCAACCGATAAGTTTTCCAGGTTTGTATCTGTTATATTAAATAGCGGAACCGAAGAAATATTTACTTTGGAAGCAGCTGATAAGAAATTAACTGCAACATCTTATTGGTGGTGTTTGGAATTTGTAGCTGAAACACCTCAATTATTTACTGCATAAAAATATGTGGATGGTGGACAATACAGGTACAATCAAGCGCGTGAATGGCAGGCAACATTAAAATATCGAGTCGAACAATATACAGTAAAAGTAAATAAATATCGATGACGATTAGTTATCGTTGATGTGATTGTTTATTCAGTATCCGCTGTTGTTGCTGGAACCGGTGTTATATTATCAGCGGTGACAATGATGGCACCAGTAGCTGTAACTATTTGTATTTAAGCAGCAACAACGATTGCAGGTGTGCTCAATATCATCACAAAAACAATATGTACCTGCACGAATGAAAAATTATCCGATTACATAATAAAATTACACACAACGACGGTAGCATACTCGAAATTATCTTGTTGTTATCAGCGAGTCTCAGTGATGGAATTATATCTGATTTCGAGTTTTCAATGATGACTAAAATATATCATGAATGTATCGGTATTAAAGATACAAATATTAATAATGACATAATTACTCCAGCAAATTGTGACTAATACAACTCCGCCAAAGATAACGATGATCTCGGTAAGTTCAACTAATCCTGAATTTAGTATTAACTTTCCTACTGCAATTCCCTAAAGGAAATAGCACTGGCTCAATTACGGGTATATTACAGCTGGCCAAATATCAGATCAAAATCATTTAATGGTACACCAGCAAATAATTCGCTTGTATTTGCTAACAAGAACAAACCAGATGGTACTCCTGACTGGATAGATGTTGGAATACCCACTGGTAGTTATGAGATTGAAGAGATCAATGAAGAATTTCAACGTAGAATAAAATCAATAACCGGAAAAGAAGCAAAAATATCGATTAACGTTCATGAACCGACGCTATCCTCGACGGTTGAGATACATTCTCCTGATTACGTCGTTGATATTTATCAGTCCACGATAAGATCCGTACTAGGTTGGCCGGATGTTCCCCCAGTGCATGAAAGACCACCAGAACCAAAATTAATTGAATTTCTCGCGGACGATGCCAGGTTTATAATAACTCCAAAATACCGAAATTTGTATCCATGGGTTAGAAGGGAGGATAATACTTACATTATTCACGATGGTAAAAGATATCCTATAACACCGTTTTCATCATTGATTCTGATAAAAAAAACTTAAACTGATATTGTTTATGAAAGAAATCTTAGATCAGTGGCTAACGAAATTAAAACTGAGTACACAACTGCATTAACGACATTAGTACGTTTATTTAAAAACTGTATCCTGGAATATCCCAATATCGATCTAGAACATCAGATCATTGCAACGATACAACATTTAAATCAAATTGTATTAGATCTTAAATATTTTAATCAGACTATTATTGAGGTAATAAATACTAGTACTTATGATGTTGGAAAAAAAACAAACAAATAACCATCAGGCAGATATACCTTGATCATTATAAAATAGCTGAAGGAGATTTATTAAAATTTACATTACCAGGATTTGAAACTGGCGAATTAATAAGATCACTCAATGATGTCATTGATGAGAACTTCCCTGTGTGGAGAAAACTAATACCACCTCCAACTGTTCTCAGACATAATAATGATCCACACGGTGGCGGCAGGCACGTATCTCCGGGAATCATTAATATAACCAGCACAATCGTGGTCAATCTAGTTTGTGACGTAGTCGATGGTAGCTATCAAAAAGATCTCGGAAAATCAAATCAGGCTCAGCAGGGATATATTTTATATATATTTACACCACAAGTTTCCCCTGGAAGTTTAATGGTGCAAGAACCAACTAATCCTGTGTATCTGCGGTGTGACAATAATATGTTAACACAAATAAATTGTAAGCTGACAGACCACCTTAATCGCTTAATTGACATAACGTGGAAAAGAGCTTGTAATAAATCTGTATGTGAAATCTTAATTAATCACGTAAATGTTATATAATGTACCAGCACGTGAGGGTTTTTATACATGACAAAGAAGTACTTGAAAACGCCATCAGAACAGCGTTTTCACAAAACACAGAACAATTTAACGTTAATTTAGTTATTGATGAATACGGAAGTGAGGGTTTCTTATTAACACAAGAACAGTTAGATGAGCTCCGTCGAGAACATATTATCGAGATCATTTGTAGTAGAGATCAGATTCTAAATTATGTGCATTCCTGTATTAAACTCGATCAACTTAAAAAAGTAATATTTCAGAATAAATAAATAAATAAAAATATTTTTTATTATTGATACAAGGGGTGATTAGATCTTTGATCAGAAATATTTTATTTTGTTTTATTTTATTTTATCAGAAATATTTTATTTTATTTTATTTTATCAGAAATATGTTATTTTATTTCTGAATTTCAGTGAAAAATCAACAAATTTCGTGTTTTTGAGGGGTATTTTACCCATCTTGGGTGATTTTGTCTATTAGATCGTCGGGTCAAACCCTGAGCGATTCTCTAATTGTTTTATCGATAAATTTGTGAAAACTTACAAAAATCATCAAAATTAGCTTGAGAATTACATTTTTGTATGTAATTTTTTGTCATTTTCCGATAAAATATTAGCAAAAATGATCATTTTTACGGATTTATCGATAAAACAATAAGAGAATCGCTTGGGGTTTTACTCGACGATCTAATAGGCAATTCCCTGAAATTCAGAAAATAAAATAAAATAAAAAAATATTTTTTATTGAATCACAATAATCTCATTAGTTAACCAGAATAATTATTTTTTAAAATTCAGAAATTTATCAGAGTAAAAATATATCCTCGCTTTTTATTATTATTACCAATCACACTGCAATAAACACCCTGATGATGTTGAAATATTTTATTTTTTTCTGAAATTTTGATCATTTTGCATGATTCTGAGTACCAACTAACCCATAAAAACTACAAATTTGATCATTTTGCATGATTCTGAGTACCAACTAACCCATCAATTTCAGATAAAAATAAAATATTTCAGAATAAATATAATCTCAGAATAAATATATAATAATTCAGATAGGGCTGCTTTGGTCGTTACTTGTTGACATAATTTTTCTTAAGTATCTTATGTGGGTATTGCTTGTTTTTTTCGTTTCATACTCGCAGGATAATCCCGATCTGACCTTTTCTAATGCGACAGAAAGAGGAATAAATTCATTTACTTGATCATCGTTCACCATAGCTAGTGATTGAAACATAGCTGCCTGAATCCGCTTTATGAACTTATATTGAGATGATAGAACATACTTATTTTCATTTTTAAGTTCTTCTAACGTTTCAAAATCAGATATTATTTTTTCAGGATTTAGTTCATCAGATATATTAATTCCGTTTTCTTCTAGTTTTTTGATAGCAGAAATAATGTCTTTGATATTTTCATGGTTCATTATATAATATATAAATCTTTAAAATAATTTTTTTTATCTCTATAGAACCCCTATCGAGTGTTTAGTGAGTTCGTCGGGATGTTTCAAGGATGGCACAACATATGCAATGAATATATACAATGAATGACGAGCCCCTATCGAGTGTCTTAGCGAGCTCAGATTATGGATATATACAATGAATGACGAGCCCCTATCGAGTGTCTTAGCGAGCTCAGATTATGGGTATATACAATTAATGAATGACGGCACAACATATATTATGAAATGAACTTCTATTCGAGTGCTTTAGCAAGTTCATTAAGTATGAAATGAAATATATACAATGAAATGAATACATACAATGAAATGGGTATGTACAATGAATGAAGGACATTACAGACATATAATGAATGATAGTTGGCACAAACATATAATGAATGAAGGACATTACAAGCATATAATGAATGAAGGACAGTACAAACATATACGCTCAGCAGACCCCACCCACAATAATCAAACCCGTGGGTGATATGAAAATATGTATCAACCACCAGTTGATATGTGGTTCAGGTTTTGCTGAGCAGGTTTTTTTTTGTTCCCCAAATTATTATAAAATCACAATTATGCGCACCACCGACAGTTGTCAGCCATAGGGATTCGATCCTGGACTGCGAGCATCACAGTCCAATACGATGCCGATTGAGCTATCAAATCAGTTAACAGTATATGTTTTAGAAATTAATATGCAGCTAATAATCGTTGAAAAGGTACTAATTTCAAATATATTTACACTAAAACAACGGTTTCTGAATAATAATAGTTTCTTCACTTAAATAACTGTTTCTACAATAAAATAACGGATTTTGTATTATAACAACGGTTTCTGAATATATCTGTAAATATATAAATAGCGGTTCCAAAACAGACTGCGAAATCAATAGCGGATTGTGAATACACCTGTGCACCATAACAACGGTTTCTAAGCTGATTGTAAATGCAGCATATGCAGCTACCTGCGGATCAATAACAGCGGTTGTAAATTGCCCTGATTTCTCGCAAGATCGCTATGTTGCATGATGGGAAAATACGTTTATATATTTAAAAACCATAAATATGCTTCTACGAGTAATTAATTACGACGTAATTAGTTAAACTGACTAATCACGATCATAAAAAATCAGAAATCTGCGAATACAGAAGTAATCTCCCTTTCGTATGGTCAAAAAATAAGTAGCATATGGGGGAAATACTGTGACATAAATGAAAAAAAATAATTCGAGGTGGTGATGATAGCTAACATAACTGAAAGGTGATTTTTTGCTTATTTTTTTTGAGAAAGCAGTTTTGGTTATATTTTCTGCTACTTTTTGTACTGAAGGCAAGCAGATATCAAAGTATTTCGCAGCCGCGTTCATTGATTTAAATATAATTTCTTCGTCAGTTTCTGTGTTTGTAGACTTAACTGATCTTGCAATTTTTGAGTATTTACCAGTATTACCACGTGTATTATTCTCACTCTGTGAGATAGCTTGTAAATTGGATAAACTAGTATTTTGAGGATTTGAATCTGTATGATCGATCACAAGACCATCTTTGATCAACCCCTTGTGACACTCGTACGTAAATCGATGACAGATATATCTTTTCTTCCCAAAAGTAAATCTAAGATAGCCAGTATTATCAACAGTACCAACCGGTCTCTTCAACATGCAATTTCTGATCACACCATTAATATTTGATTCATAGTTTGCTATGACAGGATGTGGGGCAAATTTATTTTGCTCCATTTATACAATAATATTATTTGTTTAAATCATTGTTTGTCTGAAATCTTGATATATAATCCTCCACGGATTTTATAGCGTTTTCACTATTATTATTTTTTTTGTCATAATATCTTTTAAGTTCTGTGAACCATTTTCCACCGCACGTTCCACATATTTTTGTTTTTTCTCGCACCCCAACACCACATCGCAGACATGGTATTGGTCCTAGACTTCCTCGATGTATATTTTGTACGTGCATCCAACAAAATTCCTTTCTGCAGGATTTGTTACAGCGATTTACTGAACCGATCATGAGCCATCTGCATTGAGACATTGTATATATAATATGTTTTATTTAAATATATGTTTTAATTATATGAACGAATTCGAGAAATTATCCCAAACTAGGCGTTCTAAATATAAGTCTCGACAGATTATATCCTGACTTACCAGTACGAGATTTGGTTGATCCGAAAAATAAAAGTTTGATCTTGAAAATTCACGACGCCAAGAAAGAATTTTACACAGATGGCGCATCTCATGTATGGTCAACGTTCAAGATTATACGCAATACTGTCAAGGACGCTACAAGGAATGACAAACGAGCGGCAACTATCATTAACTACATCGCTGAGTATGAGGGTAATCAAAACTATTTCTTCAGAGTAAAATTTATTGTATTAACAGAAACAGGCAGTTGGATTATCCGTGACAAATATGATCCTGTCCTTGGTAATAATAAAATTGCCATATTAAGTAAAAATTCCAGACCGGGTCTATTGACGGGTATTGACAAACCGTATTATGAGCGAGCGTATCCTGTAAAAGCAGTTATTTATGGAATCTGTGAGATAAATAAAAACCCAACGTTGATAAACTGACACCCATCAAATTTTCAAGGTTAAATCGTGTAGCCGAACGAGTAATAGAACACTTTACAAACGCGATGCGTGGAAATGGATTAACTGATTTAAGACGTGAAAAAATAAACTCGTGGGCTGAATCAGTTAAGGATACCGTGCTACAACAAAAGATGTTGCTGAGTTAGGAAAAATATTAAAATTTCCAATAAAAGTATCAACAATAATGGGAGAAATACTGTACGAATCAAAATATAAATCGAAAGGAGCTCCAATAAATATTATTGATCATAACGCGCACGCATTGACCAGCGCTGTAACAATATTTCCGCATGATCGAACTGTTAGATTTTACCGCGGAGACGTAGTTGATTTTATTAACGAAATAAGTTAAAACGATCCTGTATCGGTATGGTTTATTAAAAGTAATGATGAAGGTGGATTTGATTAGTTTGTTAGACCTAACGGTGAAATATATCGAACAGAATCTCTCCATGATGAGATGAAAAATCTTGCGGAGAAGTTTTTAGAGTGCAAGCACTCCACGGAGAATACCGATAAATTACTAACTAATTGTTTTACCGTTCCATCTCTTGCAGCTCATTTTGCCAGAGAAAAAAATTCATGAAAACCAGCACGATTTGATTTACTTGAGGATGTACGCGCAAGTTGCGTCGAATACGGACACGGCGGATTATGGAATACCAAATATAATTACAATGATGTCATTTCGGTTGATATGGTTGCATGTTATCCAGGAAGTTTTCTAGGATATGGAGATTGTTCTGTGCACTTTAAAAGATTTGGTCACCCTACAAACGAGATGATGCAAGTGGCAATTAATGGACCATTACCTGATTTTGATCTGACTGGATTCGCTTGTGTTGACTCATTCGAGTTTAACGAAAATCTTCACAAGATTTGTTATGTTTGGTTTGGCAGACATTTTTGTGAAAAACGTTGGGCACCTATAGTTTTATTACGATATTTGCTAGATTGTGCTGTACTGACATCGTTGGTGGTTAGTGAGGCAATTATATCATATCACGCGCAGAACGAAGTTTGGTTGCCCATGTCAGATTCTATCAGTCTTGATGAAGTTATTAAGGAATTTAAGGAAAAATGTCCTGGTGTTTCCGAAGATGATATTATCAAAGAAGCTCCTAAAATTCTCGAGATTAAACTCAAAACCGCAAAAGATCTCGGTAGAAAAATTATAGGTAAATTTACTCAAGGTGGTGCATATGATCATAAAAGACATCACGCACGATTAATTCTAGAAGACGCTGAGTACGATTTTATAATTGCTGATACAACAGCGAGAAATATACTTGTAAATCGAGAAAGTGTTTATTTATCCGACGTAACAAAATTGGGTACGATCGTTAGTTACATAAATGATATCTCCCCACAGTATACTCATCTAAGATCTTCTATGTTGGCTTATGTTTCTATAAATTTATTATCGATGATTAATAGATTTCCTGAGACCGCAGTCAGAGTCGCAACAGACTGGTTTTATATTTCGAGTAAATATTTAGAGTCTGTTATGAAATTTATAAGTAGTGATGAACGATGGAGTTCGTGTAGAATAAAAAAAGAAATATTACACAATTATACAGAGTCAGCAGATGTTCCAATGATAAATTTTTATCGTAAGGGTAATAAAATATCAGAAATGTCGAAAACACCATCGTTGAGTGATCCAATACTAGATATAAGACAGTATATTTAATGGACCTGGTGGATGCGGCAAAATGACTCGAGCAATTAATGTTTTTAGAAATTCAGATATAATCGTGCTGACACCCACACATAGACTTGCACGGGAGATGAAACAATGGCAAGTACAATCGTGCACGTATCATAGTTTCTTTCGGTGACGCGGGGATACATGGACTCCTGAACGAATGGGAGAAAAATATATACCTAAGATAATTATTTGGGACGAGATATATACGGTGTCATTGAATACATTAAAAACGTTTCTTGATTGGTTGTTGACGAAAAATACCGCTATGATAATGTGTGGCGATCATGGTCAACCACCGCCTATTGTTGAACCATCTCCACATGATTGGTTAAAAAATTTCGTTGATTATTACGAGGAAATAGATGATGATCATAGAGCTCTCGATGCAAATTTAAAGGAATTTAAAAAATTAATCAGATTACAATCAAACAAAATTCAGTGTGAAATAATACGCGGAGTGATCTCAGAGACCTCAATGAACGATTTTTTAAATGTATGGAGACCCAACGATTTGATAGTAGCAAGCAGAAAAATAATCAGAGACGTTTTACAACAGCAGTTATTTCAACTGCATAAAAAAAAATATTCAGAACTGTCCCTTCCGTTGTGTTATAGACCATCAGATACACGAAAACAGAATATTAATGTTGATATTCCAGGGCAGACTGAGAAATAAAATCTCGTATTAAATGACATTGTCGCTGTTGATATCAGTGTGGTCGAAGATGCATTACGCGCTGACAAATCTCCATGGGTGTTGGGATACGCTATGACGATCCAGTCGTCTCAGGGATTAACTATTTCTGATACACGAGTCTGGATTTTAGACGATCGCATCGAGTGGTCAAATTTAATTTATTTAGCGGTATCGAGGGTTAGAAAAATATCTCAATTATGGAGAATTATAATTCCTGAAATCGTTAATAAATTTAACATCATCGATGATGATATAATAAGAAAAAAATTAATCGGATACAAACAATCTGATAAAAAAAAATAAACGCGACTTTGATCTTGATGTTGAATTTATTATTGAGTTAAAACAACATCAGAATAATCATTGCGCAAGTTGCAATTGTATAATGCTGTGGAGGTATTCGAATAATGATTCAAGACAATTTACCGTAGACAGAAAAGATAATAGTCGTGGTCATACACGAGAAAATGTGATGTTGACCTGTCTCGAGTGTAATCGATGTCGGGGTGCTGGCACCCTTGGCGCTAGTTAAGTGATCGCGGTGGTAGTTGTGTATCCTCGGGAATTATTTGTAGTTGTTCACGTGTAAATCCATGTTGAGGAGCAGCCGAATCTAATCTGTAGATAGCAGGTCTACCTGAGGTTCTTGTCACAGTGGATATTTTGTGTGTGGTAACACTCGAAATAGGATCAGTCGCTCTTTTTTTTACCACCTTCAAGTTCACCCGGTTCATATAAATATCTAACTGTAACATCACCCAATATTTTTTTTTTCAATATCTTTTCGTTGTGTTGGTATATTTTTTTTTGTAATTGCATTAATGGGTTTCTTGTTGGTTGTTCGTGTAATCTCATTATTTAATGCAGCTATCACGCTTGGTAATCTTGCAACCCATTCGCGAGATCTTTTATTTTGAATAAATTCCCTCGTATATTGATATCCAAATAACCGCTCAGCATGTGTTCGATTAAATCGTTCAACAATTGCCTGATCACAGTGAATTGCAGTATGTCCTCGTCGTATTTTGGTATTATGTCGTTTCATCAACGATGATACTGGACCAAGATATTCCTTACCAGGATCAATCTGTAATAATTGTGGGCATCGTAATGGTCCTCGTTGATAAATTCGCTCAAACGCATCGGCTACTTCAGATGATGCTTTTGTTGATAGCGGCTCTGCCTCTTTATACCTACTTGCAACATCAACAACAGTTAACGCGTACTTGTACATTTTTCTACGTACTGTATCATATGGTAAAAACAGAATATCAGCTTGATGAACTTCATTAGGAACACTAACATCGAAATACGTGTACTGAATTCGTTTCGGTGGTGGTAGGTAAATTTGCCATATTGCTTGTTTGGATAACCAGGTTTTAGCAGTAGAATGTTTAACCGCTACTGCATCAGCAAGTTTACTAATTGCTGCTTTACCTTTCCAATATCCTCTTGGACTATAATAAATTGATTCCATTATATATTACCAGACCCAAGCGCTAATTTACTTTTCATCGCGGATCTTACTAACCAATTAGCTAATTTTTCTTTGATATTTTTATTTTTTATAGAATTTAACGCATGAATTAATTCACATCTGCAATATGCCTGTCTTGTAGATTTTCACTTTTATAAGCTACATCATGAGCGTGACAAGCTCAATCAATAGCGTTTATAGGATACTCACCTGGTTTTTGGTTGATCTTGATTATCAAGTCTGATATCAAGTCTGGTACCAGGACCGCAATAATTATATCCTGGTAGATGTTTTTCTCCTAGGTATTTAGCCCATGGAGCACCTGGAAACTTTGACATCATTTTAGCAATATCACCGCCACGCTTATTAGGTAAAAACGAAAATTTCTTTCTACCGCACATAGAACATTTTCCACCATACGCTATTTTTTATGTTTTGTTGTTACCGTAGCTAAATCAGTAGTTGGAGTTTTAGATCTACAACGTAAACAATATAAATTCATGTTATAAAATATATGGATATAATTGATTTCTCAGCAACTCGGCAGCGAGAGCCAGTTAAACACCACCCTGCGTTACCAAATTCCATCAGAATGATTATCATAAGACCATCTGGATCGGGTAAGACGCAATTATTACTTAATCTGATAATGAGACGGTTGAAATGGGATACATTATATTTAGTAGCACCATCCGTTGATGATCAGAGGTGTTATGATGTACTTAAAGATTTCAATGAAAACGCAAGATTACTGGACGAAGATAATGCTGTTATAGAGTTTATAACCGATATTGATGAAGCACCGTCCGTTGATGTTTTAGATGGATTTATTATTAGATGGATTTATTAATAATTTAGTTGTGTATGATGATGTGATGCTAGATAAACAAACAAATCCAGCCAGAATATTTTCTCGTGGCAGACATAAAAATACAGATGTGATCTATGTTACTCAGCGATATACACAAATACCAAAAGTAATCAGGGATAACTGTAATATTTTATTTGTGTTTAATGGCGTAGACACACACACACTTAGAAATATTCATCAAACCTGGTGCAGCGGTGACATGGATATACCGTATTTTCGCGTATATAAGACGCGTCTTATACAAAATTTTAGTTACCCCGCACCCAGGGTGCGTCTTATATTAATGGGCGACTTATCTAAGTATTTTTTAACACGAACGAACGGTACAGTGTGTGATATTGAAGGACGATTATTGCGGTCGATATTCACGTTTCACGATTTTCATTCCTAGTTGTAAAAACAATTGGGTAAGTGTTCAGTAATTACCACGTGTACAATCCAATGCAGGCCACTTCAAATTTCAAATCCTTTCGTTTCAATGTTTTGTATAATTATTGCAGATCTAAGTTTAGTAGGAGTAAATGTTTTAAATTTATATAATATAGTATGTTTAAATAGTTTTGTTTATTGTTATTAATTATCACAGCAAAAACTACGGCGGCTATATTACTTATACATCCGGTTGGGTTCAAAGATACTTTAATTTTCAGTATCTTTGGTGGGTGCGTTCGAAAACAAGACAATACTAAATAGTTCGAAAACAAGACAAGAATTTGTTCAAATAGGACTTAAATATGAAAATCAGTTCTACCATATATTTAAAAATTTTATTAAACACAATATAATAAACTGTTACTAAATAGTGTTTGACTTGATCAAAAATCAATGTACCGTATTGTTCTATTCATCTTCATTTTCATCGTCATCAGTTTCGGCTTCAAATCCATCGAAACTTGAATCAAATTCACTGTCGTCGTCGCGGAATAACTCCATAACTGATGTAATTGATCCTCATTGGCGTCAGTGGTATCGGATGCAGCTGAGTCGTCGTCCGAAGAACTGATATAGCTAGCCGATTCGGGAATTATCCCACACTTTCTGAAGCCATTGATTATTGTCGTAGTTTTCACTTTCTCCCATGCCAGAAGAACCCAATTGCATGCCTCTACGTACGTTGCACGACGTTGTCGACCAGCTGGCGTGAAGGTGTGTTTACCGCTAGTCATCCAACGATCCCATTCCCCACGAACAAAAGTCTTAAACGGGTGATTGACGGCAACATCCAAGGGCTGTAGCTTGCAAGTCAGGCCACCTGGGATAACGGCTATGTGAGCTCCAGCATTGTTGATGTGCTTCTGCACAGTTTCTCCTTATGGGCAGCCATTGCATCAAAAATCAGAAGAGATTTCTTCTTGAAAAATCCGCCTCTTCTTGTTCTGAAGCATTTGTCCGTCCAGGTCTGCATCACCTCTGTGTTCATCCAGCCCTTCTTGTTGCAGACAACAACAACTCCAGCTGGCAACGTTTCTCTTGGCATGGTTATCCTTTTAAAGATAACCATGGGTTTCAGTTTTCCTCCTGCAGCAGTGCAGGCCAATACAACAGTGAAGTTGGTTCGTTCATGTCCGGTGGTATCAATCGCGACTGTCTTCACTCCTTTCTCTGCCACTGATCTAGTAGCTGGAACATCGAATGACATTGGAATCTCATCCATATTGATGATGTCATCATCTGCCAACTTCAGTTCACTTATTTCCTTGTGAACAAAGGTATGGAAAACATCCAATTTATTCTCCCAATCGTCCGGAAGCTTCTGTCCAACAGTTGTACGTGACCGGACTGCAAGATTGTTCCGTTTCATGAACTTGTACACCCATATGACACTGCCACCACGAAAGTCTCTGATCTTCATTTCTGTAGCAATAATTCGAGCCTTCAGTTTGATCGCTATCGTTGACACGGCACGGTTACTGCCACGTTGCGAATGCACCCAGTTGGCTAGATTTTCTTCCAAGTTCGGCCATCTTGCCTTTCTACCTCTACGAGCTCGTTTCCTTGGATTCATCTTCTTAATCTCCTCTTCCTCCAACCACCAATCACGTACATTCTTCTCGCTGCAGCTAAATTCTCTTCCAGCAGCTCTGTTGCCACGCTCCTTGGCAAACTTGATGACGTCTAATTTAAAGTCGGCCGTATATGATTTTCGCTTCGGCATCGTGACAGTTTTATAAATTTTAAAAATGCTAAGCAAATTGATCACTCATTTATATATACCGGTAATAAGAGACTGTTCCCACGTTTACCGGTATATATGCTAACCGCATACATCGGGCATTTATTGGTCTATGTACGGTACTAATCCCACCCGCTGAAGACTTGGCCTAGCAGATCAATGAAGCCGCCTTTACATCTGGCGTTTATTGTTCTAGAATCTAGATACCAGGTACTCAACCCATCCGCTATTGGCCCAGCGGGAGATAAGAATAAACGATAACCGTTGCGGTCCTGCCTCAGACAATTCTTTGATCTCAACTAAAAATGGTAATGAAGCCTTGTTTACATCCGACGGGTGATGAAACATTGGACAAATTTTAATTTATGATAAAGGAAAGGAAACCACTGGAGATAAATTGCTCAGTGCGGCAGATGGCTAGGCCGCATGCGTCTTATATTTGTGGGAGTCTTATGTAAAATATTTTTTACACAAATCGTCAAAACCCGCGTCTTATATATGGGTACGTCTTATAATTATGTGCGTCTTAAATGCGCGAAAATACGGTAATTAAATTCAGAAATTTCTTTTCACGAGCGCAAGCTACTCTGCATGGATTTATAACGATAAATTTACATGATCCTAGAACAAGATATCGTGTGGGTCTTGATAAAATATTTGAATAACAGGGGTGATGATAAAATTAAATTGATATCATTAATATAATGAACAACTGTGCGTGGCTGCGTCAAGGAACCACTAGCAAATGTGATAAAAAATGTCGTGGAGAATATTGTAAAAAACATAATTATCTTATAAAGAAAAACCCTCATGCTGGTCCACGAAGTTGTGTTGGTTGTAACAACGGCGTTAGAGGATTTTATCAGATTTGCAAAAATTGCGGTGGAGATCGATACGGAAGTTTAATGATATATAACAGAAAAAGAAAGAACATAAATCTAAAAATAGAAAAACCACCATCAGAACTTGAATATTACTTGAAACATAGAACAAATGAACATAAAGATTCCCAGGATTCAGATGAAGATTCCCAGGATTATTCTGAATAACATAGCAGCAGAGAGGGTTCGTCTACAATTCTGTTTGGGACAAACAATAACCGTAGACGTGGTATTGACCTCTATGAAGGGTCACTATTTTTTTTGTCTAAAAACAAAGGGTGACCATTATCTATAGTGGTCTAAACGCCCTCTCTGATGCTATAATAATAAACTTAATAACCATCTTACAGAGCGAAAATCCTACACGAGGAGGTACTGGTAAATTTGTAAAAATTCCCAGAGCTGTCAGATCTCTCAACATAAACACTGGTGAAGAAACAATATTTAAGTCAATGTGCGCGGCTAGCAAGTATTTCGGTATTCAGTCGCATTCAGATAACGGAGATAACTCTGTAGCGGCTGTGTAAAAGTCAATGAAGCAGTTATCACGAGTCAATGTCATTACCTGTAAATCAGCCAGCAGAACTATAGATAGTTTTTTTACACAGCCAATTGTAGCAGCAGTCTATTTTTTTACTTTTAGGTTGTATTTGTTGATGAGGGTTTTTAAACTATGATTGCCATTCGCGCACTTGATCGTATCTATATTGTTGCGCATCCAATGTTGTCGTTGATGCTGTTGTTGACTTCGTCAAGAGGGTCATTTATTATCTTATGCAGTAAACAATTGAGGCGTTACAGCTACAAATTCCAAACACCACCAGTAAGATGTTGCGTTTAATGTCTTATCAGCTGCTTCCAGTATAAAATCCTCATTGGTTCCGCTATTTATTATTACAGTTACAACCCCAGAAAACCTGTCAGTGGAATGTCGCCAGGGATAATTTGTGAAAATCTCAAATTGTGCAGCACTGAACACAGACAGTCTACACACACCAGTAACTGTTGCGGTATATTTGATAGTTTTACTTTGTTTAGACCATGTTGCAAATCCAGATGATACCGTGTATACTATGTTGGTAATATGTCCAGGAGTAACTCCAGGTAGGATTTTAATCAAACTGGTTTTATTAATGATATCAGGAATCCCACTTACGATATCTCACTGTTTGTTTGATCGTGTCAATGTTGGTTTTGATATCAGTAAGTTTTATGTCAATGGTGAGCGAAGTGCCGAAGAATTCTTCTGCGGTTCTTTGATGGTTTCCAAAATTTCTACGAAGATTTGAAAACACGCTTACGTGAACGTTGTGTTCAGCCCGTAGCATGGGTAATTTATTATCTACGGTGCCATAGTTAACGTCAACATACTTTTTCGTTGCAGCATCTTCGTCGGATGTTGGATCTCTTAAAACAACTATTTTATTGCCGTTCATGTTGAGTTCGCCTGTTATTGTGTCACTGGTATTTTTAGGCGATTTGTTACACTTGCTGCGATTTGATCTCTGATGGTTGTAAATGACATACTTGAGTCTCTGATTTTTCTGCTGTCAGTAAACACAGGAATGTTATCCGGGACAGCTCCAAGAACCCTGCAACCTATGTCATTCCATTTGATATTGCTGGTTTTTAGTTTTCCGTATTGGTCCTGATAAATAACAACCTCATCTGGGTCTATCCCGATCAGGCTTAAAAGATTATCAATTTCATCTTTGGTTGCATATTTTGATAAATCTATATCAGTGGGCTTCACTTTTCTGTTGAGAAGAGATCTTCCGTAAATATCTACCATTATTTGATAGGAAACTTTAATATTGACCCGCGGTATACTTATGCACGACTTTATGAGGCGGTTTGGTTGATTTTGATATCACGGTGAGAACATTTAATACTTCATGACCACATATCGGAGGATCGGCCAGTGTTTGTGTTGGTAGCGTTGAGTACCAGATTGGAATTGGAGTTGGAGTACTTTGCACATATTTCAGAAATTCAACTGGCAGTGTTAACCCATACGAATCGAAATAGATAATTCCACATGGATCGATCGCGTAAGCAACCCAGTGAGTTCCTGGACCATTACTGTTATCGAGATTAATAATTCCGGTTTCTGGATTATTTAGTTGTTGAGGTAATTGATCTCGCATAAAAACACCTTTGATATTTTTTATATTTAATTGTTTAGCAGCATCGAGCAAATCAAAATTTTACATCAGTGAAAACACTTTGTGTTTTATCAGAACCGTTTTGGGTACCATGAAGGCGGAGTTCCTGGAAGTCTGAGACCTCGTCCTTTTTTTGTATCCTTTTCCAGTTGCTTTCTTTAATGCCATTCCAGCAGCTGTTCCAACAGCTCCCAACGTGGCTGCTTTTGCGACAGCTGGGGAGCAGCAGCTATCAGTGCTGGTATTGCTGCAAGAAGTGGAAATATACCACCTGATTTAATCATATCCTTGATAGCTTTTGGAGCGAAATCAAGTTGAACTCCGGTTTTCGCTTGCTTTGCTTTATTAAAATGTTTTAGTTGGATTTTAGTCAGCGATAACCTGTTTGGACCACCGTCAGAGATTTGATCGTTTTTTAGTGTTATCGCCGCCCCACATACTTTTGCGTTTTTCGATTGTAATTTCTTTATCTGACCAGAAGTCAAAGTGACATTAACGTGACTGTATGACATTTTATAATAAACGCGATTGATCTAATTGTCTTTGAAAACTACATGTTTTCCACTGGTGCATCAATATTCTCATTCGGCCACTGATACCTTCAAGTAACATTGCCTTATTGCTAAGCATGACCGCGATTGCTTTGCAGGGATCATGACCAACCCCGAGTACTGGTAGGGCGCCGATATGAGCTCGAAAGTATATATCGACGACAGACTGCTTGGATAAATCGAGATGCTCCAACGGGAAGTAAAAAATTGGATATAGATATGTAAAATCAAGCTGTGATATCTGCGTCCCAGTATCTACATTTTTATTACGCGCCAAGAACATGAGCCAATGATGATACACACGCGCTACATGATTTTGTGTAAAATTTAGTGATATATCTTCAGATGGTTCTTGTTGCCCATTTATTCTTAATGAGATATCAGTAACATCAAGTTTGTCAAATGTCATATGAGATTGTTTTTGGTTATTTTCCCGGTTTTTACCCTGCATCGCAATAAAAATATGTCATGGCGCAGAAATACCCTGTTGTGATGCTATATGCCAAGTAAACAAACCCGCGGAAGAAATTTGAGCGGAATCTGTGGTCACTGTTAACCACGATAACAATAATTTACCACCCTGATTCATAAAAAGTAATCGCGGTTCTTCACGTGATCGATGGAGTTAATACCGGCATGCTCAATGAAAGTTTTGTTATCTCTACTTTGCCAGCAACAGCAGCATCAGCATCACCATCAGCAACAACACCAGCTCCTCGCCAGATCACATCATGATCATTTTCTCTTCTGTAAAGCACAAATGTGTGTTTAACTCCAAAGATAACCCTTCTAAAATCTCTGCAAAATCCAAAGATATGGGTTAGTGGAATTGCACACGAAAAATTTCCACCGACTCCTGACAACATTGCTCGGCGTGTTGCAAATCCTAAGTTGTAGGTCGGGGCAATATCTTTTATAATTTCAAACGCAGCACCTGGTCTAGCTTCACGGTCTGGGTTGCCAGCTTGCAATTGATTATCAACTCCAGTATCTTGTGGCGTAAGTAACTTGATATATTGATTATGATTGGCGTTGTCGGTGATATCTTTAGCAAGCATCATTGATGGACCAGCCGATTTTATGTAATCGTCAGAGTATCTTGTTAAACCAATTAGTGTTGTAGCAATATCAACATCACTTTGAATCGATTCAATATTTTTTCCATCAGTCATGTAGGTGGCGCTGCTAAACAATGCCATGATCCCTTTATTGACAAAACCAACTCGGACATTGGGATCGTAGTTATTACCATTTGTCTTCACAAGTTTACCTTCCACTTCAATAAAAGCCTCATGGGGTAGAAAATATCTGCTTGTATCATGAACTTGAAGTTCGATACGCCCTCGTTTATCTGGTTCTTTTGCATCATAGGAATAAAATTGATAATCGCGCACTGAGTAATCTTGCTCGACTGGTTCATCCATGTTAAACGCTGTGTCGGATATGCGCTTGAACATTTTATACTATTGCCTGTGTTTTGAAATGGTGATTTTCTTCGTCGAACACGAAGTCCACTTCCACTAACCGCGAAACGTCATTGAAGACACTACCAGGACAAGGAATACTTCCCAATCTACTGCCAGTGGGTGGTGGTTTTGAAGATCGTTGTGAATATCGTTGTTGTTCTTCTTCGACTATTTTCACAAATTTCAAGTATCTGGGATTGGTTAGGTTGATAGGTAATCCTTCAGAAGTAAAATATATCGCAGCAGGCCACTGCTCACGTGTTACTTTGTTAAGATACTCAGGTTTTAAATGAAGATGAGTTTGGTAATTCACAGCAATAGGGACTAAAAATTCTTTTAAATTTCCTTGAAGATTTTTTTTATGGAACGTTCGTTAAACATCTCTGCGGGATTCTTTGGTAAATCACCCCAGAATTGTTCTTGCTGTTTGCTGCTGAGACAAAGGAAGTTGATAGGAGGAATCTTCCTCACTTTTTTCTTCTTCTTCAGGTTTAAAAGAAACCTCACAATGCGGAACATTAACCCAACCTTTTTGTTTTCTCTCTTCCTTTTCTTTTTTCTTTTGTTCTCATATTTTTTGTTGCTGTTCCTTTTTTTCTTCCAGCAATTTTCGTGGAAGTTCTTGTTTCTGTTTTATTTCTTTTAGCCTTTGTTTTCTTTCTTCTTCTTGTCGTTCTTTTTGATACTTATTATAATCCGTTATCGCCTGCGAAAATTTTTTATAAACAGTGCTCTCACTGTCTATTTGTTCATCACCTCGATTTATTTTATACAACCGATCAGCCCACATTTGTTTATCTACTTTAACATGTTCGGGTTTTAAAATATCACCTCTGGTATTAAATCTTTCGGCAGCAAACTCACCAAATTTGGCTATTTCCCAGGGGGTTTATGTCTTATAAGTTCGAATTTCTTTTAGATCCTCCTCGGTAAATTTCTCCCTAAAATTAATCCCTCTTTTTTATTTTTTGGTTCTCCAACAGCACCTTCAAGTTTCCCAACAGCACCTTCAGGTTAAGGCTGAACCGCAGCCATTTTTTCAGCAGTTTCTTTTAATACTTGAATAAGACTTTCTTGTTTCTCACCTGGTTCCTTTTTAGGTCCCCTGATAGCAGTTAAAACATCTCCAGTAACCGCGGTAATAGGTTTAAACAACTGTTCCGTTTCCGCTGTGTACTCAACTTGTGCTTCCTGTCGCGATTGCACATTTTTTTTGAAGTCCTCTTTTACAAGAATATATTTCTTAAGTGCTTGTTCTCGCTCTCTGGCTATTCTAGCTGTGTAGGATTCCGAGTGTACCATTATTTGGTATAGCAATTTTTAATTCAGAGCAGCAGGTAGGGCGATGCTCTCAACGCGTCACCGACGATCGCGCATTTTTTTAAAACGATTTTTTTGTGATCCCCCAGGAGGTCTTAATTTGCGTAAACACAGGTGAACCAATTAGAGGTTGTTCGCCCTCCCTGCTGCTCCACATATGGCCATATAAACAAAACATGAATATATACAAGAAATTTGTTCATTCAAATATACCAATTGATTAACACAGTACTATAATTTATATTCCCAGGATAATTTAATAGTATGTACATTTTTATATACACTGCCTCACCAATTATCATTAACTTATAATATTAGTCTGATTAGTATGAAAAGTGAGCATACATATGTACAAGAAGTAAGACACAAAATGCATTCATGGAAACGTACCAAGTGAGCTTAATTCATATATTAAAATAAACAGAATATAGAATATGTACAATTTTTTTAGTGCTGCACTCAGTATCAGTGTTGAATCACTGATAAGCCAGATGTTGTGGTTGTGTAGAAGTTCCTCCTCTATTTTTGCTGCATTAAGCAGGATTCCCAACTTTACATTCTTCAAGGCTGACTGAAATCTGTAAAATGTTTAAAACCAAGGATGAAGTTTGAAAAACAATGAAACAATAGGTTTGGGTTGATGTTTGTTTCTTCTCATGTTTAAATTATGAATAAATATTTTATACAAGTTATCAGTCACTTTTCTTAAAGTTTAATTATTACCGCAAATGAGCGAGGAAGATGTATTTTTCCATGTTGTTGGAATGCACTTGATTTTGTGCTTCAAGAATTTTCCGAACGATTTCATGATGAGATGTGAGTCATAGCCATGGAGATTACGCAACACCACTGAACTGCTCCGGTGGCCTAGTGGTTAGAGCATCTGCCTCGGATGAAAGAGGTCATGGGTTCGATCCCTGGCCGAGTCATACTAAAGACTTATAAAAATGGTACTGACAGCTGCCTCTCTTGGTGCTCAGCATTAAGAGGTTAGTGTTAGGACTGGTGTCAGGATAATGTGACTGGGTGGGACATCATGCTACATGCCTGCAGCGTGATGCCCCAGTGCTAGACATCACTATACCGTGTCACTCTGCAGACATTGTAGCGATATGACTGAAAAATTGTTAAAGCTACGTTAAAAATCCAAATCACACACACACACACCACTGGAATAAACTGTTGTTTTTTTTAGTGACCACAGCACATGTTGTAGGGCCACTCACAAGTGTACCAGCATTGGTTTTGTACCTTGCCACTGCCAAACCTTTTCCCACACAGGTGGCAATTTACGGCGCCACCGAAATCGATTTTGTTTTGTCTGGTAAACTTTTTCGTAGCCTGCATGATGTCATTGATTTTACTGGCCACATCCAACAAATCCTGTATGAATTTACAGCTACCTAGAGACTATTAGCTTGCAGGCAACCATGGATACACTGGAGGATCTTGTCAAGCTCAATAAGTTAAGCATAATAAACATGCGGTTACAGTATATACTCGCATATAAGCCAAACAGTTTGTGAAAAAATAAAAACCTGGATGAAAAGGGGGTCAGCTTGCCCACAGGCCAAGGTCTAAACTTTAAAATATTTGAGTTTGTTCAGTACCATTGTGGCTGTAGATCTTGGGACATGAGAACATAATTTTTCCGTGATCTATGACTTATATGCATGTAAAAAGTACATTTTTGGTGTCACAACACTTTGCATGTGCATATTTTCTGAATTCTTCAACATGAAATAAAATAAAAGTAAATAAAGACTTCATAATTCATGGGGCAGTTTGAGTTTACCCAAGAGACCAGGCTGTACTTTAATGTGCAGTACTTACACAGTGCAAATTGTGCTTAGCATCGCTTAAATCTTTGCTTATTCCCAAAAATATTAGATGCAGATTTTTCTTAATTAATAGTTTCTACCAAATCACATTCTTCCAGATCACATTTCAGCAAGATGTACATATTTGTTCCATTTACGTTGATCCACTCGCCCACAAGTTAAACATTTTCAGTGATATAAGTGATCCTAAAACTTAAGATAATATTTGTGGAAAGGTACACATTTAATTTAGCAAGGGACATAACCAGCATTTAATCACAAAACTATTATATGTTCATGACAGAATGGCAATAATAATAACTAAAATTCTTAATATAGATCCATTAAGATTATCATAGATCTATTTTTAGTTTTGTGTTTTAGTTGAACAAAATCATTATTTTCAACACATTGAAAGCTGGTTGTTTCGGAGTCTCCTTTGTTTATAATTGGTGGATTTGTATTTTGTTTTCTGATAGCAATCCAGGCCAGTTAATCATTAAAACCCAGAAATGTTACATATTTTAAGACCTAGAGTGATAACACCGTAGCCATTTGAAACAGTGGCGTTGGTAAACTTGGTCACCAAAAGATGAGAGTTTGCTAATTCTGCTTAGAGATACGTCTTTTTTCTAGGCTTTTTATATATTAGAGTACTGTATCTTTTCCTCTGTATATGACTGGACCTTTGGTTTTACCATCACATTGCTTGGTGATATAACAAAAGCCATGTGGTGTCTGGCTGGAGGTTTTATAGGTATCGCTGTAGGAGGATCAACCTCTTCCATTTTTACTGGAACATTTTAAGGGCCGCAAGGTCAGCCTGGATAATGTAAGGTACTGATCTTGATATGTTTATGAACTCATTCAAGAAGAGTTTCTTTAACTCTTAGGATATTTTATTGTTCTTGAATAGTATTTTATTTGTTCTTTAATTTATTCACGAACTATTCAAGAAGTGAAGTGCTCATAATTTCAAGAACACCATTATGCAAGATTAATTTTTCTGGCTGTGGGAGAAATGTTCTCTGTGGCTTTGAGCACATACATTGGTAATCTTAACTTGGCTGTCACGAAGGTCCTGTTGGGAGAAGGCATTTAGACATTGGCAAAAAAACATATTTTCGTTCCTTATGTTTGATAATCGTATAGGCCATTCTGCAAAGATGGGAAAATGTGCTGATATTAACAATGACTTGATTCAGAGGCAGAAAGACCCAGAGAGTTACATGAGGTCATTATAAAGAGTACATCAAATGAAAAAATGTAGCTTTCATTATTGTGTTCATTTCCTAGTGTAGCAGAATAAGTAGTTCATATGACCTTGAAATCGAAACTTAGACAAAATGCCGTTTATACAATTTGTATAAGTATTTTGGGGTTAAACAGCAAATTGATGTAGATTGTAATTAGATTCAGAAGAGTGCTGAAGTTTCTAGAACTGATAGTTTGCATGGAACAGGAGCCAAGTGTAAGAAAGTGTGTGATGCCTGCCTTAGTGTTTGGAATAAGACCTTTCCTTGGATTGACAAAATTCAGTCTCACGCTAATGGACAAACAAAAGTTGTATGTCAGTAGTGTAAAGAATTTGGAAAGTTAAACTCAATGACTACCACTGGTTCTTCTCATCTAAACATTTAGTCACTTCGGTTATGCCAAATATAATTATGGAGACTGCAAGTTTTGCTGGTGGGACTCCTATTTTTACCAAAATAGGAGTCCTAGACTCCAAGCTTTAAAATCCTAGCGAGACCTTTACAAAAGCTGCTTATTATCTTCCAACAGCAGCAGCAGGTTCATCTTTATGAGATGGACGTATGGGGTAGAGGGAGTGTCGCCAGCCAGAGGCATTGAAGGTGTTAGCAGGGTTGAGGTTGTCAAGTTTGGTAATGTCAGAGACCTTCACTGGACATTTATGTTTATTAAAGTGTAGCATTCCCAACTATTTAATATACTTGCTGGTATGTTCAGGGTGTTCATTTGCATGGTGGAGGGCAGAAAGTATGCTCTATTCAAAGCATCTGGTATCATGTTTTCTGCATTGATGCTGCCCATCTTGGGGCCCACTTAGGTGTAGGTATGCACCCTTCACCTTGAAACAGATGGTACATGAAAATGATTTGTTTTATTTTATCACTTGTGATATGCGGGCAGCCTGAGCTTTTCCTCATAAACATTTCCAGTCATTCCTTAAGGATCACTTCACTGAGGTCGTCAGCCAACAGTGCCACTTCAGATTTGCTGTGACCATTCTAGCTGTACCTTAACACTAAGGTTAAACTTGACTCCCTTCTTTCCAATATCATGTGTCAGGGAGTTGATCAGTTTGGGAGTCATGGCCCTTACTTAATAATAATAATAATAATAATAATAATAATAATGCTTTATTTATAGAGGGTGACTCATTAGTCAAGGACTATTCTCCCTTGAGGCCCTCTTAAGGAGAGTATAGCAATGCACATTATATGAAGATGGCAATAATTACTGTTTATTTTAACATGTTTAGTATTAAAATTCTAAATTCCATTATCTGTTAGAAACACATACATGCTCATGATATCTTTTCTTAAATACTTTAATATTTTCAGCAGATTTTTCATGCAGTGGAAGCTTACTCCACAGAACTGTACCAGAGTATTTTCAAATTGCTCTGTTCTTGGTTTTGGTGGTAGAAGGTTTTTCATGTGATATTGATCTCAACTGGTATTGTATTGAAAAAGGCCTGAATAAGTCCTGAAGATACTCTGGTGCAGTTCCATGTAGACATTTATATAAAAGAACTGCCTTGTGAAAATTTATCCTGTCATATATTGTGAACCATTTGAGTTCTGTAAATAATGCTTTTGAGGAATGATCAACAGATGCATCTAAAATTACACGTGCTGCTCGTTTCTGAAGTTTATAAATCCTGTCAAGCTCAGATTTGGCACAGTTTCCCCATACATTAGAACAATAATCCATGGTTGGAAGAATATATGACTTGTAGTATAGATTGCGAGTTTCCATAGGTAAATATTTCTTGATTCTGCTGAGAAGGGCAATTTTGGATGACAGTGTTTTACAAAGCTTATCAATATAGTCATTCCATAATAAATTATTATCTATGGTCACACCTACAAACTTTTCATGTTTGACCTTTTCTAATGGATGATTATTTATTGCAATAGATAGTTTTTGGTTCCCTGACTTGTGTAGCTTTTGTGATGTCCCCAAAATCATACATTTTGTTTTACATTTGCCATCCTATTTTCTTGTGCCCAGTTTTGGACCCTGATAAGGTCTGAATTTAATTTCATTTGGATAACTTCTGTATCAGAACTAGCTGTATACAAGGTTGCATCATCTGCAAACAAATCTGTGTTTGTGGATTCATTATTTAATGGTGGATCATTGATATAGATAAGGAAGAGGAGAGGGCCCAAAACAGAGCCTTGAGGGACTCCTGAATGAATAGTTTTGAGTTTGAGAGCTAATATTGCCAATGCTTACTTGCTGAGACCTTTGGTTTAGGTATGATCTAAACCAGTTTAAAGAAGGATTGTCAAACCTGTAACAGTTCAACTTTTGCAGCAGAATTTCATGATCAACAAGACAAAGGCTTCCTTGAAGTCAAGGAAAACAATCCCAGTCATATGTCCATTATCCATTTCCTTCAGCCAAAGATCAATTAATTTTGTAAGTTCTGTTTGGCATGAGTGGTACTTTCCAAATCCTGATTGAGCTTTATGAAATAGAGAGTATGTTTCGAAACATTTATAGACCTGAATGGCTACATGCTTTTCAAATAGTTTTGACAATACAGGTAGAATTGATATTGGTCTGTAATTTCCTGCATCCTCCTTTTCTCCTTTCTTAAAGATAGGTGTAACCTTTGCACATTTCAGTGTTTCTGGAAAATTACCACTCATTATACTTAAATTTATGATATGCGTTAGTGACTTTGTTATTACTGGTGTAGCAATTTTAAGAATTTGTGGACCAGTACCATCCAATCCAGAGGATTTATTCATATTTACCTTAAGTAGCATATCAAAAACATCAGCTTCACTAACATTAGCTACTGAAAAATAATTATCATCAGTAATTTTAGCTCTTATAAATAATAGAAGAGCATCAAGTTCAATTGGGATGTTAGCCTGGTTCTGTATACTGTTACTGGAGATAATTATGAAGTAATTGTTGAATGTTTCCACAATGTCTTGTACAGATGTTGCTATATCATCATTTTGCTTAAGTCTAGGGGGAAGACAACTGTTCTTGCATGGGTTCAGCTCCTTTAGATGCTTCCACAATGTCTTGGTACTCTTACTTTCATTAATAGCCTGTTTATAGTAGTTCTCTTTTGCCTTATCTATCAGGTGCTTAGTTTTATTTCTCCACTTTCTATAGCTTTTCATGTCTTTTTTCTTGTGGAAATTATCTCTTAGGTGCCTAGACTCACTGATCTCAGGTAATCCACTTGGGTGTAATTTGGTGTTTAACCATTGTTGTTTTAATTGGGGCATGCTTGTCTAAGGCTGCATTGAACATCTGGTACCATTTGTCCAAGGCAGTGTTGACATCAGCTATAGTGCAGACTGATTGAAAAGGTTTGCAAACTAAATCATTTAAGAACATTTCCTCATCAAACTGTTTGAAGTCCCTGTATTGTATTTTAATGTGTTGGCCATTTTTAGATGATTTCAGAACTAGTCTAGTTATACAGACTGGTTAGTGGTCACTCAATGCATATACTGGTGCCTTAATTTCACTTACGTTTTCAGGTTTATTAGTATAGACATGATCAATGATAGTAGCACTTTTATCTGTTACTCTAGTTAAGGTGTTAATTAATTGAGTAAAGTTGTAAGTTTCAAAGCTACTTATCCATGTTAATGGTGGAGTTTTCATATAGTCAATGTTAACATCACCTAATATGATAATTTCTAAATCTTCCTTAAATAATGCTTTTTGAATTTGAACCTCAAATCTATCAATCCAATCAGCTGTGGAACTAGGTGGCCTGTAAACCGAACATAAGAGTATTGGCTTTGATTGGGCAAGGGTTACTTCGATCCAGATACTCTCTACCCCAATAGTCTCTAGATCAACACGTCTGTTATAACTAATGGAACTGTCTACATAGAGAGGAATACCTCCACCCCCATGGATTCCCTATCTTTTCTTTCAGAGTTGAACCCCTGTATTTGGAGAGCCAAATCATCAGTATCATCAGAAAGAAAGGTTTCGCATAGACCTAGAATATTGACTGATCGAGTTTGCTGTAATATTAACTTTATCTCATTCAGTTTCGGAATGATGTGTTGAATATTTTGGTTGGTTACTTGCAGACCTCTTTTGAGGAGGCCAAATACATGACAATTTTGATCAGACGATTGATCTTCAGACAAGGCAGTATGCAATGTATTGTTTTTAGACTTGACAGATTTCTTTACATTGCCTTGATTATTTACATAAACATAGGAAGAAGATGACATACAAGATCCATCTGTTGTACCATGACCACATGTAGTGGATATTTGAGAATGTTCAATATGAGACTGATTTACATACATACAAGAAGACATTGACATATTAGACACTTGGGGGGCCTCAGAGGGAGAAGTAACTTGAACAGTATTACAGTTGTTTACATGTTAACAAGTTGCACTTTGTACACAAATCAGATAGTGCCTGAAACCTGTTTATAGAATTATAATTATTACATTGAAAAGTATACACATATTCTAATGCATTTTGTTGCTGGATATGTGTTGCATATGCCTGTACATCATAGCCTTCTACCTACTGGTTTGTGCACAACTTTTGCTTATGTCCTAGTTCGTTACAAGATTGCAGCAAATCTGTTTTCCATGCAGACACCGCTGTGTTACATGACCGTGCTCTCCACAATACAATCAGTTGTCTAGCAGCAGAGAGGGCGAACAGACCCAAGAATTCCGACAAAAAAATAAAAACCTCCATGGAAATCTAATCCGCAGAAAGGTCCAGATTTTTACAAATAAAAGCTTCCTGGGAGGTTTTATTTTTATTGAAACCATCCCCATCAATGAAACCTTAGTTCGAAAAGGGAACTGAAAAATAAAGTATTCTACGTGTTTATTTATTCTTGTTTATTTTTTGACGACCAACATTATTAGGTGCCCTCTCTGCTGCTATATTAATTAAAAAATTATTATATCAAAATAATGGTACATCCGGAATCTCATACTGCAAGAATAGCACGAGAGAGACTAGAAGCAATCAAGAATTTTCTTCCTGTGAGGGATTCTTTGAAAAAAAAACCTACAAGTGCAGCAAGAAGCAAAAGTTGAGTACGAAGAGGACACTAAAGAACTGTTTAAACCCGTCACTGCAGCTACTAAGAAAGTTTCAGCGGCTGTTAAAAAAACTATATGGGGAGATATTGCGGAGGAAGATGAAAAGAGGAAAAAGGGTATTTTTCCGGTATTAGAACAAACTGCAGCGCAGACTGAAAAAATAGCAAGAAGAACTAAACAGACAAAGAAGATATTACGAGATCTTCCAACTGATATAACTGCGGCTCAGCCTCCACCTGTTGGTGAAGAAATACTTGAAGGTATTGGAAAACTTCGTACTGAGATAGGTGATATGAAGGATCGTGAATTAATAAAACCAGAAGAAGAGAAAGATGATGAAAGGAAAATAATTACGCTGAATAATAAATTTACCAATGCGGGCATCAGATTCATAAGAGAAATTAGGGATATTGATACGTTATCAAAACTTGCAGCAGAAAGTAAAGATAAAAAAGAAAAATTTTAAAACCTGAATATAGTTCCGCTCGTATTAGTAATCCCGAAATCTGGTATAAATGGACATATCGTATATATTACAATAAAGATAGAGTTTATTCCAATGATGAGGTATATAATGATTATCGCGGAAAAATAGACATGCATCTTGCACAAAAAGAATCAAAAGTATCACAATCTCTCAGAACAATAAGTGAGGAGGAAGAAGTATCACCCTCAAGACTATTTAAGAAAACAACAGAAAAAAGATCACCCTTAAGACTATTTAAGAAATCAGAAGAAGAAGAAGTAGAAGGAGCAACGGGGAGTGGTCTGGGAAATAATATTATTTGTCCTGATAATATCATTAATGTCGTATCACGGTTAGAAGTTCTCATAGGAGGAAAACGAGCTGGAAATAATTCTCCAGAAATAATGAATGATATTTGTCGGCGATTATTTCAAGGTGGTATCATGGATATCGGTGTTTACCGAGAACTTATCGATGAACTTATTGATGACTAGTTGTTAGATAAATGGTAAATAAAATAAGATGATAGTACATAATAATCATCGTAAACCCATACAGGTCAGAGCGGTAAACTCACGATTACCAATGTACAGAGCTATTTACGGAGATGGACTTGGTAATGTTATTCAGGGATTATTTACAAGGATGGCTCCAAAAGCAGTACCTGTTGCAAAACAATTATCGATGAAAGCTATTGATATTGTTTGTGAAAAAGCTCCTGAAGCAATTGTCAATGTTGCTGGTAAGGCATTCCCGGCGATCAAAGATAGACTAGTAGGATTATTGCGACGAAAACAACAACTGGTAAAATTACCAAGTACTGAAATTATGCCCACAGACATAAGTAAAATAATAAATTAGGCTGCAAATAAAAAACTAGCGGAATTATCTGAAGAAGCAGAAAGAAATATAACATCAAATTTGATAGCAGGAAGCGTTCTTCGTCGACGATGATTTAGATCACCATTTGGAAAATGTTCAAGCGCGAATCAGACACAGCATTTGATATGGAGGCACCTGTCATTAAATATGAATCGGTACGTGATTATCAATTTTATTCCTATGACGCAAGACAACCAAATCAGCGGGGGAGAATCGAATTACAGGTTCATGATACAAGTAGATATTTCTTGCCCGCCGAGGCGTTTATTGAAGTAGAAGGTAGATTTGTAAAGGCGGATGATAATAACTACGGCATCAGTGACCGAGTTGGTTTTGTCAACAATGGGATTATGGCACTGTTTAGTAGGCCACATACATGATTGATGGAAAAAATATTGAATCAATTCAGAATGATGTTGATGTTGCTACAACAATAATTGGTCTAGCGAGATATTCTGATGATTACACAAGATCAGCTGGTCCAACAATGATGTTTGCCAAGGATATTTCTAACCACACTGATCATGTTCAGTATATTAGAATACGGACAGCAGTAGGTACTGCAGTTGATCCACAACCAGATGATTTTGAACATGCAGTCAGACCAGGTGCTGCTTTTGATATCATGGGAAACGTTAACGAGACTTACAACTTAGGGTTTGCAACACGCTGAGCAGCGTTGTCAAGAGATGATATAAATTTTTCGTGTGCAATTCCATTATCTCACATCTTTGGATTTTGTAGAATTGTTAGAAAGGTCATCTTTGGAGCTAAACACACAGTTGTGCTCGTAAGAAAAGGTGATGATAATGGTGCAATCTGGCGAGGTAATGGTGTTGCTGATGGTAAAGTAAATATATCAAAGCTTTGATTGTGGATGCCAGTAATGACTCCATCAATTATTGAGGAACAAAAATTACTCTCTTTTATGGATTCAGGCGGTAAATCATTGCTATCATGGTTGACAGTAACCACAGATGCTATTCAAAGTTCTATTAATGGTTTATTTACATGGCATATAGCAGCACAACAAGGTGTTTCTTCACCACGGCATATTTTTATTGCGCTGCAAGATAATGCTCGGACGAATAATCAAGAACGTTCACATATGATATTTGACAAACTTGGAGTTAATGAAATTTCCTTGCGGATAAACGGACAACAAGAACCAACTGAAGATATACAACTAAATTTTGGTCAAAATCACGTAGCACGTGCATATCATCGTTTGATGTCATTCATGGTACATGATCAGAATGTGGATACTGGGTTGCAAATATCACAGATAGATTTTACAACATTATATCTGATTTATTACTTTTCGCTGGAGCATCTTGATTTATCCAAGCAATCTGTTGTTGATATACACTTTCGAGCTTATGTTATTGAACCTCCTCCTGATATTGTTGGTCCACCCCTTATTCGCGGTACCTACAGAGCAATCGCGGTTATACTTAGTGACAAAGCGATGTTACTTGAAGGTGGTAGTGGTCGAATGAGAGTCGTTGATGTACCAGTGGAAAATCTTTAATCATGTTATTTAGAAAAATATATTTATATAAAAATGTCGTACAGTCATGTTAATGTCACTCTGACTCCCGGTCAGGTCAAAAAGCTTCAGTCAAAAAACGCCAACAAATGCGGAACTAAAATATCACTAAAACGAGATCAGATTGGTGGTGGTCCAAACAAATTATCGTTGACAAATAATCAGATTAAACATTTCAATAAAGCCCTAGAATCAAAAACCGGAGTTCAATTCCATCTTTCTCCGAGCGCTATCAAGGACATGGTTAAAACGGGTGGTATATTTCCACTTCTTGCGGCTATTCCAGCGTAGCAAAAGCAGCCGCATTAGGTGCTGTTGGAACAGCTGCTGGAATGGCTCTAAAGAAAGCAACAGGAAAGGGATACAAAAAAAACGGACGCGGCCTAAGATTACTGGGATCTCGGTGGGGAAGAGGTCTGAGGCTTCCACGTTAGATGCTCCAGCATCAAATTTTGATTTACTTGATGTTGCTAAAAAATTAAAAATAAAAGCCTTTTGGGTGTTTTTATGCGAGATCAATTGCCGGATCGACCAAACAAACTCGAAACAGGTATTATCAATCTTGACTCAAATTCAGGGCCCGGTACTCATGGGGTATCATACGCGGTTGATCCACGTGGAATCACTTATTTTGATTCGTACGGGTTAGCTCCACCGTGTGAGTTTATCAAGTATGTTGCACCACTTCACGCAAGAACCTCTGGTTCCAAAGTTTGGTATTCAACGATACCCACACAAACAATGACAGATCCACCAATATGTGGCCGTGAGGCAATTAATGTACTTAATGCTATATCAAAATCATCCAAACCGCCACATAAAGTCGTGCATAATTATACAAGCAACCGATTCGTTTTAAACAGATCTTAAAATATAATGATTGATATTTACGGAAGATCTTCATCTACCAGTAAGAATAAAAAATCCGATGTTGATCTGTCGAAGTACGCAACTAAAGATGAACTCGCTGATATCATGAACCTGGCTGGAGTTAACCTAGATGAGGTTGTTATTTTTCAGGATCGATATGGTAAACTAAAAACGAGCAACATCAGATGGAATGAATTAATTCGACGAGTAATCGGTGCAGTTACGGATAATATTCCTGTGTTTACTGATAGCGGCAAAATCAGGGATTCAAGTATATCGTTTACAACCATCAGAGAAGAAATTACCAAAAATGTTGCTAATCGCATGAAAAACACCGGCGACACAATGACGGGTGAACTCAGCATGAACGGAAATAAGATAGTAGTTTTAAGAGGTCCAACATCCGACGAAGATGCAGCAACAAAAAAGTACGTTGACGTCAACTACAACACCGTAGAATGGTAAATTATCCACGCTGCGGGCCGAGTATGACGTTCCCGTAGGCGCTTTTGCAAGATTTCGCAGAAACCATCAAAAAACCGATGAATCCATAGATAAGTTCTTTGGAACTCCTCCCGTCATCGACATGAAACTTTCTGATATCAAGATAAACATCGACACGATCAAACAAACACAGCAAGACATCGTAGCGGGGATTCCTGAGTTCGTTAATAAAACCAGTCTGATTAAAATTGCAGCCGGAATAACTCCCGGGCAACATCGCATGCATGGTGTCATCGGGATTTGCAACATGGTCGGAGCAAATTAAAACTATCAGATATACCGCAACAGTCACTGGCGTGTACAGGTTGTCTGTGTTTAACTTTCCTGCTGCAATTCCAGTAAAGGAAATATCACTGGCTCAATTACGGGTATATTACAGTTGGCCAAATATCAGATCAAAATCATTTAATGGTACACCAGCAATTAATTCGCTTGTATTTGCTAACAAGAACAAACCAGATGGTACTCCTGACTGGATAGATGTTGGAATACCCACTGGTAGTTATGAGATTGAAGAGATCAATGAGGAATTTCAACGTAGAATAAAATCAATAACCGGAAAAGAAGCAAAAATATCGATTAACGTTCATGAGCCGACGCTGTCCTCGACGATTGAAATACATTCTCATGATTATGCCGTTAATATTTATCAATCCACGATAAGATCCATACTAGGTTGGCCGGATGTTCCCCCAGTGTATGAAGGACCACCTGAACCAAAAAATCTGATTTTAGGTCAACAAATAGCTCGCGTCACGATATTGAAATGACAGAAATTTGGTGGTGGTGGCATGGACCTCGAACTTGGGATATTAGTTTGGATGATTTAATTGGTTATGGTGGTGACATATTTTCAGCTTTACCAGAAGATAAACTCCGTAGCCATATTCATGAACACGAAATTAAAATAACTATTGACGTTTCCAATCTTGATCATAAAGATCAACTAAATAAACTACGTGAACGCCTCACTGAGTATCTTTTCGATATAACATCCCACGAGACACGAGGGGAAATTATCAAACAAATAGAAATTCTGAATTATATCGCAGAAGCTATTGAACGCACTCACAACAAAATTATAGGTCTAATTTTAAAATCATCTCCTGCTTCAAAAAAGTTTTTAATTGATGAATATAAAATCAAGGAATCTGATATACCGACGTTCAAATTTCCCAATTATAACCCGGACGCTCGGAGAAAATCTGTCAATGACATCATCATTGAATTTTTTCCTAAAATACTCGATGCATGGAGAAAACTAGCACCACCTCCAACTGTTCTCAGACATAATAATGATCCACATGGCGGCAGCAGACACGTATCTCCGGGAATCGTTAATATAACCAGCACGATCGTGGTCAATCTGTTTGTGACGTAGTTGATGGTAGCTTTCAAATAGATCTCGGAAAATCAAATCAAGCTTTACAAGGGTATATTTTATATGCATTTACACCACAAGTTTCCCCTGGAAGTTTAATCCTGCGAGAACTAACTAATCCTGTGTATCTATGGTGTCACAATAATATGTTAACACGAATAAATTTTAAGCTCACAGACCACCTTAATCGCTTAATTCACATACGTGGAGAAGAGTTTGTGATAAATCTGTATGTAAAATCTTAATTAATCAAGTAAATATTATATAATGTACCAGCACGTGAGGGTTTTTATACATGACAAAGAAGTACTTGAAAACGCCATCAGAACAGCGTTTTCACAACCTCCAAACACAGAGCAATTTAACGTTAATTTAGTTATTGATGAATACGGAAACGAAGATTTCTTATTAACACAAGAACAGTTAGATGAGCTCCGTCGAGAACATATTGTCGCGATCATTTTTAACAGAGATCAGATTCTAAATTATGTACACTCCTGTATTAAACTCAATCAACTTAAAAAAATAATATTTCGGAATAAATAAAATATTTCTAAATTTATAAATTATTTCAAAATAAATAAAAATATTTCAGAATAAATAAAATATTTCTAAATTTATAAAATATTTCTAAATTTATAAAATATTTCAAAATAAATAAAAATATTTCAGAATAAATAAAATATTTCTAAATTTATAAAATATTTCAGAATATAATAAAATCTTTCTAAATTTATAAAATATTTCAGTATATAATAAAATATTTCTAAATTTATAAAATATTTCAGAATAATAATAAAATATTTCTAAATAAAAATAATATTTCAGAATAAATAAATATCAGAATAAATAAATAAAATATTTCTAAATAAAAAAATAATATTTCAGAATAAATAAAAATATTTCAGAATAAATTATTAATATTTCAAAATAAGTAAATAAAATATTTCTAAATAAAAAAAATGATATTTCAGAATAAATAAAAATATTTCAGAATAAATAAAAATATTTCAGGATAAATAAATAAATTATTTCTAAATAAAAAATAATATTTCAGAATAAAAAAAAATATTTCAGAATAAATAAATAATATTTCAGAATAAATAAATAATACTGCAGAATAAATAAATTAAATATTTCTAAATAAATAAATAATATTTCAAAATAAATAAATCAAACATTTCTAAATAAGAATATAATATTTCAGAATAAATAAAAATATTTTTATTATTGGTACTTAGAATTATGCAAAATGTGTCTGATGGGGTGATTTGGTACTCAAATTCATGTAAATCAATTCTGATAGGGTGATTTGGTACTTAAATTGTGTAATGTTAATTCTGATGGGGTGATTGGTACTCAAATTCGTGTAAATATATTATGTTTTTATTCAGAAATTTTTCTTTTTATACAAATCAATGAATTTATTAATTCTGATAGGATGATTGGTACTCAAATTCATGTAAATCAGTTCTGATAGGGTGGTTGGTACTCAAATTCGTGTAAATTAATTCTGATGGGGTGATTGGTATTCAAATTCGTGTAAATCAATCAGTTTTCCAAAAAAATATTACAAAAAATATTTTATTATTCTGAAATATTTTATTATTATTCTGAAATATTATGAAATATTTTATTATTATTCTGAAATATTTTATTTATTTATTCTGATATATTATTTATTTATACTGAAATATTATTTATTTATTCTGAAATATTTTATTATTATTCTGAAATATTTTATTATTATTCTGAAATATTTTTTTTTATTATTGATAGGGTGATTAGTACTCAAATTCGTGTAAATCAGTTCAGATGGGGTGATTGGTACGCCAGTCAATCAATTTATTAATTTTGATAGGGTAATTAGTACTCAAATTCGTGTAAATCAGTTCTGATGGGGTGATTGGTTCGCATTTCCAAAATATACTGCAAAAAAAAATTTTATTATTATTTTGAAATATTTTTGGATGATTACTCAAAAGTATATCAATCAGTCAGATTTTATGATAAAAATAATATTTCAGAAATAAAATATTTCAGGCAGGGTTCCTTTGGTCGTTACCTACTGACATAATTTTTCTTAATTATCTTATGCAGGTACTGATTGTTTTTTTCGTTTCTTACTCGCTGGATAATCCCGATCTGACCTTTTCTACTGCAACAGAAAGAGGAATAAATTCATTTACTTGATCATCGTTCACCATAGCTAGTGACTGAAACATAGCTGCCTGAATCCACTTTATGAACTTGTACTGAGATGATAGAACATACTTATTTTCATTTTTAAGTTCTTCTAATATTTCACAATCAGATATTATTTTTTCAGGATTTAGTTCATCAGATATATTAATTCCATTTTCTTCTAGTTTTTAATAGCAGAAAAAAATGTCTTTGATATTTTCATGGTTCATTATATAATATATAAATATTTAAAATAATTTTTTTTATCCCTATAGAACCCGTATAGAGTGTTTAGCGAGTTCATCGGGATGTTTCAAGGACGGCACAACACATATTATTTACATATTTACAGCCTCATTAAACTCACAGATTGCCACCGCATTCTACTAAGTTTAGAGGATACACGAAACACTACCCCCATGAGAGCCCCTAACCCGTCAAACAACAGTCTAGAGGCCCAAGAGGGTGCGTTTGGTAAAGACAGCACAACATATAATCCGCATTCTACTAAGTTTAGAGGATACACGGAACATATAATCTTAATTAAGGACAGCACAACCCACAACTCGTAGCTTGCCACCACATTCTACCAAAGTTCAACGGGCATAAGAGGATACATATAAATCCCATAACTGCTAGTCTGTCACCGCAGCCTAGCAAGTTCAAGGATACATATAAAGACAGTACAACCCCATAACTCCTAGATTGCCACCGCAGCCTAGTAAGTTTAGAGGCAAAACACAACATTAAACCCCATAACTCCTAGACTGCCACCGCAGCCTAGCAAGTTTAGAGGCAAAACACAACATTAAACCCCATAACTCCTAGATTGCCATCGCATTCGAGTAAGTTTAGAGGCGGTCCCATAACTCCTAGTTTGCCGCCGCACACTAGCAAGTTTAGAGGCAAAAACATAACGTATAAGGTCAGTTTATATAGTGGAGGAACCCGGAAAAACCCATAATTGGGGAATTTTTCTTGGGTTTTTTCACATCATCAAAATGATAAATGTATCTTTGCAACGGATCTGCTATTATACAATGTAACTGCAGTTATTTTTTCTGTCTGTAAGTTAGAAACCATAAATATCTTTCTACGAGTATTAATTACGATGTAGATGGTTAAAAATGCATCGCAAATTTGATTGTTGTTGTTGTTGTTGTTGTTGTGGGGTTTAACGCCATTTTTCAGCACACGATAGGCTATACATGGCGGCCAGTATTAGTGGTTGAGGAAGAACCCGGGAAACCCCGGAAAGAACCACCGACCCACGAGAAGCTACTGGCAAGCTTTCTCACATACCCACATTGGCTGAATCTGAGACTCGAACCGCCGCAGACAGAGGTGAGATGGCAGTGATCCGTAACGGAGAGCGCTTTAGACCACTCGGCCACTCGCGGCCCCAGCAAATTTGAAATAGATGTATTACAGCAAACTAACGCTTACGATCGTGAACACGGTCAAAGGGAAATAACTCAGTTACATGAGTATGCTCAATGGAGTTATCCACCTTTTTCGGGTAAGTAGTCTGCTCGTATACTATAGACCCAAATATTAAATAAATACTTAATAAATAAAATTCGATGTAGTGATGATAATTATTGATATCGGAAGGTGATTCTCTGTTTATATTTTTTTGAGAAAGTAGTTTTATATATATTTTCTGCAACCAGTTGTATCGAACGCGGATTAATATCAAAGTATTTCGCAGCAGCACGCATCGACTGAAATATAATTTCTTCTCTGGTCTCTATATTTGTAGCCTTGATCACCCTTCTAGAAACTGTCTTACATCTACCAACATTACCACGTATATTATTCTCACTCCGTGAGATAGCTTGAAAGGTTGTGCAGGGAATTGTTCTGAGGATCTCCGTCAATATGATCGATGACAAGACCGTCTTTGATCAACCCCTTGTGACATTCGAATACGAAACGATGACAGAGATAGGGTTTCTTTCCAGCAGTAAACATTAGATAACCAGTATTAATGATATAACCAACCGGTCTTTTTAACCTACAGTGTCTGATGACACCATTAATATTTGATTCGTAATTCTTGATGACAGGATGTGGGACAAATTTATTTTGCTCCATTTATACAATAATATTATTTGTTTAAATCATTGTTTGTCTGAAATCTTGATATATAATCCTCCATGGATTTCATAGCGTTTTCACTGTTATTATTTTTTTTGTCATACTATCTTTTAAGTTCTCTGAACCGTTTTCCACCGCACTTTCCACATAACCTTGTTGTTTCTCGCACTCCAACACCACATCGCAGACACGGTATTGGTCCTAGACTTCCTCGCCATATGCCTTATAAGTGCATCCAACAAAATTCACCTCATCAGGATTTGTTTTATCAATTTACTGAACCGATCATGAACCATTTGCATTGAAACATTGTGTTCATAATATTCTTTATTCAAATATTTGTTTTAATTATATGAACGAATTCGAGAAATTATCCCAAACTAGGCTTTCTAAATATAAATTTAATCTTGACAGATTATCTCCTGACTTACCAGTACGAGATCTGGTTGATCCGAAAAATAAAAGTTTGATCTCAAAAATTCAGGATGCCAAGAAAGAATTTTACACAGATGGTGCATCTCATGTATGGTCAACGTTCAAGATTATTCGTAATACTGTCAAGGACGCTACAATGAATAACAAACGAGCGGCAACTATCATTAACTACATCGCTGAGTAAGAGGGTAATCAAAAATATTTCTTCAGAGAAAAATTTATTGTATTAACAGAAACAGGTAACTGGATTATCCGTGACAAATATGATCCTGTCCTTGGTAATAATAAAATTGCCATATTAAGTAAAATTCCAGACCGGGTCTATTGACGGGTATTGATAAACCGTATTATGAGCGAGCGTACCCTGTAACAGCAGTTATTTATGGAATCTGTGAGATAAATAAAAAACCCAGCGTTGGTAAACTGACACCCTTGAAATTTTTAAGGTTAAAACGTGTAGCCGAACGAGTAATAGAACATTTTACAAACGCGATGCGTGGAAACGGATTAACTGATTTAAGACGTGAAAAAATAAACTTGTGGGCCGATTCAGTTAAGGATACCGGTACTACAATAAAAGATGTTGCTGAATTAGGAAAAATATTAAAATTTCCAATCAAAGTATCAACGGTAATGGGAGAAGTACTGCACAAATCAAAATATAAATCAAAAGGAGCTCAAATAAATATTATTGATCATAATGCGCACACGTGGACCAGCGCAGTAACAATATTTCCACGTGATCGATCTGTTAGATTTTACCCCTCAGATATGGGGGTGGAAGCAAGTTTGATTTTATTAACGAAGTAAGTAAAAATGATCCTGTATCGGTATGGTTATTTAAAAGTAATGAGGAAGGTGGATTTGATCAGTTTGTTAGACCAAACGGTGAAATATATCGAACAGAATCCCTCCACGACGAAATGAAAAATCTCGCGGAGAAGTTTTTCAAGTACAAACAGGCGGAAAATACCGATAAATTACTAATTGTTTTACCGTTAAATCTGTTGCAGCTCATTTCGCTAGAGAAAAAAATTCATGGAAACCAACACGATTTGATTTGCTCGAGGACATACGCGCAAGTTGCGTTGAATACGGACACGGCGGATTGTGGAATACCAAATATAATTACAAGGATGTTATTTTGGTTGATATGGTTGCATGTTATCCGGGAAGTTTTCTAGGATACAGAGATTGTTCTGTGTACTTTAAAGATTTGGTCACGCCACAAACGAGATGACGCGAGTGGCAATTAATTGACCATTACCTGATTTTGATCTGACTGGATTCGCTTGTGTTGAATCATTCGAGTTTAACGAAAATCTTCACAAGATTTGTTATGTTTGGTTTCGTAGACATTTTTGTGAAAAACGCTGGGCACCTATAGTTTTATTACGATATATGCTAGATTGTGTGATACTGACATCATTGCTGGTTAGTGAGGCAATTATATCATATCACGCGCAGACCGAAGTTTGATTGCCCATGCCAGATTCTATCAGTCTCGATGAAGTTATTAAGGAATTTAAGGAAAAATGTCCTGGTGTTTCCGAAGATGATATTATCAAAGAAGCTCCTAAAATTCTCGAGATTAAACTTAAAAATAACGAAGAAACCGCAAAAGATCTCGGTAGAAGAATTATAGGTAAATTTACTCAGGGTGGTGCATATGTTCATAAAAGACATTACGCATGATTAATTCTAGTTGATGCCGAATACGATTTTATACTCGCTAATACAACAGCGAGAGATATATTTGTAAATCGAGAAAGAGTTTATTTATCCGATGGAACAAAATTGGGTACGATCGTTAGTTACATAAATGATGTCTCCCCACAGTATACTCATCTAAGATCTTCTATGTTGGCTTATGTTTCTATAAATTTATTATCGATGATTAATAGATTTCCTGAGACTGCAGACAGAGTCGCAAAAGATTCGTTTTATATTTCGAGTAAATATTTAGAATCTGTTATGGAATTTATAAGTAGTGATGAACAATGGAGTTCGTGGAGAATAAAAAAAGAAATATTACACAATTGTACAGAATCAGCAGATGTTCCAATGAGAGATTTTTATCGCAAAAGTAATAAAATATCAGAAATGTCGAAAGCGCCGCCGGTGAGTGATCCAATAACTAGATATAAGACAGTATATCTCAATGGACCTGGTCGATGTGGCAAGACGACTCGAGCAATTAATATTTTTAGAAATTCAGATATGATCGTGCTGACACCCACACATAGACTTGCACGAGAGATGAAACAACGGCAAGTACAATCGTGCACGTATCATAGCTTCTTTCGGTGGCGGGGGCATACATGGACTCCTGAACGAATAGGAGAAAAATATATACCTAAAATAATTATTTGGGACGAGATATGTACGGTGTCATTGAATACATTAAAAACGTTTCTTGATTGGTTGTTGACGAAAAATACCGGTATAATAATGTGTGGCGATCATGGTCAGCTGCCGCCTTTTGTTGGACCATCTCCACATGATTGGTTAAAAAATTTCGTTGATTATTACGAAGAAATAGATGATGATCGTAGAGCTATTGATGCAAATTTAAAGGAGATTAAAAAATTAATCAGATTACAATTAAACAAAATTCAGTGTGAAATAATACGTGGAGTGATCTCAGAGACCTCAATGAACGATTTTTTAAATTTATGGAGACCCAACAATTTAATAGTAGCAAGCAGAAAAATAATCAGAGATGCTTTATAACAGCAGTTATTTCAGCTGCATAAAGAAAAATACTCAGAATTGCCCGTACCGTTGTGTTATAGACCATCAGATACACGAAAACAGAATATTAATGTTGATATTCCAGGACAGACTGAGAATCAAAATCTCGTATTAGATGATATTGTCGCTGTTGATATCAGTGTGGTTGAAGATGCATTACGTGCTGACAAATCGCCATGGGTGTTGGGATATGCTATGACGATCCACTCATCTCGGGGATTAACTATTTCTGATACACGAGTCTGGATTGTAGACGATCGTATCGAGTGGTCAAATTTAGACTATTTAGCGGTATCAAGGGTTAGAAAAATATCTCAATTACGGAGAATTATAATTCCTGAAATTGCTAATAAATTTAACATCATCGATGATGAAATAATAAGAAAAAAATTAATCGGATACAAACAATCTGATAAAAAAAATAAACGCGACTTTGATCTTGATGTTGAATTTATTATTGAGTTAAAACAGCAGCAGAATAATCATTGCGCGAGTTGTAATTGTATAATGCTGTGGAGGTATTCGAATAATGATTCAAGACAATTTACCGTAGACAGAAAAGATAATAGTCGCGGTCATTCATGAGAAAATGTGATGGTGACCTGTCTTGAGTGTAATCGACGTCGGGGTGCTAGTTAAGTGATCGCGGTGGTAGTTGTGTATTCTCGGGAATTATTTGTAGTTGTTCACGTGTAAATCCACATTGAGAAGCAGTTAAATCTAATCTGTAGATTGCAGGTCTACCTGAGGTTCTTGTCACGGTGGATATTTTGTGTGTGTTAACACTCCAAATAGGATAAGTTGCTCTTTTTTTTACCACCTTCAAGTTCACCCGGTTCATATAAATATCTAACTGTAACATCACCCAGTATCTTTTGTTTTTCAATATCTTTTCGCTGTATTGGTATATTTTTTTTTGTAATTGCATTAATGCGTTTCATGTTGGTTGTTCGCGTAATTTCATTATTTAATGCAGCTATCACGCTTGGTAATCTTGCAACCCATTCGCGAGATCTTTTATCAGGTATTCGATTAAATCGCTCAACAATTCCCTGATCACGGTGAATTGCAGTATGACCTCGTCGTATTTGGGTATTATGTTGTTTCATCAACGATGATACTGGACCAAGAAATTCCTTACCAGCGTCAACCTGTAATAATTGTGACCATCGTAATGGTCCTCGTTGATAAATTCATTCAAACGCATCGGCTACTTCAGATGATGTTTTCGTTGATAGCGGCTCTGCCTCTTTATACCTACTTGCAACATCAACAACAGTTAACGCATACTTGTATGTTTTTCTACGTACAGTATCATGTGGTAAAAACAAAATATCTGCTTGATGAACTTCATTAGGAACACTAACATCGAAATCCGCGTACTGAATTCGTTTCGGTGGTGGTAGGTAAATTTGCCATATCGCTTGCCTGGATAACCACGCTTCAGCAGTAGAATGTTTAACCGCTGCTGCATCAGCAAGTTTACTAATTGCTGCTTTGCCTCTCCAGTATCCTCTTGGACTATAATAAATTGATTTCGTTATATATTACCAGACCCAAGCGCTAATTTACCTTGCAGATCTTACTAACCAATTAGCTAATTTTTCTTTGACATTTTTATTTTTTATAGAATTTAACGCATGAATTAATTTCACATCTGCAATATGCCTGTCTTGTAGGTTTTCACTTTTATAAGCTACATCATGAGCGTGACAAGCTCGATCAATAGCGTTTACTGGTTCCTCGCCTGGTTTTGGTTGATCCTGATTATCAAGTCTGATATCAAGTCTGGTACCAGGACCACAGTAATTATATCCTGGTAGATGTTTTTCTCCTGGGTATTTAGCCCATGGAACACCTGGAAACTTTGACATCAAATTACCAATATCACCACCGTGCTTATTAGGTAAAAACAAAAATTTCTTTCTATCGCACATAGAACATTTTCCAACATAACGCTATTTTTTATTTTTTGCTGTAACCGTAGCTAAATCAGTAGTTGGAGTTTTAACTTTACAGCGTAAACAATATAAATTCATGTTATAAAATATATGGATATAATTGATTACTCAGCAACTCCGTTGATGTTTTAGACGGGTTTATTAATAATTTAGGTGTGTATGATGATGTGATGCTAGATAAACAAACAAATCCAGCCAGAATATTTTCTCATGGCAGACATAAAAATACAGATGTGATCTATGTTACTCCGCGATATACACAAATTCCGAAAGTGATCAGAGACAATTGTAATATTTTAGTTGTGTTTAATGGCGTAGACACACATACGCTGCGAAATATTCATCAAACCTGGTGTGGTGGTGACATGGATTATAATAAATTCAGAAATTTCTTCTCACGAGCGCAAGCTACTCCGCATGGATTTATAACAATACATTTACACGATCCTAGAACAAGATATCGTGTAGGTCTTGATAAAATATTTGGATAGCAGCAGAGAGGGTGCCTGCCAATGTTGGTCGTCAAAAAAAATAAACAAGAATAAATAAACACGTAGAATACTTTATTTTTCAGCTACCTTTTCGAACTAAGGTTTCATTGATGGGGATGGTTTCAATAAAAATAAAAACCTCCCAAGAAGCTTTTATTTGTCAAAATCTGGACCTTTCTGCGGATTAGATTTCCATGGAGGTTTTTATTTTTTTGTCGGAATTCTTGGGTCTGTTCGCCCTCTCTGCTGCTTGTCTGATTCATGCCTAACCCCTTTTATAAGTCTTATGTACTGGTCTGTATTCCTAAGGAGCATGGCAGTACCTCTGTTGGACAAGTGAATTTGGTCTCGCTGGTATAATTGTTGGTTCACTCGATTGTCTTTGAAGAAGGTCCAGTATTGCGGAACAAAGAGTATTTGGAAATTTTGACACAACATACTTAGGGTGTCATTTAGTTGAGTCATAAGTGCATCCCTTCTTGGCGGTAGACCTGAGATGATTATTTTACACTCTGCATTTTTGGACCTGATGGCATACAACAAGCTTTCATAATCATCCTCAATGCCCTTCAAAGATTGGCCATTACTGTAATTATTGCCATCAATGAGAAGAATTACAGTATGATATGGTGACATATCCATTTCCAATATTTTTTTCTGTAATAGTGTTAATAGTAGCACCTCTATGAGTTTTTACGTCAGTTTTATATAACCCTCTTGTTCTTACTCCTTTGATTATTGATGATCCTATGAGAAGAGATCTGTCTTTAACTACGTTTTTGATTTTGACAAGTGGGGGGTTCAGATGCATTGTTTGAACTTCTTGTTTTCCATGACTAGACTGACTGAGAGTTTGGTGACTGCTGTATTTAGTATTTGTATTTAATTTAGCTTCTTGCTGTGGGTGATTCGAGGTTGTCTTTAGAAGTTTCTTCAGTACCTGGATTTGATGTTGAGTGAGACACATGATGGTCAGTGTTTACAGCATGTGCTTTAGCTAACTTTTGGCTCTGCCCATCTAATACCTGTAGAAGAGACTCATCTTGTTTAATTGGTGTGGTTGCATCTGTTTGTGTGTATAATGATTTTTTTCTAATAGCTGGTTTTGGTATGGAGCAGCAGGGATGGCGAACAACCTCTAAATTGTTCACCTGTATTTCGCCAAAATACGACTTCCTGGGGGGATCGCCAGAAATTATTTTTAAAAAATGCGATATTCAGTGTAAAACGACTTCGTCACCGACAAATTGATTTACGTGTTATCGTTGATAGTTTTTTTTCTTTCTTCGATTTAAGTTAAGAAAAATTACGCGATTGTCGGTGACGCGTTGAGAGCATCGCCCTCCCTGCTGCTCTGAATTAAAAAATTGCTATACCAAATAATGGTACACTCGGAATCTTACACAGCTAGACTAGCCAGAGAGCGAGAACAAGCACTTAAGAAATATATTCCTGTAAAAGAGGACTTCAAAAAAAATGTGCAATCGCGACAGGAAGCACAAGTCGAGCATGCAGCGGAAACGGAACAGTTGTTTAAACCTATTACCGCGGTTTCTGGAGATGTTTTAACTGTTATTAGGGGACCTAAAAAGGAACCAGGTGAGAAACAAGAAAGTCTTTTTTAAGTATTAAAAGAAACTGCTGAAAAAATGGCTGCGGTTCAGCCTCAACTTGAAGGTGCTGTTAAAGAACCAGAAAAAGGAAAAAAGGGAATTGATTTTAGGGAGAAATTTACTGAATCGGGTAAAGCAACAATTAGAAAACAAGCAGTTAAAAATAGTGATGAACTAATCAAGTTTGGTATGTCTGCTGCTGCTTGTTCTAGTTCAAAAAAAGATTTTTTAAAACCCAAATATGCTAAAAATATAGGTCGTGATATGTGGAGAGATTGGCTGTATAAAATAAAACAAGGTGATGTTCGATTAGACACAAAAAATGTGTCTTATCAGACATATTTATCAGGAGTGGACAAATATGATAGAAAAATTCAGGAACAAAAAACAACAACAAGAGGGAGGGAAAAGACTAGAACGACAGAAAAAAAAACAAGAAAAACAAGAAGCACAAGATCAAAGGAAAAAAGAAAGGAAGGGGAAAAACGAAAGACCCACCTGGATATTTGATTGTGCAAGAGCCGATCAGTCAGGCTTATCTGCAGTGTTATAATTCACTGTTATAAAGAATAAATTTCAAACTAATACTCCAGTCTAATCACCTTCTGGATTTAAGACACGAAACTCTGCATATTAAATCTGCTTGTGAAATCCTAAGGATTTCAATTTTAAATATTTTCACACAAAAATCCTGACAGTCAGGGTATTTTATTATAAGAAATTTATTTTTTACTGAAAAATTGTCAAATTTCTCAATTCTGCAGGGTAAAATACCTATCAAAATCATGAAAATCATCCGATTTGCTAATTCCGTAGGGTAATATACCTATCAAAATCATGAAAATCGTCAAATTTCTCAATTCCGTTGGGTAATATACCTATCATGAAAATTGTCCGATTTGCTAATTCTGCACAAATTCAGTAAACAAGATACCTGTGAAGAATTCCTGACAGACTTTCTAATTAATCAAACGAGTATCATATATGTACCAGCATATGAAAGTTTTCATTCACGACAAGCAAGCTCTTCAAAAATATATCAAGAAGATGTTTGTGCAATTCCCGGTGAGCACGGTTGATTTGGTGATTGATATATTCGGTAATGAAGATTTTTTATTAATGCAGGAACAGTTCGATGAACTACAGCAAAAACGTATTTGTATGATCACATGTGACAGAGATCAAATTTTAAATTACGCGCATTCGTGTATTACATTTAATCTACTTAAGGAACTTCTGTTTAACCCTGTGGATCAAATCAATCCAAATCCAGATGCAGAGGATACAAGTGAAGACAACCTATTGGATTGATGCAGGTCAGATTATTGTGGGTAAAAAAAAAAATGCGAGTAAAATATTTTTTTTTCTGTCAGTACGAGACCGACTTCTACTTTCGATTTCATTTCCACGTACCAGGCTTACTTTCGATTTCATTTCCACTTACCAGGCCTCATTTCCCAGTAATTTCATCCTTGATTTCATCCTTGAGTTCATCAGGGGGGTTTAACTCACGGTCTGACATAATTTTTTAAGTTGCCTTACACGCGTACCAATTATTTTTTTAGCCTCGTACTCTTGGGATAACACTAACCTGATTTTTTCTATTGCTCGAGATAGAAAGACAAATTCATCTAGTTGCTGTTCTTGTATTGTAGCTAGTGATTTATACAATGCTGTTTGTATTCTCTTTATAAATTTATACTGAGCAGGCAAAATATACCGACCTTCTAATGTGGCTTCGTATAACGCTTCAAAATCAGACATGATTTTTTCAGGATTTAAGTCATCAGATATATTAATTTTATTTTCTTGTAAGTTTTTAATAGCAGCAATTACTTGATTGATATTTTCGTAGTTCATATTTATATAATTATATCTTTAAAACAAAAAATGAAATATTTTTAAAATAAAAAATAAATAGTTTCTTGATGAGCGGTTATCAATCATGGGTCTGGCCTGTGTATTTTCACGAAGGTCCTTTCAGACATTTTGTCCCAAGATTTTATCTTCGGATACTTTTGTCTTACAGATCGTTTCTTATCGATTCTCGGCATCCTTCGTGATTCGTTTCTTTTTGGCCGCATTCTTTCTGAATGTTTTGTTTTTGTGAGACCCATGTGACGTAGAGCTTTCTGCATCCAAGACAACTGTTTATTTTTTTTTTTGGGGGGGGGGTATTCACAGACATACCTCCAGCGAATTCTCTAAGTGAAAGCGAGGCGAAATGTTAGAGTATTCAGAAGGCTGTCTGTGTTTTCATGTACATACCCTCCCTGGATTAAACGCCAGGGTGATAAAACGTCACCCCACAATTTAACGTGAGGAGGATATGTACATGAGGGCCCTTTTTGGGTCCCCCCAATCTTATAAAAACCATCATGATCGGTCCCGTCGAACCAATTGTCCGTGACGAGATTCGATCCGAACACAGGAATGAAAGTCAAGTGAGCTAACCACTGCGCCACCGATCGTAACACTGGACAACAAATTTTTACAAAAGTCATGTTACTGAAATAAAATTAGTCAATTCTTATCAATTTTTATGTGCTGAACACGAATATGACAGTCAAATTGCAAAATTGGCTCTAGTTTTTTTGTAATCTGCAAGAAATTAATGTTTACATAACGAAATGCATTCCAATAGTAAAAGGTCAACTGTAATAGCCTACCTATAAAAAATCAAGTCACTGACTACATCTTAGATTTCTTCGCCTGTCTCTTGTACAGCTGTTCGGGAGCATCTCTGAGGAGTGTCCAGCAGTAGTCAGCCAGCATTGTAGTGGACCATTTTCCCTGGTATCTTTGTTCCATTGTTGCGATATCTTGATGAAAACGTTCGCCGTGTTCATCACTAACAATACCACAGTTGCTAGGAAAGCAATCCAAATGGGAATGAAGGAAGTGAATCTTTAGAGACATATTGCAGCCAAGTTTCTTATACTTCATCAACATGTCTTCTACTAGTTCCTTATAGGTTTCTGCCCTAACATTTCCGAGGAAGTTTGTAGAAACTAGGCGAAAAGCATTCCATGCTTGTTTCGCGTCACCTTCCAGCAAGTTGTTGAACCGGTCATCTTTGAAAAGCTCTCGAATCTGAGGACCCACAAAAACTCCCTCTTTAATCTTTGCTTCGCTGAGTCGAGGGAATTTTTCATGCAGGTATCGGAATGCTGGCAAAGTCCGGTCAATGGCTTTCACGAAGTTCTTCATCAAACCTAGTTTGATGTGAAGGGGTGGTAGCAAGATTTTCTGAGCCTCAACCAGAGCTGGGTGTTGGATATTCTTCTCTCCAATGGCTACATTCTGCCTGTGAGTCCATTCCTTCCTCATGTAGTGCATTTCCCTTGCTCGGCTATCCCACTCGCATAAGAAACACATGTATTTTGTATATCCTTGCTGCAGTCCCATTAAAAGGGCAACTACCTTCAAATCACCACAGAGGTGCCAGCTGTACTTGTTATACTCAATGGAATTCAGTAGCTGCCTTAAGTTATCGTATGTCTCTTTCATGTGGACAGCATACGCTACTGGAATAGATGGAAGAATGTTTCCATTGTGCAAAAGCACAGCCTTGAGACTCAGTTTCGAAGAGTCCACAAATAGTCTCCATTCTTGTGGGTCATGAGTGATTTTTAAAGCATTCATGAGGCCCTCAATATCGGAACAGAATATCAGATTACTTTCCTTTCTGAAGAAAGGCTCCAAGTGCTGGTGGCGCTTTCGATATGCAGTAATTGTGACATCTTCTTCTAGAAGATTCCATTGTTGGAGTCTTGATCCTAGCAATTCTGCCTTGTTCTTTGATAAGTCCAAATCACGAATCAGGTCATTTAGTTCTTCCTGTGTTATTCTGTGTGGGGTTGATGATGCACCACAGTGAAAATCTGGATCACTGCATGCTGATGGACCAGGAGAAGAACAGGTCGACTCACCTTTGTCTTCGTCAGATGAATCAAGAGAATATTCTGCTGCAGGTTCTGGAATAGGAAGTCCCTCACCATGTGGAACTGGTCTCAATGCAGACGGAATGTTTGGGTAGACTATTCTCGACTTCTTTCGCTTCGTTATTCCGCCGGAAAGAGGAGGAACCAAGCAGAAGTAACAGTCATTTAGGTGGTTGCTTGGCTCTCTCCACACCATTGGGACTGCAAACGGCATTGATGACCTTTTGCAATTCAACCACTGTGAAAGCTGTGTTGTACATGTAGCACAGCATATATGCGGAGCCCAAGGCTTGTCTTGGTCACCAACCTTGCATCCGAAGTAAAGATGATATGCCTTCTTCACTTGAGAATTGATACTTTTCTTCTGGTTGGCAAATGTCACTTCCCCACAAATATAGCAAAAATTGTCCGCGGTATTAACACACTTTCGAGGCATTACTGTTCTTTATTGTACGTAAATGGATAAAATAATAAGTTTTATGTAACAGTAGCTTGAACTGTCTCGCACAACGTCTAAAATATTTTAAATGCTGAACCTATCTGATTGGGCTTTATATAGTACACTGCTTACGTCAGCTTCAGCAGCCGCCTGGCATTAGTATAATAGGCCTACGCATGTATAGTACACTGCTGACGTCAACTTACTTCAGCAGCCGCATGGCATTAGTATTGCATTGCATCAGAAAATGATGCAATCAACTGTGGATGATGTGAGCATGATGGTATTATGCAATGTTACATCATTATTCCGGATGTTGCTGCAGTCCTACTGGAGAAATTTACACAGTGAAACATAGAAAATGAGGTATATGAATATCTTCAAAACGAGAGCCAATACAAATTTTTCACGGTTATATTCGTGTTCGGCACACCAAAATACTACAGATTAGGGCCTTTTCAAGTCAGTAATGATTTCACTGTTGACCAGTGTAATCTGAAGATAAAAGATTTAAAAAACATCATATAGGTAACTTGACAGAGCTTAGCAGCTGAATTCTATTCTAAACTAGATTTTAAGTTCTGAACTAGATTTTAAGTTCTGAACTAGATTTTAAGTTCTGAATTTGTGAAAATAACATTTATTTGTACTGACAATCAAACGCGGAAGTGTTAATATGGAAATAGACTGCTACTAGTGTGTATAAAATAAGACGGTTACAATTGGCTTTGAAAAACTGTATACAGTTCTGCCCACCGTTGGATAATACATTTTTACAGGTAATGTGTTGTGCAATCTCCCTGACGAAATATTTACCTGGATTGACAATTGCAAAGTGAAAATAGACTGTTGCTGCAATTGACTGTGTACAAAAAAGCTATCTATAGTTCTGCTCGCTGATTTACAGGTAATGACCTTGACTCGGGATAACTGCGTCATTGACTTTTACAAAGTCACTGCAGAGTTATCTCCGCTATCTGTATCTACATAACGAAATAAAATCCATCTATTAAATTTGTATGAAAACGTTGATTTGTTTATCTTATTTGCAACACATTGGACTGATATCTGGTAAATACCGAAATACTTGCTAGCCGCGTTCATTGATTTAAATATGTTTTCTTTGTTTGTTTTTAGATTTATAGATACAACTACTTTGGTGCTATTATCGTAACGTCCAGTGTTTGCAAGTCTACAATTTTCGCTCGGTGTCACAATTCTCAAATTAGATAAAGAATTATTAAGTCTGTTTTTATCTATATGATCGATCACAAAACCATCTTCGATCACTCCATTAAATACTTCAAACACGAAGCAGTGACAGAGATAAGTTTTCTTCCCAGCACCAAATCTAAGATAACCAGGATTACTAACAACAGCAACTGGGTTTTTCAACCTGCAGTGCCTAACTGTGCCATCGCGTGACACTTCGTAATTCTTGATGATAGGGTGTCGGACAAATTCTTGGTTCATTATAATAATGTCATTTGTCTAATTTATATTTGTCTGAAAACTTAGTTATATAATCGCGCTCGCATTTCAATATATCATTTTGATTTTTTTGTTATAATATCCTTTAAGTTCGCGGTATCACTTACCCCCACAATTTGCACATAATTGTGTTTTAACTCTGACCCCAACACCACACTGCAAACATGGTATTGGTCCTGACTTTCCTTTTTTGATACTTTGGGAATGTTCTCCGCAGAATTCCTTTTTGCATGATTTGTTACAGACAGTCACAGACCCCACTCTGAACCACATGCAATGGTTCATTATACATATATATATTTCTTATTTAAATGTTTGCCTTATATATAATATGGAGGAGTTTGAGAGATTATCTGCAATCAAACCCAGAAAGGCTTCTAGATTTGATCTTGACAGACTAACCCCTGATTCGCGAAGACGAGCATTAACTGATCTGTTTGATATTATCAGAGACGCCAAAAACGAATTTCGTAATGATGGAGCATCTCACGTGTGGTCTACATTCAAAATTATACCCGACACTGATGAAGTTATTGATGAAATCAAAGACTCTACAATGAATGATGCACGAGCAAAAACAATTTTCGATTACCTTGATATTCATTAAGGCAACCAGAAATACCATTTCAGAATAAAGTTTATTGTGCGCTCGGATGATGATACTTGGATTATTCGTGACAAACGTGACCCTGTCCTTGCTGGTGGAAAAACTGCTCTGTTAAGTAAAGATTCCAAACCAGGAATACTGACCGGGATTGACAAACCATATTACGCTCGAGCATATCCTGTGACAGTGGTCATTTATGGAATTTATCCGATAAAAAAACCTAACATAAATCATCTTACCCCAATGAGATTTTCATCCTTGACTTTATCAAGGCTAAATTGTGTAGCCGAGCGAGTAATAGAACATTTTAAAAATGCAAAACGTGGAAACAGTTTAACTGATCTGCGACGTGAAAAAATAAATAAATGGGCTGAATCGGTTGAGGATACAGGAGCGTCAATAAACGATGTTGCTGAGTTATCAAGTAAATTAAAATTTCCAATGAAAATAAAAACATTAACGGGGGAGGTTTTACATGAATCAGTGAATAAAGGAAAAGGAGCGCCAATTGAAATTATTGACCATAACTCTCACGCTTGGACCAATGCAGTCACAATATTTCCACGAAATCGTGTGGTGAGATATTACTCGTCAGAGAGTTTTTGGGGTGGAATATTTGATGCTATTAGCCAAATAAGCAAAAACGACCCTGTGTCAGTGTGGTTGTTTAAAAGTTCCGAGGAAGGTGAGTATGATCAATTTGTAAGACCTAACGGTGAATTATATCGTAAAGAATCTCTCCACAAAGAAATGAGAAAACTCGCACAGAAATATTCAGAAAATACTGAGCAGTTATTAACTAATTGTTTTACAATCCCCTCAATTGCTACCCATGCCGCTCGAGAAAGAAATTCATGGAGACCAACACACGCTGAGTTCCTTGAAGATATCCAGGATAGTTGTATCGAATACGGACACGGCGGTTTGTGGAACACCAAGTATAATATCAGCGGGATGATTTCCATAGACATGACCGCGTGTTATCCTGGAAGTTTTCTTGGGATGGGCGAGTGTACTGGATATTTTGCAAGATTTGGTCATCCTTGTCATGAGATGGTCAGATTATCAATTAATGGTCCATTACCTGATTTTTCCCTGATAGGATTTGCTCGTGTGACATCGTTTGAATTCACTTTAAATCTTCATCTGATTTGTTATGTTTAGTTTGGCAGACACTTCTCGGAGAAACGTTGGGCGCCAATAGTGTTATTACGATATATGCTTGATAGTAAAATATTGATATCATTGACGGTCAGTGAAGCAATTATATCGTCCCTAAAACAGACTACGGTTTGGTTACCAACACCGGAGTGTATCAGTTTCGAAGAATGTGCACGAGAATATCCAGATTTGTCCACGGATATCATTGTTGATATTCTTAAGTTTAAATTCAACCACAGTGAAAAAATAGCAAAAGATCTCGGGAGAAGAATAATCGGTAAATTTACTCAAGGTGGTGCATATGATCATAAATGGCATCACTCACAACTTATTATGGATGATGCTGAATTGGATTTTATAATTGCTGATACCACTACGAGAGATATACTCTGTAATCGAGAAGATGCTTCCTTGTCTGACGGAACAAAATTTGGTACCATTGTTAGTTATATCGAAGGAGAATCACCTCAGTACACCCATTTAAGATCTTGAATGCTCGCTTATGTTTCTATAAATTTACTATCGCAAGTAAATAGATTTCCTGACACTGCAGTTAGAGTCGCTACGGATTCATTTTATATCGATAAAAATATTCAGAATTACTGGCTCGTTTCACAAGCAATGATGAATCATGGAGTTCATGGAGAATAAAAAAGGAAATATTACACTGCTATTGTGAATCCGCTGATGTTGAGATTAAAGATAGTTATTGTAAATTAGAATTATCAGAAATGTCAAATGCACCAACTGTGTACGATCCATTATCCAGACACAAAACCGTTTATTTGAACGGGGCGGGTAGGTCTGGTAAGACAACTCGAGTAATCGAATTATTTCGTGGAAAATCTTCAGATATGATTGTACTAACACCAACACACAGACTTACCAGGGAAATGAAACAACGAGGAGTTAATTCTTGTACTTATCACAACTTTTTCAAATACATTGGTGGTGGTGTTTGGACTCCAGATCGAATGGGAGAGAAATATATTCCAAAAGTTATTATTTGGGATGAAATATGTACGGTACCGTTAGAAACATTACAAACATTTCTCGATTGATTATTAACAAAAAATACAGCTGTGATTATGTGCGGCGATCAAGGTCAACCACCTCCGTTTGTTGGACCATCTCCATACGATTGGTTAAAGAATTTTGTTGATTATTACGAAGTAGTGACTGATGATCATAGATCTCTCAATGCAGAATTAAAATAATTTAAAACATTAATCAGACAACAACCGAATAAAATTCAGTGTGAAATTATGCGCAAAGTGATTTCAGAAACTTCCTTGAATGACTTTTGGAAAACATGGAAACCAAACGATTTGATAGTAGCAAGTAGGAAGATAGTCAGAGACACACTTCAACGGCAGTTAACGGCAGTTATTTCAATTACACAAAGAGAAATTCTCAACACTGCCAGTGCCATTGTGTTATAGACCAACTGATACTCGGTTACAGAATATTGACGTTGATAGACCAGGACAGACCGAGAAACAGAATTTAGTATTAAATGATGTTGTTACAGTCGATGTCAATGTTGTTGAAGATGCACTAAAAATGAACAAATCCCCGTGGATGTTAGGATTCGCAATGACGATTCATTCATCTCAAGGACTAACTATCTCTGATACAGTTGTTTGGATCGTTGATGATCGTATCGAATGGTCAAATTTAGTTTATTTGGCTGTATCCAGAGTCAGAAGAATATCTCAACTGCGAAGGATTATCTTGGAAGAGTCAATAGCTGATGAAATTAGTAATGAAAACAACAGTGACATCATCAGAAAAAAATTAGCTGGTTACAAACAGAGTGACAAAAAAAATAATCGCAATTTTGACCTTGATGTTGAATTTATCATGACACTGAAACAACAGCAAAATAGTCACTGTGCGAGTTGTAATTGTATGATGTTATAGCAGTATTCGGATAAACATCCAAAACAATTTACTGTAGATAGAAAAGATAATCTTCTTGGTCATACACGAGAGAATGTGATGCTGACCTGTCTTGAGTGTAATCGAAGTCGGGGTGCTATTTAAGTGATTTAGGCGGTAATTGTGTATCCTCGGGAATTACTTGTAATTGTTCACGTGTAAATCCACGTTGAGGAGCAGTTGAATCCAACCTGTAGATTGCTGGTCTACCAGTAGATCTAGTTGTATTAGCTATCTTGTGTGTAGTGATACTCCAGATAGGGTCAGTCGCTCTTTTTTTAACCCTTTTCAAGTTCACCTGGTTCATATAAATATCTCACAGTAACATCACCCAGTATTGGTTGTGCTGAAAAATCACGTCGTACGGGTATATGTATTTTGGTAATTGCATTAATATGTTTCATGTTGGTTGTTCGAGTTATTTCATTATTTAATGCAGCTATCAGGCTTGGTAATCTTGCGACCCATTTGCGAGATCTTTTATCTTGAATGAATTCCTTCACGTATTGATATTCAAATAACTGCTCAGCAAGAGTTCGATTAAATCGCTCAACAATTGCCTGATCACGGTGAATTTCAGTATGCCCTCGTCTGATGGTGACGTTATGTTGTTTCATCAGTGATGATATTGCACCCTGAAATTCTTTGCCACGATCAACTTGTAGCAGCTGTGGCCATCGCAGACCACCTCGTTGATAAATTCGTTCAAAAGCACTGGCTACTTCAAATGTTGTTTTAGTCGTTAAAGGCTCCGAATCTTTGTATCTGCTTGCAACATCAACTATAGTTAACGCGTACTTGTACGTGTTTTGACGTCTTCGGATTTTAATAGTATTGTGTGGCAGAAATAATATATCAGCTTGATGAACTTCATTTGGCACACTAACATTAAAATTTGCAAAGTAAATTTGTTTAGGCGGTGGTTGGTAAATTAGCCATATTGCCTGTTTGGATAACCAATTTTTAGCAGTAACTCGCGTAACTTTTGCTGCTTCAGCGAGTTTACTAATTGCTGCGCTACCTCTCCAATATCCTTTTGGGGAATAATAAATGGACTCCATTATATACCAGTACCTAGCGCTAATTTACCTTTCATCGTGGATTTTATTAACCAACTAGCTAATTTTTCCTTGAGAGATTTATCAGTGATGGAATTTAACGCGTGAATTAATTTCACATCTGCGAGATGCCTATCTTGTAGATTTTTACTTTTATAAGCTACATCATGAGCATGACGCTTTATCAATAGCGTTTATTGGATATTCACCTGGTTTTGGTTGATCCGTGTCATCAAGTCTGATATCAAGTCTGGTTCCAGGGCCGCAGTAACTATATCCTGGAAGATTTTTTTCTCCTGGGTATTTAGCCCACGGAGTACCGGGTAGTTTTGTTAATTTTGCTGCAATATCACCTCCGTGTTGCTTTTTTTTTACTTGACTTCGGTTTTTCACCTGACTTGCCAGTGGAGATAAATTTAAATTTCTTTGTACCGCATCGCTCACACTTACCCGTAACCGCAGATCTTTTATTTTTTGTTGTAATGGTTGTTAAATCACTTGTCGGTGTGCGCGCCCTACATTTCACACAATATAAATCCATATTCTTTTTATATATTTTCTAATGGAAATCACTGACTTTTCTGCCACAAGGAAACGAGAACTAGTTAAGCATCACGCAGCGCTACCAAATTATGTTCGTATGATTATTATAGGTCCATCTGGATCGGGTAAGATGCAGTTGTTACTTAATTTAATAATGAAATGGATGAAATGGGATAAATTATATTTGGTAGCACCATCTGTAGACGATCAACATTGTTATGATGTAATAAAAGATTATAATGAAAACGCAAAATTGGTAAATGAAAATAGAGATAATGTTGTTGAATTTATCACTGACATTAATGAAGCGCCAAGTATCGATTCCATTGACGGGTCAATGAATAATTTGGTCGTATATGATGATATTATGCTGGATAAACAATCAAATCCAGCAAAGATATTTTCAAGAGGTAGACACAAAAACACTGATGTCATTTATGTAACCCAGCGGTATACACAAATTCCTAAAGTGATAGGGATAACTGTAATATTCTTGCGTCTTTAACGGAGTGGATACTCGTACGTTACGAAATATACATCAAACTTGGTGTAGTGGTGATATGGATATAAATAAATTTAAAAATTTCTTTAGTCGTGCTAAAATAAACCGGGATTTGTAACAACAAACTTACATGATCCTCGAACACGGTATCGAATCAGGTTAGATAAAATGTTTTAATTCAGAGCAGCAGGGAGGGCGATGCTCTCAATGCGTCACCGACGATCGCGTAATTTTTCTTAAGTTAAATCGAAGAAAAAAACTATCAGCGATAACACGTAAACCAATTTGTCGGTGACGAAGTTGTTTTACGCTGAATATCGCATTTTTTTAAAATGATTTTTGGCGATTCCCCTGGAAGTCGTATTTTGGCAGAATACAGGTGAACCATTTAGAGGTTGTTCACCGTCCCTGCTGCTTATGGCCTGAGTGCCCTGACATGCTTTCTGGTCCTTTGACATGTTTGTGTATTGTGTTGTCTGGGTTTTCTGGCACACCTTTTTGGCACCTGGTTTATCCATTTGAACACTGTGTAGACTCTTTGATTTTAGTGCAGAGAGTTCCTGTTCTAACCTTTCTACTTGGGCCTGGAGAATACCTATCACTACTAAGCACTGTATGGAGGTACACGGCTGGTTATGGGTTTCATGGAAGTCAAAGGAATTTGTTGCACCTATCATAAACTGGGGTCCTGGAGTTTCCTCCACATTGATAGCAATCTGGCTTATTTCATATAAAGCTGTGTTACTGTTGACTGGATTTGGAAATCTGTGGGCTTCAGGGATGGGTGTTGAAGCCCTTGGCTGAGAGGTAATTGATTTCAATCTGGTGTTGTCTACCATTTGCTGACAAGTGTTGATAAAATAATTTACCCATTCTGTGTAGCCTGGCCCTTGTACATGAATTTTACCAGATGTTATGTATAGAGTTGCTGTGGCAGAATCTGTATCCATGGATTTATAGATCAGTCCGTTGTGTGAGTGTCCCTGCTGAAAGTGTAGATTCTCATCCAAGAATTTCTTGATTGTTGGAATTTTGTTGGAGTTAGCTGTGATTGTTATACTCTGCATATTATGTTGGATTTTAAGAAAGCTTGGAACTGAAGAGGAGTCAGAGGAGTCAGCCATGTTGGATTTTGATGTTAAACAATCTTGGTAGGTTGAATCTATTTCAAGTGAATATTTCTCTTCAGTATTGAGTGTGTCTGTATCCTTTGTATCATTTAAGAGATCCTCTTGGGTAAATCCTGAAAATGAATCTGATGAATCTGATTTTAAATATGAGTAGATCCACTGAAGAAGTGGCCATATTTGTTTTACTGTTCTTTTGTCTGAATATGCAAAAATGCAAATCTGTACCCACAGACTGAGTTTACTAAGTTACCCTGACACTTTTTTGCACTGCCTAAAGTAGTTGCTGGTAGCACTTATAACTAGTATATTTTCTTCTGTACAGCTGTATTTCCGAATGTTTCAGGAGCTGGTTAAGAATCTCATGCCATGGCATCCATTTTTATGAAATTTGAAGCTAGTTACAGGATGGGGGATGGAGTGATCTCTTGGCATAGTGGCTTGATAATCAATTATTTTATCCTCACCAGAATTACCCTGGTTTTTGTTTAGATTGGTTAAAGATTATTGTCTGGCAGGGATTTGGCACGGGGTCCTTCGTTTATTCAACCTTCTGCATGGCCCATTGTTTAGCCACTTTGGATAGCCTAAGGGCTGGTGTTGGTAACTGCTTCAGGGCAGGTGTTGGGGACTACCTTGGTGTTGGGGACTGCCTTGGTATTGGTGTATGCTGGTGCTGCCTAGAGCCTGGTGCTAGTCACAGCCAGAAAACTGTTTATTTTCAAAGATATTAGAAAGACATGTTTGTAATGAATTAAGAAACTAAATGGAATCTTTTAATTTACTACAATCACAACAATCATGTTTTTATCAAGGACATTCATACCAGCTTACACTAACTACAATGGTGGATGATTGGTTAGCAATAATAGATCAAGGTAACCTTGCTCCACAAGGATCAGTTCTTGGACAGTTCATCTTTCAGCTGTCCATCAGTGATTTATATATCAAATTGAGCCATCCACCACTAACATGTTTGCAGATGAGACATCATTATACATCATTGGATCAACTGGCCATAAGAGTAGCACTAAATTAAATAAAAATTTGGTAAAATTAAATAACTGGTCTGAGCACAATGGTATGAAGATAAATGCAGAAAAGTGAAAAGCCATGATGAAAGGTAGTCCGCAAGAGTAAAAGCTGAGAAGTATGACTTCAAAGTAATGATAAAAGGAATGGATGTACAACTACTTGGCATCATGATAGACAATGTCTTGTGCTGGAAAATGCAAGATGATAAGGTTATTAAAAGAACAGAATACAATTTTGTCTCCCTCAAGAACAGAGAAAGATATTCCACAATGCATATATCATACCACACCTAGAACAGCTAGAGTTATTATTGATGCTGATTTGGATACACCATCAACAAATCTTTTTAAAACCCTATAGTAGCTTCCATGTCAGCCGAGAACTCAAAAGGGTTTAAGAGTCTATAAATCCTTACATGGATTGGCTCCTGATTATCTTAAATTTTAAACACTTAAACCAAATTCAGAGTTTTTTTTCTTCTTCTTTTTTCTTAAAGAGTTTTGCTTTTTCTGGAGCCAAACTATGGAATTCCATACCACCTATATAAAGTCAGCTGACTCATGCCAAGTTTTTAGAATGCTTCTTATTCAATATCTACAGGAAAAATCATTTGTATGATTTTGTTTAATTCAGTACTACTACTCTTTAAAACATTATATCATGTACTCACCTATAACATTTTACACATGTTCAATATTAATCTGTCTTTGAATCATGTTTGTGTTCATCCATAAAGCTGTTTGTATATTTTATTGTAGCAGTAGATGAGTTATTTAGTTTTAATAGCATTTGTTGTCTAAAGCACCTCATCTTGTAAAAAATTTGTATTATAATATATGTAAGAATGCCATTATAGAAGGCCTCATGGAAGATTGGTCAGATGACCTAATAAGCTTCTTTAAATACAGGTTCATGGTCCAAAGAATAACATTGCGATATAAGTGGGATCACATTATTTTTTTTTCTTTAAAAACTTCCCATGATAGAAAATGTGCATTGGAATTTCAATGTCATCAGTTTTAACTGACCTCTTCATCAAAAAATCTGCTAGGGATACAAATACTCGACTTTTCTGAGAACATGTATTTAGGGTGTTAAAAAGAGAGGTCACCTTAAATGAAAAAATGGGAGCCATGCTGCCATCGCATTATAAGAGCAATTACATTATAACGAATTGTGTTATAATGGGTTCTACATGTATATATTACACAGAAGTTATTAATAAAGTTATTATTATTATTATTATTATTATTATTATTATTATTATTATTATTATTAATGTATTGTTACCTGCTGTACTTAAGAAATTATTACTGCCCCCATCATATCATTGTACTTGCTATCGGTGATCTGACCCTCTTTGTGTTTGGTGTTCATTTTCTACTAGCGTGTTGTTATCCCAATAGCCACTCATCTTGCTAATTGGCATGGTGCTCACCCTCATGGTAACACGAGGCAAACCTTGATCCATTCCGCAACAGTTCCCACCAACTATTGTGGGTATATATATATATATATATATATATATATATATATATATATATATATATATATATATATATATATATATATATATATATATATATATATATATATATATATATATATATATATATATATATATATATATATATATATATATATATATATATATATATATATATATATATATATATATATATATATATATATATATATATATATATATATATATATATATATATATATATATATATATATATATGTTACAGGCCACCGAGTTTTATCAGCTGATTGAATTGATAGATTTGAGATGTAAATTCAAAAAGTATTACTAAAGGAAAATTTAGAAACAATCATTATATGTGATTTTAACATTGACAACATGAAAATTTCACTATTAACACATTAGTAGTAAATGGGGACGATATAGCGACAATGGGAAAATACATTACGGACCCCCCAGGACGATATAGCGAATAGATTTATAGCGACAGTGGGAATTAGCATTACAAGACCCCCTTGGGATGATAGAGCGACAAGACTTTGAAGTACACCCTGGGACTGTATAGCGACAAGGGTAATTGAACATGGGACTTGGGGTTTGTTTTGCGACAAGGGAAATATAGCATCTGACGTCATGGTTGGGGAGATTGGTAACAATGTGGCAACTAGGGGAGGTGACGTCACAGTACTGAGCAAAGAGGGGGTGTACAGAGATAACACAGACAAGAGACAAACACTTATACTACATTTAAAAAAAAATTGTGGGGAGGCAAGAAAGTCAATCCTTTTCGAGGCCTATGAGTGGCCCTGAAAAGGGCCTTTGGGTTTATGTTAACATTATTCCGTTAACTTAGAGGGCATCATATAGGTCCTCTTCTTTTCCTCAAACTTTGTCTGACTTCTGGTCCGTAAATCAGAACCCTATTCATACAGCCTTGTCTCTCCACATAAATTCTTCTTTTCCAAACGCTTGAATCCATCATCCTGACAATGGTCCACGATGATCTGACATATATGGGTAAGTCTTTACGGAACAGCATTGAAGATATGAGAGTAGAGGATTCTACGTTGTCCACATCTTGTGACGAGAACAGGTGAAGGAATGCAGCAAACGGCGGTTATTTATAGGGGAAGGGAGGATCAAAACGGATTGAGTTCATTCACCAATCCAAAACAATCGTTACCAAATTAAGTCACCACATGGAGTCAGTCGTCCAATCCAAAGAGAGCAGTCTGTGACGTCACATTCCCTATATAGAGGCGCCAGCATCTGTGTGCAGTCATTCCATGCGACACAGTTTTCAATCATAACGGAAACTAAGAAGACGATGAATTGGGGTGCACCGGCTGTGGAGACGAAAACCGATGGAATAGCAGCGACTACCCAAGTCAACCCAGACCTACTTCCAGAAGAGGTTAATTTTAATTGTGATTTTGTCGATTTTCTTTCGCAAGAATTTGTTCCGGAACCAGTACCTTTGCCACCTTCTCCTTCTTTACCAAATGTGGAGAATTTTAAACAGGGACAGAAAGAAGAATTGGAGAAATTTTTACAGCAGCATAAAGGAAGCAGAACAAGCTTCTCTCCTTCAGCAACAACAGCAAGAAGAAGAGGCAAGAAGGAAACGAAAATAAGAAGCAGCGAAGAAACAAGTTAGTGAAAGTCAAACAGTCATGGTACTTTTAGACATTTTTAGAAGTCTGAAACAAATGTATCAGACTAATTTATTACGACCAACGAGAAAAAGGCCTTCCCGAGCTTAACAACCCTGTGACTACGCCTGCCGTATCACCCTTAGTGATTTCTACCAAATCATCAGCAGGAGGCAGTTCAGAAGTAGGCCTTGGCCGTGGCAAAGGCTTAAGGCAGTTATAGTTGATTGCTTCCCATTCCTAAGTTTGTTGTTTAAACCAACAAATGCCCAAAGACCTTTTTTCAGGCCCACCCATTTTTCTCGAAAAGAGGTAATATTTCAATTGCCAACTCAAAAAGCTCTTTTTACCCCTATTGTATGTGTGAATGTACGAGTGCATGAGTGTAGGTTCTTATTCTAAAAGTCAAAACCAAGAGACACTTATGTTTTATGCCTGGTCTATTCTGGTCCAAATTTTACAATTCAATTCACAACATAACACTTTATAAAAAAAGTTCTTAGGCTTCGCCTGTGTCTGTCTTCACTCTCTCAGTTTTTTAAATTTCTTTACTTTCGCTGTTTTTCCCTCCACTTCTTCCTCATTTTCTCCCCTTCTTTTCTTCTCATGTTTCTCTTTCTGCACGTGTCTGGGTTCTTCCTTGGGGGAGGCTACCACTTCTTCCTCTCCAGAATCACTCTCTTTTTCTTCTTGCTCCTGTTGTTTCTTACGGCATTCTGAAGACCAATGTCCTTTTTCTTGACAATGATAACAGGTATCTTGACTTTTGTCTCTTCTAGCCCCTGTTTTGCTTTTTTGATGGTCTGGACACTCTGAAGACCAATGCCCTTTCTTCTTGCAGATATAGCAGTTATCTTGATTTTTATCTTGAAAGGAGGGTGACTAGCCCGTCGGCTTGTCTGAAGAAAATTTTATGATGACCCCTCGCAAAGCTCTGATCAAAAGTTTGATCTGTGTAGGCTCTTCCATCGTTCTGCTCGGTTTGAGAGTGAAATGACGAAAGGAAGGCAAGAGACACACCCATTATATATACGCTGGTCTGCCATGGATATAAAGTGACCTATGGTGTTTAACATGTAGTCATTTGACTTTTTGCAGTCAAGATGAAATGATCGCATCAATTCGTGAAGAAAGAAGAAAGTAAGAGGCAGAAACGTGATGTATCGCCTCGTACAATAGCTGAAGTCTTGGCACAAATTCATGCCAGTGATTTTGAAGATGACATGAGTGAACCAGAATCCATACCCAGCAAGTCTATACCTAACCTAAATTCACCAGTAAACCCTGAAAATTACTATTACATTCGAGATATGGAAAAGCACTCCTCTAGAAAATTTAGAACTACGGTTTACACTTACATGGTGAAGTTTAAAGATTTCAAGACTGACGTACTGCTGGAGAAAGCAGAGGGCTTCATCACCGAGGTGTGGGATTCTTTGTTAACCACACTGAAGCACCAATGTCAAGCCAAAGAAGACAATCGCTTGAGACTTTCCATTCATCACGACAGCTTGAAGTCACCCATTTGTATCGAGTTTAGCAGCTCAGCAGAACTAACAGCTTCCAAAGTCATGGACAAGATTCAACACGTGCAACAATCCAACGACAAATTTCACATCACCGATGGAAAAGCGACACTGTTCATGACCCATGTCTCTCTACCCAAGGGGACCTGACAACGCAGAAAGGTATTATTGGTGGACGAACTTCATTGCCTCAAGCGTAGCCTCGTCCAAATTAACAACTCTCAAGACCAGATGTGTTTAGCCCGAGCTATCATGGTGGGACGAACGTATGCCGACAAGAACGACACGGTAGAATGGAAAAGAGCCTGGAAAACTATTAAAAAATCGGACCGAGCCAAACAACGAAGTGAAGAGAACTTCTGTTACAACAAGCTGGCCTGTCCAAAGACACACGAAGAAATGTTAAAAATATTGTCGTTCCAACGTGGACATTGTATGGCGTTACTGTGGAAAATTTCGAGAACTGTTCATGGAACATGGAAGGGTCAGTCCTTTGAAAGAAGCCTGCACCATTGCCAAAGCGTGTTCTTTAATGTACCACCAACGATTGATGCCTGAAAACACCCTGGCTTTCATCAGCCCTCAAACGACCAACTTTGTCAAACGTCAATACTCAGTCAAAGTCCTACACTGGTTACCTTGCTTGTGCGACAAGGAAGACAAATGGATTCAACATGCCCACAGTGGAGGGGGCGAAAGACCATCAGAACATATTCAGTAGATGGCTGGGATTTAGAAAACCCCAAGATCGTGTACGAGTTTAACGGTTGCTTATTTCATGGATGTCCTGTCTGCTACACTGAACGTGGCACTAAAGATCAGTTTTCACAGTGAACCATGGAAGACCTGTCCCAGGCCACTTGTCAGTGATGCTTGAAGTTAGAACAGGAAGGATACCAAGTGGTGGAAATGTGGAACATGAATACAATCACCGTTTGAAAACCGATCCCGAGTTTAAACGCATCGTAGAAAGTTACAAGTTGATGGACCCCCTGAACCCGAGGGACAGTTTGTATGGAGGACGGACAAATGGCACCTGTTTGCTGTACCACGCTAATGAAGAGAAAGGAGAAGAAATCAAATACTTGGACGTGTGTTCGCTCTATCCCTACGTGTGGAAATATTGTCGCTTTCCTACAGGGCACCAGCAATTGCTCACGGAACACATCGACCTGGACCACATTCTACAATATGAAGGCTTGATCAAGTGCAAAGTTTTGCTTCCCACGGACTTGTACCATCCCGTGTTACCTCACCATTGTCTAGGAAAACTGATGTTTCCATTGTGCCGTACTTGTGCTGAAACGTGCAACCAAGACCAGCCTTGTCAGTATACCCAGGAAGACCATGCCTTGACGGGAACGTGGGTCAGCATGGACTTGTTTAAAGCTCTGGACCTGGATTACCAACTGTTAGAAGTATACGAAATTTACCACTTTTCCAAGACACAACAATACCACAATGGTTACCCAACTCAGAAAGGCATTTTTGCACACTACATGGATGCCTTTTTAAAACTGAAGCAAGAAGCCAGCGGCTATCCTTCTTGGTGTCACACTCCTGAAGACCAAAAGACATTCAAAGAGAAATACCAGGAACAAGAAGGCATCACTTTTAGACCACATCAAGAAAAACAAAGGCAGGCGATTGTTTGCGAAAGTGATGTTAAATTGTTTGTGGGGCAAAATGGCACAACGACCATATTTACCCAAGACGGAATATTTGACAGAACCTTCCTGCTACTTCCAGATGATGCATGACAAAACCAGATACACGAACGCGTGGATGTTGTTCGCGAGGATTTGATCTTAGTGAATTGCGAAGAAGATCTGGACTTTGTACAAGCCGATGGATTTGGAAATGTCATCATTGCGGCTTACGTGACAGCCCATGCTCGCTTAAAATTGTACGAAGCTTTAGAACTGTTAGGTGATCATGTCCACTACTTCGACACGGACAGTTGCATCTACATCGATCGCCCTAGTCAGCATCACCCTGACATCGAAGGAGACCGTTTAGGAACCTGGACAGACGAGCACCCCGATGACAAGATTCTATGTTTTGCTAGTGGTGGTCCTAAAAATTAAGGCTACAAATACCAGGACAAACAAGGAGAAGTGCACACCAAGTGTAAAGTGAAAGGATTGACTCAATTATCGCACCAGTCAAGTGGTGAACTTTGGTGTATTGAAAGAAGCCTTGCAGTCTAGAGAGGATGGAAACTTTAAAGTGACCACCTACCAATCACATAAGATTGTATATTTACCCACTCACCAAATCGTCAGTTGACCCATGGAAAAACTGTATCAAATCGTGTACCAGAAGCGAGTGCGACTTCCCAACCACTTCACTTTGCTGTACGGTCACATCAATAGTGGTCAGCATATAAAAAGGGACAATGTGCAAGATCGATAGTTCATTGTGACTACCAAGACCAAGCGAACAAGATGTATACTTTCAGAGAAACACAAAACAAGTTCAGACAGGCACAATTCAAGTTCGGTGATTCTCAAGTGGAGTGTGATGCCGCACCTTGCATTGAGAGTGATGCAGTAAAGCATCATGGGAACTTTGTTCTCACTACTGCTTCTACCACTACACCTATCATGGAAAGTGATGCGGTTTGTGTCAAACCAGACGGATGCGAAAGTGATGCCACTCATCATCGTGGACTCTTTACTATGTTTCATTGTGAATGTGGATGTCAATCTTCATGTCTTCCACCCTACGGATGTCATCCAGCCCTGAGCAAACTGCTGTCGATGTCAAACTACCCTTATCGAAATGAACCTGTGAAAGACGAATATTCGTTCCCTGTGCATATGCCTGAATACTGCAACTTTGAAAATTGTTTTCAAACCTTCAAAGGAAAATGGTCTAACTATCTGGGAGGACCGACCCCTGAAGAATTAGCCAGAGCCGGATTTTTCTACTTGGGCGAAGGGGATAAAGTGAAGTGCTTCAGTTGCGGTGTGTCACTTCACCAGTGGGAACAACAAGATTCAGTCTACCTGGAACATGCTCGATGGTCCCCGAATTGTCACTATTTACCTTTAGTGGGACGATATCAGTAATACCTGAATGGATAATTTACAAGAGAACATTCGTGGTTCGCCTGTGGTGATGAGAGAACACATTTACCGAGAACTGGTCAAAATACAAGTGAAACGCAAACTAAAAATCATTTCTCCATTTTTAAATTATGCTCTTTTCCAAAGTATAAGAAGACTGATTATGAGTGGAGACTACCTCAGTCACAAAGGTAAATGAGGCTATTGGCCATCACCCAGTGATTCCAAAGAAAGTGTATCTTCTTATGGATACTTTACAAGAGAACAGTTTGGGCTTGCCTGAGGAGTTGAGAGAAAGGATTTACAGAGAACTGGTCCAAATTCAAGTCAAACGTAAAGAACAGTTGCATCCGTTACATCACCAATGTTTAAACCACTGGTACCTGAATGCTATAAAAGGACTGATTCATTTGAAAGTGTTTCATTGGACAGACTTTCATCAACTCCCCCTTGGTTCAAAGGATTGGTATGTTTTTGATGATTCTATTTGCTACAAGGTAGACTTACTGCATTGAATTCCAGAGGAAGAGTTAGAGTTACCAAAATCTTTTACTCATCGTCAGCTTAGTGGAAGAGGAAACTTCTGAACGAACTGTGATGTGCAAGTTAGTGACTAAGCTATTTAGATTGCCTACTGGAGTAAAATCATGTCTTTGCAAACAGTACACTTATACAAACAGGCTACCATGCCACAATTTGTTTTATCTAAAGTGATTCAACAGATTCCATGGAAGGAACTCAATGACATTATTCAAACAGTGGATGATTACCAACACTTAGTATGACAACTGTGTACATTCAATTGGGGTCGACGTGTGGTGTGTGTCTTAGTGACTTGTTTTCTGGGATTTCGTTTACCAGCCGATTCCTTGTGGACTCTTTATGTACAATACTTACCAGCCAGTCAGACATGAAAGTGGTGCCTTTAAATGGTCACGAGAGACTCATTTTGCTCAAAGCCATGCGTTTTCATCTGGATACTTCTCGACCTCTACGAGAAATAAAGATTCGTTGACTTTTGGGTACCGAAGAGGTGCATGACGATGTGTGTGTAGCTTGTAACTTACACCCCCATTTGACAGATGTATGTGACTGGAAACAATGGGGTTTTGAGGCTTGGACCCAAGAAGTTGCCCAGTATGCTCGAGAGTTGTGATCCAACATTTCAGCGTCCTATGAAAAAAGTCACTTTTAAACCTGTGTTAGTGACAGTGCCAGAAGAACCCATCACCGAGGACAACCATTCCCTTCAGGACAGGACTCTCATGGACATTCCTGAAAGACCATTATGGGAGGACACTTGTGTGACATTACCCCATGTAGAACCTGTAAGAACATTACACCCTGTCCCTAAGACATCTTGGTTACAAAAAACAGGTTGTACAGAGACTTGTTTCTATTCCACTTTGATCGTTTTCATGTGCATTTTATCATTGTACTTAACCATTTGGCTTTTATATAAATTTGTGTTTCGTTTTTATTTTTAAAAATCAATAAACGTGTCCTGAAAAAGTATAAAAACTCTTGTCTTGTCTGTTTTCGTGTCACAAGTGACATTCCTGACACTATGGCTACCTCTGCTGTCTCTGCTCCCTCTTCCTCCACTTTCAGAGTCATCGACGAACACTTAGATCGTGCCAGTTGGGAGGCTTTGTATCTTCATCATCCTTTTAACATGCTCATTGCTGGACCTAGCGGTTCAGGCAAAACCGAATTTGTCAAATGTTTGATCGAACATAAACATCATTTGATCAATCGTCCACCTCAACGAACCGTGTGGTGTTACAAAGAGTGGCAATAGGCGTACAGCCTCTTGCAAGAAAGTCGAGGCGATTCCAATGTGTTTGTGGAAGGCATTCCTACCGAAGACGACGGAATCGTATCTGACTCCCGTCAAACTCATCTGGTCATTTTCGACATGTTAGGAGAAGACGAAGAAGAAATTAAACTGTAGTTTACGCGCAAAGGTCATCATTGTAATGCAAGTCTCATTTACATTACTCAGAATTTGTTTTAAAAGCCCTCGAAATAAATCACAAGTGCAAGTCTTTGCCAAACAGTTTGGAACGCCTTGGGTACGATGATGCCACTCAAACTCCACATGCCTATTTACTTGTCGATTTGAAACACACAACCCCCAATTATTTGCGATTTCGTACCCATTTGTTTCACCACTGGTGTCAATACGGTGGGCCTGTCCTGTACATGTCTCCGTCGTCGACTTAACCCAAAAAAAATCTATAAAAACCTCCAACACTTTTTGTTTGTCTCACACAGCTTCAGCATGATGTCCCTTCAGTCTCATCTTCCAGTCAAATTGATGTGTGCCTTGTATGGCATCAGTCGCAAGACAAATCCACAAATACGTACTCGTGTCTTAGAAGCCAGTCTCAAAGAAGTCTTACGATGGTTTACGGTGACAGCACATCAATTACTGCAAGGCATCATTCGGATTTCTCATCAAACCAAACGCTTTTTTGATAGCAACAAAGTAGCTTTGACCCAACTGGCCGATCCCCGAATTGACACTCAAACCAAAAAGCAAATCATTTTGAATCCTGGAGGGAGCAGTACTCTAAGAGACGTCACCATTCGCTCCCTCTTAAAATGGGATCCTAATGCTCCCAAAGTTCTCCCCAAGAGAAAAGCCACTCCCAAAAAAGACAAATGAAGCCCCAAGAATAAAAAGCAATGGTGTCAAGACCAGGTTAGAAGCCCACAAAAAGAAAAGCGACAAGAAAAAGAAACAGAGAAGTCCCCAGAAAAAGAAAAGCCCACAGAAAACAGCCTCTACTCGCAAGAGAGGCACTTCAGCCAGGACGCAACCTTACATTCACAAACCACGGCCTGCAACGACGGTGACCGCGTCTCCACTAGCCTCAAGTTCATCCACTTCTCCGTTGATGACACCATGGAAGCCTGTGTCTCCAAGAACTTCTCCTCCAGTGACACCCTCCTCCTCTTTAACTGCAGTGGCAGCACAAAGTACCTGCTCCCAAAATCGAAGTCCAAGAGAGATCGGGCATGTTACAGAGTTTTCTGGATTTGTCCAAGCAAGAACTGACTCGATTTAATCCGTTGCAAACCCCTCCACAACGTGTAATGCCTGTCATCAAGTTGATAGGACGTAAAGACAATCAGTGTTGACGCGTTCCAATATAAAAAAGGTCTGAGACAAGGCATGGGTGTCAGTGTTTTTGTGCTCCTGAAGACCCAAAGATGTCACCCCACAGAAATCATCCCTCTTCTAAATCCAAAGGAAAGAAAAGGAAAGGACTGTCTCCTCAGTTAGTCAAACAGGTGGACATGTTGTCTTTCCTGTCCAAAGCTTCTCCACCCATGCAAAAAAAACTCATTCAAACGGCCTCCAAAGATGTCATCGATTCCGTGTGCAAATGTTGTTTGAACGTCTTGAAAGGCATGATACCTTTGTCAAAACACCAGAAACAATGCTTGGGTAAACATCGTCACGTTCTTCGCCAAATGGTTCAAAAGAAAATACCTATTCGTCAAAAGAAGATGTTGGTCCAACGTGGTGGAATTTTGCCTCTATTGTTAGGATCTTTTCTGAAAGGTGTATTGGGAACCATGTTGGGAGGACTCGTGGGAGCAACATAAAAAGGACCTTTGGAGTCCCAAGATCTCAGACGTGACCCTTGACATCGAATGGAAGGACAAAAACTAGCTTTAGTGCCTTACAAATGATGGATGGAATACCATCATTGGCAAGAACAACAAACCCCGCATTTGCCTCCTAATCCCTATTTGACCGAGATGTCCCAGTTACAACATGAATTGCAGTTGTTGATGGACCGCCACGATTTGTCCGAAACAGAAAAATCACAAAAGTACGGTCAACTCTTGCAATGACTGCAACTCTTTCACCATAAAGCTTTAGACGAAACAGCTCTACCCACTCTGAAACATTTTAAGACCTTGATGAAAAGTCCATCCCCAACACCACCACCACTACCATATCCATTGGTCATGAGAGACGCTACCCCAAGAAAGTCAGAGGAAGAAGAGATACGAGAAGTTTTTCAAAGACGGTCAGCAGCTCCCATTTCTAGTAAGATTGCAGCGTCCTTGTTGACCCCTTCCCCCACACCCCAACGAGAAAAAACGAATGCTTGGGTTAAAAATATGATGTCCACTCCTCCTTCGACAGAAGTGAAAAAGAAAGAAAGGAAACCAGAAGTGAAAAAAGAAAAGAAGACCAAAGTCATTCCATTACCACCTGCACCACTAGCTTCGACTTCTACTCCCGTGGCCCATCGGACATGTAAATCCGTTTCCATGCCACCCTTTCACCCCATTCAAAGTAGCATCAGCGAAGAGTGGGTAACTTATTAACAAATAAAAAATGGAGAAGGTGTTGCACTGACGCAAGGCAAAGAATTTCTCCAAAATGTCATCATCGACAAACAACACCCTAAAGAAGCCTTCTTGAGAGGAGGCAAAAATGTCTTGCTGCAAACAGGCAAAGACATTTTGGGTCGACGAGAAACTCCTATAAATGCCCTGAACACTACTGAGTCAGGCATTCCTGCTTCCCTGACTCCACAGGAAGGACATGGCAGAACAAGGCGATGAAGAAAACACCCCTTCAGAAGACTTCATACACCTAAAGTTAGAAAGACTAAGAAAAGAAGAACTGCTCGAGACTTAGATGTTTTTGATTATTAAATTATTGAGAAATGATGCATCAAGAGTCATGCGCCTGTTCCAAGTCTGAGCTGGATCTGTTTGCCATGCCACCCACCATGATGACGATGCAGGAATCCCAGTGAGTCGAATTTCATCCGTCTCCTCTTTGACGGATTCAGCTCCCACTGAGCTTGATATCAAAGGTCAGCCTGAAGATTACATTGATATGAATAGCAGTTACGTGTACTTGAAAGTCAAAGTGATCAAAACGGACAACACTAATCCATTAGCCGATGCTAGAGTAGCTCCTGTCAACAATTTCATGTATTCCTTGTTCAGCGAAGTAGAATTGTACTTGAATAACAAACTGGTCAGCAGCAGCATGGATACTTACCCTTATCGAGTGTACCTGGAAAATCTCTTGATGTACGGAAAAGAAGCCAAGAATACTCATCAGGATGCTTGCGTGGTATGGAAACCTTACACAGTGGGTGAGAACACGTTTAACGACACAGTCCTCACAGTAGATGACGATCCTCACAATGTGGGGTTTAATGACCGTCGTAAGAAAATTCTGCAAGTACGTAGTTTAAAACTGTTGGATCGTTTGCATTTGGACATGTGGTTACAAGAAAAGTATTTGCTGAACGGAGTGGATATCCGCCTGAGACTGAATCTTAGCAGTGCCACTTTCCATTTGATGGCCAATGCCAACGAATACAAAACTATCATCCAAGAAGCCATGCTCTACGTGCATCGTGTGGAAGTGTTACCTAAAGTGGGAAATGACATCAGTCACACTTTGAGCAGAACGACTGCAAAGTATCCGATACGGAGAGTGGAAGTGAAAACTTTCACTATTCCTGCTGAACAGCGATCCATGATCGAAGATCATCTATTCCAAGAACAATTACTCAAACGTTTGATCATTGGCATCGTCAAGAATTCAGCCTTCAATGGACTTCACAACGAAAACCCTTTCCAGTTTTAACATTACAACATAGCCAAAATGGAAGTCAGTCACGATGGCAAGACACTGTGTACCAGACCCTTCGAGCCTAAGTTTGGTGACAGGAATTATTTGAGATCGTACTTGTCCCTGTACGAAGCCACCAGACAGTTAGGGACCAACACCAGTCACAGTATTTCGTACGACAATTATGCAGGAGGCTATGCTTTGTGGGATTTAGATTTCACTCCAGACCAAGGCAGCGACGAGGGACATTTTCACCCTATAAAATCCGGTCAGATTCGTGTGGAACTTCAGTTTGCGAATCCACTACCCCCAGATAACACAGTGAATGTCATCCTGTATGCAGAATTTGACAATACGATATAAATGAACAGTTTGAGAGAAGTCATTCTAGACTATTAGAAGCCATGGAAGACTGTTATCCCTCTTTACCTAGTGGAGAAACTTTGGACATGGAATGTGGGAAGACCATGAAAGAAGAACCCCAAGACAAAGACAAAGAAGTCATAATGATGAAGTCCAGATGGCCAGAACAAGAAGAACATTTTGCTACATACCTGTCAGAACAAATTAAGGAATTGATCAAGAAAGATTGCTGTGGATGTCAAAACGATCATCCCATTATATCTGGACGAATATTGGAGTCTCATCTCGGAAGAAGACGTGTTGCAACAGTGGTATAAATGCTTGCGTGAACATTCTTGTCCTCCATTAATAACTCTAGAGATCCATTACATTGAAGCTCTCTTGGCTCAGAGTTGGGAGACAAGGCGAAGAAACGGTTACTTGTCAGACATTTTCAAGCAAAAAGTCAGGATTGAATCGATCACTTATCATTACCTGTGAAGAAAAAAAACACAAAAATGGATACCTGGGAACTTTATTACCTTTTGAACCACAGTTCGTACACTGCTTCTTGGAATCCTGTCGTGTGTGCAAATGATGAACTACCTCATCGCAAACCTCAAGACCATTAAGCTTATGTGGTCAACATGGACGACAGTCATCTCCCAGGAACCCACTGGGTAGCCGTCTACTTTCCTCAAGAAGGATGTGTGGAGTATTTCGATTCGTATGGATTGCCCCCTTTGGAAGACGATATCATTGACTTTATGAGAAGAAATGCTCAGACAACACGACTCAATAATGTGAAATTACAAGGCACAAATTCATTGGTGTGTGGACAGTATTGTGTGTATTTTCTGCATCAACGCAGTCTTGGATATTATTTAGAACATTTAGTGACTTATTTTGATCGTCATTCTTTTAGAAATGATGAGAAAGTACATGGATGGTTTTGTGACCAGTATGGTTATCTTTTGTCTCTAGCTAGGAAACGTAGTGTATATCAATGGCCCAATGACTTCCAACAGTGGAAATCTCAATTTAATTCACAACTTTTCAACCATGTCCAAAATAGATAGTTTTTGAAATAATGTTTATTGTTGAATTGAATGGTTAATTTTTTAAAAATTTGTTAATTTTTGTGAGTTATTTGAATACAAATGTTGTGTTTTGAAAGAAAATGCATTTGTCATTTGTTTTTGCCATGGGTATCATGAACCATGCTCTTTGACTTCTCTTTATCCCTCACATCTAACTAATTTAGCATTCCGACTCGAAACCATGTAGGAATGCTGTCCTTTGCGTCCGTGCTTTTACCATAAAAGCGGGATAGTCTCCAGTCTGACCATCCATTATCGACTTATCCTCCTACGAAGATTTCCTCAAGATTAGCCAAGTTGAACAAAGCCTACGTGAATTTGCATCGTGTCAGACAAAGTCTGATACCAAAGCCTGGAGAGATAAAAATGTCAGAATGTTAAAAGTCACTGAAGACCTGATAGAAGAGCTCTTCAGAGAGGAAATAAGCAGGGAAAAAGAAGACTGGACAAAGAAGTACAGACTTCAGAAACAGCAGAGAGAGCAGCAGCAACAACAGCAGCAACAGCAACAGGAACCTGATAGAAGCTTTGTCAACTGCCATGTCGACACCAAAGAGTTCTCCTTCTCTTTCCGAAGAAGCAGACCTTATCCTGTGAGGAAGCCTGTCACCAGAGGAGTTCGCACTCTTAGACCATAAAAGAGTGCCATAGCTCCTCGTTCACACAAAAAACAGCCATTTTCAGTGCTACCCAATACTCGAGAAAAGAAATAGACATTCAATTGCGTATGATACGTAGTCAGTTAGAAAAAAAATAGAAGTGCGTCTATAAGCACAATATTTCTTTATCTTGGTTAGAAAGTGTGACTCTAAGTCCTTCGTTTCCGTGGCTTTGGTATGATTGGGTTTGATTTTGCTTCTTTGCATGTATGGATAGTATATTATGGTTGTGTTTCTGCTTTTCGCGTGCGTGGATAGTAAAGTTATGGTTTGATTTTGCTTCTTCGCGTGTGTGGATAGTATAATTTGGGTTAGTTTAGCTCCTTCCCGTGTGTGGATAGTATATTATGAGTTTGATTTTGCTTCTTCACGTGTGTGGATAGTATAATTTGGGTTAGGGTAGCTTCTTCCCGTGTGTGGATAGTATATTATGGGTTTGATTTTGCTTCTTCGCGTGTGTAGATAGTATTTTGCTTCTACACATGTGTGGATACTATAATTTGGGTTAGTTTAGGTCCTTCCCATGTGTGGGTAGTATATTATGGGTTAGATTTTGCTCCTTCGCATATGTGGATAGTAGATTATGGTTATGTTTCTACTTTTCGCGTGTGTGGATAGTATAATTTGGGTTATGATTTTGCTTCTTTGCATCTGTGAATAGTATATTATGGTTATGTTTCTGCTTTTCGGGTGTGTGGATAGTAAAGTTGGGGTTTGATTTTACTTCTTCGCGTGTGCGGATAGTATATAATGTTAGTTTTTTGTCTCATTACCTTTATGTGAATAGTAGATAATATGAGAAGACAAAAGTGGGGGATGTTTTCCTTCACGTCCGTGCTTTAGATATAAATGTCAAAGCGTCCGTCATTCGCACCATTCTACTTAATAAGCAAAGAAGATGAGCATACAACTGTTCAATGAACTAAAGGACTGTTTGTAATGGATAGTGGATGGGACATATGTGGTGGAAAGGCTTGAGAAGGAATGGAGATATCCAGTTACAAAGGAGTTTGTGACCAGACAAGTGACCAGTCTCAAATTCGCCATGGATCTTCTCCAGGGTATGTTAGAAGAGGAAGTAAAAAAATTAAGAAGATTCATTGACCCTCAGTATGTGAGAGGTAGCTTGAAGGAAGCCCTGGATAATGTCACGAGAGTCAGATGCTTCCTAGAAGATATCTTGGAATGGAGTGAGTGGTCATTTGTGAAGTGGGGATTAGACCAACTCATAAAAGCAGAGGAACTGATGAGAACAGTGCTTACCCAAGAGGTAAAGAACATAAAAGAAAAGTGGTCAAAGGAAAAGAAAGAAGAAGGTATTTTCAGCCTCAGCCTCTCTGTTGGATGGTGAAGGAGCCACCATGAATGGTCTGCCCCTCCTGGTTTGCATAAGGATCCATAGAACCTCTTGTTCCCTGCAATCCCACTGATGGTCCCAAAGTCTTGGTCCCTCACCATGTGATAAATGTTTACTTCTTTTGGGCCATCGTCACCACCGACAGGGTATATCTAACCCCAAATTAGCACCACAGCTAAAATGACACCATCAGTATGGTGCAAACATGAGGATACAGCATAGCTCTATCACTCCTTCATTCCTTCAGCCATTAACCCCTTTCACACAGCTGAAACTATATCATAAGTATCCATGATACAGTCATCTATAACATGTAATGATGCAAATGGAGTTTTGTAAAAATCTTATTATCAGGACCACTGTACAAGGTTGTCATCAGGTTCATAAGTGAACCTGTATCTGATGAGAATCTTACAGAAATTGAAATGACATTCTCTTTTCAGGCACTATAATGAAGAGTACTGTCTCTACTGTGGAGAAACTGAGCACATGACACAGGTATGCCATCATGGCAAACAGATTGAGTGCTTCAGATGCCATAAATATGGACACAAGCAAAGACTTTGTCCATCAATGTATTATATGTATTAGGAAGCTGGCAAAGAGGAGAATGCCAGAGCTTCATTTACAACAAATCTAAATGTACATAGTGAGACTCTTGACTCAAGCTATTCAGTGGATACTATTGTTGATGCAAATGTAAATGGATTTTCAGGGTTTGTATGTGACTTTGAAGATGCTAATATATATGAACATTTAAATATAGAAATAGGATGTAAGAATGATAAAAGTAATAAGGAGACAATCTCAGTAAGTAACCAATTACATGATGACATACATATAATTGATATGAAACTAAATACAAAAGGTTTTAACATAGGTCACTTAAATGTACAAGGTATAGTGGGAAAAACAGACCATATTAAGTTAATGTTGTTTTCCAAGGAAAATAATTTACATGATTTAGGACTCACTGAAACCAAATTAAATGCTAACCACAATGATAATCTATTTTACTGTCAAGGTTACCATTATGCAGGGACAGATAGACAGCAGAGGGAGGTCTTGTTGTATATATTAGGGAAGATGTAAATGCAGAAAGGTGACTTGACTTGGAGTCACATGAAATTGAGAGTACCTGGGTGGAAATTTTTCAAAATAATGCAAAATCAAATAAGGAACAACTGGATGGAATTTATTGAATCATTACTAGACCACCTGGTAAATGAGCCTACAAGGGTAACAGAAAAATCAAGCACTCTTATTGATCACATTTATACCAACCTACCAGACAATGTGGCTTGTGTTAATGTACCAAATGTTGGTCTTAGTGACCCCTATCCTACTTTTTTGACAAGAAAGGTTAAATGCAAGAACAACAAGAAAAATATACACAAAACGATCACTTACAAATCATTCAAAAATTTGAAGAACAATTTCTTAATGACCTACATAAAGTTCCATGGAATATGATCCAAAATTTCGATGACGTAGATGAAGCTCTTAGGGTGTAGACTGACTTATTCATGAATGTAGTCTCAAAGCATGCACCACTGAAAGTACATCGAGTAAAGACTGAAATTCAACCTAATTGGCTTACTACTGAAGTCCTAGATGCTATGAAAACACGAGACGAATTCAAGGGTATGGGAAACCATGCACAATATAAAGTATGGAGAAATAAAATAACAAGTATGATTAGAGAAGCTAAAAAAACACTTATTATCAATCATTGCTTGAAAACAAAAAGAGCAACACAAACTCCATTTGGAAAGTCTTCAATGATCTCAGTTGAGGAACACACAAAGATCAGACAAATAAAATTCACTCACTTCTGGTAAATGACACTGCATAGTCACTGATGTCACTGATATTGCAAATGTTTTCAATGATTTTTTCACCAACATTACCACATAGTCAAAAGAACCAGTGACAGAAAACAACTTTAATGAACTGAGAAAGTTCTGCAGCAGCAATATCTCTAAGGAGATATGTTTCTCTATATCACCAGTATCAAAAAACTTTGTTAAAAAATGTCTCAGTGAACATGATACCAAGAAAGCTACAGGACTTGGTTAGATTGGTCCACAACTCGTTAAATCTTCTGCCACTGCTATTGTAGATAGCATAACATTCATAATTAATTTAAGTATTGCAACCCCATCTGTCCCCAAAATATGGAAAACTGCAAAAGTAACTCCTGTTCACAAATCTGGTTCTAAGGATGACGCTGATAAGTAACGACCAATCTCAATACTACCAAACTTGTCAAAATGGATTGAAAAACATGTCCATGACTCATTCATGTCATATTTAACCAAACACTTGCTGTTACACCCTAATGAATCAGGCTTTAGACAGAAACATTCCTGTGAGACTGCCTTGATCTCCTTAACTGATAAATGGCTTCAAGCACTTGACCAAAGTAGAATAATAGGATCTGTATTTGTAGATTTCAGGAAAACTTTTGACATGGTGGATCATGAAATCCTTTTGAAGAAACTGAAAATCTACCAGTGTGATGAAAGAACAATTAGATGGTTTACTTCTTACTTAAGTGAGAGAACACAACACGTTTATATAAATAATGTTCTGTCTGAACCTGAAACAGTTAGATATGGAGTACCACAAGGCTCAATTCTAGGTCCACTACTATTCATTTTGTTTATTAATGACCTACCACTTTTACTAAGAGACTCAATATCATCTACAGATATCTATGCAGATGACACAACATTGTCAGACATCCAAAACACAAAGCATGAACTCAAAAACTGAAACTGATAATCTACCAATGTGATGAAAGCACAGTTAGATGGTTTCCTTCATACTTAAGTGAGAGAACACAACACGTTTGTATAAACATGTTTGCATAAATAATGTTCTGTCTGAACCTGGAACAATTAGATATGGAGTACCACAAGGCTCAATTCTAGTTCCATTACTATTAAATTTATTAATGACCTACCACTTCTTTTAAGGGACTCAATATCATCTAATGATATCTCTTCAGATGACACAACATTGTCAGACATCCAAAACACAAAGCATGAACTCAACATTTCTTTGTAGAATGCCCTAAACAAACTGGAAAACTGGTGCACATGCAATGGCATGGAGGTAAATCCTGGTAAAACTAAAATATTACTTATCTCAACACGGCAAAGAAGGACAGATCTTGGTAGTGATGAACTTTGTCTGACATGGAAGGATAAAAATTTGCAATTGGTCTGTCATGATAGACTACTTGGTGTTCAGGTAGATAAAAACCTATCATGGACTGAACATATCAAACGTCAGTAAAAAAGTCAATTCAAGTTTATGGTTTCTCAGTAGGATAAGACATTTTCTCCCTGAAAGGCACAGAAAACTATTTTATAACAGTTACATACAACCCTATTTAGACTTCTTTAATACAGCATGGGGTAATTCAAATGATACAAACATAGCAAAAAGAGCATTTGGGCTAACATCAATCCGGAAAGAAAGCAAGGAAAATTTAGCTGATAAGTTAGAAATATTACCTACTAAAGACTGAATCTGTTTGAGAAAAGCCAAATTAATGTACAGGATATCCCATAATAGTGCTTCTGAATATTTACAATCACTATTCCAATTCCAAGAAGTTCATAAGATGCAGTTTATCCTTTTGATTCCAAGGACAACCTATTTCAACGTAAGTTGTGGGATTTACTCCCCACCCCAACCAACAATTGAGGTCAAAACATCCTGTGGTTAAACATTCGAGACTACCTTGTAACTTTAATGTACATTAGATATCCACCAAGATATACATTGCCTGCTCTCAGTCAGAAGTGATAAATAAGCATCAAAATCACCTTTTTTCTGTAAGTTTTACCGTGATAATATTAAGGTGCTTTACACCAGGTATGCTAGCAACAAACTTCCCACAAGTTGAGACAATTCATAAATAGTGAAAGTCTGTTTCCGCAGTATGTCATAACACATAGCAACTAGACTGCCTGCTTTATCTCTAGTTAGTGTGACCATCTTGTGTTAGAGTCCAACAAAAATCTCACAAGATATATATCTTTCTGAATGGGTAAGACACAGACTTTTCTAGATGAATAGTTAAACCCAATTCAGTAAGTGTATGAACTGTGTCCTGAACATACTCTCTACACTGTTCATAAGAATCTCCTAAGAAACAACTAGTGTCACTGTATTCTACAATTTGTGAAGCCTTTTTATCTCAGTGATTGAAAACTGGCTTCAGTAGCTTTGTGAAAATGTGGATTAGATGCCAAACCACTTGGCAAGAATCTAAATTCATATATGTCACCCAATCCACTTAAAACACAAATTATTTCTATGCTTCTGAGCCACAGGAACCAAATATTATGTATACTTTAATCAGCTAATGCAAGGAAAAAACTTTCTTGCATGGCAGTAACAGCTGTTATTGAGGTTTCCATTTTAAAATGTATCTTCTCTACATTTGTATTCAAATGTTTTAAACCCAGGATAAGTCTCACAGACCCATTTTTTTGAGGTCAAATGAAAATGTGTGAAATATATTATTCATTTATGGAATTAACTCTATGAATAATACCTTTTGTGAATTCCAGCATTTATTTGTCTTCCCTCATTAAAAGATAAATTAACATGGTTTGGTAAATATGTCTTTATAGGCTGCTGTTCTAACTCAGTGTCATAACCTTGAACAAAATCCAAGCATCTTAAGTACTATTCTACCATCCTTCAAAAATTGTTGAAATTTTCCCAGCGACAATATTGTTGGATGTTGTTTATAATAATAATAATAATAATAATAATAATAATAATGCTTTATTTATAGAGGGTGACTCATTAGTCAAGGACTATTTTCCCTTGAGGCACTCTTAAGGAGAGTATAACAATGCACATTATATGAAGATAGCAATAATTACTGTGTATTTTAACATGTTTAATATTAAAATACTAAGTACAAGAAATATCATGTGTCATTGCATTATGCAGAACACTTTTGGCCTGGAAAGATCTTACTGATCATTCCAATGTTTGGGACCTCTGTTCCTTGTTTCTTAATTTTTCCATAGCCATGGCTCCAGCAGTGATTGGTCTGCCACTAAAAATTCCATTTCCATGAGTGCCCTCCCTTTGAGCAGGGTCATCCTACAAAATCACACTACTTTGAGCTCACTTTTTCCTTATAGCTGCACCCCTGTTGTTTCTTTCTAAGCAGCGGACTTAGCCCTATGAGAATTGTCAAGCTTAGTGATTTATGTTGTCACCAAAAAGTTAGTTTGTGCAGCACAGTTGGGTTAATACACAACAGTTGCTCGGTCTTTATGAGCTTAAGGCGCTTGATACTAAAGTCATTGAACAGAAAAGACAACAATTTGAAATTATTCATGACAAAACCCCTGACTGAATCAAACATTAATTCCTGTAGGTTGTTCCTATGCTGTTTAAACAGTTCAGTTGCTCTGAGAGTTGGGACCAATACATCCCCCAACTGAGTTTTCAGCTTTCACAATGAAATGTCAATACTTGTGGCCTGTTTAGACATTGCATTCCAGACCTAATTGTTCATTCTAGGCACCTATAAATTGTCACAGTATCCTGGTCTGGTATACTTTTCCTGCAAAGGTTGAAGCTTGTCAGGCGTTAATATGGATCACAGGCCTTTATTGAGAACTTCAGCTAGTTTTTCATCCACATTTGGCCTGCTTTTTTCTGCTCCAACAAGAAACTTTCAATGTCTGCAAACAAATCATTATCATAGTTCACATTAACCTCTTCGGAGTCTGTGTCTGGCATGATTAGCCCTTCGACATCATCAATATCAACATCTAGTGTGACATACCTGCAGAATTTGCAGCCGATGTCAGCATTTGCGTTTTACTTGCAATGCTGTGGGTTTTTTTTGTTCCATTGGTCAACTGTGTGTGCATGTTTGGGATGTAGTGCTTACAGCCAACATTGCATTGCCAATTCTTTGTCTAGAACAGCCATATTGGTGCATTGGGCAAAAGTCATATGACTTGCACAATTAGAGCGAGATGAGGACATTTTGTCTGGTTGTATTTGTAATGGCTGACCTAAGCTAACCTGTCTGAGGTGGCCAACATGTGCCTCATTAGGCCTAGCACCTATGGATGCAGTTCCAGATGGCAAACACACTCGTTTCCTCATCAAAACTGTAGTGGAAGATGTGCCAAAATCATATGTGACGTTTTCTTTTGGATACAGTTTTTGAGTATTTCACTCTTTAAAGCTCATCCCCTCTGGCATGTTTGCATCTTCCAATGTCTTGAAACTTGCAAAATTTTTCAAAGGTGCACCCCAATCTGCTAAAAATATTGCTCATAAATGGCAAAGAATGATAACTGCTACATTTTTGCGTAGAAATTCATAAATTATGCCGTATATTTGGCGTTTTCTTTAAAATGTTTCTCCCAAACTGATATTTCCAAGCAACCATTGTTCTTATCAGCCACGTGACCAATGTCATCTCATGGGATCACAAGGCACTTATGGGTGAAGTGAAATTAGGCATTATTTGACTTGTGTCGGTCAGTGCAAGTGGAGGTGTTAAATCCTGGAGTTTTGCTTGCTTGGCACATCCTTGGGTGGATGTTGCGGGTCTTGTGGGATATGATTGTGCTAGCTGATATAATGATGGTGTTGTTGTTCATTATGTCACATAATTCAAGGACCAAGCTAAATATCCATTTTCTTGCATCGGAATAATATTGGTTTCAGGAAAGATCTAGCATGTTACTTATTTTTCATTAAAAGAACTAATTTTTTTTTAAGAAATCCATATTGTTTGGAGCATATGCTGAGTTGAAAATTTGTTCTCATTAGGTTATTAAATGCCGCACCAGTGGTTACAGCTTCCACCTCAGATGCTGGAGATTGCACATTAAAGCTTCAGCCGAGTTATACCAAAGACTTATAATTATGGTACTTGCAACTGCCTCATTAATTGACACTCAGTATTAAGCGGTTAGTGTTAAGACTGGTTGTCCTGGTGTCAGGATAATGTGACTGGGTGGGACATGATGCTACATCTATGCGGCATGATGCCTTAGTGCTATACATGACTATAAACTGCCGCACTGTAAACATCGTAGCGATATGACTGAAAACATGTTAAAGCTATGTCAAAAATCTAAATCACGCACGCACATACACACAGATTATTGATCTGTTGGAGAGCTATGTCATTGTTAACATGAACTGTTATACTGTCTTAATTTTTTGTAATATTTATGAAGTTAGGAAGTACATTTCTGTGTGGTTTGTTCCTAATATCTTGAATATCCTTTGAGTGAATCCAGAAAACACAGCAAGACTGTATCCATCAAATAATGCTTGGAATATGGACCAAGGCAGATTTCCTTTTATTTTCATTCTTTGTAGAATTCAGGTAAGAATTTTTTGGAAAAAAAAAACAATCCTAAGCTGGGTAGTCCTGTTTTAAAGATAATTCATGAAAAAAATATATCTTATATGGCTGGGTTCGAATGTGATGATCACTGATTACAACAGTGTTGTGTCAAAGCTGCTCATTACATGTTAGTCATCTTGACTATGCACATGAGGATGCTGACCTTCAGTATAACAACAGATCTCAGTAAATGGTCAAATATTTGGACAGCCAGAATTGAATCCAAAATGCAGATTCAGCATGGATAAAATACAAAATGTTTTCATGGATCTATTATAGTGAATGCAAAACACACTATTTTCCTACGAAGAAACTAATGTTATGTATTGCAGCAAACTTGACATTTAGGTAAGAAGAACAATACCAAGTAGTGAGATTGCAGAGACTTTTTAAAAAATAATTTGCTTACTCTGGTGCTGTTTTTTTGCAATAATCTCATGCAAAACATTAGAATCAGAAACAACTCTAAATGTGCTCAAAACAAAATTGTAATGTCATTTTCTTTTTGATCTTATTAGTTAAAGATTCGAGTCTATAATTCATTGCTTATTAACTCCAGCATTTCTTGTTTTCCAGTTTCTGTAACCACTGTTCAGTTGATGAATGGCTCAGGCCAAAGATTATCCTCATTAGTAAATATTGTCAGGGAACAGAGTACTGGTATCAGATGCAGTACTGCTCCCAGTGGTAGCAGACCTCGAGCATTATTCCAGTGGTACTATAGGCAAGGAAACCAGTCCCCAGTGCTAATTGTGGACCAGTCTATTTCCCCAACACCAGACCCAATAACAGTACCAGGACAGCCTGATTTAAACCTGTTGATATCCTACAGTACATGGACACTGACAGGAAATGCATCATATCAGAATATGTATATATTCTGTCAAGCCCGAGACGAGACCAACAATGGGAACTATATGAAGTCAGATGAAGTTCAGATCAACATAGTGTGTATGTATATTGACTTCTTAATTTTAATATCCAGTTAGTGGATATTAAATATTGATTACTTCTAATGATGTCTAAGTAAATGTACTTGTTGGGTAAGGAGTACCAGTAAGTCTTATGGTTGACAATTTAATACAGTCATTGTATCATTAACATCAATTCTGTTTTCAGGAGGTAAAGGTAATATTTAAATTACTTATAGCTGGGGAAGGCTTAACTTAGTGTATATATTAGAGTTCACTTTTATTTTGATTTAGTTACATATATTGTATGAGACTAGAATTCCAGTCATATAGGTTATATTTTCATTTAATACTATTTCACATATAGGTGTTATTATTTTAGGATTTGATTCCACATGCCTTTAAATGGCAATTATTCAATTTATTTCAGTCCGTGTCAATCAATATTCAATGGAAGATTATTGTATAAATACATATGAATATGCATACGCATTTTTAGACAAGCCAACCAAGACGTGTGATATAGTATAAACTGAATTGAATGTTGTGCTATGATGTCAGTATGAAAGTTCTGCATATTGAAAAAAACTGAAACACTTTCTGCACTGATAATGGTTAGACTTAATGTCAAGTTTTCTTGATCTAACTTCTTGCCATTTTGCCAGTGCAAATATATAATGAAAATGGTTGTTATGAAGAACCTCGAAACATTTATATACAGTCTGTTATCATTTTACCATAATATGAAGGATGTTTGCATGGAATATGCACTAAAATGATTCATTTGGGCATATACAATTTTTATCCAGCCACGGATTTATAAGTTTTATTGTATTATATTTACATTTCAGATCCTCCGGTTGTAAAGCTTTTCCCATACCAGTATGCATACAATGTAACAGAAGGCATGCAGAATTTTGGTTTCACCTGTAACATTGTTGAAGCAAAACCCCTGCCACAGGCAAATAGTTATAGCTGGTTTCACAAGACATCCATTATACAAGGACAAACCTCATCTTCCTATACTCTTCCAAGTGTACAGAGGGCAGATGCTGGAGATTACAGGTGTACAGCCAGAAATGATTATGGCAATGGAACATCAGACCCCTTGTATCTTAATGTGCAGTGTAAGTGTATCCAGCTTCTTACAGTTATTTGTAGTAAATATTTAATATTCAGTGTTGCTATTCTGTTCTTGCCATGTGTGATACTGCACAATGAAACTGATAGCTAAATACAGTTCCAACTATATATGAAAATTATAACATAACACTGTAAAAGACAGAACAGTCGTTGCTATACAAAAATGATAACTTGGGTGTTAAAACTTTAATCATGTTATTATTGACTTTCTAGAAACAACATCTTTCCTTGGCTACTGGGGCAGCTTTATCACAAGTTCAGTACTGTCAGAACTGAATGACTGGTATTTATGTAGCATCTTACTTTTATTTCCACTAATACGTATCTCTGCTACTTTGTTGACAGTTAAATGGAAACTGCAGAATTAGATGTTATGACACTGGGTCTTAAACTATGTAACACAAAAATGCAAAACCATCAAGTTTAATAAGATCAACAAATAATTTATTTCTCTAAATTACAAAGTGAATCATTTAAGAAACACTTACAGGATTGTGAATTAAATCCTAAGTAATCCTAATTGTCCAATCACAAATTCAGACTAATAGAATAATCTGAATGAATTCCAATAGTCTTGAATGTCCCAATGTACCAGTAGTCTTGAATCTCCTGATTTACGAAGTCTTCAGTGTCCTGATTACCAGTGATGCAAACCAGAATGTCTTTGAATCAATCCACAAAAATCCCCAAATGTGTTAATCCAATCATTGAGCATTTAGTAATTGCAGTGAATGATTTAAATAAATAATTATTCTAGAATTATATCTGGACACAGCTCTGATCATAGATTCCCAAAGATTGATATGAACAGGAACAAATAATTTGTTTATCAAGTCCCCAGTATATACATATTTCATTTGAGCAAGTTAGGTGTCATTTCTGATGGAAATTTGCATCAAATTATAAACAAGTTTGTTTCTAGAACATTCTAACCTCAAAAAGCTATGTCTGTTTGATTTGGGAGACAGCTTGTCCAGATGGCTGCAGAGTCTTCATGGAATGGTGTCTGCATCCATGTACTGCAGGCATTTTTTCAAATATGGGGAAAGCAACTGATAAACTGGTTTGCAGTGATGCTGAAGAACAAGCTTTTTATATATCAACAGTGTCAGACCAAAGATAATGGGCAGAGAACACCTTTAGTCTAAGCAGTAATTAAATATGCATCAATGCCTTCCCACCTAGCAGGTTCTTCACTGTCAGGACTTCTCAAGACATGATTTATCCTGGTAGTTGCCCAGTGGACTCAGCTAACTTAGGTCAGCGATCTCCACAACCTGTTGATTGATGGTTATAGGGAATTGCTACTGATGATCTGTTATCATCTTCACATCTGGTTATTTTCAAATTATCCATCTGTCACAACCAGTTTTGAGTAAGGTTTCCAAATGCATCACTTTGGTTAGAAGGCAATCAACTTTCAATTTTTACACTGCCTTAGAGTGGAAAAATATCTCGAATTGATAGAGTGGAAAATACATTCATCTAATCTGGGCTTCTTTAATTGCTGATGCAGGTTATTTTTTTTCTCTTTGAAAGAAAAGGTTGTTTCAGTAATCACCATTAAGGGCTATAGGGCACCTGTCTTCAACAATGTAAAGTTCTCTATGGACTCCTTTAGGTTTGGACTGATATCATTCTATATATTGATCCGGTATTTTGTGCTTCAGAGATCAGTTTCTTGCTCATTAATGTAGTGGTGGAATGTTTTGTGTGTTCTTTGGTTGTTATCAAAATCTCCTTATAACCTTTAGAGCGAAGTTTCCTGAATGAGCATTACTCTTAAATTGGCAATGAGGAGTTAAAGTCATGCTTTTTAAGTGGTAATAGGTTGTTTCCAGTTTAGAGCTAACATTAAGTCAGTCCCTGAGCTTTGTCAGCCTGGAAAAATGTCTATGAATCAGATTGATTTTGCTAGCTTCTGTTTCTACTGAAATTCATAGTATTTAGTTATATATATGTGCTGGAGATGGGCAAGATATACTCCTTTATCCAGTTAGAGCTTCTGTCTTCTCAGAGGTGCCCCTGATATTTCATCAGTCATCATTTAGAGGTGGATTTTTGGAACTGTTAAATCTCTCAATGAGAGACATTAGCTTTTGCTGCATCTTGGGCATTTTAACATATTTTTCTTTGGATGATTTGATAATCGTCACCTTCTGACGATCCTTTTTTCAGGTTGTTTTGCATTTGATCAGTGTTGCATTTGAGTGAGGGAATTTATCTTTGGACCCATGTGTATCGGTCCAACAAGTTCGCAAGGACTCCTCCAGCCTGCAGTAGAGCACCATACTGTCAGTAATGGCAATCTCACCATGACAGCTTATCTTAGGCCATCAGCCACCCAGTGGGCTGACAAATATAATATGGATTTATTTACAGGTAATTTATGACTGCTATTAAAATGTAAGTTTTGGAAGACAAAACTGATTAGCTGTACTGGTCATGTGTCCATCTGTCTGTTACCACAAGCTTGTTATCACGGCTTCTCCTAAACTTCTTAGAGGGTTGCCATAAAATGTGACACAAATTCATCTCATAGTCTAATTGGTGCTATAGTGTTCACACGATCATGAAAGATCATTGAAAGTCATTGAGAAATGAAATAAACACCTGAATTCAGGGCCTTGGAAGTCATTAATACTTCAACTAGGTCATTATAAGTCATGGAATTTTAGAGATTTTGCTTAAAAATAAAATATGATATAAAATTTTACTTTTGAATCACTTATTTTTACATTGTATGAGAATTGAAAGTTTGGCTTGACTTTCTGTCATATGCTAGGAATTACACCATTATCATAATCTGTAGGAAGTAATCATGCATAGCACCTGTTTCACATGATGTCATTTATGCATGCACACACTTTTACTTCACTAAATTTAATTGGCGCATTAGGCCCCAGAAAAACAATTCTGTCAGTGTGATCCATACATCAAGAAAGTTTTACAAATGTGTTTAAAATATGGGCCACCCAGAAAACCCAAAGGGGCCCCGAGTGGCCGAGTGGTCTAAAGTGCTCACCATTCCAGATCACTGCCATCTCACCTCTGTCTGCGTGGGTTCGAATCCAAGGCTCGGCTAGCGTGGGTATGTGGGAAAGCCTGCCAGTAGCTTCTCATGGGTCGGTGGTTCTTCCCTGGGTTTTTCAGGGTTCTTCCTCCACCAGTTATACTGGCCACCATGCATAACCTAGCTTGTGTTGAAATATGGCGTTAAACTCTAGAACAACAACAACAAGAAAACCTGAAATGGATGAATCCCAGCACAGTTCATCTTTAGATGATGATTTCGTTCAGAAAATACTGGCTGATGATAGTGATGATGGCAAATTATATTTAAAGCTATTAAGTGTATCAGATTATTGGAGCTGGAAAAGTGTTTAATCGAGATACCACTGAGTGATCTTGAACCTGAAAATGGTGTTAAATATGAGCCCAATGTACATGTTTGATGGACAAAAATAGCGTGCTAGTTAGCCTCCACAACAGCAATATTTAGAAAGTAAATTTAGGAAAGGCAGAATAACAATCAGAATTAAAATACATGCAGCTTAAAGTGAAATTTTCATTTCTTTTCTCATAATTTATACCTTTATGAATTTGTGCTATATAGTTACTGTGTTGAAACAAAGGGGAATAACTCTAAGCAGCATTAGGAAATTAACATTGGACTCGGAGATGAAAAGATGTCTTTTTTATATCATATCCTGTATTCACGTGATAATGTCTTGCATGGAATTATTGGTTTTTATGTAATGCAAAACCCCCAAATCTTACATATCTGGCATTATTTTAATTTTAACAGTCTTCAGATGACCTCATTGATATCTAACAGGTCACAATCTATCCTGGGGGCCATTTCACACAATGCAACCTGATAGCTCTGTTTTTGCTTATGTATGTGTGTAAGTAATTGTCATATAGTAGTTCTTCAAAAAGTTCTAGATCAGTCCCTTCACTGGCATTGTTCCCTCCAATATAGAGGACTATTTTAGTAAACATGGAGAGATCATATATTTTTATATCTTCCAGTATTGTCTGTATTTTGGCACCTGAAATGGCATGCTTTCTAACACAGTACCTCAGCCCTCTCTTGTTAATTCCATGTAAAATGGAACTACCAATAAGGAGGATGTTATCTCAGCTGGTAGAAGACAAAGTATTGTTTACTTTGTATTGATGTAGTTAGTCTATACGGTGCTTTATTACTCTTAACTTTATCAGTTCTGGCTGAGTCAATGGCAGAGCTGGAAAACTGCTTTGGGTTTTCTTTTGGCAATGCTTCATGTGTCTGTACACTTTTACTTAGAGAAATAGGTTTAGGGGAAATGGTTTGTGAATGTCTGCTGATAGTCAAAGGTTTCTATCTCCAGGCAGCTACTTTAACCTTCTCATTTATTAGCTTGTCAATCTGTATTTGCATCTTGCCCACTTGCTTCTGGAGTGTTTGTATTACAGTCAGCACACTTCAGTGAATGCGGAGATGCACCTTGTCTTGAACACACACACTACCCCAACTAATAGGACCATTAGTTCATTTCCCATTGGACTTAATGTTAACATGTTATATTTAAAAATAAGAATTTCTGCATTAGAATGGCATGGAAACCACACATGCTTCCATTTACTAGAATTTGATAACAAAAAATCAGCTTTGAAAAAGAGGTGTTTCATGGCTATTTTATGAGCCTCATGCTATTAAACATAGTGCTTGATCTGTACTTTATAGTTGTAAACCAAAAGTTCATACATTATTTTACCATTAGGAAATGAATACAGCATGTAAAAATAAAATATTTTGTCAACTATAGTAGATCAAAGTTTATGAAATGAATAATGGAAAAAAAATCATGGATATATTGGCCAATAATGTGCATGTCAGAATATATAGTACTTTGGCTTTTATTCTACCACCAGTATACTAGTCCTCTGCTGTTAAATAAATAAATAATTGGTGGTCTTATGCTTTATTCACAAACTCTAACAGACTGAAATAAAAATATATTGTTTATAGATCAATGTTGCCGCATCCGAATGGTCGTTTGACTAAAAATGTGTTAATGACTAATTATGCACCAAGGCAAATAATTAGTCACTTATTACACCTAAGTTTGTTCAAAGATTATTATGCACAATATCTATTCACATTGCTTTAAACATTGGACTAACTTTCTACTGTAAATATTTTTTGTTTGTATCAGACTTGTGAACTTGTAGTCATCAAAGTGTAGGTTTGTTACTGCAGATGCTCCAGATGTCAGAGTCTATGTATCAGGATCTACTGTAGTTGGTTCTACTGCAGTCTTGATGTGTGTACCCCAAGGAGAACCACCACAGTACACATTTCATCCATGGATACATACAGTTGGACAGACAGAGATCAGGAGGTTAGACGGAGTAAACACAGTTAGTCTCTCCAACCTTACATTGTCAAACATTGGCATCCAAGATATGGGCACATACGTTTGTACTGTAGACAACTCCATTACTGGTCTGGATGGTCAGATAAATCGGATGGGTGGCAGCCATGTGGAAGTTCAAGGTAAGGTCTGTTATTATTGTGGCAGTTAGTTCTGTCTTGGGTTGTCAAATGATTTGTACCCTTTTGAGTTGCATGACACTTAATCAAATAGTTCAAAAACAATTAACAGTATTTCATCCAATTTATATTATTGCAAATTTGCACAAAGCAAAACTAACTTCTGCAAAAATACACAAATCCCATGTTAGCTTGCAAACCTGGTTATAATATGTGGTCTGGCATAGATCCCTAGAAAATACCTCAAAACATGACCAGTATTTGTTAAACATGATGAAAACTGATCATAATAGGTAATGAAACATGGACATATTGCTCGTTTTATCATCAAATATGGCAGTTAGTACCTGGAAATTTGAATCAGTTAATGGCAAATTTCTCAGGCCACAAATGTCGATGTGTTGTGGCTGCATGGGCTCAATTTGATAGTCTAATGGATTTATCTTCATGGGTGTTTAATTTATAATCCTAACCCTATCCCATCTTTGACATTGGCAAATCCATGAATTCCAAATATTTCAGATGCAGATTTTGCTTTATTCATTGTTTCAACCAAATTGCGTTCTTCCAGGTAACACTTAACTAGTTGGTAATAGCTGTTTTGTTTACGTTGATCCATGCACTCATGAGTTACTATTTCTCAGTGATATAAGCGATCCTGCAAATTGAAGTAATCTATATGAAAAGGTACACACATTCAATTGTGCAAGGCACAACCAGCATAACTGTTACGTGTTCATGAAATAATGGTAATAATAAAGACTAAAATTCTGAAGATAGATCAACTAAAATCAGCATCAATCTATTTTACTTTTTGTGTTTTGGCTGAGCAGAATCATAATTTTCCACACAATGAAAAGCTGGATGTTTCAGCGTCTCCTTTCGTATACAATTGGCAGATTAGTCTTTTGTTTTCTGACAGCAGTACATGCCTGTTAATTGTTAAAACCCTGAAACTGGCTTGGGTTAAGAAGGAATTTTGACCGGCAACTATACCTGTACTTTGTTGTGGTATTGCCTTTCACTCCATACTATTAGCATGATTACTATAGTTTTGTAAAACGAGATGTAAGGTCACTTATATCAATGGAAACTACAACTCAATTTCTATGGTATTAGCATTTTTTCTGAAACAGCATTATTGTATTTTGGAGATATCATTAATGTTTAGTGCGTGTTCAAACCTACAATGTACATGCGGCGGTGCCATTATGTAAATATGCTCACTAGCCTGATTGAATCAAACCCTGTTGTTGTTCAGTGTTGTCATACTGGGATCACATTTTAATGAGTTAGGTATTTACAATTTCAGGGCAAAATAACAATATAGTTACTGGTGTACTGATATAAAAACTCCAATGCAATAACACATAAACAAACAATCGAGTCAAAAGGGAGTGTTAATGTTACAGCAACTGTGAATGCTTGTCATTGTCCAGTCAAGTTATACACAAATCTGAATTAGGCAGAAACAAAAAGAAAACAGAAAATTAAATAAATTTCTAGACTTTTCAAACAAATTTATGAACTTATACCATTTCTATGTAGTAATCATATGCCAACCCAGAGAGAGGTATATGTGTAATTTTTGCTACCATATCTTTGTCTAAATAAATGCATTTAGAACTTATCGTGTGCATCTTGTGATGTTGCCTTAGACTTGTGGGTTGGCTTATATGCGGGTCATGTACTTTTTAAGTGTTTGTACCTATTCAGGTTTTGGGGGATCAGCTTATATGTGAACAGGCTGATACACAAGTATATACAGTACACTTGAATTAATGAATTATTGATGGATCCTATCTATAAGGTCAAGGTCACAGACCAGTATTTTTCAGTTTCAGCTATATTTTCCATTCTGCTGATTTAACTGTTCTGAATGAAATTTTGTGTACAGGTTTTTTTTCACTAGATGTGTTGCTTTACTGATTGTGAGGTCTTGTCATCAATATCACAGTCACAGGTACATATTTCATCTTTGCTTTTATTTCTGCTTTTGATCTTAAGACTGTTTGACATTTAGAAATTACCAACAACATACTTAAGTTTCTCACTTTGAGGGTGGCTGTCATTATGTTTTCTTCAAAGTCAATGTCACTGTTTATTTTCATTTTTACACCTCTGCTCCTGTTGATAGAACATGACACAGTTTTACTTTCCATGTTTGTCTAGTGACTATACAACTCAGTCTCAAAGGTCACAGACTGGTTTCATCATTGTGCACTTTAGATGACTTCAGCAAAATAGGCAGAACACAAACATTCAATGAATTGTTTGGTATTTAACTAATTCGGTCAGAATTAGAACCAGGACAGTATTTTTATAGAAAATTGTTGGTAACTTTTGTTGATGAAATCTGAGTGTGCATTTCAATACCATATTATACCTGGTCACTGCTTGTCCTATATTTCTGTTATGACCATATATAGAATCTCTTCGTTGTTCTGTTCAAAACCCTTGCTCAGTTGCTGTTCTATGATGTAAGTTGTACTTATATACATTTTTTTGTTTATTTTGTAAATAATTATTAAACAGTTCCTTGTTCAAAGATATTCATTGTGTGAGATTGTATGCTTGCAGATATTAGGCACAGTATATAAGCTCATTAATTTGACCAAACATTTAAACCAAATCACAGTGATAAAATCTATTATTATTTTGTAACTTATTGTAGCTCAAAAAACAGAACTCCTGCATGCAGAAATGTTCAGTTGAAATGAAATGTTACAATTGCATTTGTTTTGAATGATTGTATTTTTTAGTCAATATTTAATACCTATTTTTAAAATATTAACTTTCTCTCTCTTTCTCTCTCATCTTACTTTGTCCATTTTTAGCTCTAATGGTTATATATTGGAATGTTTCATCAATTATCAGCACCACTGGTCATAGACCAGAAGAACTTTGTTTGACCTGTCATCCATCATTGATTGCTAGTGCTGCTGAGATGATTGGAATGAAACAATGAAACTTACACACACTCATTGTCTATATTGTTTTAAATGGAAATAGCGTGCCTAAATTATGTCTTGTTGATCCTAAATGAATAATGGTGTGGAACTGACATCTGATAATGACGTGACAACCTACATCTTGAAAATCTTGTTATTCATATACCTCCTGAATGATAGGACATCCTAGACATGTAGTTTTCACTGAAATACTATTTATGTTGTATAGGTGAAAATGTTGCTAATGAAACATCCATAAATATTTAAATAGTACCCTCTTTTAAAGAAAAAAGATGTAGATCAATATTTTTCTCAGTTTTGAATTATAGCTGAGAATTTAAAAAGGCCAAGGGAACACTGGGCTTTGTCACTACAGAGTATACTTTTTGGCAAAGTTCATGAAGCTTATACTTCATTGTCAGTAGAAGCAACTGCTGATTATGATTTGGTCAGGGAATGTATCTTGAAGAGTTTGAGTTGGTACCAGACAAATATCGACAGAGGTTTAGGAATTGCAAAAAAAAAAAAAGAAAATTGAAACCCATGTTGAATTTGATAGAGAAAAAGATCAACAGGTGTTGTGCATCTAGAAAGATTGATAAAGATTGTAACAAATTTAGACAACTTATATTAGTAGTGAATGGGGATGGTATAGGGTCTATGGGACTTATCATTAAAAATACCCTTGGGAACATATAGGGTCTATGTAAATTTAACATGGAGAAAAATCGTGGGAACATATAGGGTCTATGGGAATTAACATGGCCAAAAACCCTGGGACAATATAGGGTCTATGTAAATTTAACATGGCCAAAAAAAACCTGGGACTGTATAGGGTCTATGTAAAATTGAAATAGGGAGGGTCTCTATTTTTTTTAAAAAAAAAAAAAATAAAAAAATAAAAAATAAAATAAAAAAAGGGGTAGGCAATTCAAAGGCTATCTCTTTTCGAGAAATATGGGGGCCCTGAAAAGGGCCTTTGGTTTATGTTAATATGCCCTTAACATAAAGGGCATTTGCGACATCTTCTTGTCCTCAAACTTCGTCTTACAGCAGGGCCATACATCAGAGTCCTCTTGAGGAAACCTTGTCTCTCTATATAGACTCTTCTTATCCACAGGCTGCTGCTGGTCCTGTGGACAACGGTCCACTTGGATCGGACATACATGAGCATGTCCGTCCTGAACATCATTGTTGACACAAGGGTTGAAGATTCAACGTCGGTCCACATGTTGAGGCTCCGAGAATAGGTGAATCAATGCATTGAACGGCGCTTATTTATAGGTACAGGAAGGATTGAAACGGATGGAGTTCATTTACCAATCCGAACACGCGTTACAGAATTCAGTCAGCTCGCATCCAATCCGAAGATAGCAGTCTGTGACGTCACGTAGTCTATATAGATTCGCTAGCGCTTGTGTGCAGTCAATCTATGCGACAGTGATTCAACATGACGGAAACTCAGAAAACGATCCATTGGGGTGCACCAGCAGGGGAGACTGCCCAAGGGAACTCGGACTTACTTTCAGAAGAGGTGAATTGGGATTTTGTGGATTTTCTCTCCTCGCAAGAATTTGTTCCGGAACCTTCGTTACCTTCTTCATTACCGCAAGTGGAGAATTTTAGACAGAGACAGAAAGAAGAATTGGAGAAATTTATACAACGACAAAAGGAAGCGGAACAGGCTTTTCTCCTACAGCAACAGCAACAAGAAGAAGAGGTAAGAAAAAAACAACAGCAACAACAGCAAGAAGAAGTAGCAGCAAAGAAACAAGAGGGTGAAAATCAAACGGTCACGGTACTGTTGGACATTTTAGCGGAGTTAAGAAGTCTGAAACAAATGTATCAGACTTCTTTATCACGACCGAAGAGAATACGACCTTCCCGAGCTAAACACGTCAACCCTGTGACTAAGCCTACCGTACCACCCTTAGTGATTTCAACCCAATCATTATCATCATCATCATCAACATTACGCAGTCCAGAAGTAGGCCTTGGCCGTGGCAAAGGCATAAGGCAGTTAAAGTTGATTGCTTAAACTCACCCCTACACCAAAATAAAAAGGCCCTTTTCAGGGCCACCCACATTTCTCGAAAAGAAATACAATTTCAATTTGCCAATAACTCAAAAATAAACCCCACCCATTTTACCCTTATAGTACGTGTCTGTGTATGAGTGCGTGAGTGTACGTTCTTATTTTAAAATCAAAACTCAAAGACACTTACCTTATATCATTAATTTATTCTTTTATCCATTTTTTACAATCCAATTCACAATTCACAACACAACACTTTAATAAAAAGTTCATTGACTTCTTCTTTCTCCTTGTTTAGTCTCTCTGTTTTTTGAATTTCTTCACCGTCTTTTCCTCATTTTCTTCCCTTCTTCTTTTCTTCTTCTCCTGTTTCTTTGCCTCTTGTAAATAGAATTGTCTTTTTTCTTCCTCTTCTTCCTCTGAAGAATCCCTCTCTTCTTCCGAAGAATCCCTCTCTTCTTCCGAAGAATCCCTCTCTTCTTCTGAAGAATCCTTCTTTTCTTCTGACTCCTCTTGTTTCTTTTTTGGGCAATCTGGAGACCAATGTCCTTTTTCTTTACAATAATAACAGGTATCTTGACTTTTGTCTTTTTTAGTCCCTGTTTTTGTTCTTTTTTGACGGTCTGGACACTCTGAAGACCAATGCCCTTTCTTCTGACAGATATAGCAAGTATCTTGACTTTTATCTCGAAAGGAAGGAGAGTAGTCCGTAGGCTGGTCTGAAGAGAATTTTCTAATGACCCCTCGCAAAGCTCTGACGAAACGTTCCATCTGGTTAGTCTCTTCCATCGTTGTACTCGGCTTGAGAGTGAAATGAATAGTGAAAGGATAAGACACACACCCTTTTATATACGCTGGTCTGCTATGACTATAAAGTAGCTCATGGTGTTTGAAGTTGAGTCATTTGACTTTTTGCTTTCAAGATGAAACGATCCCATTCATTCGAGAAGAAAGAAGAAGAAGAAAGTAAGAGGCAGAAACGTGATCTATCGCCTCGAACCAGGGCTGAAATCTTGGCACAAATTCATGCCAGTGATTTTGAAGAGGACATGAGTGAACCAGAATTTGAAACCTCTAAACCAAGTTCACCACCCTTAGTCAACCCTGAAAAATACTATTCCATTCGAGAGACGGAAAAGCGCTCCTCTAGAAAATTTAGAACCACGGCTTACAAATACACGGTGAAGTTTAAAGATTTCAAGTCCGAAGTACCGTTAGAGAAAGCAGAAGGGTTCATCACCGGAGTGTGGGATTCTCTGCTCACTGCACTCAAGCGACAATGTCAACCCAAAGAAGACGATCGCTTGAGACTTTCCATACAACACGACGGTTTGAAATCCCCTGTTTGGATCGAGTTTAGCACCCCTGCAGAATTGACCGCTTCCAAAGTCATGGACAAGATTCAACACGTGCAACAATCTAATGACCAGTTTGACATCACCGATGGAAAAGCCACATTGGACATGACCCACGTCTCTCCTCCTCAAGGGACCGGACGCAAAAAGATGTTATTGGTGAACGACCTTCGCAGCATTAAGCGTCGCCTTGTCCGAATTCACAATCCTCATGACCAGATGTGTTTAGCCCGTGCCATCGTGGTGGGACGAACCTATGCCAACAAGAACGACACGGTAGAATGGAAAAGAGACTGGGAGAACATTCGACAATCGGACCGAGCCAAACAACGAAGTGAAGCAGAACTCCTGTTACGACAAGCTGGACTGTCCAAAGACACACCCTGTGGCATTCCTGAGATGCAAAAATTGCAAGATGCCCTAGCTCCACGATACACCTTGAAAGTGCACCCTCAAGAAGTGCGCGGGTCTTTGTTGTTTCGAGGGCAAGACTTTAAGGACGGAAAATACATTCATGTTTATCATCACGATGAACATTTCGATACCATTACCAATATCACTGGATTCCTGGGATACGGTTATTACTGTGAGAAATGTGACTATGGTTATAATAATCGAGAGCAACACAAGCATTGTGGATGGAAATGCTCAGGATGTTTGGCCTCTTCACCCTGTCTGAGCGAAGAACCAGTGCCTTGTTCAACTTGTCTGCGCACGTTTGTCAGCCCTACCTGTTACCAACAACATCTGAAAACGCAAGGTTCACAGAAGAAATGTGCTTGTCAACTGCTGAGATTGTGCCCTACGTGTGAGCAAGTCATACGTACCAATAGTACCAAGGCACACGTATGTCGAGGAAAGAAAAAATGTCACATTTGTCACCACATCGTGGACTTGGAACACCAATGTTACGTGCAAAAATACCAACCCCCACCAGAGAAAGAGGACGGTCACAAGAAGAAAGGCAATTTCATCTTTTTCGATTTCGAATGCATGCAAGAGACTGGCATTCACATTCCTAATTTCTGCGTGGCTCATCGAGCGTGCGAGAAGTGCATTCAAGAACCTATCTTCAGTCATTGCCCTCACTGCAGCAAGATTCCTGGAGGGCGTGAAAAAATCTTTCGGGGATCGAACACGTTAGCCGATTTTGCCCAATGGGTCTTAGACCCCGTCGACAAGACGTGGAGCCAAGAGGACATCGAACGTTACGGAGATTGTCATCGTCATGCCACGGTGATGGCTCACAATTTCTCCGGATACGATGGACAGTTTCTTTTGAGGTACTATACGGAACAAGGCACCGAACGTCCTAAAGTGACTTTGAACGGAGCCAAAATCATTTTCATGCAAGTGGGACAAGTACAGTTTAAAGATTCGATGAGCTATTTGGCCATGCCTTTGAGTCGAATGCCTAAAACGTTTGGAATGACAGAAATGGCTAAAGGGTACTTTCCACACTTTTTCAATACGGAAGCCAATCAACACGCCGTTCTACCCCATTTACCCGAGGCTCACTATTACGACCCCGACAACATGCGTACCGAACAACGAGAAGCTTTCTACGCTTGGTACCAGGCTCACGCCTCGGACCCTTTCGACTTTCAGGAAGAAATGTTAAAGTATTGTCGTTCCAACGTGGTCATTTTACGACGTTGCTGTGGAAAATTTCGAGAACTGTTCATGGAACACGGAGGGGTCGATCCTTTGAAAGAAGCTTGCACCATTGTCAAAGCGTGTTCCTTAGTGTATCGACAACGATTCATGCCTGAAAACACCGTGGCTGTCATCAGTCCTCAAACGACCCACTTTGTCAAACGTCAATACTCGGTCAAAGCCCTACGTTGGTTACATTACTTGTGCGACAAGGAAGACAAGTGGATTCAGCATGCCCGCAACGGAGGGGGCGAAAAGACCATCGGAACGTATTCGGTCGATGGCTGGGACTTGGAAAACCCCAAGATCGTGTACGAGTTTAACGGTTGCTTATTTCACGGATGTCCCGTCTGTTACACTGACCGTGGCACTAAAAATCAGTTTTTGCAACGAACCATGGAAGACTTGTACCAGGACACTTGTCAGCGGCGCCTAAAGTTAGAACAGCAAGGATACCAAGTGGTGGAAATGTGGGAATACGAGTACGATCACCGTATGAAAACCGATCCCGAGTTTAAACGCCTCGTGGAAAGTTACCAGTTCATGGACCCGCTGAACCCGAGGGATAGTTTGTACGGAGGAAGGACCAATGCCACCTGTTTGCTGTACCAAGCCGACGAAGAGAAAGGAGAAGAAATCAAATACTTGGACGTGTGTTCGCTGTATCCCTACGTGTGCAAATATTGTCGCTTTCCCGTAGGGCACCCGCAATTGCTGACGGAACACATCGACCTGAAAAACATTCGACAATACGAAGGCTTGATCAAGTGTAAAGTTTTGCCTCCCCCGAACCTATACCATCCCGTCTTACCTCACCATTGTCAAGGCAAACTGATGTTTCCCTTGTGCCGTACTTGTGCCGAAACGTGCAACCAAGACCAACCTTGCCATCACAGCCAGGAATAACGGGCCTTGACGGGAACCTGGGTCAGCGTAGAATTGTTCAAAGCTCTGGACATGGGATACCAACTGTTAGAAGTGTACGAAATTTGCCACTTTCCCAAGACACAACAATACCACAAGGGTGACCCCACGCAGAAAGGCATTTTCGCCGACTACGTGGATGTCTTTTTGAAACTGAAGCAAGAAGCCAGCGGCTATCCTTCCTGGTGTCACACTCCCGAAGACCAAATAAAATTCAAAGAGAAATACTACGAACAAGAAGGCATCACTTTAGACCACATCGAGAAAAACGAAGGCAGGCGATCGTTTGCCAAAGTGATGTTAAATTGCTTGTGGGGTAAAATGGCACAACGACCGTGTTTACCCAAAACGGAATATTTGACAGAACCTTCCCGCTACTTCCAGATGATTCACGACAAAACCAAATACATGAAACACGTGGACGTCGTTCGAGAGAATTTGATCTTGGTCAATTACGAAGAAGATCTGGACTTTGTACAAGACGACCCTTTTGGAAATGTCATCATTGCGGCTTACGTGACAGCCCATGCTCGCTTAAAATTGTACGAAGCTTTAGAACTGTTAGGGGAACGCGTCCTGTACTTTGACACGGACAGTTTCATTTACATCCATCACCCGATTCAACATCACCCTAACATCGAAGGAGACCGTTTAGGAGCCTGGACAGACGAGCATCCCGACGACAAGATTCTAAGGTTCGTCAGTGGCGGTCCCAAAAATTACGGCTACGAATACCGTAACAAACAAGGAGAAGTGCACACGACGTGCAAAGTGAAAGGACTCACTCTGAATTATCGTACCAGTCGTGTGGTCAACTTTGGGGTATTGAAAGAAGCCTTGCAATCGGGAGAGGATGGAAACTTTAAAGTGACCACCTATCAACCGAACAAGATTGTACGTTTACCCACTCACCACATCGTCAGTCGACCCTTGGAAAAAGTCTATCAAATTGTATACCAGAAGCGAGTGCGACTTCCCAATCATTTCACCTTACCGTACGGTCACGTCGGTATTGGTCTGTATATAAAAAAGGAACCCTAGGCAAGATCGATAGTTCATTGTGACTACCAAGACCGAGCGAACAAGATGAATACTTTGAAAGAGGCATCGTTCCAGTTTGGGGATTGTAAAAAAGTTGTATCTTCCTCTAGTGTGACTAATATTGGATGGATAAGACCCATGCATTGCGACGGAAAATGTCCGGAAGGAAACTGCGATTGTCCATGTGGTTACCATTGTAATTGCGTAACGGAGTTTGCAGACGAGTGCGATTGTGAGCCTTGCGATGGGTACGATGCTGTACGTTGTGACCTGAGCGATGCCGTAAAGCATCGTGGGAACTTTGTTCTCACTACCCCTGTCATGGAAAGTGATGCTGTGCGTGTCAAACCTGAGGGATGCGAAAGCGATGCCGCTCGTCCTCTTAGACATTTTACCGGGTTTAAAGGGGAATGTTCACCTTCACGTCTACCCCCCTACGGATGTCATCCAGCCCTGAGCAAACTCCTGTTCCTGTCACCCAACCCTCATCGAAACGAACCTGTGAAAAACGAATATTTGTTTCCTGTGCGTTTGTCGGAATACTGCGACTTTGAAAATCGTCTTCAATCGTTCAAAGGAAAATGGCCTAAGTATCTGGGAGGACCGACCCCCGAAGAATTAGCCAGAGCCGGATTTTTCTACTTGGGCGAAGGAGATAAAGTCAAGTGCTTCAGTTGCGGTGTGTCACTTCACCACTGGGAACCGCAAGATTCGGCCTACGTAGAACATGCTCGATGGTCACCGAATTGTCATTACTTACCCTTAGTGGGACCGAGACATTGAAGTAACTTACCATGTCGTTGACGAAGAAGAAACCAGATTGGCTAGGAGTCAAATGTTGGACATCACCGAGACCAGTATTTAAACTTCATTTCAAAAACGATATTGAATCATTACCTAAAGAACTACAAGAGAAGATTTACAAGGAAGTTTGGCAGGGGTTTGCCAGAGTGAAATCTCAATGGGTCACTGTAGAACTTTTGTGTCGAGAAATTCATAAGAGGAAAGTGAAAAAAGTCAACCAGTGTGTTAGATTTCTTTGGGTCAAGGGTGCATTCCTCCTATTGTATCGCTTTAGACCGTTTACATCAAAAGAGTTCAGTGACATTCTTGGACGTTACCCTGAATGGTAGTGGTCAGAAATTACTCACTATGTGGATTACTTTTGTGAATTGTACGGACTGACCTATTCATGAATACTTTACAAGAGAACATTCGTGCTTTGCCTGTGGAGTTGAGAGAAAGGATTTACCGAGAGCTGGTCAAAATACAAGTGAAACGTAAAGAACAATTGCATCCGATACGTCACCAGATCTTTAACCACTGGTACCTGAATGGTATAAGAGAACTGATTCGTCAGAAATTCTTTCAATGGTCAGACATTGTTCAAAACTTTGAGGTCGCTAATGATCGACATGTTCATGAGTATGGTTACTTCGAGATTCACCTAGTGCAACGCATTGAGGAAGACAAGTTAAAGGATTACCAACATTTGTTACGTGGAATCTACTTAGCGGAAGAGGAAACTTCTAAACGAACTCTGACGTTTCGGTTACAGTATGCAAGATTTAGATTCCCTACTGGAGAACGAAGATCTCTGGCTAGAAAGTACGTGTATTGCATCCGACAAAAAGAGAATATAAAAACAGGCTGCCATGCCACGGTTTATGTCACATGTCATCCAACAGATTCCGTGGAAGGAACTCAATGACCATATTCAAACCGTGGATCATTACCATCAATTATTACAAGAACTGTATCCATTCAATTTGGGACAAGTGGTGTGTGTCTTAGTGACTTGTTTTCTGGGATTTCGTTTACCAGCCGATTCTTTGTGGACTCTTTACGATCAGTACTTACCACCTCCATGGCCTTAAATGGTCACGAAAAACTCCTTTTGCTCAAAGCCTTGCGGTTTCATCTGGATACATCTCGACCTCAACAGGAAAAAAAGATTCGTCAACTTTTAGCTACCCAAGACGTGTATGACGATGTGTGTGTAGCTTGTGACTTACATCCCCATTGGACAGATGTCCGTGCCTGGAAAGAATGGGGTTTTGAGGCTTGGACCCAAGAAGTGGCCCAGTATGCACGAGAGTTGTTCAAGGAAAAAAGTTACTTTTCAACCCGTGTTAGTGACGGTGCCAGAAGAACCCGTCACCCAGGACAGGACTGTCGTGGACAGGCCTGAAAGACCCTTTCGGGAGGACACTTGTGTGACCTTACCCCCTACTATAGAACTGGTTAGAACATTACCCAAAACATGTTGTACAGACACTTGTGTTTATTCCACGTTCATAGTTATCATGTGCCTTTTATTGTTGTACTTAAGCCTTTGGCTTTTATGTATTTTTGTCTTTCGTATTCATGTTTGAAAAAAAAAACATTCAATAAACGTGTTCTGAAAAAGTATATAAACTCTTGTCTTGCTTGTTTTTGTGTCACAAGTGACATTTCTCACACCATGGCTACCTCTGCTGTCTCTGCTCCCTCTTCCTCTACTGTCAAAGTCATCGACGAACACTTAGATCGTGCCAGTTGGGAGGCTTTGTATCTTCGCCATCCCTTTAACATGCTCATTGCTGGACCTAGCGGTTCAGGCAAAACCGAATTCGTCAAACGTTTGATCGAACATAAACATCATTTGATCGATCGGCCACCTCAGCGGATCGTGTGGTGTTACAAAGAGTGGCAATCGGCGTACAACCTCTTGCAAGAAAGTCAAGGCGATTCCATCGTGTTTGTGGAAGGCATTCCTAAAGAAGACGACGGCATCGTCTCTGACTCCCGTCAAACCCATTTGGTCATTTTCGACGACATGTTAGGAGAAGACGAAGAAGAAATTAAATTGTGGTTCACGCGCAAAGGGCATCACCGTAATGCCAGTGTCGTTTACATCACCCAAAATTTGTTTCAACAAAGTAAAGCCCATCGCACCATCAGTCTCAATGCTCATTACGTGGTCTTGTTTAAAAGCCCTCGAGATAAATCGCAAGTGCAAGTCTTAGCCAAACAGTTAGGAACGCCTTGGCTGACCCAGGCGTACGACGATGCCACTCAAACACCACACGCCTATTTACTCGTCGATTTGAAACCTACGACCCCCGAGGATTTGCGATTTCGTACCCACTTGTTTCACCACTGGTGCCAAGACGGAGGGCCTGTCCTGTACACGTCTCCGTCCTCGACTTCATTTCACTCCCCATGAAAAAATCTATAAAAACTCAGACCCTTTTTCGTCTGTCTCACACAGCGTGAACATGACGTCCCTTCAGTCGCATCTTCCCGTCAAATTGATTCGTGCCTTGTATGGCATCAGTCGAGAAAAAGACCCACAAACACGAGCTCGTGTCTTAGAAGCTAGTCTCAAAGAAGTGTTACGATGGTTCACGGTGACGGCACGTCAATTACTCCAAGGAATCATTCAGATTCCTCATCAAACCAAACGCTTTTTCGATCGAAACAAAGTCGCTTTGGTCCAACTGGCTGAACCCCGCATCGACACTCAAACCAAAAAACAAATCATTTTGAAACCTGGAGGGAGCGGTACTCTAGGAGGGGTCATCATTCGCTCACTCTTAAGATGGGATCCTAATGCCCCCAAAGTTATCCCCAAGACAAAAGTCCAACGAAGCCCCAAGAAGAAAAAGAAAAAGACCAGGTCCCCAAGGAGAACTTCTCCAGTGGCAGGACCCTCCTCTGACCAGACACCACCACCCCGGAAAAAGAAAAGATGCCCCCAGAAAAAGAAACAGAGAAAAAGTCCTCAGAAAAAGAAAAGTCCACAGCAGAAAACTAGTCGCAAGAGAGGCACTTCGGCCAGGACGCAACCTTACACTCGCAAACCACGACCTGCCACAGCGGTGACTGCGTCTCCGGCAGCCTCACGTTTATCCACTTCTCCGTTGATGTCACCAGGAACTGAAGAGTACTTGGAGACGTTGATCACACCAAGAACTTCTCCGTTGATGACCCCCAAAAGAACTTCCCCAGTGACAGGACCCTCCAATTTAGTGGCAGTGGCTGCTGCTCACAAAGTACCTTCTCCCAAAATCAAAGTCCATGGAAGATCGGGCATGTTACAAAGTTTACTGGATTTGTCCAAGCAAGAACTGGCTCGATTTAGTCCGTTACGTACCCCTGCACGATGTGTCATGCCTGTCCTCAAACTGATACGCCGTAAAGACAATCAGTGGCGACGCGTTCCAGTATAAAAAAGGCCTGTGACCGAGTAGGGTATCAGTGTTTTTTAGGTGCTCCTCAAGACTCAAGGATGTCACCCTCCAGAAAACCCCAAGAAAAGAAAAGGAAAGGACTGCCACCACGTTTAGCCAAACATGGGGACCTGTTATCTGTCCTGTCCAAAGCTTCTCCACCCCTACGAAAAAAACTCATTCAAACGGCCTCCAAAGAGGTCATCGATACCGTGTGCGAATGTTGTTTGAACGTTTTGAAAGGCACGATCCCTTTGTCCAAACACCAGAAACAATGCTTAAGCAAACATCGTCACGTTCTTCGCCAAATGGTTCGAAAGAAAATTCCCATTCGTCAAAAAAAGAAGATGTTAGTGCAACGTGGAGGCATTTTGCCTCTCTTGCTAGGCCCCATACTGAAAGGAGTCTTGGGAACCATGTTGGGAGGACTAGTGGGAGCAAGATAAAAAGGCCTTCGAAAGTCCCAAGATCTCAGAATCGACCCCTGACAACCCCATGGAAGGACGAAAACTAGCTTTAGTGCCTTACAAACGATGGATGGAATACCATCGGTGGCAAGAACAACGCACCCCGCATTTACCTCCCAATCCCAATTTGAGCGAGATGTCCCAGTTACAACACGAATTGCAGTCCTTGATGGATCGCCAAGATTTGTCCGAAACAGAAAAATCGCAAAAGTACGGTCAACTCTTGCAACGACTGCAACTCTTTCACCAGAAAGCTTTAGACGAAACAGCTCTACCCACTTTGAAAGATTTTAAGACCATGATGAAAAGTCCAGCACCATCACCAGTACCAGCACCAGTACCACCAGTACCCGTGACCAAGACAGAAAAAGGAGAAGAAGAGGAAGGGTTTCAAACTCCACCAGAAAAAGTACGCAAGTTAACAACACCACCTACCTCCAGAATTGGATGGATTAAAAAGATGATGTCCACCCCTTCTTCCTCACAAGAGAAAAAGAAAGTGAAGACAGAAGTGAAGACAGAAGTGAAACAAGAACCGATATCCCCCGCTCAGACATCCTTCTCCTCTTCGACACCTATTGCCGGCCGCACACGCAAAGCATTGCAATCCAAGAAAATACCCCAAGAGAAAAAGAGTAGCATCCTCCAAGAGTGGGTGTCTTATTAACACACCAACCAACACAAAAAATGGAAAAAGTCTTAGCCAGCATTTACTACGATCCCTCCCATCCTGCAGGTTACGCAGGAGTTCAAAAATTGTATCGTGCTGCCAAAACTCGACTGAAAAGTCTCCGTTTACCTCAAGTGCAACGATGGTTACAAGAACAAGCTACCTACACTTTACACAAACCCATTCGACGCAAGTTTGCCAGAAGTCGCACCCGAGTGGAAGGCATCGATCATCAATGGCAAGCCGATTTAGCCGATGTCTCTCACTTGGCCAGCTACAATCGTGGTTACAAATATTTGTTTTGTGTCATCGACGTCTTTTCCAAATTTGCCTGGGTCGTACCCTTGACTTCCAAATCGAGCAGCGAGTTAGTGCGAGCCCTGCAACGGGTGTTGAAACAAAGCGGTCGTCACCCTTTTCGATGGCAAACGGACAAAGGCACCGAATTTCTGAACCAAGCTTTCCAAAAAGAATTAAAGAAACGTGACATTCATTTTTTTACCACCGAGAATCCCGAAACCAAAGCCAGCATCGTGGAACGTTTTCAACGCACTTTGAAAGAACGCATGTGGAAATATTTTACGCATCACCACACTCTGAAGTACATCGACATCTTACCGCACCTGGTGCAAGCGTACAACCAATCTTACCATCGAAGCATCGGACGTGCCCCGCAAGACGTGACTCCCGACAACGAAGTGCTGGTGTTTGAGCGTCTGTTTGGTACGTCCCCGACGAGGGCTGTCCCCAAGAAAAGGGGAGTGTTGGCCGTAGGAGATTGGGTGCGCATTGGCAAAACCAAACGCACTTTCGACAAAGGTTACTTACCTAACTGGACGACCGAATTGTTTCGCGTCACTGGACGAGTGCATGGCCGTCATCCTGCCGTCTATAAATTGGAAGACATGAACGGAGAAGTGCTCAAAGGAACGTTTTATTTGCCCGAGTTACAACGTGTCACCAAAAAAGAAGACGACGTGTACGACATCGAAAGCATTCTCGAACGCAGAACCCGTAAAGTTGGCAAACGACGTGTCAAAGAAGTCAAAGTACGTTGGAAAGGATATCCACCCAGTTTCGATTCTTGGATCGACGCTTCGCAAGTCATCGACTATAAAAAGAAGAAGTGACCATCATGCCCTTTCACACAGCAGACGCAGCTACGTCGACCAGTCCTTCTTCACCCAGTTCTTCTGTGCAAGATTTACAAAAACAACCCTTGTGGGTGTGGTGTGGAGAACGTGTGCCTAAAACGCAAATCGTCTTTTTCTGCCAAATCTTCGTGGTGTATTGTGTCATCGGGGCAGCCATTGCCAATTTGAGTTTGCAACAAGGAGACAAACAATTGTGGACCATTTTATTGAGCAGTTGCATCGGTTACCTGCTTCCCAATCCCTCCCTGAAATTCTCCTCGAACGGGAACGTTGTGTCCAGTGCCAGTGCCAGTCACCACTCCAACCACAATCAGAACGCCATTTTGGGCGGAGACACGCCTCTGACGTCCATTAATAACCCCTCGGACAGCCACATAACTCTGGAATTATGAGTCACCAAAACCAATTTTACTTAACCTTACCCAGTGACAGTTCCATGGAGGTGTTTCCTCACAACACGTTGTGCTGTTACACGGCCAAATTACCTCAGACCATCCCCTTAGATCACGAAGCCCATTGGGAAGTGGCTTTAGTGGAAATGATTCACCCGACCCAAGTCCTCAATGTCCTTCCCAATCAAAATGTTTTTGATGTGGAAGTTCATGACGAACAATTGCAACAGTACTTGGATACCTATGGCAAATATGACAAGAAAACCCCTGGCACAAAAAATCAAAAGTACACCACCTATCACTTGTTCATTCCCCCAGGGTATTATTTTAGTGGTCAACATTTGGTGAGCACCATTACCTCCAGGTTTAATGTCGTGTTTCTGAAAGCTTTGGAAAGTGTCAAAAAAAGTGTCACCATGGAATACCACAAAACAGCTCGTCGCTTCTTGATGAAATTTGACGGGAGTAAAATCCTGTCCATTTTATTTTGTCCTGAATTGTTTGACATGTTGGGCTGAGACATGGACATGAGAATGGCCATGATGAAGAAAAACGAATCACCCATCGTTTACGACAACGAGTCTTTTAGCAAGTTATTTCTTACCCCGGTAGAACTGAACCAAGGACTGAATTTGATGTTTGTGTACTCCGATGTGGTGGAGTATAACGTGGTGGGACACACCTCTGTACCGTTACTGCGTGTCATTCCTTTCAAAGTGGATTCTGCCACGAACTCTGACGAGGAAGGTGGAAACACTTATCACGTCCACCGCGAATTTGTCCATCCTCACTATTTGCCTGTCAGCAAGTCGTATTTGGACACGGTCAACATTACTATAAAAGGAGATTTGGGACAAAATATTCCATTCACCAAAGGAAAAGTCACGGTGAAACTCCATTTTCGAAAACGGTTCTCTCACGATTCGTAAGTAAGTCATGTATCCAGTGTACCGAGGGGTTGCTCGACAGCGAGGACACGGTTTAGGAGACATGCTGAAATCGGCCTTTCGTTCGGTGGCTCCGGTGTTGAAACCGATGGTGACACGCGGATTGCACGCCTTGAAAGCTGCGGCACTGACGCAAGGCAAAGAATTTCTCCAAAATGTCATCATCGACAAACAAAACCCTAAAGAAGCCTTCATGAGGGCAGGCAAAAATGTCTTGCTGCAAACGGGTAAAGACATTTTGGGCCGACGAGACACACCTATAAATGCCCTGCACGCTACCGAGTCAGGCATTCAGCAAGGACAAGGCAGAAAGAGACGACGAAGAAAACACCCTTTCACCAGACTTCAAGCTAGAAAGGCCAAGAAAAGAAGAACCGTTCGAGACTTAGACGTTTTCGATTATTGAGAAAGAGAAAAAAATGATGCACCGAGAGTCTTGCGCTTGTTCCAAGACGGAACTGCACCTGTTTGCCATGCCCCCCACCATGATGACCATGCAAGAATCCCAGTGGGTGGAATTTCATCCCGTCTCCTCTTTGACGGAATCAGCTCCCATCGAGTTTGAAATCAAAGGACAACCCGAAGATTACATCGATCTGAATAGCAGTTACCTGTATTTGAAAGTGAAAGTGATCAAAACGGACAACACCAATCCAGGAGGCGATGCTAGAGTAGCTCCTGTCAACAATTTCATGCATTCCTTATTTAGCGAAGTGGACTTGTACTTGAATAACAAACTGGTCAGCAGCAGCATGGATACTTACCCATATCGTGCCTACTTGGAAAATCTCTTGACGTACGGAAAAGAAGCCAAGAATACTCATCTGGATGCTTGCGTGGTATGGAAACCTGACACAGCAGGTGTAGGCACGTTTAACGACAGAGTCCTGACAGAAGATGACAATCCTCACAATGTGGGGTTTAACGACCGTCGTAAGAAAATTCTGCAAGGGCGAAGTTTAGAACTGATGGATCGTTTGCATTTGGACATGTGGTTACAAGAAAAGTATTTGCTCAACGGGGTGGATATCCGTCTGAGACTGAATCGTAGCAGTGCCACTTTAAATTTGATGGCCCATGCCAACGAATACAAAACTATCATTCAAGAAGCCCGACTTTACGTGCGTCGTGTGGAAGTGTTACCTAAAGTGGGAAACGACGTCAGTCAGACGTTGAGCAGAACGACTGCCAAGTATCCGATACGACGCGTAGAAGTGAAAACGTTCACCATTCCTGCTGGACAGCGATCTATGATCGAAGATCATCTGTTCCAAGGACAGTTACCCAAACGTTTGATTGTTGGTATCGTCAGGAATTCAGCCTTCAACGGAACCCACGATCAAAATCCTTTTGAGTTTCAACATTACAATGTGTCCAAGATCGAAGTCAGTCGCGACGGCAAGACCTTGTGTACCCGACCCTTTGAGCCCAACTTTGGTGTCGCAAAGAATTATTTGAGATCGTACTTGTCCCTGTACGAAGCCACGGGACAGTTAGGAACCAACACCAGTCACGGTATTTCGTACGACGATTATGCAGGAGGCTATGCTTTGTGGGGTTTTGATTTCACTCCAGACCAAGGCAGCGACGAGGGACATTTCCACCCTATAAAATCAGGCCAGATTCGTGTGGAACTTCAGTTTGCAAATCCACCTCCAGATCACACAGTGAACGTCATCCTGTATGCAGAATTTGACAATACCATAGAAATCAACAGTTTGAGAGAAGTCATTCTAGATTACTAGAAGTCATGGAAGACTGTTATCCCTCTTTACCTAGTGGAGAAACTTTGGACATGAAATGTGAGGAGACTGTGGAAGAAGAAGAAGTGATCATAATGAAGTCGAGATGGCCAGAACAAGAAGCCCATTTAGTCTCCTGTTTTGCCAAACACTTGGTCGATAAAATGACGGAATTGATCAAGAAAAATTGCTATGGATGTCAAAACGATCATCCCAGTCAAATTCAACACGATAAATGCCTGATGTTAAGTCAAGAAGAAAAATTGGACGAGTATCTGGACGAAGCTTGGAGTCTCATCTCGAACAAAGACGTGTTGCACCAGTGGTATAAAGACTTGCGTGAACATTCTTGTCCACCATTAACCACTCAAGAGATCTATCGTATCGAAGCTCTCCTGAATCAGAGTGAGGAAACAGAACGAATAACCGTTTATTCGTCAGACATTTTCAAGCAAAAAGTCAGGATAGAATTGACGACTTATTATTACCTGTGAAGAAGAAAACACAAAACAATGGATACCTGGGAACTTTATTACCTTTTGAACCACAGTTCGTATACGGCTTCTTGGAATCCTGTCGTCTGTGCTAAAGATGAACTCCCTCATCGCAAACTTAAAGACCATCAAGCTTACGTGATCAACACGGACGACAGTCATCTCCCAGGAACCCACTGGGTAGCCGTCTACTTTCCTCAAGAAGGATGTGTGGAATATTTCGATTCGTACGGATTGCCCCCTTTGGAAGACGATATCATCGACTTTATGAGAAGAAATGCTCAAACCACCCGATTCAATAATGTGAAATTACAAGGCACAGATTCCTTGGTGTGTGGACAGTACTGTGTGTATTTTCTGCATCATCGCAGCCTGGGCTATTCCTTAGAACATTTAGTGACTCATTTCGATCCTCGTTCTACTGCTAGAAACGATGTGAAAGTAGATCGATGGTTTTGTGACCATTATGCTTATCTTTTGTCTCAAGCTAGGAAACGTAGTGTCCATCAATGGCCTAATGATTTCCAACAGTGGAAATCACAATTTCATTCGCAACGTTGTCAGCCCTGTTTAAAGTAGGTTGTAAAATGAGAAAAAAATGTTTGTGATTTGAAAAAATTGTTTGATGTTATAGTGTTGGATTATTGTTAAAAATGTTAGAGTTGTTGTTTAGTGTTAAGTGATTTTTGAATAAAAAATGTTGTGTTTTTAAAAAATGCTTTTGTCTTTTGTTTAGCTATAAGAATGTTGGATTGATGCTCTTTCATTTCTTACTATCCCTCTCATGAACGTTGCGGCTCGAAAAACCGTGTGGGGGATGTTTTCCTTCACGTCCGCGCTTTGACTTTAAGAACCGGTTTGTTCCCAGTCTAACCATCCATTGTCGACTCATCCTCCTACGAAGATGTGCTCCAAACTAGCTAAGCTCAACGAAGCCTACGTGAATTTGCATAGGGTCAGACACAGTCTGATACCGAAGCCAGAAGAAATAGAGAATGTGAGAATGTTAAAAATCACTGAAGACCTGATAGAAGAGCTCTTCAGAGAAGAAATGAACAGGGAGAAAGAAGAATGGACAGAGAAGTACAGACTTCAGAGACAGTAGCAACAGCAGCAACAACAGCAGCAACCTGAAGCTGACAGAGGCTTTGTCGATTGCCGTATCGACACCAAAGAGTTCTTCTTCTCTTTCCGAAGAAGCAGACCTATCGCCAGAAAGTATATCCTCAGAGGACATCGCATTCTTAGAAACTAAAAAAGAATGCCATAGCAAAACAAAAAAAAACAGCCCTTTTCAGGGCTACCCAATACTCTAGAAAAGAAATAACGATCCATTTGCCAATGTGTGTAGGTAGAGTAGTGTGAAAATAAACACTAACTCTTTTTTAAAAAAATGTCAGGGTATGTGTTTGTGTGTTTGTGTTTGTAAGTGATTAAGTAAGTTGGTATGGATAGTAGATTAAAATAATGTCTTTTTTGGTGTTTGAGGTGTATATTTGGGGTTAAATTGGATTGCTTTGCGTATGTAAATAGTCTATTGAAGTGATTTATAAAAAAATTTAAAATAGTGATGGGTAGCATAAAAAGTGAGTGAGTGTTTCTTTTAGGTCCGCGCGTTGTTGTTTTTTTTTGGTCATGATCTAGGTAAGATGAATTTTATGTTTTTAGGGGGATGTTTTCCATCACGTCCGCGCTTTCAGTATAAATTGAAACTCGCTCGGCAGTCCAGCTACCCTTGTTGATTGATCAACACAAGAATGAATAGCAGAATAGTGAAACTGTTAGAACTCCAGATGCACCTGGAATATGCCAGGCGCATAGTAAACGAACTATCAGCGGAGGCTATCGTAGAAGAAGCAAGAATGAAGAAAGAAGAGGAGGAGAGAAGAGAGAGGGAAGAAGAGGAAAAGAAAAGAGAAGAGAGGATGTCGTTCAATATTCCCGAGACAGAGGATTGGGGTGTTGAAGCGAATCATCCTCCCTCTGCGCTCCCCAGAAGAAAGGTGAAAGAAGACTGGGGAAGAAGATGCGTGTGTGGCGCAAGGCCAGGAAGGTGCAACCATTAGATAGGTGCATCTGGAGTTTAAAAAAAAAACCAACAGCCCTTTTCAGGGCTACCCAATACTCTAGAAAAGAAATAACGATCGATTTGCCAATGTGTGTAGGTAGAGTAGTGTGAAAATAAACACTAACTCTTTTTTAATAGTGAAAGTGTATGTGATTGTGTGTGTGTGTGTTTGTGTTTGTAAATGTTGAAGTAAGTTTGTGTTTGTAAATGGTGAAGTAAGTTTGTGTGAATAGTAGATTATGGGTTTATTTATTGATTCTTAGCGTATGTAGAGAGTATAGTTGTGGTTATATGAAATGAGAAAGTAGGGGGATGTTTTCCTTCACGTACGCGCGATGTTAGGTCATGATCTAGGTAAGATCAATTTTATGTTATTATGGGGATGTTTTCCTTCACGTCCGCGCTTTCACTATAAGAACCCACAGTGTTCGTTGTTCAAACCATTCTGCAAAGAATAAAAAGAAGATGGCGTCAAACCAAATGGACAAAATACAAACCTTGCAAGACGTTTTAGACAACTTAGGAATAATGGAACAGATGCTAAGAAGACTCGTTGAAGACCATTATTCCTATAGTCCCCATCGTGTAAAGATGGAAATTAATAACTTAAGAAAAGCAAAGGACAAGATTAGTGGTGTCATGAAAGAGATAAAGGAGGAGAAGGAGGATGAAGAGGAAAGAATAAGAATACGCAAATGGAACGAAAAAATTTAAAAAGAAGAAGAAAATGAAAAGAGGAAGAAAGAAGAGGAGGAAGAGAAGAAGAAAGAAGAGGCGGAGAAGAAAAAAAGAAAGGGAAGAAGAGTGTAGGAGATAAAATAAGAACTTGGTGGAGAAAAAGAAGAAATTAGAAGAAGAAGAAGAAGAAAACCCAAAGGCCCTTTTCAGGGCCCCCATATTTCTCGAAAAGAGATAGCCTTTGAATTGCCTACCCCTTTTTTTATTTTATTTTTTATTTTTTTTTATTTTAAAAAAAAAAAAAATAGAGACCCTCCCTATTTCAATTTTACATAGACCCTATACAGTCCCAGGGGTTTTTTGGCCATGTTAAATTTACATAGACCCTATATTGTCCCAGGGTTTTTGGCCATGTTAATTCCCATAGACCCTATATGTTCCCACGATTTTTCTCCATGTTAAATTTACATAGACCCTATATGTTCCCAAGGGTATTTTTAATGATAAGTCCCATAGACCCTATACCATCCCCATTCACTACTTATATTAGATGAAGAGTTCAAGAACTGTATCCATAGTGATGTCAAGACTTACCTTGATCAACACCATGCAGACAGTTTGGAAAATGCTGCCTATGCAATGGAATACTATTCCTTGTCAATAAGTCTCCATCTCTTAGATGTTTAGTAAGAAACCATCTCAGTCTCATGAGAGTACTGACAGATTTTAATCAGTTACAACTTTTAAGAATCAAACATCTGTTAAAACCTTCCAGAAATCCTTATATCTTCCAACATTCACTTATTTCAAGAAAATAGGGCACGTTATTTGTGATTGCTATAAATTAAAAAATAAGCAACAGAATAAAGACAGTTACACCAGATGCTTTTATTTTTAAGAGGTCAGGTCTCAATCATGTAATGGAAACATTTGTTGGGTCAAGTAAACCACAGTATGATTTTGTTATGGAGAATTATGACCTATTCATGTATGTCACTTATTAATTCTACCCATCATATTCCTATTAAAATATTAACAGACACAGGGTATTTTATGGTCAGGTACTTTGCCTTTATCTGATAAGTCTTCTAGTGAAAGTGTTCTTATTGATTTAGTAGAATGCAGCTTTGTTAATGTTCCTCTCTGTTGTGTTAATTTGTCATCAGACTTAGTTTCAGGTCTTTTGACTGTCAGACCAGTGACTTCTTTGCCCTTTGTGTGTGTTCATTTGTTGGTAGGCTTGACTTAGCTGGAGATAAGGCTATGGTTAAAAGTTGTGGTTAATCCTTTACCTCATAGAGTGTGTGGCTTTGTAGGCAATTGATATACATATACCAAAGTTACACAGTGCTGTGCACTATAAATATAACACATGTTACCTATTTGACACAATACACAAAGGCCTGCCTGTTAACTGTTAAGCAGTGTAGTATATGTTATGTTTAATATCAATTTGAACCATTTTATGTTTTTGGTAAACGTCTATTATGTATAGAAAGATTTAAGAGTAAAATTTGATCGGTATAGCTGTGTAATTATTTTTCATGGAAGAATTTTGTATGTGGTTTAAAATCTTGAGAAAACTCATTCACTGTCAAGTCAGTGGAAGCCGTGTGATGAACCATAGCTGTCATTTCTCGTACTCGCAATGTCTACATCACTAAATCTTTTGAATCTGATAATGTATAAAAACTCATTGTTGCCTACATCAATATCAGAGCCTTTGTTAAAGTTATTATAGCTTTCAAAGTAGTGGTTCTAATTATGAAAACTCGAGAAAGTACTCACCAAAATGTGCAGCCTCTGTTTTGGAGAGTGGAGAATAAAATCCAATTACTTTAAATAGCAGAGTAGGACTAGAGCTTACCATGTGATCTGACGTAATGGTAATTCACATCAATGAATGTAGTATCTAATAGGGATTTTTCCCTGCAGGTGGCACTACAAAAACAGCTCAAAGTGGCTGATGTTACAGCTGGCATCAAAAGGCACTTCCATGAAAATGGTGTCACCCCTATGAAATGATCATGAATAATTCATGAACTAGCATGAACTGTTCTTGAACCTGGTTCATGAACCATTCATGAAAATTAATCAAAATGATCAGGAACTATTCATTAATGTGCATGATCTAGAATTGATTAGTCATGTACATTCATGAATAGTTCATGAACCTTTGATGAACCTTCATGAATGGTTCATGAACAGTTCATGCTAGTTCATGAATTATTCATGATCATTTTGTAGGGGATATGAATTCATTAACAGTTCATACAAGTTAACAAATTAGGTCATCATTCATGAACAGGTGCGTGAACATGTTCATGAACTATGATGAACAAAGTTTCTCCTGAACGATTCATGACTTCATGAACAGTTCGTATAAAAAAATAAATTATCTGACAAACTCACAAAAAGCTATTTCATCCTGAATCATACAGTAACCTTAGATTTGGGTTTTTTAAAACAGTATAAAATGTAACATATTATCTTCAAATGGTATCTAATTTCAGATAACTTTCTAATATGCATTACGAACATGTAATCTGACAAGCGATAATCTTTGTTTTTCTCTTTTTGTATGTTTTGTAACTTTTCTTAGAAAATGTTTCAAGAGATATTGGGGCAGTTGTGTTCAATCAACTGTTGAAGCATATTTAACTTTCATCGTCAAGGGCTCTTTCCACAGGGGTTTCTCCTGACTTAACCAATCTTTTTCCCAAAGACTGACCTGTCAGATAACTCTTTTGTGAAGATGTTCAGGGCCTATAATTTAATCAAATCCTGCACATTGTCACTACAGAATGTCTCCATCTGCAACTTAAGCTGTTCCATCCGATTACTGTTTTGATCTTTAACATTGCTGCAGCTGTCACTATTTAATGTCTCTTCAATCATGGCCATGCAAACTTCATCCTCTAATAATGTTTTTTCTGCTGCCTGATCCGAAAGAAAGATAAAGTTAGTTAATTACAGATAACCTCTGATCAACATTGTCTTCAGCTTTTAGCACATTATTTGACAGCATCTTTACACTAAATAACCTTATCTGTATATATAACGGTACCGATAACAGTTATTTCGTGCTTTCAAAAACTTTCGCCATTTTGTATTGATAAAATGTCAGACTTGTTGGTATAGGCCATAATGTCACTAATGCATCCACTCTGACTCAGCATGTTGCATATAGCTGCTTCTGGTTTCATCATGTTATTTGCAAATGTTTTGTGTACAATTTGACACATTAACAAGTTTAGTTTTTTTCATTTTAGTTTACCAAATTACATCAGATCATAGATATATTGATGTCTTGAAAAAGAAAATGATACTGAACATCTAAATTCCTATTGTAGATGCAGTACCGCATCTGGTATCGAGATCGAAAATAATGTCTAGTGATTTTCTAAAATTCGAAGAGCAAGTTTAAATTAGGTCTGAAAAAATAATAATGCATCACTAGTTGGTTAAAAGTAATATTGTGACATAAAAACTAATAAAATATCCATATAATTTCCACTGAAATAATCATGAATGACCAAGAAAAAGATACTGTAATTTTGACGATCCTGGCTGGATACACTTTTCCGCCTAATTTTGCTCTATCCAAATCATTTTGTTCATATTCTTCTTAATAGCTTCTCTGCACTTCTACTTACTTAAAAGAGAGGATATTGAAAATATTCGCATCTGTGCATTCCATGGGATTCAACGGTTTTTGTTTGAGGTTTTTACTTGTTGCAGTGACCGCTCCAGTGGCCTAGTGGTTAGAGCATCGGATGTGGGAGGTCGTGGATTCGATCCCCGGCCGAGTCATACCAAAGACTTACAAAAATGGTACTAACAGCTGCCTCGCTTGGCGCTCAGCTAAAAACTGCCACAATGCAGACATCGTAAAGCTATGTTAAACATCCAAATCACTTGTTGCAGAATCGTTTGCGTGCTCGTTCATTTGTAGGGGAAAAGGAGGCTCAGCTGCTGCAATCTCATGCATAGATAGACCAATCATATCATGTCTTCCTTTACAGTCATCCAGTCCTGATAATCGTTGTTTACATATTTCAGGTTGGCGCTCAGCATTAAGAGGTTAGTGTTAGGACTGGTCGGCCCGGTATCAGGATAATGTGACTGGGTGAGACATCATGCTACATGTCTGCGGCATGATGCCCCAGTGCTAGACATCACTATAAACTGCCACATTGCAGACATCATAGCGATATGACTGAAAAATTGTTAAAGCTACGTTAAAAATCCAAATCACAAATCACATATTTTAGTTTTTACGGCAAATTGGCGACCAGTGACCATGTCAATAGAATATGCAGTTTATGACAGTAATGGACAAAAACGTTAGAACAGAGTCATTGAAAGCTTTTATAGAAAATACATTTTGTTCATGCTGGCCAAAAAATATTTTCCCATATTAAGACATGTAAATTACACATTTTGTGCTCCGTTATGCTTTTTGTACTATTTATATTTCACTTTGTACTCCTCTAGGTGTTGGCAGCTACGAATCACATACATAATTGTAGACAATTTTTGAACAAAAATTTGCTAATGATTGAGGATTACACCATTGGTGATCAATGTTCCACATACATGTAATACCTGACAAACCTTATATGCTAAAGCAGGCATTTATAGTCAGACGTGGCCACAATTCAGTATTTAGCATCCAGGTATCAGTAATTTACAAATTTGTAAAAATGAAATGACTCATATATCGTTAGAGTTGTTATTGTTGAAAAATAATTTTTTTTTATAAAGCACATGGTTTCAAACTGTTGGGCAGTTTTGAGAGGGAGCATCCTAGAATTAGCCACACTAATAGTTTACAGTCTGTATAGTCCACTTACTGAAACTTACCTATAGCTTCTATTCCAGTCTAATTGGATTGCACCAACATGAACTTACTGCTGATATTTTCCTTGATAATTTCAGGACTTCCGGTTATAGACAAAACACAGACAACATTTACTGGAGAGCCTTTCAAATCAGCAAGTATACAGATCCGTTTTTACAGCAACACTTCTATAAAGACATCAAAATTTATTAAGCAGGTGAATTCATTTGAAATTTCCAATACATCAGATATTTCCATTTACATCCTACCTTCAAATATCAGCATGATGTTCTACAACAAGAGAGTGATGATATCTGGACATGTGGCAGTACTTTACTTTCGAAATGTGACAGAAACAGATTTTGGCAACTACACACTTCAGCTTTCTAATGATCTGGGCACTGTGTTTATGCAGTTTGAATTTATTCCCTCAGGTAATTTGTTTCTCAAAGTCTGTCTGTCTTTCTGCCTGTCTGTCTTGTCTATCCTGCCTGTCCATCCATCCATCAGGCCATCCATTGGCAGGACAAGGTCAGGCCAAGGCCACTGGAAGTCATTACATGTCACAAACTAAGAATATGAATAGTCTAGTTAATTAAATACAGGGATTGCCTGGAAAATTATTGTTCTTAATATTGCATCTGGTGGAATAGCTTAGGTCTGAACAATTTAGGGAATTCTTGGCATCTAAGAACCTATTTCAAATAATACTACAGTTTTAGTTTCTTTGTTTCTGCCTCAGAACAACAGGATATTTTGTTACTCATGCCTATCCATGTCACTTTATAGTTAAATTGTTGTTATCAGTCCTTGAAGCATAGTGGCAGGGCATACACTTATATATCTTCATCTAATTCAGATACAGAACCTCATCACAAACATTTACATTGAATTAAGATGAAATCCCAGTACATGCATTTTCTTCTCTTAGCCTGTTTATTTTTCTCATCAGTTTTTAATTTGTTCTTAAATTTATTGTCATTCTGAATACAACATTCCTCTCTTTATTATCACCATGCTGGTAGAGTTGATATGGATGGTTTAACCCAACTCCAACAAAACCACAAGAGATAAGAAACAGACAACTAATCCAGTTATCATTGCAGATCTAGCAAGATGAAGTTTAATCTATCTCATATAGGGGTATGCAAATTTCACAATAAAAATTGTAAACATTTAATTAAAATAAGCTTTGACATAGGATGAAAGAATTCTAACAATATAATGCCAGTATATAGCTGATGCTATTAAAACATGGTCTTAACTTAGTCAGTTCCCCATCAGAGAATTATATAGGAACATGTGAAATTCTCAATATCAGTAACACCTTTACATACTATTCATTAAACTTGGCAAAATTCATGAAATGAAAACTCCACAAACTTAAAAACATCAAACCCACTACTGGAGAATGCTGACTTGTTTTGAACAAAGTTGAAGGAATCAGGTGGTATTGTACTGATTGTGTGTCAAACACAAATATTGACCAGAATGTTTACACTAACATTGAAGCACATTCTTGTTGAGTGTAATGACGAGGCAAAGGTATTTTGATCTGAACTAATTCAAGAAACTGTTGTTATTAGTTTGCTCATAACCCTTTACCTCATGCAAGCGTCTTTGGACGCTTCTACTCCATTCACATGGAAGTGCCTTTTGACACCTCTACTACATTCGCATGGAAGCGACTTTTAACGTCTGCTGTAAACATCGACCATTTTAAGTCTATTTTTGTAGCGCCAACTTCGGGGAAAAGCCCCTATTAGATACTACATTCATTTCTGCGAATGACAATTATGTCAGATCACGTGGTCACTTTTATGCACTGGTCGATATCTGCTATTTAAAGTAACTGGGTCATAATTTCCACTCTCCGAAATGGCGGTCGTGGATTCATTCAGTACTTATGAAGTTTTCACGATTAGAATCACAACTATGAAAGATTCAATAACTTAGGTAAAGGCTCTGATATTGATGTAGGCAGCAATTAGTTTTTATAAACTATCAAATTCAATGACTTAGTGATGTAGACCCAGATGAAAAATTTCGAGCATGAGAAATGGCAGCTATGGTTGGTGACGCGGCCTCACTGATATGACGGTGAACGAGTTCTCTCAAGATTTTAAAGCACATAAAAAATTCTTCCATGAAAATAATTACACATCTATAACTTTACTCTTAAATTTTTCCACACATAATAGATGTATACCAAAAACATAAAATGGTTAAAATTGCTGTTAAACATACACTGCACTGCTTAACAGTTAAGAGGCAGGCCTATGCGCATGGAGTTGAATAGGTAACAGGTGTTCTATTTATAGCACGCTGCACTTTGTAACTATGCTCTGTGAAGTAAAGGGTTAAACTAAGTATCATAAAAGAGTGAAAGACAACAAGCTTTGTAAAATTTAACAAATAATTTATTTCCCTCGAATACATAGTGAAAATGAGGTAAAAGAACTTACAGTATTGCGAATTAAATCCCAAAATAATCCAAGAATTACAGACACATGTCCTAGTAATTTAAAGTCCTAAATAAAGTTCCGAAGAAATCCAAAACTGAAGGCAATGACATGTCTATTATAGCCCCTGTCGCCACAGTCCTAATGGTGCAAGAACTGGTGCAAATATTTTTGGTGCCATTGTTTTCATGAATAGAATTGTAACTCTGGCAATAGAACCACTAGTTGTGGTTACAGATCCACCTTGTTGCTTTGTGGTACGATTTTTTACTTTTGTTTTTTTAGGCATTATGTGTACAATGATGTTCATTTTTCCATTGAGCACGTCCAACGTTGTGAATCTGTCAGATGTCACCAATGCATATTCAGCACCAGGATTGGCAATGGTCCACCTGATTTCAATATTGGCTGGTGAATCTTTGGCGCTCAGAATGTTTAGATACATCGAAATGGAGAATGGGATGCACATTGGCAAAATCGTTAAGCAATACCTGCATACCTATATCCATGTCCTGGTATTTTCACGGCTTCCATGAGCATGATGTATGTGCATGAGTAATTTCTGGCTGTGATAGAAAATTATAACCCTAACCCTAACCCTAACCCTATTATATTCAAGTTCTTGCCCTGGATATTGTCTGGAATTGACCCTGAAGTGAATGCGAGATAAACCAGAGTTGTCAAACACATGTCTGAAACACCACGAACACGAGCCTGGGAAGTTTGCTGCCTGGATTGGCAACTACCTGCCATGACATTGTTGTGTTATCAGCGGCAAATTACTGCATGTAAATCCTGTTTTGTTCAAAGTAAAAAAAAATGTGAATCTAGCTAGCAACGATTCCAGCTTGAGCATATGAGCAGTAGAGTGTGTGATTTTGGGCATCTGTAACGTCACCCTCTTAGTAAGAGGGGTGGTTAATTGGGTTTGGCTGGCGTTATGCAGAGGATGACCTCCCTCAATATTATAACCCGACGAGAGTGAAAGAAGAATGGAATTTCAACAGAAACCTGAGTGAGACTACTGGGAAGAAATAAAACAATATGAGCCCCCTTTGACAAGAAAATAACAAATTTCATCAGAACAAATTAATAACAGCAATTCAAATTAAAGTTGGATTATATAAGTTGAATTTAACAGATTTGTCCAATTTGGATTTATTACATCATCATAGCGAGAAGTGAAAAGAGCGCAGTGTCCACGATTGATTGCATCACCTTCATTCACTTTGACCATATATCAATGTCTCCTAGTTCATCTTTCCTAAACTCTAGGTTCTGCCCCTTCATGGACTTCCTGGTCCTTTTATTCTGACCTCCTCCTTCTTACTTTCTTTCCCCGTACTCCTGTCTTCGGACTGTCTCATCCTTTTCTCAGAAAGCTGTTCCTTAAAGGACAAATTTACCCTATAATACTGTATACCTACTATTTAAAGGTACATACAATTCACTTAAAGTTATCCAGAGCATGTGGCTATCCACACACTGAGTAAATTCTGACTTAGTATGGTAGGACATTGAACTCGCTTTCCAGCGGCAAGTCTTAAATTACCACTTGAATGACTACTAAGTATTACCGTATTAATTTACATAAGCTACTACATGTTTGATTACTATTGCATGAAATTCAAAAGAAACGTAACTTGTGGCATTCCTTAACTGTAAGATTATCCAAGCATTAAAAATCATATATAATTAGGTAATTATCGTTAACTCACGATGATCTGCATTTTTCCTAACAACAGAGGAAGTTATTTAATATAACCATTTGAAATCCTACACATATGAACATTTGGATTGTATGCAATCAATTCTACCAATGAACTAATAACTGTTGTTCTTGTTGTTGTTGTGGGGTTTAATGCCATTTTTCAGCACACGATAGGTTATGCATGGTGGCAAGGATTTTAGACTTTTTGGTCTCAGATCTAAGGCAAACCGGTATGAACTGCAAACAGACAGATGAGACTTTGCAAAAAGTAGGATAAGATGGGAATTTGGAATAAAGAGCGGTCTTTATACAAAAATATTGGCTCCGTTTAGCAAAAAAATATATTAAAAACATGAACTCCAACTTTTACCCTTCTGCACATGTGCGAGTCAAATAGCCAATGAAAAACGATGTTTCTAACACAACTAGGAAGTATGTTATTGAAAGATCACTGGGGATTTGGTGCTTTTGGATCTGTTTAGAAATAGCTTTCAAAATGTGTTTCATACTCGATTTTCAGGCGAAAATGACAAAAGCCTCCAGGGGTTAATGTGTTAACAGCTAGTTTTATAGGTGAAAATTTTCTGCACTGAGGACGCTCTGCATGTTACATGCAGGTAATAGGTGATTCTTTTGTTTTGTTATCGATAGTGTTTCCAGACTGATTGATGAGTCACATGGCAATTTCCGGGATTGCATACATTTTCATGATGGGGTAATAAATGAATAGATTAGGACGAATCTGCATGAGCAATCCTGGAGGTGTGTTAATCACCGTAGAATAAATCACATTGGAGGCCGCACCAAGTGAGGATAATAATTTCCTGATTGATTGAGCAGTTGATGAGTAAGCTGCTCATGTCGGTGATATTGACGGGTAAATCTCCTTCGTGGACTCCATTTCTGTTTAAAATATTATCTGGACTAAAGCCTTGGACAGATCCAGTTGAGAGCTATCAAATCACACAGTGTTACCACCTGCGAGAGTGATTCTGGTTCACAGCAAAGAATAATTAGGCTAGATTTTGATCTTCGCAGCAGTGTCTTCGTTGTCCATGATCAGTCCGGAATGTTATGTGTTAATGTCGGTGATCTTGTACCGGCCTGGGAAAATCAAGATTGTTTTTTTGTGATCAGATGTTGTTCCATACGAAAACTGATTATTGTTTTGTGGTGACGTTAAAAAAGCTATTCCATATTTTGGTGGAGATCAATGGGGTATTATACCTCATTTTGGAAGTGACTGAGTGTGAATTGAATAGCAATTTGGTATCATTGAGAAGCATGTTCTTATGTTAGCGCGTGTACAAAAGTTGATGTCTCCAGATTGAGGTTTTGAAACAGGATATTTCAGTTACCTGATGAACTTTATTTTCAACCAAGCAGATCCTATTATAAAACATTATACAGATCCGACAGAGAAGATGACTGCCCAGAAGATAATTGAGGATGTCCACCCTCTCATTATTAATTTCCTTCCAGACATTTTCAACTTGTTTGGAAGCTATCAGCAGTTTTAACTGTGAGATGATCTTGGAATGATTTTTGTAGTAGCATGGATGCTGTTGTTGATGCCGGCACTGATGCCACTTATAGCTGCCTTTCAAACTGTTTCATCATTATCCATTGGTTTTGTCAGCCATGATTGAATTCTACTTATTATTATACCTGCTTGTAGCTGCTTTTGGGACTGTTGCTGTGTTGTCTGTTGTGGTTTCTGTGTTGGCTGTTGTGGTTTATGTGGCTGATGTTCTTCCATATTCGTATTTTTTCTCTTTTATCACGTATATCTTTGTTTAAGTCTTCCATAACTATTGTTTACTTTAGCTAATATGCTGCATACTGTTGAAATAATTTTCCTCTAAAGTTGCTCTCTTATTTAAAAATTATTGTATAGCTGAAAGTTTTTCATCATTAAAATAAACTTACCATTTGTAATGATGGATCTGGTTCTAAATAAGTCACTCATAAGTCGCTTTAAAGCTTCGTTACTCATAAGTGCTACATTTAATAACTTTTTCTTCCTCTTTTTACAACTTTTCTATTCTCTATCCTTGATTTCTTCTTCATCTTCATGCATATATGTTATCTCTGATGCTGTAAGTTTCTCTTTTTTTCATCTCCAATAACCCAGATTTAATTTTTTCCTCTTTTTTTTTACATCCTTAGTTTCTTCACTCTCATATCTAATTTGTTTTTGTTCTAGTTATAGGTTTAGGTTTTTTGTGACCTTTTGTGCACCTTCTTCTTGAGCAGGCACTAACTTATCCAGCAATCTCTGTTGTGATCGCTGAGCTAATCCGAGCATGTCCAGGAGCTGGTCTCTTTGGTCATGCGTGGTTTTCACTTCATCGATGTTAGTGAAGAGTGGCTTAAACAATTCTTGGGCGACATCTCTCTGAAATGCCTGCTGACCTATCTTATCCTCAATGACTCGCTGATGCAAAGCCGCCTGCTGCTTGATATTTTTTTAGCATGTCCTGGCGCAGACTATAACACATTATCTTTTCAAATGACATGTTGCTATACCAATGGAGATAGATAAAAATAGACCCAAGATGTGAGCAGCATTAGCTGTCAGGAATGTAAATTTCATCAAAGCCTTTTCGATATCGTTTAGGGAACATTTCCATGTAGCGATGAAACGTCATAAAATCATGTTTGGATCCTGACATCTCAGCGGAATAGTAGTCTTTGAAGTCTTTTGTGGCATTGCCTTTGCATTGGTCTCACATGATTGCATCAATGTCTCTGTTGTCAGGACTTGACAACAGCACAAAGCATCCTGTGTTACGCTGGATATATTTATTTATATTGTAGCACAACTGAGAGAGATAAATAAAGGTCCGGTAGGAATTGCCATTTGGAATCACCCATAAGTACCACAACCAATTCGAGGCCATCATGGAATCATCACACATCTATGTGAAAATGCTGAATTGTTGACTTCAGCAACAGGTGCAAAAACACTCTGAGATGGCTTCTGCAATAGTGAAATGGCATTCCCCGATGTATCTAGCCCGGTCACATTCATCGAATGTTTTAACCAACATTGACTCAACTGAGAAAAGAAAGGTCATGACTCTTATTCAATGCTGAAACACTTGTCTAAGTCACAATTACTGGGCAAAGATGATCATTAGATGCCAAAGGTGCTGGTGGAATCTGTATATGTTTTAATGAAAGGGGTGCTAGAATGCCAGAATGCATTATTATTCCCGAGGCAGAGATCTATTATAACTGCATGACCATTGTGCCAGTCAAAAAGGGTAATTAGAAGTTTGTGTGTGTATTGCGGCTGTGCATGAGGATGAGACTAGACACTGTCTGCCTGTCATGCAGTTAAAATGCATGATTGTATTAATATTTGAGAGAAGATCTGACAGACCCTGAGTTTTACTGACATGAAAAAAAATAAAGTGGAACAACAGCTGCTAAATGAGATCATCAGGAGAACCATGTTGATTGTAAGATAGAAACACACGTGTTTAATCGCAGATTCAATTTGGGGTCTTGCTGCAGCAGCTACTGTGGGTTTTGGTAAGACTGCAATCACAACCACATCCACCATTGTCGGTGCACCAGTCAGTATTGTTGTGGGACTATATTGATAGTAACCGGTGTCTCTGGTGGTGTGAGCAAGTTAAATTTGTTGCAACTGCATTCCCGAGTACATGTCTATTCCAAATTGCTGGTGACCAGACTGGCTCAGTCTCAATATGATCAGTAAATTGTTCTTGGTTCCAATCCGGGGACTGCTCCGGTGGCCTAGTGGTTAGAGCGTCCTCCTCGGATGCGGTAGGTCTTGGGTTCGATCCCTGGCTGAGTCATACCAAAGACTTACAAAAATGGTACTAACATCTGCCTCGCGTGGTGCTCAGCATTAAGAGGTTAGTGTTAGGACTGGTCAGCCTGGTGTCAGGATAATGTTACTGGGATGGGTCATCATACTACATGTCTGCGGCATGATGCCCCAGTGCTAGACATCACTATGAACTGCCACACTGCATACATTATAGCGATGTGGCTGAAAAAATGTTAAAGCTACGTTAAAAATCCAAATCACATCACATCACATCCAATTGAGGATAAAATAACCAATGCGGCTGAGTCTGAGACTGTGCTGGCAGAAATGGAAAATCACAGACAACTCCATGCCCAAATAAGAACTGTGTGGTTGCAGATTTACAGACAGTAAAAATCATGTAATCTGCTTTTAAAACTAAAAAAACCTACATAAACGACAAAAAATGCAAGTAAACATTTCACTAGAAACTGATAAGGAAATTCAGGTTTTGCTTGGTTCTGTTTCTGCAAAAGAAGTTCAAGAGCGATATGGAAGACTACATCAGATACAGCATGCTCTCAAATATTGTCCTGAGGTAAAACATCTGACATCAATCAGAATGATTTATTTTATGTAATTGTCAGCCTTATTAAACTTAAGAACTAGGTAGAACAAACTCTGCCAATGATATGTCTGTGATAATGCTGCAATCCAGAATATGGGGGAAAATATACAACATGAAAAAAAAACATTAATAAACTCCTCAAACTTGCAAATATTACTGAAGTATCATTGCAATTTGTAATAAAAAATTGTAGAATATACTCTAGAACAATTACATGGAGATGATGAATGCAAAGAGATAGCAAAAGAAATGTAGAAGAAAATCAAAGCCAAACTGTTATTTCAGAAGTATCAGGATTCATTTTTGTAACAAACAGTATTGATTATCACTACATGCAAAAGCCTGTAAGTATATCATCACTATTCCTGTACAGGGTTTTTGTTTTTCCACATAGCTGCAGACTAGAGTAGTACAGAAGTGGGACTGTTTAACCTCATTCTCTACCCTATGGGGACACAGACAGCCTTATGAGACTGTAACTCCCATGACTGGCACACTCTCTTGACATGGGTGTTTACACCACTACCAGCCCCTCTTTGGAGGTCATTTTTTCATGTCATTTAAACATCAGAAGTCAACTTTCTTTGTAAAGTTTAATATGTTTAAACTCCCCAAATGGATTATATGTGTTTCAGAGATGGAATCAGTGTTGTACAAGCGGAGTACATCCCAATTTTTGTTGTCAGAAAACAAAATCAAGTGTTTTGGTGTATCCTTCCCAAATCATTTTGAAAGAGATTAAACTTCCATGTAACTGCTATTATCAGCTGTCATATTAAAAATGATAATTAAAAACAGAGCCATGCCAATCATCCATGCATTGTTTCAGACTCGGTTGTATATTTATGTGTGTATGAATGTTAAGAATTTTTCTAACGGGGGTGGGGGGATTCCAGCATGTATATAGCTTTTGGTTTTTTATCTCATATTTTTTTCTCCATGTAAAAAAGATGTGAAACCAAAATCTGTAATCCTGTTTGGCACCATGATGCCTGAACTGAGATGGTACACTGTAAAACCCATATCAATCCATCAACATTAATTCAGTTTTTTAATTAAAATACTAGACTTAGTTGTTTTGGTAATTACAAACATTATTCATTTTAATAAACTGTAAAAATATATTCTGAATAAATATAGAGAAAACTCTAAGTGCACAGCTAAAACAGACCAAGTCCATTTGCTAGAAGAAAAAATTCTAAGTCTACATTTCAGAGCTATGTCCATGCTAAAAATGACTAAGTTCTAATTTCCGAGGTTTTCTGAGCCAAAAATAAAGGTTTTGTCCAAGGTATTTCCTAGGGATTTTTAATGTACAAGATAATGTCCAAGGTTTGCTTATAAAACCTTGGACAAAATATCAGCATTGTCCGAGGATTCCAAGGTTTTCCTAGGAAAACCATGTAAAACCCTAGGACATCCAGGGTTTTAGGTCAAAATTCTAAGTATAAACCTCAGAAAATGTACAGCCAGGTAAGCCTTCCAAACCAAACCATATTGTGATGCCTCCATCACTAGTGGTACTAGTTATAATAATAATAATAATGACTTTATTTAGAGAAGGTAACTCAGTTAGTTACAGAACTAATCTACCTTGAGCTCTTCTATCTGTTATGTACAATATATACAGTAAATACAACATGATGTGAAGTGTGAAGAGTCTGGCTTGACACTAAATAATCAAGTAATTTTAAAATTCAAAGTATCAAGCCTGGAACACATGCACAGGCATCAATGAAAACATAAACATATATATATAAAACATAAAATATAATCCTGCATTGAAAAATTCAGCTAAGAAAATGATGTAAAATTACAGAAAAGCAGCCAGTATTTTTTGTACTAGAACTGTTCAATTTTCTAAAGATTTCATCTGTTTAAGACATTGATTGTGAAAAGATGAAATGCTAGGAGCCTGCCTTATGTCACTAGGAATGTTATTTCATACCAGTGGACCAGTATATTGAAAACTTGTTTTAAACAATTCCTTCTTTGGCCTTGGTATAATGTAATTATTTCTTCTGATGGACCTTAAATTTGGAGTGCCATCAGCATCTCTTTGGTGAAAGATATTGCTTAGATAGACAGGAATGTCTTTTCTTGATACTTTATACATCAATTTGGCCTTTCTAAGAAATATTCTTTCATGTATTGTTAAAAGCTTTATATTATTCATTAGATCCTGGAAATTGTCTATACATTGATCTAGAATTAAATGGCAAGTCCTCTTTTGCAGTCATAAAAGTGTTGTTATGTTTGAATTAGAGGTATTACCCCAAATTACATTACAGTAGTCCAGATATGCTAAATACAACTTTTATAAAAGATCACCCATTACTGAAGAGGAATGTATGTTTTGATTTTCCTCAGTAGCAAAAGATAAGAATTAACCTTTTTTGAAATATGTTTAATGTGAATAGACCAAGTAAGATTATTATCCATTAATACACCAAGAATTCTATCTTAAGATGTCATATTGTGGCTCACATTGTCAAATAGAAACTGGAGTTTGTCGCTATCTGGCCTTGCTCGTTTATGTTGAAAAAAGGTTTACGATTTTCATACATTCAGAAACCTAGTTACGGATACAATGTTTTCTTTGTCCCATTTGACATGTAGTGCATTTTAATAACTAGGTTCATAAATCGTTAAAAATTGAGGGGTTGTCTAGAAAACCCCTTCAGTTTTCAAAACTCCGGTTCCATCCAAGAAATAACCTTCACTTATCTGAAGAAAAAAATAATTGCATTTTTTATATAAAAAAATCATTTTATTTGTCTGAGGAAAAAGAAACATTAAATGTATAACTTTATAACTTCAAAGTTTATTTTCTGCATATTTCCCAAAATTAATTATTTATTAAAGAAATAAAACCGGAGCAAAGAAGGTGGGTAGAAGGACACAAAACAGGAGTAGTTACTAGTGTCAATTTCCTGCTGTAATATGTTTTTTTTTAATGTTTTTGTTTGTTGTGTTTGTATCTATTTATGCAATAGTATACAAAGTAGCAGGCAAGATAAATTATTTCTAGAAGATGGAAAATCCTTGAAGAAAAACAACTCTCTGGGGCTGTACAAACCATTTTTCATATTATCTAAGCATTGTTTGATTCAGTATAACATTTTGTTTTTCCTTAATTTTTTCAGTTCATCCTTCAATGCCTAAGAAATTTTTCTTCATCCATATTGAAGATGGACGTCTGGTGTTTGGGATAGAGAAAGGATTTAATGGAGGCCATGACCAAACATTCATTGTTGAGTATCAGCCATTTGGAATGCCTGATGGAAAATGGTCTACTATTTTCAGGATTAAAGAAACTGATTTGGATAACCAATTCTCTAATGGAACTTACTACATTAAGATTCCAAAAATTCAAGATGGCCAGTATATATTTAGAGTCTATGCTGAAAATGAAAAAGGAAATAGTTCCACCATAGAGGGTGTGTATGTTGAGATAAAAACAGGTTAGTACATTTTGGAGGATCATAATTTATTTAAATTTTAGTTAGATCATCAGTAAGTGATGTACAGGTGAATGACTAGAAATGTATTGGAAAATGAAGCATTCCACATCTAAATGTGTTAGATTTGACATTCTTTAGCCACACATGTAAGTGATCTAGAGGCGAAAGTAAAAGCCATTCACCACAAATTGCTTATATAAATGCATAGATGATGTCAGGCCATGGGACTGTGGGTTTCTCACAAGGCCGATTGAGAGTCATGCAACTTTTAAAACCCATGGTGGGAAACGTCATTAAAATTACTTGCTATTCCAATGATCTGATGTACTCTGTGCATGATTTGTTTGTTGTTGTTTTGACTATATGGTCTTAAAATGTGTAACAGACAAAAAGCCAGAAACCTCTAAGTTTAGAAAAATCAACATACTATTTATTTCCCTTGAATACAAAGTGAAAATTAAAAAGATTATTGAGAATTAAATCACCAATAATCCTAAATGTCATATTACAAGTAATGTCTTGTTGTATCACAGTGATATAATCCAGAATGTTTGAATGAGTCCTCAATAACCCCAATATAATGATTTAGTCCAACATGCCAATGAGTACTTTGTAATTCCAATGATTAATTTAAATAAATAATTTCTTTGCAAATTATATATGAACATAGCTAGAAAATCATACCATAGACTGACCTTAAGATAGGAATGAAGACCGTTTACTAAGTTCCTATTTATATTCATATTATCATTTGACCTAGATATTAGTCATTCCTGAGGAAAATTCCAACAAATTGTAAAGAAGTTATTTTCTGGAACTTTCTAAACTCAGTAAGTTATTTCAACATATTGTTTACAAATTATCATTATCATAGAGTACAATTTAGAATCATGAACAAAAGTTAAGCACACTGTAGAGACAGGAAAAAATAGCTTTATATCATTAAGCTTTCTTTACATATGAGACTATTAATTGTATGATAATATGATAATTAAAATTGTGGGTCATATGATTGACAGAAAATAAAGCAATATAATACTTCTATACAAGTGAGAGTACATCTCTAATAACATTATCATCTTCATTGGGGGCCCCGAGTGGCCGAGTGGTCTAAAGCGCTCTTCTTTATGGATCACTGCCATCTCACCTCTGTCTGCGGCGGTTCGAGTCTAGGATTCAGCCAATGTGGGTATGTGAGAAAGCTTGCCAGTAGCTTCTCGTGGGTCGGTGGTTCTTTCTGGGGTTTTCCCGATTTCTTCCTCCACCATTAATACTGGCCGCCATGTATAGCCTATCGTGTGCTGAAAAATGGCGTTAAACCCCACAACAACAACAACAACAACAATCATCTTCATTGATGTGCATAATGTCAATTTTGTATTCCTGCAATGTCAAACTCCATGCCTTCAATCTGCGCCTTTGTTGTTCATTTTATTAATGGGATTTTGATCACTGAATTCAATATTAGGAGAAGGACATGCACTAACTAACATTTCAAAATGTTGCAAAGCCAATAGCAAGGTCAAATATTCTTCCATGACTGTGTAATAATTTCTTTGGTTCTTATTTTTTTATTATAGAAAATAGTAAACTGGATGGGCCACACCATGTGCATCTTCTTGAATCAATACTCCACCAAACCCTACATTATTTGCATCACCATACATCTTAAATACTTGACTGAAACTTGAAGCTGAAAGAACTGGTGGACTTTTTAAGCATGGCTTTTCATTTGTCAAATAATAATAATAATAATAATAATAATGCTTTATTTAAAGAGATGGACTCATTAGTCAAGGACTATACTCCCTTGAGGTCTTTTTAAGGAGAGTATAACAATGCACATTATATGAAGATAGCAATAATTACTGTTTATTTTAAGATGTTTTTTATTAAAATACTAAATTCCATTATCTATTAGAAACACATACATGCTCATGATATGTCTTAAATACTCCAATATTTTCAGCAGATTTTACATGTAGTGGAAGCTTGTTCCACAGAACTGTACCAGAGTATTGGAAGCCCTTTTTAAATTGCTCTGTTCTTGGTTTTGGTGCTAGAAGGTTTCCATGTGATATTAATCTCAACTGGTATCGTGTTGAAAAAGGCTTGAATAAGTCATGAAGATACTCTGGTGCAGTTCCATGTAAACATTTATGCAAATGAACTGCCTTGTGAAAATATATCCAGTCATATATTTTGAACCATTTGAGTTCTGTAAATAATGCTTTTGAGAGTTTTTAAAAGACAGACGCATCTAAAATTAAGCATGCTGCTCGTTTCTGGAGTTTATAAATCCTGTCAAGCTCAGATTTAGCACAGCTTCCCCAACCATTTGAACAATAATCCATTGTTGGAACAATATATGACTCGTAGTATAGATTTTGAGTTTCCATAGGTAAATATTTATTGATTCTGCGAAGGGCAATTTTGGATGACAGTGTTTTACAAAGCTTATCAATATGGTCATTCCATAGTAAATTGTTATCTACAGACACATCTACAAGCCTTCCATGTTTAACATTTTCTGATGGATGATTATTTATTGCAAGAGATAGTTCTGGGTTCCTTTACTTGTGTAGCTTTTGTGATGTCCCCAAGATCATACATTTTGTTTTACCTTCATTAATTACCATCCTATTTTGTTGTGCCCAGTTTTGGACTCTAATAAGGTCTGAGCTTAATCTCATTTGGATAATTTCAGTATCAGAACTAGATGTATACATGGTTGCATCATCTGCATTATTCATTATTTAATGGTAGATCATTAACATAGATAAGGAAGAGGAGAAGGCCTAAAACTGAGCCTTGATGGACCTTTGAATGAATATTATGAGTTTGAGCTAATATTGCCAATGTTTATTTGCTGAGATGTTTGGTTTAGGTATGATCGAACCAGCTTAAAGAACTTTAAACCAGTTTAAAGAAGGATTGTCGAAACTGTAACAGTTCAACTTTTGCAGCAGAATTTCATGATCAAGATGGTCAAAGGCTTTCTTGAAGTCAAGGAAAACAATCCCAGTCATATGTCCATTATCCATTTTCTTCACCCAAAGATCAATTAATTTGGTAAGTTCTGTTTGGCACGAGTGGTACTTTCTAAATCCTGATTGCGCTTTATGAAATAGAGAGTATGTTTCAAATAATTTATAGACCTGAAGGGCTGCATGCTTTTCAAATAATGTTGACAATACAGGTGTAATTGATATTGATCTGTAATTCCCTGGATCCTCCTTTTCTCCTTTCTTAAAGACAGTGTGACCTTTGCACATTTCAGTGTTTCTGGAAAATTACCACTCATTATACTTAAATTTATAATATGCATTAGTGACTTTGTTATTACTGGTGCAGCAATTTTAAGAATTCATGGACCAATACCATCCAGTCCAGAGGATTTATTAATATTCACCTTAATTAGCATATCAAAGACATCAGCTTCACTAACATTAGCTACTGAAAAATAATTATCATCAGAAATTTTAACTCTTATAAATAATAGAAGAGCATCAAGTTCAATTGGGATGTTAGTCTGGTTCTGAATACTGTTACTGGAGATGCTTATGAAGAAATTGTTGAATATTTCCACAATGTCTTGTACAGATGTTGCTATATCATCTTCTTACTTAAGTCTAGGGGGAAGACAACTGTTCTTGCGTGGGTTCAGCTCTTTTAGATGCTTCCACAATGTTTTGGTACTCTTACTTTCATCAATAGCCTGTTTATATTAGTTCTCTTTTGCCTTATCTTTCAGGTGCTTAGTTTTATTCCTCCACTTTCTATAGCTTTTCATGTCTTTTTTCTTGTGGAAATTATCTCTTAGGTGCCAAGCCTCATTGATCTCAGGGGTAGTCTACTTGGGTGTAATTTGGTGTTTAACCCTTTTTGTTTTAATTGGGACATGCTTGTCTAAGGCTGAATTGAACATCCGATACCATTTGTCCAAGGCAGTGTTGACATCAGCTATATTGCAGACTGATTGGAAGGGTTTGCAAACTAAATCATTTAAGAACATTTCCCCATCAAACTGTTTAAAGTCCCTGTATTGTATTTCAATGTGTTGACCATTTTTATATGATTTCGGAACATGTATAGTTATACAGACTGGGTAGTGGTCATTCAGTGTGTAAACTGGAACATTTATTTCACTTATGTTTTCAGGTTTATTAGTACAGACATGATCAATGATAGTAGCACTTTTATATGTTACTTTTGTTGGGGCATTAATTAATTCAGTAAAGCTCAAAGTTACTTATCCATGTTAATGGTGGAGTTTTCATGTAGTCAATCTTAAAATCACCTAATATGATAGTTTCTAAATCTTCCTTTTGTAATGCTTTTTGAATTTGCACCTCAAATCTATCAATCCAATCAGCTGTGGAACTATGTGGCCTGTAAACTGAACATAAGAGTATTGGCTTTGATTGGGCAAAGGTTACTTCAATCCAGATACTCTCTACCCCAATAGTCTTTAGATCAACATGTTTGTTATAACTAATGGAACTGTCTACATAGAGAAGAATACCCCCACCCGCCATGGATTCCCTATCTTTTCTTTCATAGTTGAACCCCTGTATTTGGAGAGCCATATCATTAGTATCATCGGAAAGAAAGGTTTCACATAAATCTAGGATATTGACTGATCTAATTTGCTCTAATAGCAGCAGGGAGGGCAAACCATACAAAATTTATAAGGTTCCAAATGTCGAAATAAGATCTCAAAAAAGGGTTTCAACCAGAAATATCATCGACTACGTTTCAAGAGGAACCCTTGGAGATAAACCTCTTTGGGAGGTCCTCCTGAGTTAGTCCAAATACGGTTTCTGGTTGAAAAACCCATTAATGGCGCTTCGATTTACCAAATGAACCAATTCGTTGTCTTTGCCCTCCCTGTTGCTATGAATTAAAAACATTTATCAAGACGAACTCGATACCGTGTTCTGTGATCGTGTAAATTTATTGTTATAAATCCATGTGGGTTTATTTTAGCATGACTAAATAATTTTTTTAATTTATTTATGTCCATATCGCCGCACACCAGGTCTGATGAATATTTCGTAATGTGTGAGTATCAACTCCGTTAAGGACAATAAGGATATTACATTTATCACTGATCACTTTAGGAATTTGTGTATACCGCTGGGTTACATAAATTACATCTGTGTTTTTTGTCTACCTCTGGAAAATATCCTAGCTGGATTTGATTGTCTATCCAGCATTACATCATCGTAAACAACTAAATTTATTAACCTTCCATCAATATCATCAATACCTGGCGCTTCATTAATGTCAGTTATAAATTCAACAACATCATCTCCACTTTCATTTAATAATTTTGCCTTTTCATTAAAATCTTTTATTACATTATAGCATCGTTGATCGTCTACAGATGGAGCTACCAGATATAATTTATCCCACTTGGTCCTATAATAATCATATGAACAGAATTTGGTAGTGCTGCGTGATGCTTAACTGGTTCTCGTTTCCTTGTAGTAGAAAAGTCAGTGATCTCCATTAGAATAATATAAAATAAATATGGATTTATATTGTGTGAAATGCATGGCGCACATGCCAACAAGTGATCTAGCAAGCATTACAACAAAAAAATAACAGATCTGCAGTTATGGGCAAGTGTGAACGATGCGGTACAAAGAAATTTAAAGTTATCTCTACTGACAAGTCAGGAGAAAAACCAAAACCAAACCAAAACCAAAGTCAAAACCAAAGCCAAATCCAAAGCCAAAGTCAAAGCCAGCATCAAGTAACAAAAAAAAAGCAGCACAGAGTTGATATCGCAGCAAAATTAACAAAACTACCCGGGACTCCATGGGCAAAATACCCAGGAGAAATACACCTCCCAGGATATAATTACTGTGGCCCAGAAACCAGACTTGATATCAGACTTGATGACCAAGATCAACCAAAACCAGGTGAGCATCTGATAAACGCCATTGATAAGGCATCTCATGCTCATGATGTAGCTTATAAAAGTAAAAATCTACAAGATAGGCATGTCGCGGATGTGAAATTAATTCATGCGCTAAATTCCATCACTGATAAATCTTTCAAGAAGAGGTTAGCTAGTTAGTTAATAAAATCCACAATGAAAGGTAAATTAGCACTAGGTGCTGGTAATTAATTATAAATGGAGTCGATTTATTATTCCCCAAGAGGATACTGGAGGGGTAGTGCAGCAATTAGTAAACTTGCTGAAGCAGCAAACGTTACACGCGTTACTGCTAAAATGTGGTTATCCAAACAGGCAATATGGCAAATTTACCAATCACCACCTAAACAAATTCACTTTGCACATTTCAATGTTAGTGTTCCTAATGAAGTTCACCAGGCTGATATTTTATTTCTGCCACATGATACTATTACAATCCGAAGACGTCAAATAACATATAAATGCGCGCTAACTGTAGTTGATGTTGCGAGTAGATATAAAGATGCAGAACCGTTAACGACTAAAACAGCATCTGAGGTTGCTTCTGCGTTTGAACGAATTTATCAACGAGGACCTCTACGATGGCCACAGTTGTTACTAGTTGATCCTGGCAAAGAATTTCAGGGTGCAGTATCATCGCTGATGAAGCAACATAACGTCACCATCGGACGAGGATATACTGAAATTCGCCGTGATGAGGCAATTGTTGAGCGATTTAATGGAACACTTGCTGAGCAGTTATTTGGATATCAGTACGCGAAGGAATTCATTCAAGACAAGAGATCACGCGAATGGGTAGCAAGATTACCAGGTGTGATAGCTGCATTAAATAACGAGATTACTCGAACAACAAACATGATTTTTCAGCACAACCAATACTGGGTGATGTCACTGTGAGATATTTATATGAACCAGGTGATCTTGAAAAGGGTAAAAAAAAGAGGGACTGATCCTATTTGGAGTATCACCACACACAAGATATCTGGTATAACTAGATCTACTGGTAGACCAGCAATCTACAGACTGGATTCAACTGCTCCTCAACGTGGATTCACACGTGAAGAATTACAAGTAATTACCGAGGACACGCAATTACCGCCCAGATCACTTAACATGATTTTTCAGCACAACCAATACTGGGTGATGTCACTGTGAGATATTTATATGAACCAGGTGATCTTTAAAAGGGTAAAAAAAAGAGGGACTGATCCTATTTGGAGTATCACCACACACAAGATATCTAGTATAACTAGATCTACTGGTAGACCAGCAATCTACAGACTGGATTCAACTGCTCCTCAACGTGGATTCACACGTGAAGAATTACAAGTAATTACCGAGGACACGCAATTACCGCCCAGATCACTTAACTAGCACCCCTACGCCGGTTGCACTCAAGACAGGTCAGCATCACATTTTCGCTTGTGTGACCAAGACAATTATCCTTTCTATCTACGGTGAATTGTTTTGGGTTTTTACTCGAATACTGCCACATTATACAAATACAGCTTGCACAGTGATTATTCTGCTGTTGTTTCAGTGTCATGATAAATTGAACATCAAGGTCAAAATCGCTATTATTTTCTTTGTCACTCTGTTTGTAACCAGCTAATTTTTTCTTATATCATTGTTGTTTTCATTATTAATTTCATCAGCTATTGACTCATCCAAAACAATTCTTCGCAGTTGAGATATTCTTCTGACTCTGGACACAGCCAAGTAAACTAAGTTTGACCACTCGATACGATCATCAATGATCCAAACAACTGTATCAGAGATAGTCAGTCCTTGAGATGAATGTATCGTCATTGCGTATCCCAGCGTCCACAGGGATTAATCTGCGACAATATCATTTAATACGAGATTTTGTTTCCCTGACTGTCCTGGTATATCAATGTCAATATTTTGCCGTCGCGTATCAGCTGGTCGATAACACAACGGCACTGGCAACGTTGGAAACTTTTCTCCTTGTAACTGAAACAACCGCCGTTGAAGTGTGTCTCTATCTTTATACTTGCCACTATCAAGCCGTTTGGTCTGCACGTTTGTAGAAAGTCGCTCACTGAAGTCTCTGAAATTATTTTACGCATTATTTCACATTGAATTTTATTCGGTTGTAGTCTGATTTATTTCTTAAACTCGTTTAATTCTGTATCAAGCGCTGTATAATCATCAGTTATTTCTTCATAATAATCAACACAATCTTTTAACCACAACTGTGTAGATGGTCAAACAAAACAGTGGTGGCTGGCCATGATCGCCGCACATTATTACAGCTGTATTTTTGTTAATTGAAATAAACAGTCCTGTGTCTGGACACTGGGTCGTACACAGATGGTGCACTGGACATTTCTGATAATTCTGATTTATAATAACTATCTTTGATCTCATCATCTGCGGACTCTCAATAATCATATACAATTTCTTCTTTTATTCTCCACGAACCTCATGATGCATCATCAGTTGTAAAACGAGTTACTGAATTCAGGTATTTCTTGTCGATGTAAAATGAGTACGTTGCAGCTCTAACTGCAGTGTCAGGGAATGTATTTATCATCAATAGAAAATTTATAGAAACATAAGCTAGCATTGAAGATCTTAAATGAGTATATTGAGGTGACTCGCCATCAGTATAACTTACAATTTTACCCAGCTGAGTTCCGTCAGATAAATAAGCTTTTTCTCGACTTACAAATATACCTCTCGCAGTTGCATCAGCGACCACAAATTTATACTAGGCAGGATCCATAATTAGTCGTGCATAATGTCGTTTATGATCATATGCACCGCCTTGAGTAAATTTACCAATTATTCTTCTACTGAGATCTTTTGCAGTTCTTTTCTCTTCGAGGTTGGCGATTAATGTATCGTAATCATCACTTTCGCAATCAACAGTTCAGGTGTTGGTAACCAAACTTCAGTCTGTGCCCGATATGATATAATTGCCTCACTGACCGTCAACGATATCAGCATTTTACAATCAAGCATATATCGTAACAACATTATTGGTGCCCAGCGCTTTTCACTAAAATGCCGACCAAACCGAACATAACAAATAACATGAAGACCCATAGCCATTTCGAATGACACTACACGAGCGAATCCTGTTAGGTCAAAATCGGGTAACGGTCCATTAAGGGCCACTCGCATCATCGAGTTTGTGGGGTGTCCAAATCTTTTAAAGTATCCAGAACACTCTCCCATCCCGAGAAAGCTTCCTGGATAACGCGCCACCATATCAACTGATATCATTTCCTTGTAATTATACTTGGTATTCCACAATCCGCCATGTCCGTATTCACAACAACTTAATTGTACATCTTCAAGAAACTCACTTCGGGTTGGCTTCCAGGAAGTTTTTTGTCTGGCAGAATGGGCTGCAACTGATGGAACATTGAAACAATTAGTTAGTAATCGGTCAGTATGTTTTGAGTATCTCTGAACAAGTTTTCTCATTGTTTCATGAAGAGATTTTTTACGGTATATTTCACCATTAATGCATACAAAGTGATCATATATTTCATTATCTGAACTCGAAAATAACAACACTGACACAGGATCGTTTTTACCTATCTGTTTAATAAAATTGAACATGTTTCTCTCAGAGTTCCTCCCCTTGGAATTTTCCGAGGACGGGTAAAATCTTAATGTTCGATTTCGTGGAAATATTGTGACTGCACTGGTCCAAGCGTGAGCGTTATGATCAATGATATTTATTGGAGCTCCTTGTGATTTATTTTTTGATTTGTATAATACTTCCCCTGTTATTATTGCTACAGTTATGGGAATCTTAATGCTTTTTCTAACTTGGCAACATCATTTATTGTAGTTCCTGTATCCTTGACCCGTTCAGCCCATTTGTTTATCTTTTCACATCGTAACACCGTTAGACTGTTTCTGCGCATCGCATTTGTAAAATATTGTTACTCGTTCAGCTACACAATTCAGCCTTGACAAAGTCAAGGACGAAAGTTTCATTGGGGCAAGATCATTAATATTGGGTTTTTCATCGGATAAATTCCATAAATGACCGCTGTCACAGGATTTGATCGAGCGTAATATGGTTTATCAATCCCAGTTAGCATTCCTGGTTTGGAATCTTTACTTAACAGAGCGGTTTTTCCATTAGCAAGGACAGGGTCACGTTTGTCACGGATAATCCACCTGTCATCATCCGAACGCATAATAAACTTTATTCTGAAAAAATATTTCTGATTGAGGTAACCGATGATCTTTTTCGGTCGTCCATCGGTTATTGTGGCATCAATAACTTCTTCCTTGACTCTGTTAAGGTGTATAATTTTGAATGTAGACCACACGTGGGATGCTCTATCATTACGAAATTCTTCTTTGGAATCTCTGATAATGTCAAACAGACCAGTCAGGGCTTGGATCCGCGAATCAGGGGTTAGTCTGTCAAGATCAAGTCTAGAAGCTTTCCAGGGCTTGATTGCAGATAATCTCTCAAACTCCTCCATATTATATTTAAGACAAACATTTAAATATGAAATATTATATATATATATAATACCTCAAACGAATCAGTGCATGTGGTTTAAGATATGATCTGTAACTCCTTGTAATAACTCCTGCAGGAAAGCATTCTGCGGGGAGCATTCCCAGCCATTCGAAAGGGGGGTTTGGGACCAATACCATGTCCATGATGTGGTGTTGGGGTCAGGAGTAAAACACAGTTATGTGCAAGTAGCGGTGATAAGCGATACAGGGAACTTAAGCGATATTATGATTAATAATAATGATGCGCTGAAATGTGAGCACGATTATATAACTAAGTTCTCAGGCAAATATAAATTAGACAAATAACATTATTTTATAAATGAATCAAGAATTTGTCCCACACCCCATAATCAAGAATTACGAAGCATCACGTGATGGAACAATTCGGTATTGCAGGTTGAAAAGACCAGTTGGTGTAGTTGGTAATGCTGGTTATTTAAAATTTGGTGTTGGAAAGAAAAACTATCTCTGTCATCTTTTGTGTTTGAGGTTTTTCATGGGGTGATCGAAGATGGTCTTGTAATCGATCATATCAACAACAACAAACTCGAAAATTCTTTATCCAATCTGAGAATTGTTACACAAAGTCAGAATTGTAAATTTGGAAACACAGGATGTAATGATAATAGCTACAAAGCAGTTGTATCTATAAATCTACAGACAAACAAAGAAAAAATATTTCATTCGATGTATGCAGCTGGCAAGTATTTTGATATTTGTCTCGCTTCAGTACGGAAAGTCGCAAAAAATATACATAAATCCACTCTGTCTGAAAATATAATAAAATCATTACTTTTCATTATTGTTAGATGTGTTTTATTTAACTTTTTTGTTTAGGTTTTTATGTAATTTAAGGGAGAGAACTCCATTAAATATATGTCATACAATTAATTCCCTCCCCTGGACTCGTCAAGGTGACTTCATCAAGGTAATTGCGCAACACGCTACCTTGCAGGTATTATTATTCAGCGGGCAGAACTGTATAAAGTTATCTTTTTTTACAGCCAATTGTAACCATCTTATTGTATACACACTGCGCCGCAGTCTATTTCCGCGTTTGATAAAATCAACAATTGTCAGTACAGGTAAGTGTTATTTTCACAGTAATGTTTAAAATCCAGTTCAGAACTTAAATTCAGCTGCAGACTGTTAACTGTCTGTCAATAGTTACCTATATGACAATTTTAAATCCTATATCATTAGATTAGACTATGGTGCAGTGGTAGATCGGCTGACTCTGTCAGTGCCAGTGGATCGAGTCTCGTAATGGACATTATGTCGACGGTACCGATTAATATGATTTTAATTGGGGCGCAGCAGCCGAAGTCGTTCATGTATATATCTCTCCCACGTCAGATCGTGGGGTGATGTTTTTCACCTCTGGGATTTGATCTTGAGGGTATGTACATGAATGCAATACACAAACAGCCTTCTGAATACTCTAACATTTCGCTTCACTTTCGCTTCACTTTCGCTTAGAGAATTTGCTGGAGGTACGTTTGTGACGCGCCCCCAAAATAAAAAGTAGCCATGGATGCATAAAGCTCTACGTCACATGGGTCCCACAAAAACAAAACATTCAGAAAGAATGCGGCCAAAAAGAAATGATCACGAGGATGCCGAGAATCTATCAGAAAAGATCTGTAAGACAAGAGTCTCAAATCGAGATAAAAGTCTGAAAAGACCTCGTGGAGTACACATATGCCAGTGCAAGACCCGTGATTGATAACCGCTCATCATGGCTACTGTTTATTTTGGTTTATTTTCGTTTAAATATATAATTATATAAATGATGAATTACGAAAACGGAATTAATATATGTGATGAATTAAATCCTGAAAAAAATCATGTCTGATTTTGAAGCATTGTTTCAGGCTAAATTGGAAGGGCAGTATATTTTGCCTGCTCAGTATAAATTTATAAAGAAAATTGAGACGGAGTTATATAAATAATTAGCTACAATAGAAGAACAGCAACTGGATGAATTTATCCCTCTCTGCCTTTCAATCGAAAAAAATAGATCAGCATTATCTGACGAATAGGAAGCCAGGAAGGTAATTCATACTCGTGTAAGACAGTTGAAAAAAATTATGTCAGATCGTGAAGCGATCGAGAGTTAGACCCTTTGAATTCTTGGAAATGAAGTCCAGTACGTGAAAATGAAATTGAAAGTAGAATGTCAGTCTGGTTGCACTGACAGTAAAAGAAAATATTTTTACCTGCATCAATCTGATACAGATAAAAAATTTTTAACCTGCATCAATCTGACCTAAATCAATCTGATGATTTATTTTTTACCTGTATCAATCTGACCTACATCAATCTGATGAGTTATTGTTTTTTTTACCTGCACCAATCTGATGAGTTATTTTTACTTGTGTCATGAGTTAAATAATATTACCTTAAGCCGATCAAATTTAATGCAGGAATGTGCATAATTTAAAATCTGATCTCTGTCACATGTAATCATACAAATACGTTTTTGCCGCAGTTCATCTAACTGTCCCTGCGTTAATAAAAAATCTTCATTACCGAATGCATCAATAACCAAATCAACTGTGCTGACCAGGGACTGCATAAACACCTCTTTGATGTAGTTTTCAAGTGTTTGCTTTTCGTGTATAAAAATCTTCACGTGCTGGTACATTATATCATACTCGGTTGATTAATTAGAAATCAGGGTCTGTCAGTAAAATATAAATTTCTTTGCAGATATATTTCTTTTTTTTTTTTGCTTTTTACTGAATTCGCATGATTTTGACTAGTAAACACTCCTATGGAATTAGCAAATCGGACAATTTTTATGATTTTGACTAGTAAGTACCCTATCAGAATTAACAAATCAGTCGATGTGCATGATTTTGACTAGCTAAGTACCCTTCAGAATCAACAAATCGGACGATTTTCATGATTTTGACTAGTAAACACCCTATCAGAATTAGCAAATCAGTCGATGTGCACAAAATATATATAAATAAAATATTTTACTGTTGCTCGTGCACAAAAATAAAATTATTATACTTGCTTGTGAATTTCAATCTATTTCCATGATATTTACTAGTTAAGTACCCTTCAGAACTAGCAAATCAGTCGATTTCCATGATTTTGACTAATAAACACCCTATCAGAATTAACAAATCGGTCGATTTCCATGATTTTGACTAATAAACACCCTATCAGAATTAACAAATCGGTCGATTTCCATGATTTTGACTAATAAACACCCTATCAGAATTAACAAATCGGTCGATTTCCATGATTTTGACTAATAAACACCCTATCAGAATTAACAAATCGGTCGATTTCCATGATTTTGACTAATAAACACCCTATCAGAATTAGCAAATCGGTCGATTTCCATGATTTTGACTAATAAACACCCTATCAGAATTAACAAATCGGTCAATTTCCATGATTTTGACTAGCTAATTACCTTTCCGAATTGAGTAATTTGACAGTTTTTCAGTAAAAAATAAATTTCTTATAATTCTGAGCGACAGTAAAATAACTATCCATGCTGACTGTCAGGAGAATTATTTTTTTTGAATGAGATTTTTAGGATAAAAGTCTTAAGACAAAATCCTTAGGGTTTCACAAAGAAAATTAATATGTAATGTTTCATGCCTTAAATCCAGAAGGTGGCCTGACTGGTCTGTTAGCTTGAAATTTATTCTTGATAACCGCGGATTATGACACTGCAAATAAACCTGATTGATTGGCTCTTGCACAATCAGATATCCAGGTGGTTCTTTCGGGGTGAATGAATAAAGAAAAAATCGTTGGTGGGCTTGATTTGATACTGTTGTGTCCGTGCTGTAGATGCCATCAATGACATCACACACAAGATTGACCGCGACCACAGGGGTTATATTTACGATTTTCGGGGACACATGTCAGGCTGTCCCTTCAGGGTCGGGAAGATATTCATTAATGACATCATTGACTGTCTTTTTGAGTTCGTTGGGGAGGATATATCCCGGAAATTTAAATGTTGGAATATCATCTAGGTGTATTTTATAACTATTTGCAGACCCTACTCTGACAGAACCATCTTTGACATTTAATACACTTTGAATAAGTCGTAGGTTAAACAATTCCATGTCGTGCAATTTGATTTAATATTTCTATGCATTTGATAACTGAGGTTTTTAACAATAAATCAAAAATATGTTCTTGAAAACTCTGTTGTAATTAATTTAACATGTCCTTATATCCTTTATTAAGGGTATCGAAATATCCCAAAACATCAGCTTGATCCAATAAGTCCAAACCCCATTGTTTTCAAAACACCAAAACCCATTACAGTATTCACTTGGATTTGTTAGATCTCGCACACGAGAAAGGATTATGGTAAAGACATCATCGTCGTATGATTTATTGTCCGACTTTTTCGGTTCTGGTGGTATTGTTGGTGTCGGTGGTGGTATTTCAGGCCATCCTAACACTGTTCTGACCAAACTTAGATATATATCCACAGCGTAGTCGGGGGTGTTTATTTCGATTGCAGAAGACAGGGTTGGTTCATGAACGGTTATTTTTTATCTTGGATTCTTTTCCTGTGATATTTTGTATTCGACATTGTAATTCCTCATCGATTTCTTCGATTTGATAAGACCCGGCTGGTATCCCAGTGACATTCCAGTCGGGTGTACCATCTGGTCGGTTTTTATTTGCAAACACAAACGAATTATTTGCTGGCAATCCACCGAACGATTTTGATCTGATATTGGGCCAACTGTGACATACTCGTAATTGTACTAGTACGATTTCTTTCACGGGAATTGCAGTTGGAAAACTAATACTAAATTCTGGTCTAGTCGAGCTTACTGTTACTATCGACGTTTTTTTGGGGCTTGTATATCTTAACCATTAATGCGAATTCAGAATCTGATATTGTTTCGTCGTTGAGGCTTGATCATATCAACGACGACAATTTTGAGTTTTCCGCTCTTGCTGTGTTTAGTTGTATGACATAATCGTGTAATTTTGTGCTCGTGCATGAGGATATTTTTTTCGCGATTATATTAAAAACACCTGCAATTGCCGCTGATGAAGAGTCGCATATTGTTACTGCGATTGCAGTTGCTACTGGTGTTAGCGCTGATAATACTACTCCGGTGGATGCAACTAACGTGGTATACTGAGTATACTAACGCATCAAGGATGACTGCTCGTCGTTTATATTTTTTTACTTTTAGGTTGTATTTGTCGATGAGGGTTTTTAACTCTGCCATTTGCATACTTGATCACATCTATATTGTTGCGCATCTAATGTTGTCGTTGATGCTGTCATTGACTTCGTCGTCGTTGACTTGGTCAGGGGGGCCATATATTATTTTACGCAGTAACCAATTGATGTGTTTCAGCTACAAATTCCAAACACCACCAGTAAGATGTTGCAGTTAATTTCTTATCGGCTGCTTCCAGTATAAACTCCTCTTCGGTTCCTTTATGTAATATGATAGTAACAACCCCGGAAAACCTGTCAGTGGAATGTTGCCAGGAATATGTTGTGAAAATCTCAAAGTTTGCAGCACTGAACACAGAAAACCTATACACTCCAGTGGCTGTTCCAGTGTATTTGATAGTATTATTTTGTTTAGACCATGCTGCAAATCCAGATGCTACCGTGTATACTATGTTGGTAATATGCCAGGAGTAACTCCAGGTGGGATTATAATCAAACTGGTTTTATTAACGATATCAGGATTCCCACTTACGATATCTTGTTGTGTTTGTTTGATGGTGTGAATGTTGGTTTTGATATCTTGCTGTGTTTGTTTGATCGTGTCAATGTTGGTTTTGATATCAGAAAGATTTATGTCAACGGTGTGCGGAGCGCCAAAGAATTCTTCTCTGGTTTCATTAATTTTTTGAAAGTTTCTACGAAGTCTTGAAAACACGTTTACGTGAACGTCGTATTCGGCCTGCAACGTGGATAATTTATTATCTACGGTGTCAACATATTGTTTGTTTGAAGCATCTTCCGAAAATGTTGGATCTCTTAACACTGTTAACTTGTTTCCGTTCATGCTGAGTTCACCTGTCATTATGTCACCGGTATTTTTTAAGCGATTAGCAACGCTTTTTGCAATTTCATTCCTGATAGTTGCAAGTTATTTTTGCAATTTCATCTCTGAGATTTGCAATCGATATACTTGAATCCCTGATTTTTCCGTTGTCAGTAAACACAGGAATGTTATCCGGGACAGCTCCAAGAACCCTGCAAACTATGTCATTCCATTTGATATCACTGGTTTTTAATTTTCCGTATTGGTCCTGAAAAATAACAACCTCATCTGGGTCTATCCCGGATAACGATAAAAGATTGTTGATTTCATCTTTGGTCGCATATTTTGATAAATCTACATCACCGCTTTTTTAACCTTTGCTTCAATGAGAGATCTTCCGTAAATATCTACCATATCTACCATTATTCTTTAAGGAATGTTTGAAATGTTAAATCAGCCCTCGGTATACTCATGCACGACTTTGTGAGGCTGTTTGGTTGATTTTGATAACGCGTCAAGCACATTAATTACTTCATGGCCACATATTGGTGGATCGGTTTGTGTTTGTGTTGGTAGCGTTGAATACCAGACTGGAATAAGAGCTAGAGTGCTTCATGTCTACTTGAGGAATTCAACTGGCGGTGCTAACCCATACGAATCGAAATAGCTAATTCCACGTGGATTGATCGCGTAAGCAGCCCAGTGAGTTCCTGGACCATCACTGTTATCGAGATTAATGATTCCAGTTTCTGGATTATTCGGTTGTTGCGGTAACTGACCTCGCATAAAAACACCTCTGAATTTTTTTATTTTAAGTTGTTTAGTGGCATCAAGCAAATCAAAATTTGACATCGGTGCGTGAAACACTCTGTGTTTTGTCAAAACCGTTTAAGGGTGCCATGAGGGTGGAGTTCCTGGAAGTCTTAGGCCTAGTCCGTATTGTTCCACTTGTAATTTTAGACGACCCGGCTGAGGCATATTAGACTTTTTTGGACGTCTTGTTGGTTTTTGTGTCCGTGATGATCATTTTTTAAGTTCTCCTTGTATAAAATTCCCTTTCCAGTTGCTTTCTTTAATGCCATTTCAGCAGCTGTTCCAACAGCTCCTAACGCGGTTGCTTTTGTGACAGCTGGGGCAGCAACAGCTATTAGCACTGGTGTTGCTGTGAGGAGCTGAAATATACCACCGGTTTTAATCATATCATTGATGGCTTTTGGAGCAAAATCAAGTTGAGTTCCAGTTTTTGCTTGCTTTGCTTTATTAAAATGTTTCAGTTGGGTTTTAGTCAGCAATAACTTGCTTGGGCCACCATTAGCAATTTGATTATTTTTTAGTGTTATCATTGTCCCACATGCCTTTGCATTTTTCGATTGTAAATTTTTCGCCTGACTAACATTAACATGACTGTACGACATTGTTATAATTAACACGATTGATCTAATTGTCTACACAGTTTTAACAATGTTACATGTTTTCCACTGGGGCATCAACGACTCTCATTCGCCCACCAACACCTTGAAGTATCATTGATTTGTCACTGAGTATAACAGCAATTGCTCTGTAATTATCAGCTGAATTTATGATAGCTCTGAAGTGTATATCAACGACAGATTGCCTAACTAAATCAAGATGTTCCAACGAAAAATAATAAATCGGGTACAGCGTTGTAAAATCTAGTTGTGATATTTGTAAACCAGTGTCTGTGTTTTGATCACGTCCCATAAATGTCATCAAGCAATGATATGCATTTGCTGCTTGATATTTTCAAAATTTAACATTATATCCTCGGATGGTTCTTGATGCTCGTTTATTCTTAAGGATACTTCAGTGACACCAAGCTGGTCAAATACCATTGGATTTCATTCTTGATTGTTTAATCGGTCAACCAGTTGAAAAGCAACAAAGATATGTCTAGGTGCAGAAACACCTTGCTGTGATGATATATGCCAAGTGAATAGACCGTTGACAGGATTTTGATCAATGTCGGTGTTGTTGTTAACCACGATTATATTGATTTACCACCTTGGTCCATAAAAGAAAGTAGACGCTGTTCCTCAGTGATTGATGGTGACATTACCGGCATCCATAGCGCGAGCTTATATAGTATTACCTTAACATCAGCAGAGCCGGCTTCTCGCCAGATAGAATCATTATCCTCTTTTTGATGATGAAAAAATGTGTGTTTGGCTCCAAAAATAACTATTTTGATATTTCTGTAAAATCCAAAGATATGGGATAGTGGAATTGCGCACGAAAATCTTCTACGAACATCTTTTAACATTAATTTACATGTAGCAAAACCTAAATTTTAATTTGGATTTATTCCTATTACTGCAGGTGTCTGCGCGTCACCAGCTGCGTTTCTCACATTACCCATGGTCACAGAAATGTGATCAGGATGGTTAGAATTATCCTTAGCAAACATCATAGTTGGGACAGCTGATTTAATATAATCATCTGAATACCTTGCTTGGCCTGTAATCGTTGTAGCAACGCCAACATTTTCATGAATTGTCTCGATTTCCCTTCCATCAATCATATATGTGGCATATTTGAATAACGCCATGATCCCATTATTAAGAAATCCAACTTTAACATACTTTCCGTATTCAGTATTAGCGATGACGTTTGTTACAAGTTCACCTGTGACTTCAATAAATGATTCAGCGGGCAAGAAATACCTACTTGTATCCTGAACTCGTAATTCAATTCGTCCACGTTGATTTGGCGATATTGATTCATAAGAATAATACTGATAATCACACATGGATTCGTCCTTGAGTACTGGTGCATCATGTCAAACGCTGGGTCAGATAAACATTTAAACATTTTATTATAATTTGTTATCTTCTAAAACGAAGACCGCCTCCTGAAATAAAACTTGTATTTATTTGTTCAGCCACTTGATTTATCAGCGCTGCTAGTTTTTGATTTGCAGCCTGATTTATAATTTTACTGACATCTGCAGGCATCACTTCGGTGCTTGGTAATTTGACCGGTTGTGGTTGGACCGCTTTTGACCTGCGTATTAATCGTGCTAGTCTAACCTTAATTGCCCAAAACACTTTACTGGCAACATTACCAATAGCGCCAGGAGCTTTATCACGAACAACATAGCTTTCATTGATAATTGTTTTGCCATTGGTATTGCTTTGGAGGCTATCCTTCTGAATAAACCCTGAACAGCATCACCAAGTCCATCTCCGTAAGTTGCTTTATAGTTTGGTAATCGCGAGTTTACCAAGTAGACTATTACGGACCCACAATGAGAATTGTGTATGATCATTTTATTTAATTATTTATTAAACAACTAGTCACTGTGGTAATCATCAACGAGCTCATTAATAAACTATCGGTAGATATCGATATCCATGATACCACCTTGAAATAATTATCTGCAAATATCAGCTGCTTCATTAATTATTTCTGGTGAGTTATTCCCAGCTCGTTTTCCTCCTATGAGAACTTCTAGCCGTTGCGAATCATTGAAGATACTGTTAGGACAGGGAATAAGACCACTTCCTAAACCACTGCCAGTAGCGCCGGTGTCAGGCTCATCTTCTTCTTCTGGATAATACAACCCTTTCTTCGCTTGTTGCTGGGGGTGAGGTTGTGGTTATTGTTTTTTTCTGTTGCTGGGGAGAAGGTTGTGGTTGTTGTTGTCGTGCAAAATAATCATCTATTACGTTAGAAAATTTAATAAATCTATCATCATTGCTTCTAGCCTGATCAGCATCATAGTGTATACGAAATATCCACTTGTACCAGGCTTCACAACCTATAGCATCATTGGCATACTCCTGTTTTAAAACTGTATCTCGTCGATCAAAACTTCGCACGGCAAACTCAGCTAAACCATCTATGGTTGAAACTTTTTTATGGATTTAATAGCCAGTTCGGTAAATTTATCGTTTAAATCAACCCTACCCCTGGCTTATTCTGTTTCTGTTTCTGGTGTGCAGTCTTTTATAACACTGACTTCAGTACAAACTTTGCCGACCCCTTCAAGTATTTCTTCACCGGGTCGAGGTCGAGCTGCAACTATATCAGTTGGAAGATCTCGTAAAATCATTTTTGTTTGTTTAGTTCTCCTCGCAATTTTTTCAGCTTGCTCAGTGGTCTGTTTTAATATTGGAAGAATACCCTTTCTTCTCTCCTCTTCCTCCTTAATATCATCCTTAGGATCTCCCAGTAAAGCTCTTTTAGTGACCACCGCAGCTTTTTCAGTGGCTGTTGTAACGGGTTTAAAAAATTGTTCTGTGCCTGTAGCATATTCAACTTGTGCTTCTTGCCGCGTTTGTAATATTTGTCTTACATAATCTCTCACAGGAAGAAATTTCTTGATTGCTTCTAGTCGCTCTCAAGCTAGTCTAACGGAATGTGCTTCTCCAATGTCGGCCATTATCAATAACATAAATTTTTAATTCATAGCAGCAGGGAGGGCGACGACAATGAATTGGTTCATTTGGTAAATCGAAGCGCCTTTGATGGGTTTTTCAACCAGAAACCATATTTGGACTAACTCAGGAGGACCTCCCAAAGAGGTTTATCTCCAAGGGTTCCTCTTGAAACGTAGTCGACCCTTTTTCTTTGGAGATCTTATTTCGACATTTGGAACCTTATAAATTTTGTATGGTTCGCCCTCCCTGCTGCTCTAATATTAACTTTACCTCATTCAGTTTAGGGAGGATGTGTTGAATATTTAGGTTGATTACTTGCATACCCCTTTTGAGGAGGCCAAAAACATGACAATTTTAATCTGAGGATTGATTTTCATGCAAGGTAGTATTCAATGTATTGTTTTTAACTTGACAGATTTCTTTTCATCGCCTTGATTATTTACATAAACACATGAAGAAGATAACACACAAGATCAATCTGGTGTACCATGATGACATGTAGTGGATAGATGAGAATGTTCAATATAAGACTGATTTACATACATACAAGAAGATATTGATATATTAGACACTTTGAGGAGCCTCAGAGGGAGAAGTAACTTGAACAGTATCGCATAGTTGTTTACATGTTAAAAAGTTGCACTTAGTACACAAATCAGATAGTGCCTGAAACCTGTTTATAGAATTATAATTATTACATTGAAAAGTATACACATATTTGAATGTATTTTGTTGCTCGATATGTGTTTCATAGGCCTGTACATGATTGCCTTCTACCGATTTGTATGTGCACAACTTTTGCTTATGTCCTAGTTCATTACAAACATGGCAACAAATCTGTTTTCCATGCAGACACTGCTGTTACACGACCGTGCTCTTCACAGTAAAAGCAGTTTTGACTCATGCCTAACCCCTTTTATAAGTCTTATGTAGCGGTCTATATTCCTAAGGAGAAAGGCAGTTGGACAAGTGGATTCGGTCTCGCTGGTATAATTGTTGGTTCACTTGATTGTCTTTGAAGAAGGTCCTGTATTGCAAAACGATTCCTTACACTTACCAGAACAATGAAACACGGATTTCTTTGGTCAGGGACTTAGCAATTATGGAAAAATTTGAATAAAATGTTCGATAATATCCAACCATACCCCACAATCGCATAATTTGCTTTTTACATGCATACACCATTCTGCCTCCCTGCAGATACATCCATATTGGTATGTATATTGAATTTAATTGTTTAAAATTTTTAATTGGTAGTACATGTTATTGTAATGTAACATTGTAAACTGGACTTGACCTTGTCCAAAATTGAATTCATTTCTTCTTGACATGATTGACTCTTTTTAAATTTCATTTTATGTAAACAGTTAATACATAGCTTCATTATTCTCTATGTTTATGAGCTTAATATCAGAATTATTATAAACATAAGAAGTAAATATGTTTATTTGGGGCAGGGTTTTGGAGATTCCTAGGTGAATTTTACAGGTTATGATTTTGATTTTGTAAACATCAGGATCATTCTATAAGATTATTTTCCATCAGGTAATTTTTTTTTTAGAAAATGCTAATTGTGACCTGCGGTCAAGTAGAGAACTGTATAATTTTGTTTTTGTGAGGACTTGGTCATTTGTGCTTTAACGTCTAGCAATTTCAAGTTGTATTATATGTTGTGACCAGTATTTGTATTTATTTCAGGCTGGAATCTTTTTTGTTCAAATTTATAATTTAATTCAAGTGATTATTTTCTCTGGAATTACAAAAGTACTCTGATAAAAATTCTTGGATAAAGACGTTCACTGGAATTTTTACTGAATTCAAACCTGGAATTATATTACTGTGATTGAACAAAAGACTGTTGACACATTAGCACTCCATAAGCTATAACATATGTCATCGACTTCAGTTTTGGAATTTTTTCTGGACTTTAACTGAATTGTATTTAGGACTTTAAATTACTAGGATCTGTATCTGTAATTCTTGGACTATTTAGGGATTTAATTCACAATACTCTAAGTTGTTTTTTTTTCTCTTTTTCACTTTATATTCTTCGGAAATAAATATATTTGTTAAATTTTACAAAGCTTGTTGACTTTCACTCTTTTATGTTTCTTATTTTAATAGCATAGACTTTTAACAATATAGAGAGCATGCATTCCATTCTAGTAGTAACTGATTAATTCATTTGATTTGACATCAGTCTCTGTATCAAGGGAGATGACCGTATCTAAGTGCCACCTAGAAGGGCAGATAACTTAGCTTTTTAGCTAAACCATTTGAACCAGGGAGGGCTGGTTTTGAAATTTAGTAGTAGTTCTCCTAAGGTAAGTGTGATTGAAGAAACATATTTTACTAGAAAAATTTGGTTTTCTTTCAATTTATCGGCACAAAATGCCCCACTATATTCAAAATTGAAATGTAGAAATCTCATGCAAAGCAATAATTACTGTATACCAATATTTTAGGTAAGTCAGCATGACCTAATTTATTCTTGACCTTTCAGGTAACACAGAAAACGTTTTGTACAATTGTATCCTTTTCCATACAGTTGTATACATATCACAAGTCTGTTTTAATCATCAAGCTGTGCTATCCTCAAACAGCACTTATGTTGCACTTGTCATAGCTAGGCTGGTACCTAAAGAAAGATGAAACGGGGTAGCAAAGAAGACCATAATTTGGCTAGAAAGGAAACATGGAAAGCTTGTATGTGTGTCTGTAGATAATAGTTTACAATGGGATGACCATACTGATAATCTTTGTAAAATACTGTCATCCAAAATTGCCCTACTCAACAGAATCAAGAAATATTTACCTACAGAAACTCACAATTTATACTAAAATTCATATATTTTTTTTTTCAACAATGGACTGTTCATCTGTATGGGGAAACTGAGCTAGATAGGATTTATAAACTTCAGAAACTGGCACAGCATATTATTTTAGATGCAGCTATTGATCATCCATCATAAGCAATGTTTACAGAACAAAATGGTTCACACTATATGAAAGAGTAGATTTTCACAAGGCAGTTCTTGTATATAAATGTCTACATGGAACTACACAAGAGTATCGTCAGTATGTTCAAAAATGAAAAGTAATTACTGTTATCTTTCATATAATGCACATTATTATATTCTTTTTAAGAGGGCCTCAAAGAAGAATAGTCTTTGCCTGAATGAGTTACCCTCTGTAAATACATTATTATCATCATTTTTATTAGTATTAGTATTAGTATTATTATTATTATTATTATTAATCCATTCATCCATACATGCATACATGTTATTACATTTCAGATTGAGAAATACACTAAAGATCAATTCATTGATCTGTTAATTTATGTACTAATTTATATATTCATTAAATGATTTGCTTTTCAGAACTGTTTTCTCCTGTTGTAAGAGATTTTCCAGTTGGAGGTGTTGTAGGAGGTGTTACTGGAGGAATCCTGTTAGTGATTGCCATTGTTGTTGTAGCTTTTGTCATAAAAAGGCGGACACTAAAGCCCAAAATGGAAGGTAAGAGTCTTTAGAGGCTGTCAGATTGTAAAGTATATATACAATTAGAATGATTGAACCATTACAGTTGTCTGCGATCAAATTTTCTTTTCCCTTGACATGCTCAATATTGATATTGCATTATTGCAACATCAAACTCTTTCACAATAATCATTGATATTTACTTTTCATTTTCTTGATGAAAGTAAAGGGGATGTCATCGCTGAATACAATAGTCGAAGAAGGAGCAGAATTAAAATGTTTCAAAGGGTTGAAAGCCAAAATTAATGCCAAACACTCCCTGATAGTGGAATAATATCTCTGGACCTTACTTAATGTTTTTTTAAAGAATATTACACTTGATGATCCAAACCATTTTTATCTTCCTGAATTAATATGCCACCAACCCCTTCATTGACAGACATTTTAAATGGCTGATTGAAATTGGGAGCTGAAATAACTATTGCACTTTTAAGTATCGCCTTTAATTTATCGTATGCCTCCTAACATTGTTTAGCCCAATAACATTTGGTCTTCTTACTGAAGAAATTGGTCAGGGACTCAGCAGTTAGGGAAAGATATGAGAAAAATTTCTGATAATATTCAGCCATACCCAAAAATCACACAAGTTTCTTTTTACTGATAAACACAGCGAATTGAGGGATAGCTTTGACCTTAGCTTCTACAGACTTAATTAACTTCACCACGTCCCACAATATGTCCTAAAAATGTGACACATGCTTGGAAAAATTCGCTTTTACTTAAATTAACTGTCAAATTTGCCTCATTCAAACGAACACAGAATTTCCAGGTGATCTTTCCAGTGCACATACAGAAAGAATTATCTGGTTTCAGCACAAGAATACATGGCAAACTCCAGTTACCTTAACATGGTTCCATAAAGTCGTTCTACAACAAATATTAAACTTACTTTTTCAAACATTCATACTGTTTTATAGGTTTATAATGTACAATTGCAGCGTCATGATAATTTTGTTTGTTCGAGTTGGAATGCCTGGAAACAAGTGCTTATGTTCACATATTAACAGCTTTAACTCATTCTTTTCTTGTGGCTGTAAAAATGTAAGTTTAGTGTTCAGATCCTTTAATATATCAGAAATTTGAAGACTGGTTGAACCAGAGCTGTTAACATCCATATGTAAATCACCATTTAAAGTTTCACTGTGTGGGACAGGAGCAACTAAATTTACTGAATGATGTACAGAGCTATCTCAATCAACATACTCCTGTTGAGAGATGTTTCTGTATCCATCACCCAGAAGTGTCAATGATATAGGTTAAACTGTATAGAGATAATAACAACTTGCCTGGAGAGGATTTTGAATAATGGGCAAGAGAGCTAGAACCTTATCACTAGGTTGAACAGTTCTTTACTTTGTCATACCTTATTTTCATTTGTGACTGGGTAGTCTGAAGATTATTTCTTGCCATTTCAGAAGCTTTTGATTGTTTGTATTTTATATCAGAGCTTTAATCAAGCAAATTCATTTATGACTCTTTGGTTAAAAGATTTTATTTATAATAATAATAATGACCTTATTTAAAGAGGGTAACATAATTAGCTAAGAACTAATTTACCTTGAGGCCTTCATAAAAATTAAATTATTTATTTTAGCTGCACCTCTGAAGCCACTGGATATATTGGGTTTGGAAGAAGGAAATAGAGTGGGCATTTCTAATCTAAACTGGAATACTATTCCAGAGCAGAGTTCCAGAGTATTGGAAACTCTTTTTGAATAACTCCGTATTTGGTTTGGGAATTTAATACTGTTTTGGTAGACATGTATCACAGGTGGGGAGAATTACCAGGTAGCCTATACTGGAATAGTGATTGTAAATATTCAGGAGCACTATTATGGGATATCCTGTACATTAATTTGGCTTTTCTCAAACAGATTCGCTCTTTACTAGGTAATATTTTAACTTACCAGCTAAATTTTCCTTTGCTTTCTTTCTGGATTGATATTAGCCCTAATGCTCTTTTTTGAAGATGTGCCAGCTTTGCTATGTTTTTATCATTTGAATTACCCCATACTTTATTACAGTAGTAGTAGTAGACAGGTATGATCTAACAGATCTCTAGTTTAATTACAGAAAACAAGAGGAGATTGGTGAGTATTACTCTTTCCTTAATTTATTTGATCATAATCCAGTTTTTTGACAGGTATTTCTTTAATTTCAGTATACACATTAGGTAGATTAGTTCATAAGTGTGATTTGTTACCACGGATAGTTTATGAGGGCGTTAATAAATCATACTAATAATAAGCAAATGTTCTTCCAAATATCATGTAACACCAGTATTCTTGTATTCATGTATTTTGTCTCAACATATCATGTGACACCAGTATGCTTATATTTATATATTTTGACTCAAAATATTATTTAACACCCATTATTCTTATATTCGTATACAGTGTGACCCAGCTTTGACACAGTGGCTGGAATCCATATAACCCAACCTTGTTATATACTGATCGATCCGTGTTATAATCAACCAAGTCCGTTAGCTGAAAATTATACATTTACCTAAAATATGGCTGGGGAGTGGTAATAATAGCAGGCACAGAAATATTTGCTTTTGAATAAATGAAGACTAACTAATCAGAAGAACACTTATATATTGACAACTTGCATTTGTGTAGTGCAATCCATAATCCATTAAGTACTGTACATATATATATAAGAAATAAATGAATTCATGTATTGATCACAAGTTATAAAATTAATGTATGATGCATGTCCCATTAGAAAACACAAATAACACGTATCAAAATATCAGTAGTCGTCATTTTGATCTGTAGTCCTCATTTTGATCTATATTTGATTGTCACTTAACAATTCACTGCAACTGTCACATGTAGCATGTGGCTATATCTGTTTATAGGTTCATGTACTTAAATTGGTCAATCATCTTGCCGAGGCTACCCAGGGAATGAGGCTATTCATAGGGAAATGAAAACTAAACAAATTAAAATGTTTAACAAACATCTTTGCAAGATGCTTCATCTTCAGTTAAGTTGATGGACAGATATCTAAAGTTTCTAAAGATTGGAAATTTAATTTGCATTTATATCCACAATTGGAAGCGACCAAAAGCATAGCTACACAATAAACATGTTCCAGTCACTGCGGAAAATGCAACAATCCATCAGATTACATTCCTTTTATTTAAAGTTGGTGCTGATTTCCTTTGATGAAAGTTTTGTATTGTTGTTATTGATGATTGCAGTTGGCTTTCATTAATGAAGGGTGCATGTGTTATTGAAGTTACCGCTAAAGGACAGCTTTGGAGGACCAAACAGATGTTCATTTCTTATTGCGGCAGCAACATCAAATAACTGTAGGGCATTGATTAAGACTGAAGATAGTGCCTCGTCCGGTTGATCTCAGCTACCAGAAATGTCCACCCATAAAAAAAATATTTAAAAAAATGCAGGGATCTCATAGCATACAGTACTCAGGCCAGATGTCGAATAAGTGGATTATGATATAACAATGCACTGTTAAGATAGTTTGTCAGTATGAACAAAGAATTTGTTTATCTAACAATAAATAAATTCCAGTGCATTTTATATCAAATTTGCAGTTTCCTTTCTTGGTGCTTCTGAATTTCATTACTCGAAACCCAAGGTTGTATATATAAGTTTAAATGACCAACAATGTTGAAAAAAATACCCAAACTCAGCAGATGCTATATTTTGTTGCCAGTAAGGAAAATAAATTGCAATATGCAACATTGGCGAAGCCAGCATTGTCACTGAATAAACTTCTTACAATTAATTTCTCATACTTTTAAGAAGAAAGACATTTTCCGTGTATGAGTAAAATGCATGTATGTGAAATTGTACAAGCCATGCCACGATCATTTGTATTAGAATTCATGCACGATCTCTTCCCATAAATGATTTTATAAAAAATTTAAACCTTACTTTTTGTATTTTTAAGAAAGAAAACAAACAAAAAATTTGTATGAGAAAAATACATGTATATGAAATTTAAAAAATGGTCACCATGGCAGTTACATTGAAAAATGTGTTATTGCATCACCTTTAGAATGGATGGTCATGTTCAAACTTGGTTTCATCAACTGATTTATGATGCTGTCTTTGTTGGTCCTAAATAAAAATGGTACTGATCTTCCAATTTGAAAATCTTGTTATTGCTTAAAAAGGTTTAGATATAGTTTGATCACTCAGCACTTAATTCCATGAAATTCTGTTAAGCCATGTGAGTTTTAGTCCCTTTAAGAACACTGGAATAATGAGCTTCAAAACTTCCTCATTTTCCATTATTGTAGTTGACCAATTTTAAAATGTAATAGCTTTTTAATAATAAAACTAATGATAATAATAACAATAATAATGACTTCATTTAAAGAGGGTGACACAATTTGCTGAAAAACTAATCTACCTTGAGACCCTCCTACAAAGGAACTTATTTATACACAAATGAACACACACACACACACACACACACACAAACACACCAATGCATATTAACATTTACATATATAGACAAAATATATTTACTTTTGATCTGCATTCTGTATGCAGATATGAGTGCAGATATATACATTGTGCAAATTATGTTGATAATGACTTGTTTTGCTTGACATCTCATTATTTATATAGCCATATTAACTATTGTAACAGATAGTGATGAGTGTGATGATAAAATAAGGAAGACTGTTATCAGATTGACAGAGTTTGTTACCTCTCTTAAGGCTCTGATTTTGTTAAGACTTGGAATAACTCACTAAGGACTTCTGTTAATTTGACAATCTTGCATTGGATTGGATGAGCTTGCAACCAATATAGAGGTCATACTTCAGATCCAAATTTGATCAGTTTTGGCATACATGCTCTTGGACGTACAGGTTACTGCATTTATATAGGAAAATACGACCTTGAGAGTGAGGTATTAGTCCGAGAAAAATGAGTTCATATTTTTCCCATACAAATGCAATAACCTTTTTATTATATACTCATTTCATTGCCCAACATAAGGCTAAAAAGTAAAGGAATGCATTACAAGAAACAAAATAATTCAATGTATGCTGTCTTTCAAATTAAATACACAATTATAGATTCATCAGTACACAGCAACACTATTAGTGCACACATAGCACTGCCCAGCGACCTTTAAACTTCAGCACATTCTCATTTTGGCATTATAAAATTGAAATTTAGAGTCATATTTTGAATGAATGCACATTGAAAAAACTTTTCAGTTGGTCTGGAATGGATGGATTTTGTTTTTCTGTTGATCCAACTCAATTCTGCTTTTTGCTTGTGATGGACTGGATTTATTGGGTCAATTCAGTGCAGTAAGGAGAATGTGATTTTACCTGAAAATGTAGTCAAAATTAGAGTTCAATTTCGGTGCTTATTGGGTTTTCCATGATATGGGTCGTGTCTTTCAGATTTGCTGAACTAAGAAAGTACATTTTAAGGAAATTCAGGATACATAAATGTAAGTATATTTATTACCATTCTTATTACCAGCTACAGAAGACATCTGTTAATTCCCTGTCACTTGTATTCTCCCTGTTGGATGTACCCCAGCTGTGACCTGTATCATACAGTGAAAGTCTACTTTTGCTAGCCTAACATTGTCTCAAAATAAATAAATGGGAAAAATTGGCAAAGCAGCTGTTGTGTGACAGTCCATATTGTCAGCCAAAGTAATACTTTTTGCATTGTCTTGGTTTATTGGCTCTGAGGCTCTTAGTTTCCTATCAAAACCTTTAGTTGCATTTGTTTCTAAAATTTAGTGTTCTGACTTGCAAATTGGTACGTCACTGATAGATATGTGATTGCTCTTGGCCTGAGTATGCTTTTTTATGCTATTTCTACAGACCCTAGAGAGTACTGGTCATAGTCTGAACCATTCCTAACTTACTGTTTTAATGATTATAATGGTATTTTCAGTTGCCGCATCTCTCACATTTGTTGTTGACCTTGCAAATGTCATGGTCATTCATTTGTTTGTTTGAAAGTTTCATTTATGACTCATTAAACTCATCCACATTGTTAACTTTATCTACTTTGAAATGGTTCATTCACAAACAAATCTGATGAACCAAACCCTAAAACGTCTGCTACATGAGTGCACGTGGTTTGTTTACAAAGTAGTTAATAATATACTATGCTATTTTTAGGCACACATTTCATGCAATTCGAAAATGTGTATTATCAAAAACTACTGAATGATTCTGACAATGTAAAGTTAGCTGGGAAACAAATGAGCATATAACAAAGTTGTCATAATGAACAAGAAACATTTATAATAACGAGGTGATTTTATATCTTGATGAATGAGATTCTGACCATGAAAGCCAGATTTTCATCACAGTTCAATTATAGGCTATATTAATGAGATACCTGGCATCGTATTGGCTGATATTGTTGTTTAAGGTCTAGAGACTGCAGTCCACGTGGAATTCAATAAAACAAGGTAAAGGAATTAGTATCATCAAGATATGGATTACTTTGAGTAAGAGACTCTGCATAGTAATTATGTCTTCATCTTTGAAATGCATTATCTATAAAGTATTAACATGATATGAAGTTTCCAGGATAGTTTCCTAGGTTTTGATCTTACTGTAACACCCTTTATTATATGCTCATTGATGGTGATATAAATACAATGTTTAATAATGAACGACTTGAATGAGCAATTAATTATAATTAATATGTGCGTGTATAAGATCCAAATATTCGATCAATTAACATACAAGGCATGGACTTATTAATGAAAATACGAATAAATGGCTTTACACAGTACAAGAACAAGGGGGGAATAATTCACAATGATTTCGCAATGAAAGAATGATGTGTTTTACTCAAATAGTAAACAAATGTAGTATTTTACTTATATAGTAAAATGTATTCTCTCAAATAATAAAATTATGACAAAGGGACAAATGTACAAAATACCTTTGTAGTCCCGAAAATACACTGGGTATTACAAACCCCAAAGATTAGCCGATGGCTAAAAGATTACATGTATGGAGTTATACACTCTGTCACCAGCACACTCAGCTACCAGTCACACTGGCCAATCAAGCCGTCAGTATTCCAGGTTGGTCAATCAAGCAGTCAGTGCCCACAATCTTGGTCAGCAGCACCCAATCACCTTGACCAGCAACACTGTTTATTCAGCTCTATGGCTGCAATGGTTCAGCTTCACAGCTGCTATGGTCAACTTCTAGGGTTGACTGCGATCACTTTGATAACTGATCGCTCTGGTCACTCTGGTCAGCTGAAAATACATCTAACACCATGTACTATGCATGACATGGGCATATATGATAAAATGTAATGATGTTATGTATGGTAAGTTATACAGGTTACATTATTGGCACAATAATTACAAAACAACAAACAGGTTCAGAAGTAAACCTAACAGTGACCGAGAAGAATCCTACCGTACTAAATGTTTCTTAAAAAATGCAGCTTTATATTGCTAATATAAATCTCTTGCTATGGCTAATATAAATCCCTTGCTATGGCTAATATAAATCCCTTCCTATGTCACAAACAAGAATAGAAAATATTTGCCTTATACTATGTAAACCAAAGCTACAATGCAGACGTACAAAAATGAATGTGGTAGTACAATAGTTATAACTCATACACAAGAAATTAATAATTCACATACCTCTACAGCTGAAGATGTGCAAGTAGACCACTCACAGACAAGACATTCCATGTTGTGAAGATTTAATCTTATGGTGAGGCATTTATACACAGACAAAGTTGTCATACATTGTCTGTGCACTGGAAGCATTTGGTTTTTCCCATTGAAAACACTTCGCACATGCAGATTAGAATGAACCGAACTCACTATTTTGAAATATTGTACAGTATACATAAATCACCGTCTGATTTCATTGTACACAAAAATATGAAGCCCGAGTAGATGTATTTAATAAATAAAAGGACTTACACAATTCTGTGATACTTACAATATTACATATGCCTTCTTATTGATAGGACCAGCTGCCAAGTTATGTGAGCCAGGTGAGAAATGCCAAGTCCGCTTCTGCATCTTGTTTCAAATCCCAGTGATATTTCGTTAGTTGCCCTACAAGCTAACCTATACATAAATCATTAATTTTTATGAAGTTACCTTCTCCAGTTGTATGCTAACCTTTTTCTGTTGTGTTTGTTTCTTTCTCTTTTAACATACTTAACAAGAATACTTATTAGAATAAAATATGAATGAATTGGAACAAAGGTTATGTTTTAGATGATGTAGTGTTTCTTTGAGTAGTGCAAAATAATCAGAAATGCAGTTTGATCCGTATATCTGGATGCAAAGACATATTCAAAATGTCAAGACAATTAAACAATTGAGTTCAAGAAACTTTTAGTACATTGTAAATCCTGTAGAAAGACATGCAAAGATTACAGGAAGACATACAAAGATTGCAAGAAGACATACAAGGATTACAAGAAGACCTACAAGGATTACAAGAAGACATACAAGGATTACAAGAAGACATACAAAGATTACATGAAGACATACAAAGATTACATAAAGACATACAAAGATTACAAGACATACAAAGATTTCATGAAGACATACAAAGATTACAAGAACACATACAAAGATTACAAGAAGACATAAAAAGATTTCATGAAGACATACAAAGATTACATGAAGACATACAAAGATCACAAGAAGACATACAAAGATTTCATGAAGACATACAAAGATGACATGAAGACATACAAAGATTACAAGAAGACATACAAAGATTTCAAGAAGACATACAACGATTACAAGAAAAGATACACATGAATATACATGAATAATGGCTACAACTATGAAATAAATGTATGTCTTCCTGTAATCTTTGCATGTCTTTCTACAGGATTTACAATGTATTAAAAGTTCCTTGTGTAAATGGAATGGTTCAGAAATCTACAGGATATTGCAACTTTCTATAAATATTACATTAGCATCATTAAGAAATAATAAATCTGACATAATATTAACTTATTTTTGTCAATGATATATACATTTTATTGAAACAGAAAGGTGTTAGTAAAACAAATAAATAGTTGTTTTTTTCTCCATTTCAATTGTATGATCCTAAACAGCAATATTCCATATGCACTTTCTTTGTCAGGTTTTTCAGCATAATACCAAGATTTCTGTTGTGATATCTATTTCAACAAATGTGGTTAAAATTTAAGCTTCAACAATGAAGCAAGTAGAACATTATCAAGAATTTTTTCAAAATTTTACTCTTCTATATTATAAGTTGGCCTTTTAAAATTTAAACGTTTATTAGTGATCAAATTAGCAATCAATGCAGGATAGTTGCAAATCTAAACTAAATGACAACACCCTAAGTAATTAATTTCAGCTTATGTTATGTAGTATTCTTTCAGTTCAGTTTGTAAATTGTCCATGTTATTAACTGGAATAAAATTGCCAATCAATCAAAATGTTATAGTGTAACTTACAACATCAAATGTTGCTTTGGAAATTTTAACAACCCCATAATTTGACATCAGTACAACTGGACAAGTTCAGTGTTTATTTCTTGACAAATGTGCCCCAGCAACCGAGTGCAGAGTATCAATTCTGAAGTTTTCTTCGTGGTATAGTATTGTTATGGACCAGCCTTGATAAGTCAAATGAGAACGCCTTAAGGCTGAGAGGATTTGGCATTCCATCAGCCTCACTGTTTATAAACACATCTCACAAACATAGTTCATCAAGCAAAGTACTAAAATCATTGAAATTTCCAGCTGCAAAAGGACTTCGATATTACAAACATGATCTTGTCGAAGAATAAATGTACACCATTTCCAACGACCTTCTATCTGGTCGATCTTCTGGACCTGTTTGCAAATGTCTTCTATGACAAAGTTCAATCCAAGAAAGATAAGCTTGACAACCCAATTTCAGTTGATGATACAGATTATAAATGGCTACCTTTAACATCATATGAACATGTCTCAATGGAATTGGTATATTCAATTGTGACAAAGAGTGCCCCAAAATCATGTGAACTTGATTCATCCTGACATCACTGCTGTTTGAGTGCTCAGTCAATATTGCCTTCACTAACCAATATTATCAATACTTCTCTCACATCCTTGGAATTTCAATGATTTTCCAAACGGCCATTTTAAAGCCTTATTGAAGAAACCAACACTTGAGCCAAATAATTTAAAGAGGATTTGGATTCATGTAAAAATAATCTTACAAAAATTATATCCCAACCAGTAGCATGCTAATGGGGAGAGGAGGGGCAGACCTGGCAGTTCTCCCATGCACCAGAGGTCTTGGGGCACCAAAATTATGGGTGCCAGCGGTTTTGGGGCACCAAAACCCCTTTGTTCCATCATCCTCACCTTGGGCAACATTTACCCTTAGTATGCCACTCATCCCAACTTGTATCTTTTTTTAATTCAAATTCTTTTTAATAATGTCCAGTCTGCCTATTGCCCTCACCATAGTATTGAAACTGCCCTTCTGAGAATAGTTAAGGACCTCTCTACTTAGAATAGTGGAAATATTACAGTCCTCGCCCTCCTGCAGCATTTGACACAACAGAGTGTTATATATGATTTCACCATCTTCGGCATGTATTTGGTATTTAAGATACAGCCTTACCATGGTTAAAGTCCTATGTAGTCGACATGACACAAATTGTTTTTGTCAATAGAAAACATTCCAGTCCAGCTGATCTATGTTTTGGTATTCCACAAGGCTCTATTCTCAGCCCATTAATCTTCATTCTATACAGTCAACCACTCCCAAATGTCATAGATCAACATCTGGTGTCTCACCAATTGTACGCTCATGACACTCAACTATACAAATCTAGCTGAAATTGAGGCTGCTATCCAAGGTATAGCAAGATGAATTTCTGATGTGAAGTCATGGATGACATGTAACAAGATGCAAGTGAATGATGATAAAACTGAAGCCACCCTGACCACATCAAAGGCTTTCTCATTCACATCCTTTACCTCAAACAATAAGTGTCAGCTATGCCAACATTAAATTTACAGTCAGTAAAAACCTAGGCATCACATTCGACAGTACACTCACATCACATCAACATGAAATGAACATATATATGCAAGGCTGCATATCTGGAGCTGAGATCTATCAACACCATTCACAATTTTTTTCAAGATAGTCAGAAATGACCTATCCATCCAATTTATTTTTCCTTTCTGTGTGCAAAAAGATCCCCAGTGCATGTAGAAAAATAATTTAATTTGTGTAGCAGCAAACGAAATAGCTCTGACCATACTTGTTGTCCACAGAAGATATATGTTCATATTCCACATTGTAGTTTTTATTTAAGAGTTTAACGTTGTTTTTTCTGAGTTCATCGTGGTATAAACTGTCAGTTGCCGACTCACACGGCGAATAAAGCCCGAAGGGCATTATGTAAGCTGTGTGAGTCGGCAACTGACAGTTTATACCACGATGAACTCAGAAAAAATAACGTTAAACTCTTATAATTGAAATTTTAATTATTTGTTATGTTATTTTGTTTGCATCATTAAAAAACAGAAATCTTAATTGACCGTAGTAATACATGTTTGTGGTTTTTCTGTTACGTAGCTATATGTAGCACTTTGGATGTCCAGCTTGATTGCAATAAGGTCATCATAATACCAGTCTTTCAACCAATGGAAGCCAATTTTTTTTTCAATTATATTTTGTTTGTTAGAATGTTTTTTTTTTCTTTAATGGTTGCTTCATGTCTGCCTTAACTGGTGGTGTTTATCTTATATTGTACATGTGACTCTATAGAAGTGGAAAAGTAGTTCTCCTTACAGTTCATACAGAAATGAACACAATTCGTTTTGATCACGTGGTAACATTCTGACCAATAGAAATGTTACTTTCCTGTACCAGCTAATGGCATTGCAATTATTTATTGTTGAGATAAATTTCTCTATTTTCAAATTCTTGTCTTGTATGTATTTAGGCCCTTGGCAGCAAAGACCCTGAATACATCAATGCTGCCTTCAGAAGTGATATCAACACCACAGAATATGAAGCTCTTCAATCAGGTCAAACAGGGTCAAGTCAGTATGAAGCACTTAATGGTAATGTTTACTTATCTAATTATTACATTAATATGACTGTGGAGTGTTATATTTAACTTAGTGTCTCTGATTATTACATTAATATGACTGTGGAGTGTTATATTTAACTTAGTGTCTCTGATTATTACATTAATACGACTGTGGAGTGTTATATTTAACTTAGTGTCTATGATTATTACGTTAATAAGACTGTGTAGTGTTATATTTAACTTAGTGTCTCTGATTATTACATTAATATGATTGTGGAGTGTTATAGTTAACTTAGTGTCTCTGATTATTACATTAATACGACTGTGGAGTGTTATATTTAACTTAGTGTCTATGATTATTACGTTAATAAGACTGTGTAGTATTATATTTAACTTAGTGTCTCTGATTATTACATTAATATGACTGTGGAGTGTTATATTTAACTTAGTGTCTATGATTATTACGTTAATAAGACTGTGTAGTGTTATATTTAACTTAGTGTCTCTGATTATTACATTAATATGATTGTGGAGTGTTATAGTTAACTTAGTGTCTCTGATTATTACATTAACACGACTGTGGAGTGTTATATTTAACTTAGTGTCTATGATTATTACGTTAATAAGACTGTGTAGTATTATATTTAACTCAGTGTCTCTGATTATTACATTAATATGACTGTGGAGTGTTATATTTAACTTAGCGTCTCTGATTATTACATTAATAGGACTGTGGAGTGTTATAGTTAACTAAGTGTCTCTGATTATTACATTAATAGGACTGTGGAGTGTTATATTTAACTTAGTGTCTATGATTATTACGTTAATAAGACTGTGTAGTATTATATTTGACTTAGTGTCTCTGATTATTACATTAATATGACTGTGTAGTGTTATATTTAACTTAGTGTCTCTGATTATTACATTAATATGATTGTGGAGTGTTATAGTTAACTTAGTGTCTCTGATTATTACATTAATATGACTGTGGAGTGTTATATTTAACTTAGTGTCTATGATTATTACGTTAATAAGACTGTGTAGTATTATATTTAACTTAGTGTCTCTGATTATTACATTGATAAGACTGTGGAGTGTTATATTTAACTTAGTGTCTATGATTATTACATTAATAAGACTGTGGAGTGTTATATTTACCATAGTGTCTATGATTGTTACATTAATAGGACTGTATAATGCAATATTCAGCTTAATATCTTCACTCTCATAGTTTTTTTCTAAGAATATTTCCATGATATAATAAGGATATTTGCTTTTATTTTTGTACCTCATCAGAAATCACTTAATATTTCCAAATAATGATTAACATATCTCTTATACTCAAGCATATTTACTTTTAATTATCAAAGTAATGGATTATTAGTTCAAATTATTAGATGTAGCAGAATGGATGTGTCCATAGAAAACATTGGCCAAGTGTTATATTTAATTTAGTTTCTCTGATTATTACATTAATAGGACTGTAAAATGCAGTATTTAGCTTGATATCTTCATTCTCATAGTTTTGGGGTTTTTTTCTAAGAATATTTCCATGATATAATAAGGATATTTGCTTTTATTTTTGTACCTATTCAAAGTTAATATTTCTAACTAATGATTATCATATCTCTTATACTCAAGCATATTTACTTTTAATTATCAAAGTAATGGATTATTAGTTCAAATTATCGGATATGGTAGAATGTATGTGTCCATAGGAAACACTGGCCAATCATAAAATATTTAATATCAATAAGAAAATATGAGAATGCATCATTACTTTGTTTATTCCAGTCTGAGTAATGTTATTCCTAAGCCCCCAAACTAATACTGTTAAAACTCCAATAAAATTAAAGCATCTACATTCTTGCACATTATTTTTTCAGATCCAAAATCAAAATTAAACCAATCTGCTGATATCAGGTGACTAGTTGCATATCTATCTATCTATCTATCTATCTATCTATCTATCTATCTATCTATCACAAATCTCGGTTCTTATATCACTGATTGTTATGGTTTGTTACACATTAAAAAACAGGCATCCATTTTCCCATCCATTCATACATGTTTGAGAAAGTGCTGTTGAAGAGACTTACTTAACTTAGTGAATGAAAAACATTTTCTCATCTGTTAAAACAGAGACTTTGAGACAAATGTTGTAGCATTTCCTGATACAGGCATGCGAGTGCATTGGTTTTGTTAAAGCTATAAACCAAGTTCTTGTGAAATACCAACTTGGACACTTTTCCCTCTTATATATGGTTAAGACTATAGGTCTTAAACTACTGTATGTAACAGAAAGAAGTCAGGCCAATAAGTTTAGTAAAATAAATAAATAATGTATTCCCCATGAATACAAAGTTAACATTCAAAAGATGCTTACAGTATTGTGAATTAAATTCCAAATAATCCTGAATGTCCCATCACAATTCCAAAAGTCATGAATGTCCTGATGTATGTTCTGAATTATTTCCAATAGTTTTGAACGTCCTGATGTACCACATTGATACGATCCAATACGTATTTGAATAACTTCACAAATATTCCAACGTTGTTTTATAAGGTATAATTGACTGAAAATTATTTATTTCTAGCATAAATAAAAAAGAGATAAATAGCTGTGATCATTTGTTCAGATTTTATTTATTTATTTCAGATATTCATTGGAATTACAAAATCACTAGACATTTGAATTTAGTACCTGTTTTGGAATTAATGTGAATTACTAGTTAAAAATATTTTGGATTATATCATTGTGATACATAAAGACTATTGGCACATCAGCAGAATAGATTAAACTTCATTTGGATTACCACTTGAATTCATTTGGAATACTCAATACTCATGGACTTGTAATAGAACTTTAAGAACTATGTAGGATTTTCGTCACCGTACTGTAAGTTATTTGTAATTTTTCAATTTCTACATTAAGGAAATAAACTGTATTTTAAATAAAACAAAATTGTCTGCATTTCACACTTTTCTATTACTTAATTTAAGACCATAGGGTCATAACAGATTGTATAGATCAAAACTGGAATTGAAACTTGAACATTTACATCATGCAAGTGTCAGAAAAAGCTTAACTGATAAGACTTGGTTTTTGCAAACATTGCTTATTTAACAATGTATTCAATTTCCTGTGAGAATGAGTATATTTGTCAATTTTGTAAAATATTATTTGTGAACAGAGTTAAGACTATGCTTCTATTTTGCCTAAACTTAATCAGCCAACACAATGAAATTAGTTTATACAGAATAATTGCAATATCACTAATACTGAGATTTTTTGTGTTTTCAGGAATTCTTCTGATCCAAGACAGTCATCTGGTGAAATGTTGTATGACAAACTTCAACCATATGATACTAATCAGGGTCATACATACAGCTCTCTTAGTTCACCAAGACTTGATGAGGGTAAGATTGTATTAATTAATTTAATTGTGTTCAGTAATTATACCAAGGACATACAGCTCTGTTAGTTCACCAAGACTTGATGAGGGTAAGATTGTATTAATTCTTGTAGACATTGTACCAAGAACATACATACAGCTCTCTGAGGTTAATGAGATTTGATTAGGGAAAAACTGAATAATCATCTGAATTATGTTTGACAATTATATCAAGTCAATATCCACATTTCATAAAAATTTGTTCTCTGATTTATATTTAACAGTTATATCAAGTCCACATGCACAATTTTCTCAGTTCATACAAATTTGTTCTCTGAATTATATTTAACAGTTATATCAAGTCCATATGCACAGTTTTCTCAGTTCATAGAATTTTGTTCTCTGAATTATATTTAACAGTTATATCATGTCAACATGCACAATTTTCTCAGTTCATACAAATTTGTTCTCTGAATTATATTTAACAGTTATATCAAGTCAACATGCACAGTTTTCTCAGTTCATATAATTTTGTTCTCTGAATTATATTTAACAGTTATATCATGTCAACATGCACAATTTTTGCAGTTCATACAAATTTGTTCTCTGAATTATATTTAACAGTTATATCAAGTCAACATGCACAGTTTTCTCAGTTCATACAAATTTGTTCTCTGATTTAGGTTTGACAGTTATTTCAAGTTCACATGCACAGTTATGCTTGTTCTTAGAAATTTGTTCTCTGAATAATTTTACATAAATTAAAAGGTGATGAGGAATATCTTTCAATATCTTTCTTTTAGTTTTAATTAAACTTTTATTAAAATCCCAAACATGATAGCAAACGTGAATCAAAGTTTAAACAAAGGGATTAATTTATGGTTATTATTGGAAGACAAAAATCAAGATTATATTAATTAACCACACCATATGATTGGTTGAACTGCAAAGTACATCATAGTTCAATAATAAAAGTATTTCACATCCCCACTGCTTGCAAACTTAATTCTGTGAAAAAATTATACTGTACATCTTGAGTAAATAAGTTTTGTTCTCTAACATAGATTGATAAATATAACACCAAAAGAGTAATTGACTGTAAAATGAATAAGTAAAACACCTTTAAAGATGAACATGCAGTCCTCATGATGGATAAGTAAAACATCATAATATAATAATGGCCTGAAAGATGGATTAGTAAAACATAATAGCTTACTGGCCTGAAAGATGGACAAGTAAAACATCATGATAGAATAATGGACTGCAAGATGGATAATTAAAACATAATAACAGAATAATGGCCTGAAAGAGTGTTACTTGCCATAATAGATTAACGGACTGAAAGATGTATAAGTAAAACATAATTATATAATAATGGCCTGAAAGATGGATAAGTAAAACATCATATGAGATTAATGGCCTGAAAGATGTATAAGTAAAACATAACAGATAAACAGGCTAAGAGAGCCTAGGAAAATCAGCAGGATAGCAACTGAATAATCAGATATTGGTTATACCATATTCAGAAATGTTATTATATGAAATTACCCTTTTTATCCTTGTCTAGTTTGCACATTGTCAGACAATCAACAGAGGTGTCACTGACTAAACTTGTTATTAGATCAACTGACAAAGGGCTATACTGCTACAGTTAGCTGGTCAAAATAAATAGAAAAAGGTAACTTAATCCTTGGAACAAACAACAGTGCAGTAAATTTCAAAGATTGGGCTTTTAGAAAAGATATTTGTTTGTTATTCTATTGACTTAAAAAAATAATATTATTTAAAAAATGTTGGGGTTGTCAGGGTTAATTGGTATGCTTATATAAGGCAATGATAAGTATCCATTCTGGTTTTGCTGATTGAGAGAGTAATATTCACAAAGTCAAAGTCTAAGCATAATAATGATAAAACTGTAACCCTTAGCATATATTTAATGACAAGTGATTTGCTGTACCGTACCTTGAACCAGTGTGTTGATGGAGATAGGTGCCCTTTTGGGACACTCTGTAATGAGTTTCTCAAAGTCATGGTCAACAGTGGTCACTTTGTGGGCATAGAACTGTAGTGTTCATCACATGACTGTTACTTGCCAGCCCCTAGGTAGTACAGTGTGTATGGATTATTCATGAAAATGTTAGTGACATGCCACTATTTGTAATCATGACACAGACACTTTGATTGTTAATTATGGTCAACTAATAGAGAATAGTGATGGAGTCATCTGTGTTGATGAAGTGAAGAAATTGGGTGATTTTCAAGTACATCGTGTACAACATTTATTAAGGACTTTCAGTTGCTCAATTGCCAGCAAATGAAAGGACAATATCAAAATATTACTCATTTGATACAGATTGCACAGGTACATCTGGTGTCAAACATAGAGTGTCAGTGCAGATTTCCATGCCAGATATTGCTCTTGCCAAATTGATAAATGTAAAGTGAATGATTTTACCGTATTGCAAATGTGGCAACATCATATTTGGTGATATTAATAATGTGTAAATAAATTTTGTTAAAGAAACAAAATGATTCAGGGCAAATCTGAAGACAGTCATATTTATAAACTTAAGATTTGTACCTATCACCTGATCAGAACTCTGGAGGGGTCAAAACAGTTTTAGTTTTTGATGTTTATACTGTCACAAACAGAATATTCAAGTGTGTCTATGAAGTCTTTCAAAATGTCTACTTGAATCAGAATAAAATGAAAAGATCTCATATATATATATATATATATATATATATATATATATATATATAATGCCCATGAAGTTTAGCAACAATTACATTAATTATGAAAGTTTATATAAAGATTATATTAAAGAACAATGAATGCCACACAGTCTTCATATAATACTGGGAAAAAGTTTATAGCCTGACCTTTAAATGTGTTTTCTGTATAACTGTTGATTAATCATTCCTTGGTTTATAATGTGTCAGATTTTCCAGTCTATGATGTATTATGATCCGCACATAAGTTGCTACATTTTTGTGTATATCATTATTTTTGTTAATGGGTTTCTTTCTTTCAGGTGAAAACAAATTTTATGAAAATACAGTGATGTCAACAAAATACATCCCTGAGTAGTGCCAAGATCGAGTCAGCTTTCTAGCAGGAAGCCACATACACTTGCAAAGATATGTTTCTATTTATGCATGTGCACAGTGAGAGAGAGATACAGGGATTTTAAACTTCTTCCTGAATTCATTGTTGATTTGACTGAGAATCCATGAAGTCCATATTGTAATTGTTTTATTAATTTTTTCATATTATTTATATGGAGAATAGTTACCTGAATTTCATTGAAGTACTGCTGGTTTCATTTACCAATCTATATTTCACCAACACACTGCAGAAGTTATTTTTTATTCTTCAATTTATGATGTGAACACAATATCATAAATGTAGTAGATTAAACAGCCTTAAATGCTTCTTAAAAGAATATTAGAAAAATATATTGCAGCCAAATTGGACAGAAGAGAAAGTTTCATGACCATTTGGGAACAGTGGAAACCAATATTTCATTCAAACAGTGGGAACTAATACTTCATTCAAACAGTGGGAACCAATACTTCATTCAAACAGTAGGAACCAATACTTCATTCAAACAGTGGGAACCAATACATTATTCAAACAGTGGTAATCAATACATTATTCAAACAGTGGTAACCAATACTTCATTCAAAAAGTGGAAGCCAATACTTCATTTAAACAGTGGGAACCAATACTTTATTCAAACAGTGGGAACCAGTACTTTATTCAAACAGTGGGAACCAATACTTCATTTAAACAGTGGGAACCAGTACTTTATTCAAACAGTGGGAACCAATACTTCATTCAAACAGTGGGAACCAATACATTATTCAAACAGTGGTAATCAATACATTATTCAAACAGTGGTAACCAATACTTCATTCAAAAAGTGGAAGCCAATACTTCATTTAAACAGTGGGAACCTATACTTTATTCAAACAGTGGGAACCAGTACTTTATTCAAACAGTGGGAACCAATACTTCATTTAAACAGTGGGAACCAGTACTTTATTCAAACAGTGGGAACCAATACTTCATTCAAACAGTGGGAACCAATACTTTATTCAAACAGTGGGAACCAATACTTCATTCAAACAGTGGGAACCAATACTTTATTCAAACAGTGGGAACCAATACTTCATTCAAACAGTGGGAACCAATACTTCATTCAAACAGTGGGAACCAATACTTTATTCAAACAGTGGGAACCAATACTTTATTCAAACAGTGGGAACCAATACTTCATTCAAACAGTGGTAAACAATACTTTATTCAAACAGTGGGAACCAATACTTCATTCAAACAGTGGGAACCAATTCTTCATTCAAACAGTGGGAACCAATACTTTATTCAAACAGTGGGAACCAATACTTTATTCAAACAGTGGGAACCAATACTTCATTCAAACAGTGGGAACCAATACTTTATTCAAACAGTGGGAACCAATACTTCATTCAAACAGTGGGAACCAATACTTTATTCAAACAGTGGGAACCAATACTTCATTCAAACAGTGGGAACCAATACTTCATTCAAACAGTGGGAACCAATACTTTATTCAAACAGTGGGAACCAATCCTTCTCTCGAAGCGTAGTTGAATTGTTATATTATACTCTATATACACAGACTTACAGATATGTATAGACTGGAACTCAATACTCACATACTCTCTCTCCCTCCCCCATATTTATTTATTTATTTATATTGGCAACACTGAATTAGATATAATATTTATAATCTATGTTGATAATACATACATGTAATAATATGTAATTATGGTAAGGGAGAAGACTGTTAATGTGTGACAACACATGGTCTGATACCATTACCAATCTGTACATGAAGTATTAAAAATGTTTTGAAAAAAGCTAGAAAGCAATAATAATGCATGATTTCTTGTGCATGTTTAGTTGTGATGATTTTATTATTTGACCTTGCATTATGTAATTGTTTGTTTACAAACTAGTCCTATTGAAATCTATACATGAAAATTCATTGTTTACAAAAATATAATACATGTAATACAATAGGATTCATGATATGAACATGATGGCATACCATTGGACACTGAACTATAGTATTGTGTGTGCTACAATAGGGTTCATGATATGAACATGATGGCATACCATTGGACACTGAACTATAGTATTGTGTGTGCTACAATAGGGTTCATGATATCAACTTGACTGCACACCATTGGACACTGAACTATAGTATTGTGTGTGCTACAATAGGGTTCATGATATGAATATGATGGCATACCATTGGACACTGAACTATAGTATTGTGTGTGCTACAATAGGGTTCATGATATGAACATGATGGTATACCATTGGACACTGAACTATAGTATTGTGTGTGCTACAGTAGGGTTCATGATATGAATATGATGGCATACCATTGGACACTGCACTATAGTATTGTGTGTGCTACAATAGGGTTCATGATATGAACATGATTGCATACCACTGGACACTGAACTATAGTATTGTGTGTGCTACAATAGGGTTCATGATATGAACATGATGGTATACCATTGGACACTGAACTATAGTATTGTGTGTGCTACAATAGGGTTCATGATATGAACATGATGGTATACCATTGGACACTGAACTATAGTATTGTGTGTGCTACAATAGGGTTCATGATATGAACATGATGGCATACCATTGGACACTGAACTATAGTATTGTGTGTGCTACAATAGGGTTCATGATATGAACATGAATGCATACCACTGGACACTGAAGTATAGTATTGTGTGTCTTACAATAGGGTTCATGTGACTTGTGGTGAGTGTTGCATAGTAATAATATTCTAGCTGGTACATTAAATGTTACTATATATATTGTCTATTCATTTATTAACCTTCATTAGCTACTTCTTCCATCAAATAAAAACTTGTTTCCATTATAAGTCATGGTATATGCTTTATTCATAAATTAAAACATAAGATTTTATATATTTATACACCTCATCCGTGATATCTTGCACACAACAGGTTTCAGAAACAGATCACATCGTAAGCAAAGATGCATGTCACTGAAGTTACACATCTGAAAATAAAGAGATTGTCATTGTGTTAATAAATACATTTTTATGATGAAGTTGTTTGCTTTTCTTTGTAAGTTATCTTTATTTTCAGGATAATCAATCTCTGAAAGATCATTAAAAACATTACATCGAAAGGTTTCAACACAGATGATATATGTACCAGTCGAAAGATAATGTATTACATCATTCCTTTATGTATCTGAATGTGGATACATTCTTGTACTACTTTTTATTTAGAACAGAACTGGATCATTTTCCTCAAAAAAAAATCCACACTTATTTCAAGAAATAACACTTATGAAATTCAGTTTTTATTATTATATAACTAAAATATTGCTGCTCAAATTTATGGGAAGTTAAAGCTCAAAATTTCTGCTCATTGTTGAGCTGAGTGCAGATTTGGGGAATTAAAGCACACTACAAACTTTGACTCCCACTTTCCTATAATAAACCATAAGTAAAGCACACTACAAACTTTGACTCCCACTTTCCTATAATAAACCATAAGTAAAGCACACTACAAACTTTGACTCCCACTTTCCTATAATAAACCATAAGTAAAGCACACTACAAACTTTGACTCCCACTTTCCTATAATAAACCATAAGTAAAGCACACTACAAACTTGGACTCCCACTTTCCTATAATAAACCATAAGTACAAAACAAAGATTTTCATGCAGCAAGTACACCTTTCTCTTGGTTCTGTTTCTCATATCTGTGAATGAACACTGATTATTGTAGATACTTTAATTCTGTTACATAAAGAATATTTAAAACTTCATTTAGTCAGTTAAAATGAGTAGACTTGTCACATGACTGTGACTGCAGCTCTAATGCGCAAGTACTTATTTCATGCCTTTCTACACTTTTTCTTAAAAAAAAACTTTATTCCATAAAAAAAGTTTTTAGATTAGTGTGATTATATGATGAAGGTCAACTTTCAAATGAATGTAACAGGCAACAAACACTTTCACAAGTTACAAATCTAAACACAGTGGGCACCTATTAGGTTTTCAAGAAAACACTCATGTGCATCATTTTAATTGTAGAATGACACGTTTCATATTGGAATACAATAGGGCATACACTTTATTACATTTATGATATTTACACTGACTCTGAATTTAAAGATAAAACCGAAACATGAATTTTAGTTGAAAAGACTGATTTAATTGGCATTTATTTATCAAAGTAATGCCAGCAGTTGGCATTATCAATGTTTTCATTCATTGATATTTCACCATATATTGTATTTACAGTATATTGAGGTTTTCTTGAAGGACAATTTACAAAATTGATGAGTACTTATTGAAAGTTACAAATTTTATGACGTTCATTCCAAATTTCTGGGCACTGACTACTATTTTTAAATTCAAAACAAGCAATGAATGAAGGTTTTAGTTAGCAATATTAATTGTAATTCATTCACACTTTGCCAGGGAGTGTTGATACCATAAAAAAGTATTGGGGTGGACATATTGAAGGAAAAAAGGCCTCGTTGAAGTAGATAAAAGTTATCTGAAAATTAAAGAAAATAACTAAATCTACAAAAGTCATAATTAACACCATTAAAATTAATCATACTGATGCATCCACTAGTTGATAAATGTAGCGTGCCAGTTTCCAGTGACAGAATGTACTAATCAATAAGTATCAACATGTATTATATACAGTTTATACATTGACAATCTAGTTTGGGGCAATAATAAGTTAGCTTACTTTTAGCCCAGAAATTGATAAGGATCTTCATTACTAAATCAGTGCATGTGCCAGTCATTAACAAAATCATATATAGGTAGATGGTGGACAGGTTAAGTTGTCATACTGAAACAAAATCAAGTATAAATAGATGGTGACAGGTTCAGTTATTGCACTGTAACACAATTACTGTAACACAATTGGTATTGCACTGTAACACAGTTGGTATTGCACTGTAACACAGCTGGTATTGCACTGTAACACAATTGGTATTGCACTGTAACACAGTTGGTATTGCACTGTAACACAGTTTGTATTGCACTGTAACACAGCTGGTATTGCACTGTAACACAATTGGTATTGCACTGTAACACAGTTGGTATTGCACTGTAACACAGTTGGTATTGCACTGTAACACAATTGGTATTGCACTGTAACACAATTGGTATTGCACTGTAACAATTGGTATTGCACTGTAACACAATTGGTATTGCACTGTAACACAATTGGTATTGCACTGTAACACATTTGTTAACAGACAGATGCAAAGATGAACAACATCATAATATTCTCCACCCTATCGTGAGATTATACAAATTTTTGTATACTTAAAAAGTAAGCATTTATTGCTATGACCCCTTTTCTGAGAACACCTTTCAACATCTATGCAGTAAACACAGTAGGTATTGGTAGACATGGCTACTTAGTAATGATCATTTGCATCAACTTGGGCTAAAATAGAGCATGGAAGACAATGCAAGGAATTGTAGTCTGAACACCATTTTGTCTGCCCAGTTTATGCTGAAGGTCTGAACACCACTTTGTCTGCCCAGTTTATGCTGAAGGTCTGAACACCACTTTGTCTGCCCAGTTCATGCTGAAGGTCTGAACACCACTTTGTCTGCCCAGTTTATGCTGAAGGTCTGGACAACACTTTGTCTGCCCAGTTCATGCTCAAGGTCTGAACACCACTTTGTCTGCCCAGTTCATGCTGAAGGTCTGAACACCACTTTGTCTGCCCAGTTCATGCTGAAATCCTCTGTGCATGTTATAGTAGGAAATGGATGATATTGAGATTGTTGACATCTCAGTGATCTGTACCATCCGTCAGACTGGTTATTGTGGTCAAACATTGCCAGGATTGACATTTTAGACTTGCTATCACCATGACCATTGAGGTAACCAAGTCATCAATGGTGCTCATGTTTATGGTATAACGGTACCAATTGTGCAAGACCAGGTGGGCGGAGCCTAAGGTGTAGGGAAGATTGCATTCAGAAATAAAGAACAACACTAGCTGTGATTGGTGCATTATGTAAGAGTTATACTTTCTGTTAGGCTTAAAAAAAAGTGTAGCCTCTTGGCAACATGTGAGTGTATGTTAATTTCTATTTAGATTATATTTTGTATTTTTTATGATTTTTTTAAAATATGGTACACATGGCTGAAAATGTGCCTGTTGTGACTAGATAACTCTCACCCCTGTCTAGTTCCAGTGGAGTTATCTCTCTTAAATGCAATGGAGTACCTGGTTCTGTCATTGTCAAATTGACAATCTAACACTGCTCTCTAGAAAAGTGTGTGACATGCATGCTAAAGTAGGATAGAAAATATATTTATTTCCCCAAACATTAGCATTAAGGTCTATGGAAAAACAATTGGTACCGTGATACCTAAAGGTAAGATCAGCTTCACAGTGTATCCATAGTAACGAGTATACATAGCCGCCATTTATAAACTGTCATAGTGTCATTTGGTAAAACAATGGATATTGAGAAGTTTTGGTCTAATATTGACAGACTTTTACATAGAAAATGTATAAAATCTTCAGAAAAAAACACATGCTGGTTTTGGAGAGGGGCATTTGATAAAGACGGCTATGGCAGACAGAAAGTTGTATGGCCAGATGGCTCAATATCAGTTGTGTCTGCTCATAGACTGTCATACATGCGACAAAATAATTTATTTAAACACAATATACCACGTATGGATGATTATGGTCACCTTTTAGATATTTCACATATATGTCATAATAAATCATGTATAAATAGTAAACATCTAGTTCTAGAACAACATGCCATAAACCAGGATAGAGAACACTGTAGGACTCAAGGAAGCTGTACCGGTTGCCATAGACCACTTTGTGTCATATAGGTAATGCAGGCTTAAGTGATTTTTGGTAATTTATTATTTACATGGTCTTCTTTTCCCTTTTTCTTTTTGACATTTGGCATTAATAGCCCTTTCTTGTAATTTTTTTTCTCTTGAAATTCTTCATACAATTTATAAAGATAAGTTCTTTTCTCACACCTTCTTCTTTTAAATGCCATTGACTTTTTGTATGCTTTATATCGTGTAAAAATTCTCTGCTCCTGAGCTAGTCTTTGAGCAACCCTAGTTCCAGATGAAATGCTACAGCCAATTGCATTGCATAGTTTTAGTATGGATTCCCCAGGCCCATTATTTAAAGAGTGCACTGCACTGTGTGCTCTACCAGGAAAATTTCTTGTCCATGTTATACATCTTGGTAATGAACGCCTTAAAACCCTATTTGCTGCCTCAACCTTTTGAGTATTTGTGTTTAATTTTGTTTTTTCCAAATTTAATGGTCCCAAACGATAATTAATACAACCCCGCAATATGCCCTCAGACAGTTTTGTTACATGCATTTTAAAATTAGATGGCAAGTATGGACCTTTCTCCAACCAGTTACCATTGCATGCATATGAATTATCAGTACACAGACTATGATCTCCTTGGTAACACTGTACAATAGCATCTACACTGTATGAAAGGCAATCCTTGACTCTGTCAGTATCCCCGTTAAGTTTATTAAAAGCATTTTCAAACTCCACCTGACACCGCTGACTCAAGTCAATGGCAAACCTTTGACACATTTTTTGTCTAGCAGCTTTGGTAAGCCCTGGCATCATGTGAACCAAATTTGGGCACCTTTTTATATATTTCCTATGGTTTTCAGAGAAATGTCTTGTGTCAATAAACTGTTTAGGGATAGTCTGAGTGATCCCCTCATTGTATAGGTTGACTGCAGCCCTATAGCTGCTTGTATCTGGATCAGTTGTTATGTTCCGCACTTCAAAATTATCTTCTTTTAGGTTGAGAAGACATTCCGAGGCCCAAGTTTCCTCATCACCAATATTAGTTTCCATACTTATATTTGCAGTGCAATCACAGGTCTTATTTGTCATATTAAGTTCATCTGATTGGTGTTGTATGTGATGAGAACACAATTTATTTTTAGTTGTTAGGGCAATAATGTCATTCTTTGATGTTACATTTTCAGCCTGTAAGTAGCAAACTTGTGTTGCTGGCTGAAATGGAGTTTTTCCAACACCAGAATACAAAGGATTATTGTATAAACCATCTCCTTGTACATCAATGATATCAGGTGGATTTCCCCTTGCGATATTAATTTATCTTAGCTTTTGTCTCCGACTTCTCATATCCAAAATATTTTCTTGTATAATCTCTTTACAAATTTTGTTTGAAACCTTTTGCATCCCCTTTGTGGAAGGGGCAGGAATACTGGCAGACAAGAGTAATTTTCTTAGGCCAGCATTTCCCATGGACACTTGTGTCAGCCCCACTTGTAGCCCTCTATTTATATTGGCTGCTTTGCGTCCAGGATTTTTATTATACATTTCTTCATACAGATTAAACATTGCTGATTTATAACTGCATGTGTTGCATATTGCCCGTTCTCTCCAACCAAGGCCCCATTGTTCCTCAGACTGTTGGTCCCATTTCAAAAACCCCAAACACTTTGGGGATATTTGTGCATGTTCTCTGAAGACGCTGTTCCACATTATTTCATTCTGATGAACATTTATAATGCGATTAGTGGATGACTCCTCATCTCTGACAAAAAACAAGAACAATAATAACTACCCTGAGACTCTCTGCTGTACTTATATAAAGATATATATATATATAGATCTTTGATTATGTAAACACTCACATTCTGGCATTGTAATTTTCTTTGATTTAGTGCATGTAATTTAAATCACTTTTATGTGAAATGACTTGTATGACATGGATAATTAAGACATGAAAAGAAAATTACTACACATGTGTAGGCATCTCATTAAGTTATCTCCCTTCATAGCACAAATCTTTTCAAGAAATAAAAAGTTACATTTTCAGTACTTTTTCTGCCAATAATGAGAAGATTAATGATACAGTATTACAGTATCACTAAATAACTATGCAAATTATAGTAAAACTGCTTCCATAATTTGTCAGAGCAAAGCTTACTGTTTATTTGTTTGTTTTGTTTTTTTTTTTAAATTATTCTTACTCCAGTTTAATTGAAGCCAATTAATATGAACTTAATGTGTATGACCCATACAAATTGCATGTGTCTGTATGCTTTACATTATTTACCCTTTTATTACAGATGGATATGCACACTGTTCCACCTGAAGTCTTGATGCAGGTAGCGGGCGTAGCAGTACCGGTGCCAATGGATTCTCATTGCTATGATTTGGCACAGCCTCCACATACTGATCTGATGTGAGTCTTATAAACTTTCTATTCTCTGTTTTCTGATCATTATTGTTGTCGTATGTGAACCCTTTATTGTGAGGTACATGTCCCTTTTGGAAACACACTGTCCTCCTGTTTTTAACTCCCTTGGATTTGCCATTCTTAGTACTTTTTCTTGGCATTTTTCTGGTCTTGATTCCCCAAATTATTAAAAATTCCAATCCAAAGTGGTTAAAAGTTGTACTGTATAAGGTATGATTACAGTGTGGCTTATTGTATGAATATTAGTTACTATTTAGGGGAGGAAAGTTTGTTGTTTATGTTACAGAAGGGATGGGGGAGGCTGAACTGTGTGAAAGGACTGGGGTTAGTGACCCCATTTATTAAGAGGCAGTGAAAGTTGTTGATAGCCTAGACAATTTTTTAAGATTGGGTCATATCAACCTGTCCCTGATGTTAAGTTCTGTGTTTATGAAACAAATATAAAGTCCTTTATTTTAGATCAAAATGTCCTTTTAAGAGTAGAACAGGTACATGCTAACTAGTGCATTGACCTTTGACCTTGCTATTACATAATATGACATAATGTGATTTATCCCATATTGCCAAAGTGAAGTTAGATAAGTCTTGATATGAATAAGACACAACTCATAGTTAAAAGAATTCATTTTATTTCAAAATATGATTTTGCTAGTGAAGCTAAAGTATGAAAACAAGAGTTGAAAACAGCTCAATGACATTTCTATACACATTCATATAAGACATAGCTTAGCAACTCATAAAACTGTTTTTCACAAGTGAGACTAAGTACATTTGTTACTTATACAGTCCCGAACCATTTTGCAGATTATAAGAAAAATTAAGGTTTGCTTTAGGTATAACGGTACCAATTGCGCAAGACCAGGTGGGCGGAGCCTAAGGTGTAGGGAAGATTGCATTCAGAAATAAAGAACAACACTAGCTGTGATTGGTGCATTATGTAAGAGTTATACTTTCTGTTAGGCTTAAAAAAAAGTGTAGCCTCTTGGCAACATGTGAGTGTATGTTAATTTCTATTTAGATTATATTTTGTATTTTTTATGATTTTTTTAAAATATGGTACACATGGCTGAAAATGTGCCTGTTGTGACTAGATAACTCTCACCCCTGTCTAGTTCCAGTGGAGTTATCTCTCTTAAATGCAATGGAGTACCTGGTTCTGTCATTGTCAAATTGACAATCTAACACTGCTCTCTAGAAAAGTGTGTGACATGCATGCTAAAGTAGGATAGAAAATATATTTATTTCCCCAAACATTAGCATTAAGGTCTATGGAAAAACAATTGGTACCGTGATACCTTATAGCTTACTGACATCTCAGTTCTATCCACATGGGTTGGAGTCTTGGCTTAGATAGCATGGGTATGCAAGAACGTTTGACACTACCTTCCCATTGGTCATTGGTTTTTCCTGTAGTATTTCCCATGCTTGTTATCTACTAAATATACTGGCCACCATCTATAGCCTGTAACGTGTCATAAAATGGTGTTAAAATCTTGAAACCGCCACCAACAACCATAACCATTGACCTTTATACACCAGATTATATAGGTTTCTGTATTACCATGAGCACAAACCAGTTATAAGGCTTTATCAAGAAACTTGCAGTAGAGCAAAAGGTATTTTTATGAGTCAGAATGATTCTGACCTTTGATATTTTTCACCTTCCAAAACTAAAAAGACTTTTCCATATATTAAGTACAGCCCTACCACAAGTTCCAGACAAAACACATGGTCTAGAAGAAATGTTATTATGCAAGTAGTTTTTTCTTCTTTCAGTACGTAATCTTGATCTTTGAACTTTTGACCCAAATTTCTTACTAAACCAGAGTATACACTGTTCACAAAATGTTCGGTGAGGGTATGGTCGAGGGGTAAACTTTTGTGCAGAAACCATTTTCAATTTTTTCAGCAACTAAGACCTTGACATTATCCACTCACTACCCCTGTAGATCATCCACAAGATTTAGCCTAGTTCTTTTTTGTATGTCTAATGTTATTGTGCAAAAAACGTTTTTTTTCCTTCAACCGCAGTGGCTTTAACCTTTTAACGTTTTATGCTGAAATCGGTAATCTTCTTCGTTACCAAAATGCAAGCCTTGAACAAAGTCTACACTGTCTGTTGATGCTGGATTTTTAAACTACTGTGATATGTTTGTTTTTCCTGAGGCATCTGCTAAAGATCATTGTATAATTTATTACCCATCAGAGCTTTCTCTTTTACATTTTAACTTGGCAACGCCTAATTAAAGTTTCTACTTTTAAACTTTTTTCAGTATATTTAAATGATTTATATGCATTCTTTTAGACACACATTACCATGTTTTGACAAATACACATGACCATATTACTTACGTGGACTGAAAGAAAGAAATTGTTGTGTGTCCTTTGCTACATGTGCACTACAATTAGTTTTGTTGGGCTAAGCTTTCTGTACATTATTTTGCTTACAAGGCATATGGTTTCCTTCTCTATTGGAATAGGTCTTTGCTGTTTTGAGAAACCAGAGTTAAAAATTAATTTGTTGGAAAGGGAGTTATGATTGTGTCTATTGCACTGCTTGTACAACATTTAGGTTTATTGGAATAGGCCTGGGAAGAGAAACTTTTTAAATTTTTCTGTAGCTGGAGAGGGGGCGCAATCAATGTTACCATATCTCTAAGGATTATTATTAAATTGAAGTTTTCTCTAATGCAAGTCATAAATTCTATTTTGATTTTTCATTCATTATATTATTTTTGAATTATCTGCAGCCATTGTCCTGGGCATATTCTTAAAACTTATAATGCCATTTTAGTTATTTTATTACAGTTATTATCATACTATGGTATTATTTTAAGACAGCTTGATTTGCATATTTATGTGTCTATAGTGGAGCGTTTTTTCCTGTTGATATAATTCTCTGTGACATATTTGAAAAATTAAAAATATTGCACATATTTAAAAATTTATCCAATAACCAATATATATAATGCATCGACAGAATGGAGGTGGCTAATTTCTTTTTTATTTATGCTGTTGCCATTAGCTAGTTGTACACCCAAAAACAGGTCATGTCCATTTCTTGCAACTGTCTAAATCCCTATGAAAACTGCAAATATCATATCCTATGTGTTGGCTACTGACCAATCAGATAACTAGAAAATTATTTAAAGAGTAATTAAACTATTTATTTGCTTCTTTTACTTTTTATTATTATGAATTCTTTCTTCAATTAACACAACAGTACATGATTATAAAATCAGCTACATGCATATTCTTTTACCTATTGTATCACTTTTATCTTACTGATAGCTTTCCATAAAACAAGGACAAAAGATGTTGTGGTCTAAAACTAAGCGACTTACCATTATAAGGGAATAATTTTGTTTTACCATGGAAAAGAATTTGGATAATAATTGAATAGTGTCACATTACCATGGATACAGCTTTGTTTGGTAATTGACCTCATGCACAAGGCATCACTGAATTTAAAGTGCAAATTGAGTCTCACTGGTGTGACTTTGAAATGATTGACTTATTTTGTCCTGATGTATATACAACTCATTTTGTTTGAGTGCAGGTGAATCCAAGATGTTAAATGTGTAATTGATGGATAGAAGAAAATGCAGGTTTCCCAGTTATGCAACAGTTACAGTGACCTTGTCTGGTATGGTTGAGTTATTTTTGCATGGATATATATAAATACGAAATATAAGTGAAATAACGTCCAAGGTATTGAGAGTGTAACAACAAATACGTGCAAATACAAACACAAATGGTTCTATTTGCTAAGTTTTATAAATAATTGAAATCAAACCCCATGTGCAACACAGTTTCCGAAAGATGTAAAGACAATTCCTTGACATCTTGATTCTGTATCATATTTAGCAGCAGGTAGGGCAAACAGACCATTTTAGGAGCTTCCATTCATAAAAATAAAGCTTCCTACAAAAATGAACAGATTAGCATCACTGAGGTCCCTGCAGGGTTATTTTTTCTTGTGTCAAATCTGTATGCATATTCGTTTACCGACTTGTTGGTCATCACCCTGTTTGTGTAAAAAAGTGACATGTCTCTCAATCAAAAGTTTATTGAGACCTATTTGATATCACAGTCGAGAATCATGTAAATTTATCATGATAAATCCATGAGGAATTGCTTGTGCTTTGAGAAAAATTTTTAAACTTGATCGTATCCATGTTCTCTGAACACGAAGTTTGGTGAATGTTTCTTTGTGTGTGGGTATCAACACCGTTAAAGACAATCACAAGATTACAGTTATCTCTGATTGCTTTAGGTATCTGTGCATTTCGCCGAGTAATATATATATATATAATATCGGCGTTTTGTGTCTGTCTCGGGAAAATATCCATGCTGGATTTGACTGTTTGTCTAACATCACATTATCATATACTACGAGGTTTTTAATACTACCATCAAGATCATCTACCAATGGTGCATTGTTGATGTTGGTGATAAAATCAATAATATCATCACTGCGTCCTCGTCCAACACCTTTGCATTTTTATTAAACTCTTTAAGCACATCATAGCATCTCTGATCATCTACAGATGGTGCCACTACATATAAGTTATCCAACTTGAGTCATCTTATTATCAGGTTAAACAGCAATTGCATCTTACCAGACCTAGATGGGCCTATGATAATTGCTCTGATATAATCTGGTAGCGCTTAATGATGCTTGACTGGCTTTTGATTTCATGTGGCTGAGAAATCAATGCCATCCATATTGTAGAAATATAATAATTATGTGGATTTATATTGTGTTCAATGCACAGCACTAACCCTCGCCATCAGATTAAAAACAATAACAATGAGTACTAGCACTTGCACTTTCAGTAAAGTGTATACAATGTTGTACAAAAAAAAAATACAAATTTATCTAATATGCAGCAGGCGGAGATATCACTGTTTTGCTGGGAAAATTACCATGTGCTCCATGGGCTAAGCGTCCTGATGAAAAAGATCCTCCTGGATATAATTATTGTGCTCCTGGAAATCGACTTGACGAGAATGACCAACCAAGGCCTGGAGATTATCAAATAAATGTGATTGGTCAATCGTGTTACATTCATGATGTTTCATATAAAAATCCAGATTTGCAACAACAACATATTGCAGACATGAATTTGGTTCATTGGTGGAAGTCTGTTAAAAAGGAATCTCTCGGCGAATCACCTGCTAATTTTTTTTAATATAAAATCTGAATGAAAGGTAAACTAGTGTTAGGGACCAGTAATTAGTCATCAGATTATTATTATCATATTGGACTCAACTTATTGTAGCTCAAGAGCATATTGGAGGAGTAGAGCAGCGAGTGGTAAACTTGCTGATGTAGCATGTGTCACGCGCTCTGTTGCTGAAGACTGGTTTGCGCAACAGGCAATAATGGCAAGTTTATCTACCACCACAAAAACAAAATTCAGTGAGCTCATTTTAATGTCGGCACTCCCAATGAAATTCATCAAGCAGATATTTTTACCACAAGTTCCTATTAAAACTGGTAGACACCAATTGCACACATACAAATACGCGTTGACTCATTGACGTTGCAAGTAGATATAAATTTGTCAGCGTGGTGCTCTGCAAAGGCCACAGTTGCTACAGGTTGATCTTGGCAAAGAATTTCTTGGTGCAGTAACATTTTCGATACAACAAGATAACTTCAAAATCAGACGAGGACACACCGCAATTCATTGCGATCAGAAAATCGTTGAGCGATTTAATCGAGCACTTTCTGAGCGATTGTTTGAATATCAATATGCACAGGAAATATCCCTGAACAAAGTTCAGGCAGACAAGAGATCTCCTGAATGGGTTGCAAGACTACCAAGTGTGATAGCTGCGTCAAATAATGAAATTACACATGGAATTTCCATGAAACCCATCAATACAATCACAAAAGAGCATACCAGTACAACGACACAACTCTTTCTCATAACAGCCAATACATGGTAATGTGACTGTCCGATATTTATATGAACCTGGTGAACTTGAAGGTGGTAAAAAAGAGCAACTGTTCCTATTTGGAGTGTAATCACACATAAAATGTTCAGCGTGGTAAGATCCACGGGTTGACCTGAAATCTACAGATTAGATTCAAATGCTCCTCAGCATGGATTTGTACGTGAACAATTACAAGTAATTCCTGAAGATACTCACCTACCTCCGCATTCACTCTTGTAAAGGATTATTCACTAGACGAATGTCAGCGCCTCTATGTAAAGTACATTCAGAATCACATTTTCGCGTGTATGACAGAGACTACTATTAATTGTATCCATGGTAAACTGTCTTGGATTATTATTCAAATACTACCACAACATTACTGTGTTGCAGCTCGCTCAGTAATTCTTTTTTTTTTTTTCATTCACGATAAAGTCAGTATCAATATCAAAGTCATGCCTATTTTTTGGAGTCAGATCGCTGATAACCACCTAATTTTTCCCTTCCTACATGGTCGTTGATATCCTGAATTTTGATTGTTATTCATTGCGCAGCCTACGATAACCCTCCACAGCTGATACATGCTTCAGGCTCGAGACAGTGCCAAAAAAACTAAATTTTACCGTTCAGTACGATTATCGACAATCCAAATATTGGTATCCGAAAAAGTTAATCATTGTGATGAATGAATTGCTATTACATATCCTAAAGACCGGCACGATTTTTTGGCGTCTAATGCCTTTTAAATAGCATCTTTCGGAACTAAAACAATGTCATTTAAAAGAAGTTTTTGTTTCTCATTAATTCCAGGAATTTTAACATCAATAGTTTGTTAAGGTGTATCTACTGGACGACAAGACAATGACGCAGGGAAATCTGAAAACTTTTCTTTAGGTAACAGAAATAATTGCCATTGAAGTGTATGACGAACTATCTTTCCACTTGCAAACATCGAATCACTTGGTCTCCACATATTCCAAAAAAAAACATTCATAGGAGTTTCAGGAATTACTTCAATCAATTTTTTTCACATTGAAATTTATTAGGCTGTAGCTTAAATTATAATCTTTCAACACTTAATCAAGCGCTCGGTAATCATCATTTATTCCTCATGATAACCCTCGAATGTCTTTCAGTTATGCGGAGATGATCCAACAAAAGATGGTGGTTGACGATGATCGCCGCAAATAATAGCAGCAGTATTTCGAGATAATAAACAATCAAGAAACATTTGTAATATCTCCATGGATACCGTGCATATTTCATCCCAAATAATGATCTAAGGAATACATTTTTAGCCCATTTTAGCTCAGGAGTCCGAGCATCTCCATTCCATAGAAAGAAGCTGTGATAAGTGGGGGATATAACTTGCTTGTTTCATTTCTCTGGCTAGTCTACGTGTGGGCGTCAAAACAACCATGTCACAATCCGAAGTAATTCAATCGCACGTTTTGTTTTACCAGAACCAACAGGTCCGTTGAAATTAGTTGTTTTATTTCTGGATACGGGATCATATACCGGTGGTGTTAGTGATAATTGTGACATTTTACTATTTTTATAATATATATCATTAGATCCAACATCGGTGGATTCAGAATAACTGAGTATTTGTTCTATTTTTTTCTCCATTCGCCCCATGATGCATCGGTACCAATCTTTAACAAATCCGCATATCTTTTATCCACATAAAATGAATCTGTAGCAGCTCTGACTGCAGTTTCAGGAAATATGTTTATCATCTACAATAAGTTTATTGAAACATAAGCTAACATCGAAGATCTTAAATGAGTAAGCTGTGGTACGTCACCATCAATATAGCTAACAATCGTTCAATGTTTAGTTCCGTCCGATAAGTAAGCATTATTCAGACATATAAATGTGCCTCTCAATTATGAAGTTCAGCATCGTCAATGATTTATCTTGCACAATGTCGTTTATGATTACATGAACTTCCTTGTGTAAATTTACCAATTATTGTTCTGCCAAGATCTTTTGCAAGTTTACTTTCATATTCTACTTCGTAGGGATTACGCTTCAAGATCTCGTCGAGAATAGATCTCTCAACTACTGGCAGCCAAACTTTTTTCGGTGGACGATACGATATTAATGCCTCATTCATGGTGAACGATGTTAAAATTCCCGCATTAAGCATATTTGGTAATAAAACAATTGGAGCCCAACCGCGTTTCCTAAAATGACAAGCAAACCCAACAGCAACAATCTGATGGAGACCGCTCCAGTGACCTAGTAGTTAGAGCATCCGCCTCGGATGCGGGAGGTCGTGGGTTCGATCCCCGGCCGTGTCATACAAAAACTTACAACAATGGTACTAACAGCTGCCCGTCTTGGCGCTCAGCATTAAGAGGTTAGTATTAGGACTGGTCGGCCTGGTGTCAGGATAATGTGACTGGGTGGGACATCATGCTACATGTCTGTGACATGATGCCCAGGTGGTAGGCATCACAATAAAATGCCACACTGCAGACATCGTAACGATATGACTGAATTTTTTTTAAGGCTACGTTAAAAATCCAAATCACAAATACACACAGTCGAATGAAGATTTTTGATGCAGATTCGAATGACTCAATACATGCAAATCCAGTTAAATCGAAATCTCGTAAAGGTCCGTTTATCGCAACTCTGGTCATCTCGTATGTTGGATGTCGAAATCGCTTAAAATATTCAGCACATTCTTCCATTTCAAGAAGGCTTCCATGATAACATGCAACCATAACAACGGAGATAACATCCTTATAATCGTATTTAGTATGATTCATCCCGCCATGTCCGTATTCGACACATCTGTGTTATATATCAGTAGTGAATGGGAACGTAATAGCGTCAATGGGACTTGCACTTAAAATTTGGCCTGGGACGATATGGCGTCAAGACTTTTCATTTCACCTTTGGACGATATAGCGTCATGGGAGTTGAACATTGGGAATATTGGGCCTTTATACTGTCAAGGGTAAGTTGGGGTTGTTGCATAGCTATAATAGGAATGGAATAGGTGAGGCGACGTCACAGTACTGAACATTGATAACAATGTAGAAAGGGGCTGACCTCAATTGGGCGGAAAACTGGCACCAATGCTTCAAATGGCTGACCTGAATACCCGCTTTCCTAGGTATAAACAGATACAGTAGAGACATAGACATATATAACGCATAAACATATTGATGAACATCAATCTATCACACAAACAACTATACAACTGATCAAAAAAATATTTTTAGGCAAGAAAGCAAATCTTTTCGAGACATATGAGTGGCCCTGAAAAGGGTCTTTGGTTTTTGTCAACATCATTCCGTTAACATAGAGAGTATTGCATATGTATCCTTCTCTCCCTCAAACTTCTTCTGACTTTTGGACCGTACCTAATGACTCTCTTCAGGCAGCCTTGTCTCTCCACATAAATTCTTCTTTTCCAAAAGCTGGTGTCGGTGATCCGGATAATTGTCCATGATGATCTGACATACATGGGTAAGTCCGTACGGAACAGCATCGACGATACGAGGTTAGATGAGTTCACATCTTGTGACGAGAACAGATGAGGGAATGTAGTGAACCGCTGTTATTTATAGTGGAAGAGCGAATCGAAACAGATTGAGTTTAGTCACCAATCCCAATACACGTTACAAACTTCAGTCACAGTGTGGAGTGTGTCTTCAATCCGAAGAGTGCTGACTGTGACGTCACATTACCTATATAGATGCACTAGCGTCTGTGCGCAGTGAATCAATGCGACAAAATTTTCAAACATTACGGAAACTAAGAATATGATGAATTGGGGTGCACCGTCTGTGGAGACGAGAAGCGATGGCATAGCAGCAGCTACCAAAGTCAACACATTCCTACTTCCAGAAGAGGCCAATTTTAATTGGGATTTACTGGATATTCTCTCTTCGCAAGAATTTGTTTCATTGCCAGCACCTTCGCCACCTTCTCCTTCTTTACCACACTTTGCGAATTTTAGACAGAGACGGAAAGAATTGGATACATTTGTACAGCAGCAGAAAGCAGAACAAGCTTTCTTCCTTCAACAGAAACAGCAAGAAGGAGAGGCAAGAAGAAGGAAACGACAGGAAGAAGAATCAGCAGCAGAAGAAAAAAACAAGGTCTAGGAGAGAATGAGGACATCGAAAGTCAAACGGTGACGGTACTCTTAGACATTTTGACAGACATAAGATTCTGAACCAAATGTGTCAGACTTCTTTATTACGACCCAAGAGAAAAAGACCTTCCCGAGCCAAATAGCACAACCCTGTTACTACACATGATATATCCTCCCTATTGGTTTCTACTAAATCATCATCGACAGGAGCAAGCTCAGAAGTAAGCCCTGGCCGTACCAAAGGCTTAATGGAGTTAAACTTGATTGCTTACCGTTCCTGAGTTGTTGTTTATTTTAAAAATGTTTTTACAAAAATAGCAAACACCCAACGGTCCTTTTCAAGGCCACCCACTTATGTTGAAAAGAAATAGTATTAATTTTCCCAAACTCAATTAAAACTCAAAATCCCTTTTTTTAGCCCCATGATGTACGTGTGTATGTGAATGATTGCGTGAGCGTAGGTTCTTGTTATGATTATAAAAATCCATACCAAGAGACACTTACGTTTTCTGTCTGGTCTAATCTGTTACAAATTTAACAATCCAATTCACAACACAACACTTTAAAAAGTTCAATGACTTCTTTGTCGTTTTTGTCCACTCTGTCTGGGTTTTTTTTTTGTTGTTTTTTTTTCTTCTGAATTTCTTCACGTTCACGGTTTTTTTACCTCTTCTTCCTCACTTTCGTCGCGTTTTTTTTTTTCTTCTCTTTTTTTCTCTTTCTGGAGGGTCGGAGTTTATCGTTTTGGGATTATACCGCTTTTTTTTTCTTGTTCGGAACCCCTATCTTCCTTTTGCTCCTGTTGTTTTGTTTAGGGCAGACTGAAGACCAATGTTCTTCTCTTGACAATGATAACAGGTATCTTGACTTTTGTCTCTTCTGGCACCTGTCTTGCTTTTTTGATGGTCTGAACACTCGGTGGCCCAGTGCCCTTTCTTCTTACAGATATAGCAAGAATCTTTACTTTTATATCGACATGAGGGTGAGTAGTCCGTTGGCTTGTCTGAAGGAAACTTTTATATGACACCTCGCAAAGCTCTGATCAGAAGTTCGATCTGTGTAGGCTATTCCATTGTTCTAATCGGTTTGAGAGTGCAATGAGTACTGGGAGGGAAGACAGTGACCCTTTAAATAGGGAAGTCACTGGTCTGACATGGATATAGGGGACCATGGCGTTTAACATGTAGTCATTTGACTTTTTGCAGTCAAGATGAAACGATCACATTATGTCGTGGAGTAAGGAGAATAAAGTAGGAGGCAGAAACGTGATTTATCGCTTCGCACAGTAGTTGAGGTCTTGGCTCAAATTCATGCCAGTGATTTTGAAGATGACATGAACCAGAATACAGACCCAGAGAGTCTACACCAAACCAAAGTCCATCAGTATCACCCGAAAAGTACAGTCACATTCGAGAGACGGACAAGCGCTCCTCTAGAAAATTTAAAACTACGGCCTACACGTACACGGTCAAGTTTAAAGATTTAGAGTTCGAAGTACCGTAGGATAAAGCAGAGGGTTTCAACAATGAGGTGTGGGATTCTTTGTTAACCACACTGAAACGACAATGTGAAGCCAAAGAAGACGATCGCATGTAACTTTCCATTCATCACGACTGTCTGAAGCTAAATTATTTCATGCAAACGACTTTATGAGATTATTAACGTTATATCCACGTTCCTTCAGAAATGGTCCTTCTGAATAATCGTACGGGATTATAAGAACTCCGACACCATTTATCATTCAATGCATGCAACATACACTTGAACTAGCTTGTGTGTTTGTCAATAAAAAGGCAAGGTGAATCATAATATATCCAGACACATGATAGTATGGGTCTGACTCTGTTAAATTTGGTAAATTCCAAACATCTAATACTGTCACGGAATTGTATAAATCCTTTTTTTAAATTAAATAAATGTAATCCGGTTTCGTGTTTTGTGTACAACGACATCCAAGGGTGATTTATGTATATTGTAAACAAAAATCGAAATAGTGAGTTCGGCTCATGCTATGCCGCACGTGCGAAATGATTTCGATGAGAATAACCGAATACTTCCAGCGCACAGACGATGTATCGCTACATCGTCTGTTTAAAATGCTTAACTGTAAGACTAAAACTTTACATTGTATTTTCAGCTGACCAGAGTGATCAGAGTAGTCAGAGTTATCGGAGTGGTACCAGCTGCAGAGCTAACCATAGAAGGTGACCATAATAGCTGTGAAACTGACCCATAGCAGCTGTAGAGCTGAATAAACAGTGTTGCTGGTCGAGTAATAGGTCATCTGGCGTTGCTGACCGAGATAGGTGGGCGCTGATTGCTTGATTGAACAACCTGAAATACTGAATACTTCATTGACCAGTGTGACTGGTAGCCGAGTGTGCTGGTGACGGAGTGTGTAACTCCATACATGTAATCTTTTAACCGTGGGCTAATCTTTAGGGTTTGTAATACCCAATTTGTTTTTGGGACTGTAAAGATATTTTGTACATATGCCCCTTTGTTTTCATCATTTTCACTATTTGAATGAATATATTTTTACTATATGAGTAAAATACCACAGTTTTTCTATTTAAGTAAATCACATCATTCTTTCGTTGTGAAATCACTGAATCATTTACCCCTTGTCCTTTTACTGTGTAAGGTCATTTACTTGTATTTGCATTATTTAGTTCGTGCGGACTATGTTAATTAGTCCAATATTTGGATATTATATGCACGTATCAATCATAATTCTTTCCTCATTCAAGTCATTCCTTATTAAACAATGTATTTGTATCACCATCAGAAGTGTTCTATTGTTAATCCGAAATCCCACCCGGTTATCTTCTTGCAAATACATACAATAATTCGATGACATAGATAGCATTTTCATTTTTACATACCCCTACAGTTGAATATTCCTTCCGTAATTTGGACAGATTCCTGATATGACTCGTATGTATGGTGACTAAGTATCTTCCTTTTGTCAATCGACGTTCATAGAACTCACGGTATTCGGATTTCTCACAATTTTTTTAACAGGGTTTATCTTGTTGACAACTTTGGATATTCTAGAAATGAACTTTTGACCCTCGACCTAGTTCTATTTTTATGTCAGCTTTTATATTATTATGTTTACTTGAGAAATCATTCATTCTAGCATTTCACATCTGAGGCAAAGGCAGTCTTATTGTTGTGTTCATTATTTCATTTGGGAAGAATTATTTATTCAAATTATGACTCACTGAAAATACAAGGTGGAATCGAACATTAATTTTGAATTATATTGATTTCAGAGAAGAACATGTTGGACTATTTTATTTTGATTAATCAAAAGACTGTTGGTACATCTCCACGGGACAGGCCTCTACTGGAACATCAACATATTCAGAGTTGAAGCTTGTTTGGTGCACTACTTGATTTTAATTAAAACTTTATCCATTTGGACTGGTGATAGAACTGTTTGACTATTCGGAATTAACAATACCGTAATTTCTTTTTAAATTTTCACTTTGTATTTTAGGGCGACAAATTATTTGCCGACTGTTACAAAACTCATTGGCTTGTGCTCTTTTCTGTTACTTAGTTTAAGAACATAGAGCCATAATACTTTCACCATGAAAAATCCACAGTTTATGAACATTTGACAGTTCGCGTGCTCATAAATACTGTAGGAAGTTAGGAAATATGCTCTTCAAAATATTGTTTTATGCCAATATCCTGACTGCGGTACTATTTTGTCTTCAGGTAATCAAATAAGTTCGGTAGCCTCCATCATCTAGATGCCAAAAGTGAAATTTTACTTGTTATGCATATTTAATTTATATTGTGTGTTTCACCTTTATCCGCAAATGAGGGTAGAGGTTTGGCCTACTTGACTATTATTGTGCTTTTTTGTCATATTTATTAATTATAAATACATTGTTTACTGGTATTTCAGTTCAAGGTCTAGCCTTATTTATAAACATTTAATGTAATCAAAATGAACTTGTGACCCACATCCTGGTCATTGTATTGTGTCTTCGGTTTCATAAGAGGTTGTGGTAAATAAAATGATTTTTATGATCAGTCCAAGATTCTAGGAAGCTTACAGTTGTGTTCTTGTATGATTTGAGAAGAATTATTTAAAGTATTCATTGGAAATTACAAAGTACTTTTTGACTTTGGATTAATGCGCTACTTTGGGATTATCGTGAATTCATTCAAGGACAGTTTTGACTGCAACACATAGTGATATATCAATACATTCGGGACTTCCGGCATATTAGGACATTCAAAAATATTCATTTAGAATATTCTGTATTCTTGAACATTGTGATAGGACATTCATAATGTTTTTAGGATTTAATTCACATTACTGTAAGTGTCTTTTGAATTTTCATGTTGTATTTTAGGGAATATTTTTTGGGTTTTTCAACTGTCACTTGAACTTCTGGTTTCACTTATTTCTATTGCATTTTTAAGGCCTAGAATTTTAACAGACAAATCGAAAAAATCAAACATTCTCGTTTCATTCTTGTCGGAATTATTGCTAGTTTTCTCTAATTGTACGTGTATTAAATTTTATTTTTATGGTCATTAATAATAATAATAATAATAATAATAATACTCTTGAATATGGGTCGAACGTATGGGGTTTATACAAAGCAATTGACAATGAAGATGCACATATGTCATTTTGTATATATATTATTGGTATTACAAAACATACACAGAACGCTCTTATATAAAATAAGGTGAATAGAATGCCAATGCAAGTAGCAGATATAGTAGAATTGTTAACTACTGGTTAAAATTATTAAAGATAACTGATGATAGTTCCCCAAAACTAGGCTTTAACCTACACTTAAATTGGGACAAACAGTGTGACTGTTGGAGGAATGAAGTTAATCATCTACTATTTTCAGACGGAATGGTAGAAATTTGGGTTAATCAAGGGTTTGTGATGAAAAACTTTGTATTATATGTAAACAACGTTCTTAAGATATTCTTCAACAGGAACTTAACTGGAGAGATAAATTCAGTGGATAGATTACGATTACATACTAAGATCAGAAACAGTATGAGTTTTCAATACTTCATAGATTAGTTGTACCCCTCGTACAGTGCTATCTTGCTAAGCATTTTCAGAAATGGATGTTTTCCCATAATGACAAATATAGGTAGTTATAACGAAAATTTATGAAAGGCCTATGTAACTTCATACGTTCATTGTAATGCAAATAACATGACGTTTTATAGATTTATCCAGAGAATCAATAGTAATATTAATAGCCTACTTAGGTTTGCTGTTTATCAAGCAAAATCATTGAAAGTGAGAGAATCAGTCTTATTCATAGAATTTTATCGTTTTGTGTTTGCACCATATTTTAATACACGCATGTAATCTGAGCCGATGGCCTATGCCACAAATAAAGATTATTATCATTATTATTATTATTATTATTATTATTATTGATGTTGTTGTTTTTGTTGTTGTTGTCCATAAACCCGCTACACAATTATTTTGATCTTTCTTTTAAAACGTCAACCGATATTGAATTGCTTTAGCATACACTGTAGATGGGGTTGATTTTTGTCATGCTGAGAATGCGTACTTTTGTTTACATTCTATATTTAGATCAAAACACGTTAGTTCTCTATCTGATAGACACAATGACCTATATGTTTTGTTTGTATTATTGTTCAACAACTTTTCATTATTATATGGCTTGTATTAAGTTCCAGCTGATGAGTTGATATTTTATCGTTCTGGATGGCATCTTCTTGGAATTAATTGATCCCCCGATTAGTATTTGTAAAGAGTTCATACTTAAAAAGGGAACCTCTTTTTAAAAGTGACGAACTCTAATTACGATGCAGTGAAGAGATATTTCTTGATTTTGATCCTTGTCGTGCACCATACTGTTGTGCCTCGCTAACTTCCTGGTTGACTAGGGAGGCGTTTGGACTAGTAATCTAAAATTAAAGGTATGTGTTTAATTTTATTTATACATGTCATGCCAGTATCAGTAGACGACAATCAACATAGCTGTATGAATAATTGTATTTCTTCAATCAAATTGTATCAGAATTATTACCCGCGCTCTACAATAGAACGTCTATGTGATAATTTCTCTGTCATGAGTTTGTAATTCAATGCAGACATCATAATACGGATATAAGTTTAAGATAGACATGTCGTCGCGCATTCTCATTATAATGTCACAGAGACCGCCAGAATAAAATAAACTGATTCATATTTATTTCAACAGACTTGATCTTTCCAATCATGTAACCCGGGCATACATTACATTCATATTAAAGACTACTACACTAGATCACACTAAAGAATGCATTCCTTCCTCATTGCGTGTCATGCTTAGTGGTGTTTTTCATCCGTATAGGCTAGCAGCCCCTCCTTGTCCTAAAAACTGAATATAGAAAAATTCCCTCCGTACAAAAGACCTGGCAAACAACCATTTCATACAGAAAGAAATAGGTCATAAGTTGTTTGTTAACTTATTCTTGTGGGGTTGGTGTGTACCCCGAACTTTCTACTTCTGTGCAGATTTTCTTTTGTGTATATTCTAACATGATACAAACATTGAGATATAATGGTGGATACTCACTAGAAATGAACATTTATTCCTTTATGTGTATAAAAACATCGATGAGGCTTAGATGCTAATGTGACACTTACCGCTTTAATTCACTTTTTTTCTTCTTGTATTTAAGTTTCAACAGACCTTATTTTGGTCGATTGATTGTGGTACATTGTTTATTTATTTATTTATTTATTTATTTATTTATTTATTTAGTTATTTATTTATTGTTGAGGTCTTAATTAGAATGTTCATTGCCATGGAATTGTGGATTTTTTTAATGATTTTGGTTTTAGTTGTTTTTACATATACTGTCAGTGGTGCCGGGGGGGGGGGGGGGGAAGCGGGTGTGCAGACCGTACCGGGTGACACCATCAGAATGGGTGACAACGAAAGTACTGTCTGTACAATTTTTGAATTTTTGTGCAGGAAGGGGGTCTATCGGGGTGACACCTAAATTTACTGCACATGACTGTATATGAAATATTTTGATTTTTGTGCAAGAAGGGGGTCCATGAGGGTGTCACCATGATTTACCGCACATGACTATAACATTTTTTGAATTTTTTGTGCAGGAAAGGGTCCATGGGGGAGACATCATTAGTTACCGCACTGGGTGACGACATCAACCCTAGTGACACCACTGTGTACTGTTAATTAAGTATGACTGTATTGGGACGAATGAAAACATAACATTTAACAGTGAGAATCGTAGCATGGAAAATGGCACATAGTGGTGTACTAAGGGGGGGGGGGATAGTTTGCGAAGGGGGCGTCCACCTCGGGTGACAGCCATTGGGAGTGGGGACATCGGGAGAGTCGGAATACCAGAACGTTGCCATCTGTTAGAGGTTCTGATTCCTGGATTCGGATATATCCGAAAAGTAAAACCGCTGTTATTGGTTTTCGTGACGAAATGTATTTTCTTTTCTGTTTAGTACTTTAATTTTAAAATCGACGCGCTCTGCGTCCCAACCTTAGTGCAGTCGTTAACTGTACTTTTGGAAAATACGCTTGCAAATATATTTTTCTCTGTGTTTGAATTTTTTAATTATTTTTTGGGTGCCAAAGGAAGGATAGGCCTCGGATGCCAAATACTTTATTTTGACATTATACTACTTACCAATACCACCCTTACTAACGAACACTCTGTTTAACTGTCAAAGATCCACTCGTAGCGACCAACACCTTCACTTGCTGAGTAACACATATCCTTACTAACACTCACCCTTGTCAACTAGCACACTGAGAAACATGCACATTTTTACTTGCCAAGATTCATCTTTGTTGACCAACACCCACACCTACTCTAATATATATATATATATATATATATATATATATATATATATATATATATATATATATATATATATATATAGATAGATAGATAGATAGATAGATAGATAGATAGATAGATATCTGTAGTATGTGTATTATTTTCATTAATACTTTTGTGAGGATAATTTACTTAATAATATTTTAAATACAACTTTTCTTACTGATCTTAAATTTGTATTTCAAAGAAGAGTCAGTACTGAATCAAGTGCGTTGATTCATTTAGAAAGTTCCAAATTTGAGTTGCCCTCTAATTCAGGAAAACATCATGTGATTTGAATGGATTTTTTTATTTATTTATTTTTTTTTTAAACCAAGCTGACATATTTCTTGATTGGCTGGTGTAAAATACCTTACTTTGTTTACCATTGCAAGTCATTCTGGAATCTGTCAATTATATTACGACTTAGTTATCTATATAAGACATTATTACATGGAATTAGGTACTCCTAGTTTGTGGGGTTTGATAGGGTTGGGGTGGGGTGCTCTAAATATATTAATTAAATTACTATGGAAGTCCTGCCCAGGCTCGATGGTGTAGGAAGTGAAATTAGTGATAGAGAGGTAAAGCTCCGAGCAGCCCTCAGTCAGCAATGCCGACAGTTCAATTATTGAGAACACAAAGGTGAAATTCAAAATAATAACAATTTAATACAATTCAATATTCAAATGATAAAATTTCCCAATCACTCTTCTTCCTCTCGAGCAAGTAATAGCCTATTGCATCCTGTGATTTACAGTGTAAGATTGCTTTTCGACCTGTCCTTGCTTATTACTCATCTGTATCTCTCCTATCCCGCCAATTCCTTCTCACCTTCCGACTTCCATCCCAACTGCTTCTCCTTGACTGCTCTTCTCCAATTTATCCTCCTCGACTCCTTTCTTCCTCGTCCTTGACTCTGCTCTCCGACTATCCTTCGATTCACAATCGAATTCTCCTCCTAGTCTCTATTCCGTCTCTCTTCTAGAGACTCGGGACTAAACAACACCGGAAGTCTGTCCCCTAAACGCTTCCTTTGAAAACACAAGGACGTTAGCGTATTTCCTTAGCCATCTTGTCTCACACTAAACCAAGAATCAATCATCAGATAAAGGCTATTTCACTTTTCGGTCACGCATTCGTGCACATCAAAATACCCATACGCTCTTATATGGTAAACATCGTCGTAATAAAAGCACGGTATCAACTACTTAATCATACAGTCATCAATAATTGTGTCAAATCCGTATATATTCTTAATCTCAGTATACTGAACAATATCACAGTAATGAGACGCATCTCTGTACATTGCACTCCAACAAGTGTACACAAATATTCAAATATCCATATTAGATAATTTTACACACTGCAACCATTTTTCAAAGTTACAATTCAATTCAACAGTTGTAAAATCTAGAATATCACATGAATAAATGCACTAGTTTATTACGAATTACCCAAATAGCGAATTACAAAATTAATTCTTACTACGAGCTAGTAATCTACGTAATTCTTTATATAATCATAATTCATTTTTCAAATACGCATGTAAATTAAACACTACAAAGGTAATTCTACGTACTAACGATTTTAGTAATGAAGTATACATACTGCACATTAATTACAATTACAATGCCGTAATATTCTGCAACAATCGAGCAAATAACTCACTGACCTATACGAAGCTTTGTCTTTTCTTAGAATTTCCTAAGTTTTCCCGCCAATCCACGAGTGGCTTCACGGAGTTATTGCTACAACTTCTCATCACGATGTTTCACAGGTACTGGGGGTTTCTAGTCTACCGTACTCAGTTAAATTCGGATTGAAATGGTGACCACACCCTCTCTCAATTCCGATTGGATATCGATTCTGCCCTGTTCCATTCAATTTAGCAAACAATGCTCCGGCCGTCTGACAGCGTGGTGAGATTTACGACGCCAATAAGGGTCCTTTGTTTTTGAACAAAGCTTTCAACGTCCATATGTGATCTTTGACACGCAACAAGCCGGGCTCTCGTAACAATTCCGAACATGACCACTATAGCCACAGGGTCTAACATATATACACGGCTTCTAACCAATTCCTTTGTTTTTGACTTACGTAATCGCGGCCAGGCAACGTGACATAGTTGTCATGTATATCTATAACTTTTATAATATTTATCTATGACTGTTAATTGTAGTGGTTACCTATAGCTAAAGTTTTGTATGCAGTTATAGGTTCTGTTTTAACATATTAAGAGTTTATATTGCATACACTATATAAATAGGTATATATGTTGGTGTTTCTGATCAGAAATACTACTATTAATAACAAAATCTGTTTACAACTTGAGGTTGTTTCCCATTAGACAGATTTGTCAGGTGGGTTCTTTGAAGAATTAAATTATTTCCTATTGGATAGGTTAGACCAGGTAGGTTCTTTTACAATATGGGATATTTACAAAATCACAGATAACTAGTAGGACTGGTCAATTATTTCATTCTTATTTCTTTTATTCTTGTTGTAAGATCAAGTCTGCAGACTCGTTTTCTTGGGCTTAGATATTATTAGAGATATATATTTGTTTGGATTATTCAATGGAATTACAAAATGCTCATTTTACTTAAATATTATTCTGGGACTATTGTGAATTATACAATGGAGTTCTGGACAATGCCATTGTTACACACCAGGATTGTTGGCAGACCAGTGCATTAATTTTGAGGATCTGTGGTAAATTTGAACATTTGATTCTTTAGGACGTGAACAGAACTTTTTAAAGATTATTTTGGATTTAATTAATATTACCATAAGAATCTCCTAAATTTTAATTTTATATCGATTGGAAGATATACAGTTATACTGATGGGATTCATTTATTTAATTATCATTCTTTTGAATTACTGTGCTCTAGAACTGATTTAATGCATTTGGTATTTAATAGCTGTTAGGGAGTCACTGTGATTTCATTTGAAATACATTTTTGGGATTATATCATAATGAATTGTTCATACTGTTGATACATTACAGAAAATAATTCTGAATATCACTGGGACTTATTTGGATTCCTCGATATGTTTGGAACCAACAGAATGTTTAAGACTTGATATTATTTTTAGGATTTCATTCAACATACTTCATTCTTCATTTTAGATAAATATATTATATTTTGAATTTTTAAAAAAAACTTGTTCTTGTTTTCGCTCTTTCCTATATATATATATATATATATATATATATATATATATATATATATACATATATATATATACATATATATATATACATATATATATATATATACATATATATATATATATATATATATATATATATATATATATATATATATATATATATTGCCCATATATTGCTACGATAGTCTAGAAAGAGAGGGAGAGAGGCGCAGCCTTTCAACATTTTCATATTTAATTAATAATAATCAATTTTTAGAATGTTATAATAGGTTTAAGAAACAACAACAACAACAATAACAAAACATTAAATATTTTACAGTATGTTCGACTTGCACTCAAGAAATTGACCGTATAGTATTGACATTAAATTGCAACTTGTGTTATTGATTATATAAACACTGCATAAATGTATGGAGTCTTTTTTTGTAAAACTTGTCTTTCATGCAATTATAGTTGTCCCTGTGTTTCAATGATCCTAACCAATCTCCCAACTGGGTGTCATAACTTTCATCCTGAAAATCTTTATTCCTGCTTCTACGTAACAGATGATCATATTTATATGGTATTTTACCAAATTAGTTAAGGTGTATGTAACTGGTTCTGAATGAAAATGACCTCCAATTTGACAACACATTGACCATCTAAAAAAAAAAGAAATCAACTATTCCTCCTTAAATGGTGGCATTGACATTTAGATTTCACTAAAATATGTAATATATGTAATTGATACTGACTACTACTACTACTACTGCTACTACTACTACTAATAATAATAATGTCTTTATTCAGAGATGATCACTGAGTTATATTATAATATTCCTTTAGACAGTCTTCTGTGTAAAAGTAAAAACAATTACTATTTTCTGATACAAAATATCATTATGCATTTTCACCTTCTCATGTACATTGAAGTATTTACTAATTAATCAAGTTTATCTCAGTTTTGTACTTTACTATGAAATATATACTTTATAAAAAGCATGAGTTTTATTATTTCAGTGACTTAAGATTTTATATATACATAACGTCTATACATACATTATGACTTAAGATTTGTAGATACAGGACATATATACATACCAACTAACCATTCCATATAAATATATGCATGACATATACACATGGACCATGGGTGGCTGAGTGGTCTAAGTCTCTCTCCTTTACAGAGGACATGCTTGATATACATGACATATATACAGGGGCCTTCGGTGGCTGAGTGGTCTATGTCTTTCTCTATTACAGAGGACATGATTGATATACATGACATATATACAGGGGTCTTGGTTGGCTGAGTGGTCTAAGTCTCTCTCCTTTACAGAGGACATGCTATATAAGCATGACATATATACAGGGGCCTTGGGTGGCTGAATGGTCTAAGTCTCTCTCCTTTACAGATGACATTCCATATATGATTGACATATATACAGGGGCCATGGGTGGCTGAGTGGTTTAAGTCACTCTTCTTTACAGAGGGCATGCTATATAAGCATGACATATATACAGGGCCTTGGGTGGCTGAGTGGATTAAGTCTCTCTCCTCTACAGAGGACATGCTATATACAAGGGCCTTGGGTGGCTGAATGGTCTAAGTCTATCTCCTTTACAGAGGACATGCTAGATATACAAGACATATATACAGGGACCTTGGGTGGCTGAGTGGTCTAAGTCTCTCTCCTTTACAGAGGACATGCTATATATGCATGACATATATACAGGGGCCATGGGTGGCTGAATGGTCTAAGTCTCTCTCCTTTACAGAGGACATGCTATATATCCATGACATATATGCAGGGGCCTTGGGTGATGAGTGGTCTAAGTCTCTCTCCTTTACAGATGACATTCCATATATGCATGACATATATACAGGGGCCTTGGGTGGCTGAGTGGTCTAAGTCTCTCTCCTTTACAGATGATATTCCATATATGCATGACATATATACAGGGGCCTTGGGTGGCTGAGTGGTCTAAGTCTCTCTCCTTTACAGATGATTGACATCTCACCCATGTCCCTGTGAGTTTGAGTCTTGGGTTGAGCCACTGTGGGTATTTTGAGCAAGCATGTAGTTAAGTTCCAATGGATCCGTCACTTCTTTTTGGGGTTTTACTGGCATTTTCCTCCCCCAAATATACTGGCCTCCAGGTCATAATTATCATGTCCTGAACAATGTCATTTTCCTCCACCAAATATACTGGCCTCCATGTCATGCCTATCATGTCCTGAACAATGGCATTTTCCTCCACCAAATATACTGGCCTTCAAGTCATGCCTATCGTGTCCTGAATAGTGGCATTTTCCTCCACCAAATATATGGCCTCCATGTCATGCCTATCGTGTCCTGAATAGTGGCATTTTCCTCCACCAAATATACTGGCCTCCATGTCAGGCTTATCATGTCCTGAACAATGGCATTTTCCTCCACCAAATATACTGGCCACTGCATCATGCCTATCATGTCCTGAATACTGGCATTTTCCTCCACCAAATATACTGGCCTTCAAGTCATGCCTATCGTGTCCTGAATAGTGGCATTTTCCTCCACCAAATATATGGCCTCCATGTCATGCCTATCGTGTCCTGAATAGTGGCATTTTCCTCCACCAAATATACTGGCCTCCATGTCAGGCTTATCATGTCCTGGACAATGACATTTTCCTCCACCAGATATACTGGCCACTGTATCATGCTTATCATGTCCTGAATACTGGCATTTTCCTCCACCAAATATACTGGCCTCCATGTCATGCATATCATGTCCTGAACAATGGCATCTAACATAACAACATATATGTACTGACTTCAAATGTAAGCATCATAGTAACGCTGATTACCTGTCCATGTGCCCTTGGACTGGGCAGATGATAGATGTCAGCCAGGTGACGTGATTTCAGCCTTAATTCAGCCTCTCCTTTAGAAACTAGAGTGAACTGTGCAGTCGCTTCTACAAGAACAGCTGCTGATGTTTGGGAAATTGGAATAACCATGATTACATTTACCTCGGTGGGGAATTATCATTATTATATTTACTTAGGAGTTGAGAATTATAAACATCATATTCCCTTTGGAGTTAACATGAGTTGAATGCTAAACAGTAATTATTGAAAGATGTGATACTCAACAACAAGAAAATGCAAACATTCTGTCCACTGTACATGCAGATTAACTAATTCTTTGTTTCTTAATTCATTTCCAGGACTGAATCTAATAAGTCTATGATAGGCATATGGGAATTACTTTTTGTTCCAAATAAAATATGCCTTGGGTCATTTTCTTCCTGACTGTACTTCACACTGGAATAATTTCAGGTAAGAATATGTTGCCAAACTATCAGTCTATGTACACTTAACAGTTGTTTGTTTGATTTTTCATTTTTTTCATTTTTTTATATAAAATGAATAAATCATTAATTGCTCAGTTTAAAGAGCTAAGAAAATTGATCATTTACAAATATTAACTAATATTTAGAACATGTACTTTGAGCAAACTTTGTGGATGGTCTTTCCTTTGCAAGATATAGCTCAAAATGTGTTAAGAATGCCATTAAAACCCACAAAGCTAAACAGGTCCATGACACCGTCCAAGGGTGTCATTAAGACCAACCAAGCAAAACAGGTCCAGGGCACAGTCCAACAATGCCATTAAAACCAACAAAGCATAACAGGTCCAGGACACAGTCCAACAAAGCCATTAAAACCAACAAAGCAAAACAGATCCATGACACAGTCCAAGGGTGTCATTAAAACCAACAAAGCAAAACAGGTCCATGACACAGTCCAAGGGTGTCATTAAAACCAACAAAGCAAAACAGGTCCAGGACACAGTCCAACAAAGCCATTAAAACCAACAAAGCAAAACAGGTCCAGGACACAGTCCAATACAAGTAATGATTTTATACAATCAGGGGTGGAATTATTTTCACCAAGCTTGTTTCTTTGTAATTGAGGGTAGGGTACTTTAAATGTTAGATTTGGGTTAGTTGTAAGATATAAATAGATTGTGTGCTTCAGTTTGAGTTCTAGACCCAGCCTTGATTATGACTTTAGAAGATTCTAGACAAGAATTTGTTTATATTGTGGGGTAATTTTCCATTAAAAAGATTGAGATTTTCCAGGCGAGTGACATTGGTGTAGTGGGATGTATATAAGTTTGAGATTTCAACAAGATTAATAATTCCGCCTTTCTTTTCAGTCAGCAGAAGTATTTACTGTTGTGCTTAGATTTAACTTGAGAGGAATCATTGATTTAAATTATGATTATTATTTATTAGCATTACAAAGCACTTATTGCCTGTTTGGATAAAAACACTATTTTGGGTTTATTGGGAATCCATTCAAAGACATTCTGGATCATATCATTGTGATACATCAAGACAATTGGTATATCTACACACGCAAGACCATTGGTACATCAGCACATTCAAGACTTGGAATTCAGTTGGAATATTATATACTTTTAGACATGTGTTAGATCTTTTGGGATTTAATTCACAATACTGTAAGATCCACTTAAAGGTTTTTTTTTATAATTAAGAGAATTAAATTATTTGTAGAATTTTATAAAAGTTATTAGGATTGCTTTTTCTGTTGCATTATAGTTTATGGCCATAGAGTCATACTAATATACTGTAATTTGCAAAATATATGGAGCAAAAACTTCATGAACAAGCTTTGGATCATCAAACACATCAAACAATGGAACTGAACTTCCTTGTATAGAATAAATCACATAGTTGAAGTGGTATTGTGGTGTTTACACACAGGACCCACATGCCTGACTCGTGTATGGCTCCTGACAAGAAAACCATGACCCAAGTTCATATTGTGTGCCACTATCACCTGACAATGAAACACAATCTTTTTAAATGTACCAACATCAGAACTACAGTATCATACATAATTGTAATGATTCAATGAAAATAATAATAATAATAATAATAATAATAATAATAATAATTATAATAATAATTATAAAAACGATAACCATCTTTGATCATGTCATTAATGCATTTCACTTCACAGCAAAAGGTGCACATCACTAATTGAATAACCATGACAAGATTGTGAAGTAAAACATGTGCAATAAATGGCGTAGACACAGTGATGTCATTACAGCATTCTGATAGCCTTACTTATAGTAGATTCCTTGTGTAAGGAAAATGGCATGGACATGAATAAAGACAAAACAAAAGGGTTAATGATTATTATTTAACAATCGAATTAACATAGTCAAGTCATAAGGCATAAAGTTAGTTCATGTTTGTGATTATTTAGCAGGATAAGGCCATATCTATGTATTAAACATAGGTAATTTATTACATAAGCTGTATACAACCATACCTAGACTACTCTAATGTTATCTTGTTCTCAGACAATGATATTTGCAAAACACTTCAGACAATGATATTTGCAAGACACTTCGGACAATGATATTTTGCAAAACACTTCTGACAATGATATTTGCAAAACACTTCTGACCATGATATTTGCAAAACACTTCAGACACTGATATTTGCAACACACTTCAGATAATGATACTTGCAAAACACTTCAGACACTGATATTTGCAAAACACTTCAGACAATGATATTTTCAAATGACTCCACATGCTAAAGAGTGCTAGCAGACTCATTACAGATGATGTTGAAAGACATCCAAAATGAAATGAATATGAAAATGTTAATGGTAAGTGAATGAATATTGCTTAGTAAGTTGAAAGTTCTGCACAAAATGTCAAACAATGTGGTACCATATATCTCTGTCATTCTAGAAAACAAGGCAATGCTCCCAGTTTAAGATCAATTTCAGCTAACCATCTTTCCATCCAAAAACCAGATGAAGAACTCTTCAAGAAAAGTTTTTAATATTCTTTCCCACTAATCTGGTACAGAATCATAAACAAAGTTACAGAAAGTACAAACACAAAATAATTATCTAATTTACACTCTAATTAAATGGATAAAAAAGGTAACCTGTTTTTCTTGATAAATACATTCCACTGTGTTGTCTCACTACTTTTGTACTGTACATTCACAATGCATCAAATTAGATAAGTTTAATTCATATTGTCCATATTTAAATTTAACTTTTAGTAATGAACTTTTTCCTGATATGAACATGTATACATTAATTTTTCTTAATATGTTGTTATGTATATTTAAATTACATTGTTTGTTAGTTAGCCTTTTTAATTTTTTTATTTCATTTTATGATATTTTGATGTAACATTTTATGTTGCACTTAACTTTGTCCAAAATCAAGCTCATGTTCTACTTGACCTGAATTATTGATTTTTTATTCAATAAACATATAATGCTAAAATATTCTCTATGTGTATGGTTTTAATATTTTGATCATTATTAATAGAAATGAACAAATTTATTTGTGTCTGGCTCATGGTTATGGAAATTCCTGCAAAAGTTTCCTGGCGTAACTGACATATTCCAGGTTCATCATTACAATTGTAAACATTCAGAACCTTCCAGATTGAAAATTTCCATCATGTAATAGTTGTTTTAAAAAATGTTAATTGTGACCTGAGGTTGTGGAAGACTATATAATCTTGTTACTGGAATGATTATTCGTTTGTACTTTAACATCTGAGTAGAATCATCTTATCATTGTTGTGTAAATTATTTGATTTGGAGTTGTTCAAATTATTTCTTCTCTGGACATGAAAAAGTCCTCTGATAATAGCCTTGGAAATAGAAACATGAATTTACAGTGTGATCCAACAAAAGACTTGGCACATCAACACTTTATGAGCCATCACAGGCACATCAACATTTTCAGCATTGGACGTAATTTGGATTTCCACTAAAGTATACTAGGGGCTTTGATTATTAGGACTTGTGACTCTAATTCTAGGATTATTTAAGTTCTTTTTTTACATTATTATATTATATTCTTGGGAAATAAATTATTTGTTGAAATCTACAAAGCTTGTTGCTTCTTACTCTTTTATATTACTTATTTGAATACCATAGAGTTATAATAGAAAATCATATGCTTATCCTTGGGATATGAATTTCTGTAACTTTTTCAGAAAACTTTGTTTTTGAAGTGTAGATTCACCTTGTTTTGGACTTTTCTAAGTTCCTTGATATTATTTCACATTTTTGAAATTGATATTGAAACCATCAAGCTTTTATAATGTCTTTTAAAGTGGAGAACTTTACAAATCCTACCTAGGAACAGCTAGACTCCTTAAAAAAGGGTGAATAACTCCAGATTTTTAGAAACTATGCTCTTTCTGAGGCAAAGGCTTCTTTAATGAAGCAATAAATAAAAATAATGTCCTCCATTATTGAGTTGAAAATAATTGTTTGGGATAAAAATGCTTTGGGTGATTAAGTCAGTATCAGACTCTAAATAACAGTAAAGGAATTGAAATTAAAATAAAGAGGGAATTAGAGTAAGAAAGCTTGAACTTCAGAAAAAGAAAGAGGAGAAACAAATGCAATTGGAAAGAAAGGAGAGGGAGAGACAACTGAAGTTATAGAAAGAAGAAAAAACATATAATTAGAGAAAGAGGATTGAGAGACAAATGCAATTGGAGGAAGAGAAAGTAAAGATACAATTGATGTTACTGAGAGAAGATAGTCTAATGCGAATGCAAAAAGTTTAAGAGGAGAGGTAAATACAGATGCAGAAAGAAAGATAACAGGATGAAAGGAAATTTCAATTTAGATTAAAACAATTACAGCTGGCAAGTAAAAACATATTCCACTAAAATTATTAGGTTAGTACTCACTTTGAAGAAAAACAAGTGGATAAATATTTTCCTCATTTTGAAAGAAAAATTGCTGAAAATTTGAAATGGCAAGAAGAGCATTGGACTTTGTTATTACAAACTGTAATTTGTGCCAAAGCTCATGACATCTACACTTCCCTGTCAGTACAGCAAAGTGCTGATTATGATCTGGTTAAGCAATGCATCTTGAAGGGTTATGAGTTGGTACCCGAAGCTTTTTGACAAATGTTTACGAACTTTAAAAAACAAACTGGACAAACTCATATTAACTTTGCAAGATAAAAAGAACAGTTATTTGATAGGCTGTGTTTAGCCAAGAAAGTTGGTTATCATTATAAAAATCTCAGACGACTTGTAATAGTTGAAGATTTTAATAATTGTGTCTATAATGATGTTAAAACTTACCTTGATGGTAGATTGTGTTGTCCCTTACCTCAGACCAAGTAATGTGTGCGTCAACAAGATTCTCAGAGGCAATTCCTTTGAGGAATATTAAAACTAAAACAATAATAAAAGCTTTGATAAAGTATTTTACTCAATTTGGCCTGATAATAGAGGGTCATAAAGGGGTTTCGTTCCATGCAACTGTATCACACCCTTTATATAAAACTGGTGTTAATATTATTATTATTATTATTTATTATTATTATTATTATTATTATTATTATTATTATCATTATTATTATTATTATTATTATTATTATTAAATGCTGGAGAAGAAATCATATGTACAATAAGCTTGGATATATGTTAATGTAAACCCGTGAATCAGCATCTGTCATTAATAGACTTCTGTCACAATACTTGGTTTTCATAATATTAATGTAAAATTCATACATTATTATGTATATAATACACACACACTGTAAATTCATGAAAACACTGATATGGTTTCAATTTAATTTTCTTGTATTTCAGACTGACTATACCATGTAATCATTGATAAATAAGTCTTCTTCTGGCAAATGATAAATCTTTCTGGGATTTACACAGTTTATTTTCACGAGAACATATTTTTTTCTTTTGATTAAATTTAAAAGTTGTTTACCGAAACAGCAATGTTCATCATTTATTTACTCCTTCAAGCAGTTCTTTGGCATCTCAGTAACGATTGTTTTAGACTAATTTAACCAAACGTTATTTACAGCATGGGTCTGTTTAGACATAACTGAAGACGATTAATTCATATTCTTAGTAATATGTACTCTTGGACACTTACATGACCAAACTTATGGTATATATAGCACTATGCCTTTAGAAATTTAGGGAGATAAGATTGATTTTCAGCTATGTCACTATAAAGAGGAGTTATGACCTCTGATTGCCTGTCTGCCAAACTTGCAACATAACTTTAAAAAGGTCATTACATCTCAACCATTTTACATGTATCTTTATAATGGGTTTTGAGTTACTCACATTCCTGTGTTTCACATCAATATTTATATTGGGCTGTGAATTACTAACATTCCTGTGTTTTACATCAATATTTATATTGGGCTGTGAATTACTAACATTCCTGTGTTTTACATCAATATTTATATTGGGCTTTGAATTACTAACATTCCTGTGTTTCACATCAATATTTATATTGGGCTGTGAATTACTAACATTCCTGTGTTTTACATCAATATTTATATTGGGCTGTGAATTACTAACATTCCTGTGTTTCACATCAATATTTACAGGTCTTGAATTACTGCGTTTTACATCAATATTTACAGGCTTTGAATTACTGTGTTTTACATCAATATTTATATTGGGCTGTGAAATATTAACATTCATGTGTTTTACATCAATATTTATATTGGGCTGTGAATTACTGTGTTTTACATCAATATTTACAGGAGATATTGTTTCTGAATGATTTCTAACTTTGATTCAAGTGACATGACTATACCAAGAATGTTTTTATTTCAGTGTTGATGACACATTGAGGAGTTTCATTTCCAGCCTTATTGCACATCATTATTGACAGAATTTATTTCTATTATTGACCATGGTTCTGTCTCTGGTTTTAATAGCTAAACATTAACAAGAATTGTTGGACATGAACTGAAATTTGCATGCATCTTTTTTGTTGAGACCCTGAATGAGTTTACTTTCAATGTTTGATGACATCATATACAGGGTTTTGCTGACTGCTCATCCTCCTAACTTTGTTTTAATCATCAAATTCATAAGAGGTTATTATAATTGCATTTTGGAATTGGAGGAAACTTTATGATTGTTTAAAAAATTATTCTAACCAATCCATGGCTAGTTTACAATTAATTAATTTGTTCATTTGAAGTCATGCCCAACACATAGGCTACTTTTATCCTCTAGCTTTCAAAGAATCATAGAAATTATGGCCTGAATGGATTTCAATATCTCTGGCTCCATCATATGCCAGTGTGTAAAACACAGAATCACAGAAATTATGGCCTGAATGGATTTCAATATCTCTGACTCCATCATATGCCAGTGTGTACACCACAGAATCACAGAAATTATGGCCTGAATGGATTTCAATAACTCTGACTCCATCATATGCCAGTGTGTACATAGTAGAATCACATAAATTATGGCCTGAATGGATTTCAGTATCTCTGTTTCTATTATATGCGAGTGTGTACACTGTTGTCAGTGGAAAACAAAAGTTGACAGAAATATAATGCTATAGTTTTCTCAAATAGATTTGTCTAAATTAAACTTTATAAATCACAGTGATTGTCAAAACTAAATTTAATTTTCAGAAGATGTGGTGGTGGGATGGTCTGGGCTGTTTTCGAGAAAATGTTTTTGTAGTTCAGATTGCAATGAAAGGAAATAATATTATTTAACACTCTCTGAAACATAAATATTTTCTAGACTTATGGACCATTTTTTAATTTTCAGGGGATGAGTTTTTCTTTCAACACCCAAATATTTATCTTTTAAATCAAGATATGTATATGTATTTATTCAATTACTATCATGGATCTTCATTATTCCGGAAATCACAACAAGAATAGTTTTTCATGCCAAATGGCCCTATTGCACATTTAGAAAGGATAGGAAAACTTAACTTTTTCTTTACTTTTGTTGTGAGAAAAATGAATCCATATCATTAGATAAATATATGATCTTTTAACTGAGCATTTATCCAGAAGTTGGATACATTTGGATTTGACATTCATTGTGATATATATTGTACAACTACATGTATAATACCATATGCAAAGAGAGGTAATTTATAGTGTAGATGTATGTATAAAGAGAGGTAACTTTTATTTGTATTTAAATATGTTATTGATTAATGTCAAACACTTAATTCATTATTGTAACCTCCAGATGATATTTAAAAAAAATAATATCAGCACATATCTTATTAGGCCATTACCTTGGTTCCTACCCAATGACCAGAGAAATTGAGTATTAGCTATTAGGAGGCTAATGATTCATATTGTTTCATATTGTTTCTAATAAGCTACACTTGATCTTTTAGGTCTTTCTTTTATTGCAGCAAAGTTAAAAACCAACAAAATCTCCAATGACCCCTAGTACAATGACCCCCTGACTGTGTAATCCAAATAAACGCATTTGTCTCGGCATGTTTACTGATTTCTTTGTTGTGAAAGAAAGCAGCAGGGAGACCGAACAGACCTAAGGATTCCGACAAAAAAATGAAACCTCCATGAAAAATTATTCCGTAGAAGGTTTTTGATTAACAAATAAAGGCTTTCAGGAAGTGTTTTATTGTTCCTATGAATAAAACTTTAGTTCGAAGAGGTAGCTGAAAAATAAGATCCTCTACGTGTTTTATTATTATTATTATTATTTGCACGACCAATATAGGTAGCGGCCTCCCTGCTGCTATAGTTTTTAAGTCAGATAATTTTACAATTTATTGTTAAAAGATTCTATCTAAACCTACTCGATATCGTGTTCGTGGATCACATAAATTTACTGTCACAAAATCATACGGTGTAGTTTGAGCGCGGCTGAAGAAATTTCTAAATTTATTTAGATCCATGTCGCCACTACACCAAGTTTGATGAATATTTCTAAGTGTATGTAAATCTACACCATTAAAAGCAGCTAAAATATTACAGTTATCTCTGATTACTTTTGGTATCTGAGTGTACCGTTGAATAACATAAATAACATCAGTATTTTTATGTCGGCCGCGGGAAAAGATTCTGGCTGGATTCGCTTGTTTATCCAACATTACGTCGTCATAGACTACTAAATTATTTATCGATCCATCTAGAGAATCAATTGAAGGAGCTTCTTCAATATCTGTTATGAAATCAATAATATTATTACCATCATTTAATAGCGCTGCGTTTTCATTAAATTCTTTAAGTACTTGATAACAGCGCTGATCTTCAACTGATGGTGCAACTAGATATAATCTATCCCATTTTAACCATCTCATTATCAAATTCAACAACAACTGAGTTTTACTTGACCCTGATAGACCTATTATTATCATTCTAATTCAATTTGGTAACGCAGCGTGATGTTTAACCGGCTTTGATTTTTTTTTTGTAGCTGAAAAATCAATTACATTCATGGTATAATTATATCATGGATTTATATTGTGTTAAATGTAAAACACGTGCACCAACGAAGGATCTAACTACGGTTGTTACACGCAACAATAGATCGGCTGTTACTGGTACATGTGCAAAATGTGGTACAAAGAAATTTATATTTGCTTCATCAGGCCAAAAACAAATAAAATCAAAAATAATTTAAAAAAAAGAACAATCCGCGGAGGTGATATCGCAGCAAAGTTAATGTCGGTTCCAGGATTTTTTTGGTCTAAGTATCGTGGAGAAAAACATTTACCAGGATATAATTATTGTGGTCCAGGAACACGATTAGATATCAGATTAAATAATCAAGATCAACCAAATCCTGGTGAGGATCCTATAAATGCAATTGATCGAGCTTGTCTAGCTCATGATGTAGCTTATCGAAGTAAAGATTTCCAACACCGGGATCTTGCTGATGTAAAATTAATTCACACACTAAATTCTATAAAAGATAAATCTGTCAAAGAAAAATTAGCTAGCTGAATAGTTAATACTGCAATGAAAAGTAAATTAGTTTTAGGTGCAGGTAATTAAAATATGGAAGATATTTATTATTCTCCTTTTGGATTTTGGCGGGGTAAACCAGCTATTAAAAAATTAGCAAAAGCTGCTCGATTAAAACTATCGGTAGCTGCTGCGTGGGTATCTAAACAAGCTATATGGCAAATATATTTACCACCACCTAAACGAATTGAACACGCGCACTTTGATGTTGGTGTACAAAATGAGGTTCATCAGGCTGATATAATGTTTTTACCGCATGATACTGTTAATGATAAAACTTACAAGTATGTGCTGACCGTGGTAGGTATTGCAAGCAGATACAAAGAAGCTGAGCCGTTAATAACTAAAACAGCTGTTGAGGTTGCTAGCGCATTTGAGAAAATTTACCAACGAGGACCATTAACTTGGCCAAATTTACTTCAGGTTGATCCAGGAAGAGACTTTCTTGGTGCTGTTACTTTTTTAATGAAACAAAAAAATGTGAAAATACGACGAGGAAAAGTTAATATTCATAACGATCAAGCTATTGTTGAGAGATTTAATTCGAACACTTGCTGAGCGGCTATTTGGTTATCAATATGCGATGGAATTTATTCAAAATAAGCGATCCAGCGATTGGGTTACTAGGTTACCAGGTGTTATTGCAGCAATAAATAACGAACCGACGAGAGCAATATCAATGAAACCAGTAATTGCAATCACAAAAAAAGTACACCAATAAAAGGAAAGGAGTTTTCAACTCGACCAGTATTAGGTGATGTTATTGTTATTGTTATATATTTATATAAACCAGGTGAAGCTGAGGGAGGTAGAAAAAGAGCAACTGATCCTATTTGGAGTACAACGACACATAAAATATTATCTGTAACGAGATAATCAGGTAGACCAGTAATTTATATACTTGATTCGTTAGCTCCTCAACGTGGATTTACTCGTGAAGAACTTCATGTAATTCCAGCTGATACTCAACTACCACCTCAATCAACGTCGATTACATTCTAAACACGTTAGAGTAACATTTTCTCTGTTATGACCTAAATTATTATTTATTCTATCTACGGTAAACTGTCTAGAATCATTTTTCTGATATTTCCACGTCATAATGCAATTACAACCAGCACAATGATTTTTTTGTTTCTCTTTCAGCGATAAAATAAAATTCACATCTAGGTCAAATTCATAATTATTTTTTTTTATCAAATTGCTTATAAATGAATAATTTTTTCCTTATCACATACTCGTCTGTTTCATCTTCAATAATTAATCTGTCTAGGGTAATACGCGCTAATTGAGATATTTTTCTAACTCTAGAAACAGCTAAGTAAACTAAGTTAGACCACTCGATCTAATCATCGACAATCCAAACTCGAATATCGGTTATGGTTAGTCCTTGTGACGAATGGTTAGTCATAGCATGACCTAGCGTCCACGAAGATTTTTCTGCATTTAATGCGTCCTCAACAAAATTAATATCAACGGTAACGATATCATTTAATACAAGATTTTGTTTTCCTCGTCCAGGTACATCAACGTCGATATTTTGTAATCTGGTATCAGCTGGTCTATAACATAACGGTACCGGCGTCAACGGAAACTTTTTTTTATGTAGCTTAAATAGTTTTTCTTGAAGTACATCTCGAATTATTTTTCTGCTAGGAACTATTAAATCATTTGGTGTCCACGTCAATAAAAAATCTTTCATTGGTGTTTCTGGGATTATTTCACGCATTACACTACACTGAATTTTATTAGATTTTAATCGAATTAATTTTTTAAATTCACTCAGCCAACCATCAAGTGATCTATAATCGGTATTAACTTCTTCATAATAATCAACAAAATTCTTCAACCACTCATGAGATGATTCTCCATCAATAGGATTTGGTTGACCGTGATCACCGCACATAATTACTGCAACATTTTTTGTTAGCAACCAATGCAAGAACATTTTCAACGTCTCAACGAAGACAGTACAAATCTCATCCCAAATAATAACTTTATTTATATATTTTTCTCCCATCCGAGATGGATTCCATGTACCACCGTTGTATTTGAAAAACTGTGATACGTACATGAATTAACCCCACGCTGTTTCATCTCTCGTGCTAATCGATGCGTTGGCGTTAACACAATAACGTCGAAGTTTTGAAATAATTCTATAATTCTCGTTGTTTTTCCTGATCCACCTGGTCCATTTATGTAAACTATTTTATATCTCGCTGCAGGATCATACACTGATGGTGCCGTTGAGATTTCTAACACACTATCGTGATAGTATTTATCTTCAACTGGTACATCAGAGTTTTCACAATAATACAAAATACTCTCGTCTTTCACTCTCCATGTACCCCATGAACCATCAGCGGTTAATTTTATTAACGTTGATAAGTGTTTTTTTATCAGCATAGAACAAATCTGTTGCGACTCTAACTGCGTCGCTGGGAAATCTGTTTATCATTGACAATAAATTTATACTTGCATACGCTAACATCAATGATCTTAAATGAGTATATTGTGGTGATTCTCCTTCAAGATAGCTAACCACGGTACCCAAATTTGTTCCATCTGATAAATAAATATTTTCTCTGTTACAAAAGATACCTTTCTCAGCTGTATCAGCTATTATAAAATCTAATTCAGCTTCATCCATAATTAATCTACAATGATGTCGTTGATGATCATATGCACCACCTTGAGTAAATTTACCAATTATTTTTCTTCCAAGATCTTTTGCATCATCGTGTTCAGTTGGTAACCAAACTTCAGTTTGTTTTTTATGTGCAATAATTGCTTCGCTGACCGTCAACGATGTTAACATCGCAGAATCTAACATATATCTCAGTAGCACTATTGGAACCCATCGTTGTTCTGAAAAGTGTTTACCAAACCAAACATAACATATTTTATGTAAATCATCAGCGAATTTAAATGATACAACACGAGCAAATCCTGTTAATGAAAACTCTGGTAGAGGACCATTAATCGCTACACGAGTCATCTCGTCGGTAGGATGACCAAATTGCGTAAAATATTTATTACACTCACCTAATCCTAAAAAACTTCCTGGGTAACACGCATTCATATCAAATGATATCATACTAGTGCAATTATGATTGGTGTTCCATAATCCTCCATGACCATATTCGATGCAACTTTGTTGAATGTCTTTAAGAAATTCTCGTCGAGTTGGTTTCCAAGAATTTTTTCTCTTGCTGCGTGAGCAACAACAGATGAAATAGTAAAACAGTTAACGAGTAATTCTTTATTTGCTGAGTATTTTCTGCTGTCGCTGTCATTGAATTATGTAGTAATTCACTTCGATACATATCACCGTTGGGTCTTACAAACTGATCATATTTTTCATCACTGGAAAATAACTAAACAAATACAGGATCATTTTTACTTATTTTATAAATAAAATCAAACATTTCTCTGGAATTTTCTGCGGTGGGGTAGAATTTAATATTACGATCCTTTGGAAAAATAGTTACCGCGCTAGTCCATGCATGAGAGTTATGATCAATTATTTCAATTGGTGCTCATTTGGATTTATACGCAGATGAATATGAATCTCTCTTGATAACGTTTTTACCGTTATGGGGAATTTTAATTTCGCTGATAACGCAGCGACGTCATTTATTGATGCACCATCAGCAACTGATTCAGCCCATGTATTTATTTTTTCTCGTCTTAAATCAGTTAAGCTGTTTCCACGTTTTGCATTTGTAAAGTGTTCTATTACTCGCTCAGCCACGCAATTTATTTTTACCGACATTTTCATCTTAGCGAGATTTTCAACGGTGGGTTTATTTAATCTATAAATACCATAAACAACCGCTGTTACCGGATACGCTCGTGTATAATATGGTTTATCTATGCCTGTTAATAATCCGGGTTTAGAATTATCACTTACAGTAACAGATTTTTTTCCACCAATTATAGGGTCACGTTTATCACGAGTAATCCACACGTCATTTTCATTGTTTACAATTAATTTTATTCTAAATATAAATTTATTATCATCAAGTAAACTAATAATTTTTTTAGCTCGTGTATCATTCATATTAGTAGACTCGTAATTGTGCTAGTGCGATTTCACTGATAGAAATAGGAGTAGGAAAATTAATACTGAACTCAGGTTTAGTTGAACTAGCTGATATCATCGTTGTTTTTCTTGTGGAATTGTGTTCGTCGCAATCTGCTGTAATAACTCCGTCATTATTTATATTATTAACTTTAATCGTTTGATTGTAAATTTTAGTCATCAGCGAGAACTCTGCGTCAGATATAATTCCATCATTAAGAATTTCTGACAACAGCGAAGATAATTTTGAGTACGCTGACGTTGCCGCGTTTAATTTAGCAGTATAATCGGTTAACATTGCACTAGTACATGAAGATATTTTTTTAGTTATAATACTGAATACACCAGCCAACGTAGTGGTTACAGAAACAACTATGGTGACTGTTATCGGCACCATCATCGTCATCGCAGATAATATTATGCCAACACCAGCAACAACCGCTGAAACAGAATAAACAACAACGTCGATGATAACTAATCGTCGTTGATATTTTTCTATTTTTACCTGATAGGTGTCCATGATGTTCTTCAACGATGTCTGCCATGCACGCACTTGATTATACCTGTATTTTGATGTGCTCATTATTCATATCCAATTAAATTAATTAAGATGTTTTAGCGATAAATTCTAACACGTATGAGTAAGATGTTCCAAATAAAACATTATCAACTGGTTGTAATTCAAATACTGCTTCGATATCTTTTTGTAATTCAGTAGTTGCTGGATAAAGAGATTCAATTGATAATCCGACTGTGGTTATTTTAAATTTCATTGGACTAATTACTGATAATCTATAAATACCAGTAATTGCAGGAATATATTTTATTTTATTATATGTTCTTGTCCATGTTGCAGATGAGGATGATGATACCACGCGAACTGCATCATCAAAGAGTTTTTTAATTTCTGCTAGTTTTATACTAACTAGATAAGAATTTCCAAAAAATTAAACAGCTGCTTTATTTGATCTCAAGTATTTCTTCTGAAGTTTGTGAAGGTTATTAAATGAGAATCATATTCTAATTTTAAATTTACATCGTCGACGTATTTTTTTGTTACCGCATCTTCACCTGCTGTTGGATCTCCAAGTGAAGATATTTTATTTTTACCCATATTAAGTTCTCCTAACATTGTATCGCCGGTGATTTTTACGCGATGATTAATTTCTTCGCTGTTTTTTTATTTTTTTTTTTTAAATATCTTTTTGAAGTTAAAATATTTTAATATTATTTGTTTTTAACTTTCCGTGTTGATCTTGAAAGACAGCAACCTCATCAGGATCTACTTCTGCTATCGCTAAGAGATTATTAATATCATCTTTCGTTGCATATTTAGATAAATCAGCACCAGCTGCATATTTTTTTTATCTTACGTGATAAGAGAGATCTACCGTAAATGTCAACCATTATTTATATTTTGATTGATTTAATTTACCTGACGTGTATTCGTGAACCGCTTTATGATAGGGTTGATCAGATTTAGATATCGCAGCGAGAATATTAATTGCCTCACTGCCACATATCGGAGGATCAGTTAGCGTCTGTGTTGGTAGTGTAGAATACCATTTAATATTTAACTGTGATACATAATTTAAAAATTCTTGAGGTGGAGCTAATCCATATGAATCGGCGTAAATAATTTCACGTGGATTAATAGCATAAGATACCCAATGAGTACCCGATCCGGTGCTGTTATCGTGATTTATAATTCCTGTTTCATATTTATTTGGATACGCTGGTAATTTATCTCGCATAAAAACACCTCGGAAGAATTTTATTTTTAGTTTTTTAGCGGTGTCAATTAAATCAAAATTAGACATCGGTGTTTTTATTTGTTTTTTGGATACCATGACGGAGGTGTTCCAGGCAATCGAAGGCCTTTTCCGTACCATGACGGAGTGTTTCTGGCAGTCGAAGTCCTAATCCTTTTTTTTTTTGTTATATTTTCCTCCTATAGCTTTTTTCAGCGCCATTCCCGATGCTGTTCCAAAAGCACCTAATGAAGCTGCTTTTGCTACGGCTGGTGCAGCGGCAGCGAATAACGCTGGTAACGCAGCTAACAGTGGAAAAAATCCACCTATTTTAATCATATCCTTGACGGCGCTTGCAGAAAGATCAATTTGTATTCCAATGTTAGATGATTTAGCTTTATTAAAGTGTTTTTGCTGCGTTTTAGTTATTGATAATTTATTTGGTCCACATTGAATCTGATTATTTTTTAGTGTTAATTTTACCCCACAGTTTTTTGCTGTACTTGATTGATGTTTTTTAGTCTGACCCGGAGTCAGAGTAACACTAACGTGTTCATATGGTGTTTTATAAATAATGTGATTGATTTAAATTACATTTTCTCTACCTGAGCGTCAGTAATTCTCATGCGACCATCAATACCTTCAAGAATCACAGTTCTATCGCTGAGTATAACAGCAACAGCTCTAAATTGAGCAGCACCTGTGTTAACTATTCTAGCCTTAAAATGTATATCAACGACGGACTGCTTTAATAGATCAAGATGTTCCAGTGAAAAGTAATATATCGGATAGAAATTTTTAAAATCTAACTGTGATATTTGTAATCCGGTATCAATATTTTGATCTCGCCCCATATAACTTAACAATATATGAATCCACGCGCTATTGAATTATTTTGAAAATCCAGTGAAATTTCTTCGATTGGTTCCTGATGTCCATTTATTCTCAATGAAATTTCACTGGCATTAAAATTATCAAAAATCATATGACTTTGAGTTTGATTATTTAATCGATCAACTCGCTGAAGAGCTATAAAAATATGTCTGGGTGCAGAAACACCTTGCTGTGATGCTATATGCCAAGTAAAATTACCATTAATATTGCTAGGAATACTATCTGTAACTGTTGTTAGCCAAGATATTACTGATTTACCACCTTGATCCATAAAAGAAAGTAGTTTTTGTTCTTCATTTATTGATGGCGTCATTGATGGCATCCACAAAGTAAGCTTAGTTAATACAACTTTACCGTCATCGCCATTACCAGCACCAACTTCTCTCCAGATGGCGTCGTTGCTATCACCTTTTCGATAAAAGACAACCGTGTGCTTAGCTCCAAAAATAACTTTTCTAAAATCTCTACAAAATCCAAAAATATGTGATAAAGGAATAGAACATGAAAATCTTCTGCGATCACCTGATAACACATTTTTACGCGCAGCAAATCCAAGATTAAAATTAGGATTAATACTTATGACCACTGGTTCCATATCAGCATCGTTAGCAGCATTACTAGTTTTCTTTGGTGTTCCTATTGTGTATTGAGTGGATTCAGCGCTATTAGAATTATCTTTGGCAAACGTCATACTAGGACCGGTTGATCTAGTATAATCGTCTGAGTACCTCGCTAGGCCAATAATTGTTGTGGTGACATCATTAATTGCTTCAATTTCTTTTCCATCAATCACGTAAGCGGCGCTCTTGAATAATGCCATAATACCGTTATTGACAAATCCGATTTTAAAATTTGCACCGTATGGATTATTATCATTTTTTATCATCTCACCTACAACCTCGATAAACGCCTCACACGGTAGAAAATATCTTGTTGTGTCATGTACTTGTAATTCAATTCGACTACTACTATTTGGCTTTATCGCATCATACGAGTAATACTGATAATCTCGTATTGAATCATCCTTACTTATCGGCTCATCCATGTCAAAGGCGGCGTTAGATATTCGCGAGAACACTTTTATTATAAAAGATTATCTTCTAAAACGAAGACCATCTCCATACATACTAGTATTTGCTATCTCATTCTGCATTAGCGACGCTAGTTTTTGACTAGCTGAGTTATTTATTATTTTACTGACATCACCAGGTATCTCAGTGGTACTCGGTAATTTTATGGCTGTTTTTTCGTCGTATTATTTTTAATATTCTGTCTTTGACGGCATTAAATGCTTTATTAGCAGCTGCGCCAATAGCAGTAGTAGCTTTATCGCGAACAAAATCCATCGCTTTCATGGATAGCTGTTTAGCAATAGAACCTAATTTAGGAGCTATTCGTGTAATAAAACCCTTGACTGTATCACCTAATCCGGTACCGTATGTAAATTTATACATCGGTAACCGCGCATTAACCACACGAGCTTGTACTGGTCCACGATGACTTTTATGCACAATCATTTTATTTAATTGTTTATCTTTAATCGCTGTAGTCGTCGACGAGTTCATCAATAAGATTACGATAAATAGCTACGTCAATAATGTTACCCTGAAATAACCTTCGATAGATATCGGTTGCTTCATTGATTATTTCGCGTGAATTATTTCCAGCTCGTTTTCCTCCAATAAGAACCTCTGATCGAGATACATCGTTGACAACGTTGTCAGGACAAATATAATTATAACCACTACCAGTAGCACCAACAATTTCTTTTCTTTTATTATATATATGTTTTCTGAAATTTTTATATTCTGGATCATCAAGATTAATCTTGGTATTTTTATGAGCGAAATATAACGCAAGAATCCAATCATTCTCAGTAACAGTATCATAATGTTTTTTTAGTAGATATTTATCTTTATCTTTTTATTCAAATACTGCAATGCGAACTAATTCATTTTCATTTTTAAATTTTCATTTTTAATTTTTTTAAAAGTATTATCATTAAAAAATCTAGTAGGAATTATATTTTGCATCGTTGATAGATCTTCTGGAAGATCAAATTCCTCTTCTACTTCTTGATATATTTCACTCTCTGGGGATAATTTTTCTGATTCCACTTCTTTAATAAATTTTTTATAATCTGGATCATCTGGATTATATTTTTTATTATAAAAAGTAAAATATAACCCAGGAACCCAATCAGACTCTCCTACACGATTAGCATAATCTGATAACAGATATTATATTTTTCTCTTTCATCATAATCATGTGCAGCCATTTCAATTATTCTATTGCGGTCTTTAAGAAATTTAGAAATATCTGGCTTAAACATCCATGGAACAGTTTTAGGTAATTGTTGTGCAGATGGTTGTTCTATTTTTTTTTTACTTAATTCATCAAGAAATTCTTTATATTCTGGATCTTTTAAATTTATTTTCGTTCTTTTATAAGCAAAATATAACACAGTAATCCAATCACTTCTTATAATTTTATCAATACATTCAGGTTTTAAATATTTATCTCTTTTATCATAATCAATTGCAGCAATATTAATTAATTTATCTATATCTTTGAAAATATCAAGAGCCTCTTCAGTAGTGAATGGGGCCACATTAGGGACAATGGGACTTAGCATTAAAAACACCCCTGGGCCACTTTAGGGACAATGGAAATTCAACATGGAGAAAAACGCTGGGCCACTTTAGGGACAATGGGAATTTAACATAGAGTTTGGGTCTGTCTAGGGACAAGGGGAATTGAACATGGGGAATAGAGTTTGGGTTTGGCTAGGGACAAGGGGAATGGAACAGGGGACTATAGTGTGGGTCTGTCTAGGGACAATGGGAATTTAACATGGGGAATAGATCGTGGGACTGTCTAGGGACAATGGGAAATTTAGCATGGGGAATAGATCGTGGGACTGTCTAGGGACAATGGGAAATTTAACATTACGGAAACCCCTGGGGGATATAGCCTCAAGGGAATTTAACATATGGAAATTGAACATGGTGGATCTGTATAGCGTCAAGGGGAATTGAACATGGTGGGACTATCTAGGGACAATGATGGTAGAGGGTCAAACACAACAGAGACAGAAACATACATACACTAGTACAAGCGTAGGATTTATATATAAAGCATTACGAAGACCTGAAATCTAGCTGGGGTGTTCAAAAATTTGCATAATTGTAATGATGCTATAAATAGCTATAATCAAGGAAATGCTCAACGACAAAATGGATGTGACTAAAAGTAACGTTAAAATGACGAAATTGTCCCAGAATTTAAAGGAAAATAAACATATCCCCGAAAATTAAGTTACAATGGTTTAGACTAAAATGGATAAAATTAGTAACTACTTACAATATCAACTTCTGTGACGATCGTGGATAAATACCTATGTATCTATAATCAGCTGAAATTCCTATGAAATCCCACTATCTATTTATAGCTCCAACTTGTGGGTTTTTCCTTTGGAAAATCCCACTATCTTTTTATAGCCTCAGCTTGAGTGACGTTCCTGTTTATGAATTCTAGTATATATGTATAGCTACAAAATGTGGAAATCCCCAAGTCGATATTTATAGTCTCAAAATTTCCAGCCTCAGTGACGTCACTGTACTGAACACTAGGGGATAAATGGCAACAGTGTTGCAAGTGGCTGACCTGAATACGCGCTACTGTAGGTGGGTAGGTAGAGTGTATCTGATAGGGAAAAAGTGAGTTTTATAGGGACAAACAGAGACCAATACACACACACACAACATACGCGCGCAAACACACTCACACACACACACACTCGGGAGGAAGAAGAAAAAACAACCAAATATACGATCTACACAACGTACGCTAACACACACACACACACACACACACACACACACACAGGGAAGAGGAAAAAACAAACCCCAAATATACTATCCACACTCGGGAGGAAAAAGAAAAAACAACCAAATATACGATCTACACAACGTACGCTAACACACACACACACACACACACACACGCACACCACAGAGGGAAGAAGAAAACCATTATACACTATCCACACGGAGTGAAGAAATAACCCTTTATATATATACTATCAACAGAGAGTGAAGAAAATAACCCATTATATTCCATCAACACAGAGTGAAGAAGAAAAAGTTTTTTGAAAGCACCTAAGCCCTCACCTGCAATGACCAACTCTGCCAAACACCTACACCCCACCCCACACCCCACTCCCAACACTACAAAACCCATTTAACCCGTTATTTTATGGCATCAGTGTGTGCTTTAGGAAACATCAAGACACAAAATGATGGATGAATAGACTGACTATTGTTTACGGACTTGCATGCCTAAAGAGCGTGCGTGAAGGAAAACATCCTTCCATTTCAATTCTAACTAAAACATAATCCAGAGGGATAGAGAGGTGAAAGAGCACAATTTCATAAAGTGTGAGTAAAAACAAAACACGCCATCCTTATTATACAATGTCAAGACCAAGAGACACTTACGTTTTCTTTCTGGTCTATTCTCTTTTAGAAGGTAGTATGAAATTTCACATCAGGGCCAACGCATCGGCTCACATTGTCAATTTTTCCATTTCCATGTCTTTACTGGCACAAGTTCTTCATCATCTTCAATTTCTTCTTCTTCTTCTTCTGAATCCCTCTTCTCTGTTTCGTCTTGTTTTTTTTTTTTTTTGTTTTTTTTCTCTTTTCTCGTAGGGCACTCTGAATTCCAGTGTCCTTTCCCCTGACAACGATATTAGGTATCTTGACTTTTGCCTCTCTTTCTTAGACGAAGCAGGTATTTTGGAGACAAATACCCATTTACCTTTGCAGATATAGCGAACTTCATTAGCACACACTTTCGTATGACTCTCATCAAATCAACGACCAAAAGAGTAAGTTTTGTTGCCACTTTCGCCTGTGAATTATGCTTTCGTATGACTTTTAGCAAATATTTGACCAGCAGGTCGATCTGTGCTGACTCTTCCATCTTCGTGATCGTTTGAGAGCGGAATGAATACTCTGACGCTAAGACACTCTCCTTATGTACAGGGACCTGCTGCGTATGAAACCTAGTCAAATGTAATTTTGCAATAAGATGAAACGATTTCATTGAGGAAGTAAAAGGCAATGATGTACCGTATCGCCTCACACAAAACCTGAAGTGTTAGCTTAGATCCGTGTCAGCAATTTCGAAGACATAACTGAGCTTTCATCAATGCTCTCCAATTATGCCACAAAGCCACGAGTCCTGATTCACGCCAAAAGAAATTTCGTTCGGTCCATAAAAAATAGTGTCACATCTGAGAAACGCAAAAACGAACTTCCAGAAAACTGAGAACGACGGCTTACACCTACAACGTGAAATGTACGAGTTCAAGTAGTGCGTAAAACTTAGTCAAATTAAATTTTTATAGTCAAGACGAAACGATCTCTTTTCGAAGAAGAAAGCAGACACCAAGCGACAATGGCGATCCGTGTCACACAACACTTTTCAAAATGTATATGATCAGAGGTTTGTTCTAGCGATCTGCACGGTTAAATTAAATGTTGATGTATTTTGTAATAAGACGGACACAATTTCCATGGGATGGCCATCAAGACTTCATCATGATGTCTTCTTCGTCTTTGTCTTGGGGTTCTCCTTCCTCAGGATCTTCAGATTCCATGCCCAAAGAATCCCTACTATACAAACATTGATAAAAGTCTTCCATGACTTCTAATAGTCTAGAATGACTTCTCTCAAACTGTTGGTTTATATCGTATTGTCCAATTCAGCATACAGGATGACGTCAGAGTATTCATTCCGCTCTCAAACGATCACGAAGATGGAAGAGTCAGCACAGATCGACCTGCTGGTCAAATATTTGCTAAAAGTCATACGAAAGCATAATTCACAGGCGAAAGTGGCAACAAAACTTACTCTTTTGGTCGTTGATTTGATGAGAGTCATACGAAAGTGTGTGCTAATGAAGTTTGCTATATCTGCAAAGGTAAATGGGTATTTGTCTCCAAAATACCTGCTTCGTCTAAGAAAGAGAGACAAAAGTCAAGATACCTAATATCGTTGTCAGGGGAAAGGACACTGGAATTCAGAGTGCCCTACGAGAAAAGAGAAGAAAAAAAAAACAAGACGAAACAGAGAAGAGGGATTCAGAAGAAGAAGAAGAAGAAATTGAAGATGATGAAGAACTTGTGCCAGTAAAGACATGGAAATGGAAAAATTGACAATGTGAGCCGATGCGTTGGCCCTGATGTGAAATTTCATACTACCTTCTAAAAGAGAATAGACCAGAAAGAAAACGTAAGTGTCTCTTGGTCTTGACATTGTATAATAAGGATGGCGTGTTTTGTTTTTACTCACACTTTATGAAATTGTGCTCTTTCACCTCTCTATCCCTCTGGATCATGTTTTAGTTAGAATTGAAATGGAAGGATGTTTTCCTTCACGCACGCTCTTTAGGCATGCAAGTCCGTAAACAATAGTCAGTCTATTCATCCATCATTTTGTGTCTTGATGTTTCCTAAAGCACACACTGATGCCATAAAATAACGGGTTAAATGGGTTTTGTAGTGTTGGGAGTGGGGTGTGGGGTGGGGTGTAGGTGTTTGGCAGAGTTGGTCATTGCAGGTGAGGGCTTAGGTGCTTTCAAAAAACTTTTTCTTCTTCACTCTGTGTTGATGGAATATAATGGGTTATTTTCTTCACTCTCTGTTGATAGTATATATATAAAGGGTTATTTCTTCACTCCGTGTGGATAGTGTATAATGGTTTTCTTCTTCCCTCTGTGGTGTGCGTGTGTGTGTGTGTGTGTGTGTGTGTGTGTGTGTGTTAGCGTACGTTGTGTAGATCGTATATTTGGTTGTTTTTTCTTCTTCCTCCCGAGTGTGGATAGTATATTTGGGGTTTGTTTTTTCCTCTTCCCTGTGTGTGTGTGTGTGTGTGTGTGTGTGTTTGCGCGCGTATGTTGTGTGTGTGTGTGTATTGGTCTCTGTTTGTCCCTATAAAACTCAATTTTTCCCTATCAGATACACTCTACCTACCTACCTACAGTAGCGCGTATTCAGGTCAGCCACTTGCAACACTGTTGCCATTTATCCCCTAGTGTTCAGTACAGTGACGTCACTGAGGCTGGAAATTTTGAGACTATAAATATCGACTTGGGGATTTCCACATTTTGTAGCTATACATATATACTAGAATTCATAAACAGGAACGTCACTCAAGCTGAGGCTATAAAAAGATAGTGGGATTTTCCAAAGGAAAAACCCACAAGTTGGAGCTATAAATAGATAGTGGGATTTCATAGGAATTTCAGCTGATTATAGATACATAGGTATTTATCCACGATCGTCACAGAAGTTGATATTGTAAGTAGTTACTAATTTTATCCATTTTAGTCTAAACCATTGTAACTTAATTTTCGGGGATATGTTTATTTTCCTTTAAATTCTGGGACAATTTCGTCATTTTAACGTTACTTTTAGTCACATCCATTTTGTCGTTGAGCATTTCCTTGATTATAGCTATTTATAGCATCATTACAATTATGCAAATTTTTGAACACCCCAGCTAGATTTCAGGTCTTGGTAATGCTTTATATATAAATCCCACGCTTGTACTAGTGTATGTATGTTTCTGTCTCTGTTGTGTTTGACCCTCTACCATCATTGTCCCTAGATAGTCCCACCATGTTCAATTCCCCTTGACGCTATACAGATCCACCATGTTCAATTTCCATATGTTAAATTCCCTTGAGGCTATATCCCCCAGGGGTTTCCGTAATGTTAAATTTCCCATTGTCCCTAGACAGTCCCACGATCTATTCCCCATGTTAAATTTCCCATTGTCCCTAGACAGTCCCACGATCTATTCCCCATGTTAAATTCCCATTGTCCCTAGACAGACCCACACTATAGTCCCCTGTTCCATTCCCCTTGTCCCTAGCCAAACCCAAACTCTATTCCCCATGTTCAATTCCCCTTGTCCCTAGACAGACCCAAACTCTATGTTAAATTCCCATTGTCCCTAAAGTGGCCCAGCGTTTTTCTCCATGTTAAATTTCCATTGTCCCTAAAGTGGCCCAGTGATGTTTTTAATGCTAAGTCCCATTGTCCCTAATGTGGCCCCATTCACTACTCTCTTCGGTAAATGCTTCGTGTGGTAGTGGTTGTTGTTGTTTAGGTCGAGATTGTTGTTGTAATCTTTCAAAAACTCTATCTATTGCATTACTGTATGAAATAAATTTAGGATCATTTAATCTTGCTTGATTAATTCCATAATATATTTTGAATATCCACTTATACCATATTTCACTAGCTATATTTTCATTAACATATTCTTGTTTTAATATTCGATCTCGTTGATTATATGATACAACAGCATACGCAGCTAGTTCATTGATATTTTTTTTCTTATATCAATAATACTATCTTCAGTAAATGTATTGATTGCAGTAACACCTCTTCTAGCAGCAGCTTCTTGTGGTTCGTCATCATCAGGTATAGGTCGAGTTTGTTCCTCAGTTCTTTTCAACACAGGTAGAATAACACGTTTTCGTTCTTCAGGATCTTCTACGTCACCTAGAATAACTGTTTCAGTGGTTTCAGTTACTGGTTTAAATAATAATTCAGTCGACTCAGCGAATCCTTCCTTCGCATCCTGAATTGCACGTATTTTTCTTTTAACTGAATCTCTCACTGGTATGTATTTCTTTATTGTTTCTAATCGCTCTCGTGCCATTCTTGTTCTAAGTGCTTCTCCAACATCCATGATTATAAAATAATTATTAATTTCAATTTGTAATGAATAAATTGAAAAATATTTTCTGACTCATGTTTTTTTAAACCTCTAGTATAAAAATCTCCCAAATAAGTATTTTTTTTTACTATAGCAGCAGGGAGGCCGCTACCTATATTGATCGTGCAAATAATAATAATAATAATAAAAAAACACGTAGAGGATCTTATTTTTCAGCTACCTCTTCGAACTAAAGTTTTATTCATAGGAAAAATAAAACATTTCCTGGAAGCCTTTATTTGTTAATCAAAAACCTTCTACGGAATAATTTGTCATGGAGGTTTTATTTCTTTTTGTCGGAATCCTTAGGTTTGTTCCGCCTTTCTGCTGCTGAAAGAATGTCTTGGGTTATAATGTGTTCTCCAGATATCTTGTGGCGAACGAGGGCAGATTTGTTAAAATTCTTAAACTCTGTCACCAAAGGACTTTTCACTTTTGCAGTCTTCGCAATCACGCTATCAGAAGTCACACCGGTAGTTCTAATGGATGTGCCGTATTCCAGTCAAGGGAATTATTTTCTCCATTTTTCATTAAAGTTAGATCCAGTTACGTTTGTGTTCTGCTTCTTTCACTTTCTTCGCTAATGATTTTTAGTGCACGACGTTTTAATCTGGAGATCACTTTCTAGTCCAACAAGCATTGAGGTTAAACATCAAGATGACATCTTACTGAGCTCAATGGAAATCGCGTGAGAGCTCGCGAGATTAGGGGAAGCTACTCCGTCATAACATTGCCTATGCTAGTCTGGTTCCTTATTTCGTATGTTCCCTGCGTTCCACTCCGCTATAGGAATAGAGGAGCCCAACACAAGGAGTAAACAAAGCGAGGAACCAGTCAATGCCTATGCTTGAAGTATACACGATGCCACCCTTCGTCCAACGCATTGGATATTGAATAAATCCTGATCTCATTATGCGAATCCCATGCGTCAAAAAAATAAAGCACGGCAACCAAATGTGTGCGTCAATTTTCTCCAGCGTGCGTCCCTGACGTACAAATTGCGTAAAGGGAAACACTGCATTACCATGGGTTCTACCCAACAACCAGAGGAATGGAGTAAGTTATTAAACCATTACCATGGGTCCAACTTAATGACCAGACAAATGGAGTAAGCTATTAAGCCATTACCATGAGTCATACCTAATGACCAGAGAAATGGAGTAAGCTATTAAGCCATTACCATGGGATCTACCCAACAACCAGAGGAATGGAGTAGGCTATTAAGCCATTACCATGGGTCCATCCTAATGACCAGAAAAATGGAGTAAGCTCTTAAGCCATTACCACAGGTCCTACCCAATGACCAGATAAATGGAGTATTAGCTATTAAGCCATTACTATGGGTCCTACCCAATGACCAGAGAAATGGAGTAAGCTGTTAAGCCATTACCATGGGTCCTACCTAATGACTTGATAAATGGAGTAAGCTATTAAGGCATTACAATGGGTCCTACTTAAAGACCCAAGAAATGTAGTATTAGCTATTAAGCCATTACCAAGGGTTCTACTTAATGACCAGAGAAATGGAGTAAGCTATTAAGACATTAACATGGGTCCTACCTAATAACTAGAGAAATGGAGCAAGCTATATAGGCATTAACATGGGTCCTACCCAATGACCAGAGAAATTGAGTACGCTATTTAGCCATTACCATGAGTCCTACCCAATGACCTGAGAAATGGAGTAAGCTATAAAACATTACCATGGGACCTACCTAATGACCTGTGAAATGGAGTATTAGAAATTAAGCCATTACCATGGGTCGTACTTATGACCATAGAAATGGAATAAGCTATTAAGCCATTACCATGGATCCTACCTAATGACCTGAGAAATGGAGTATTAGCTATTAAGCCATTACCATGAGTTCTATGTAATGACCAGAGAAATGGGGTAAGCTATAAACCATTACCATCGGTCTTACCCAATGACCAGAGAAATAGAGTAAGCTATCAAGACATTACCATGGGTCATACCCAGTGACTAGAGAAATATAGTATTAGCTATTAAGCCATTACTGTGGGTCCTACCTAATGACCAGAGAAATGGAGTAAGCTATTAAGGCATTACCATGAGTCCTACCCAATGACCAGAGAAATGGAGTAAGCTATTAAGGCATTACCATGAGTCCTACCCAATGACCAGAGAAATGGAGTATTAGCTATTAAGCCATTGCCATGGGTTCTACCTAATGACCAGAGAAATGGAGTAAGCTATTAAGCCATTACCATGAGTCCTACCCAATGACCAGAGAAATGGAGTAAACTATAAACAATTACCATGGGACCTACCTAATGACCTGAGAAATGGAGTATTAGCTATTAAGCCATTACCATGAGTCCTGCCTAATGACCAGAGAAATGGAGTAAGCTATTAAGCCATTACCATGGGTCATACCTAATGACCAGATACATGGAGTAAGCTATTAAGCCATTACCATGGGTTCTACCCAACAACCAGACGAATGAAGTAAGCTATTACGCCATTACCATGGGTCTTACCCAATGACCAAAGAAATGAAGTAAGCTATTAAGCCATTACCATGGGTTCTACCCAACAACCAGAGTAATGGAGTAAGCTATTAAGCCATTACCATGGGTCCAACCTAATGACCAGAGAAATGGAGTAAGCTGTTAAGCCATTACCACAGGTCCTACCCAATGGCCAGAGAAATGGAGTATTAGCTTTTAAGCCATTGCCATGAGTTATACCTAATGACCAGAGAAATGGAGTAAGCTATTAAGGCATTACTTTGGGTCCTACCCAATAACCAGAGAAATGGAGTAAGCTATAAACCATTACCATGGGACCTACCTTATGACCTGTGCAATGGAGTAATAGCTATTAAGCCATTACCATGGGTTCTAAACAACAACCAGAGTAATGGAGTAAGCTATTAAGCCATTACCATGGGTCCAACCTAATGACCAGAGAAATGGAGTAAGCTGTTAAGCCATTACCAAAGGTCCTACCCAATGACCAGAGAAATGGAGTATTAGCTATTAAGCCATTACCATGAGTTCTACCTAATGACCAGAGAAATGGAGTAATCTATTAAGACATTACTATGGGTCCTACCCAATGACCAGAGAAAGGGAGAGAGGTTTTTTATGGTTGATTATGTTGACTACAAAGTTTCTTTTGTTCCTAGGCAACACCTTCCAAGTTTTGATCGTGACTTTTATTGGAATGTAGACAGTATAATTATTGTAAACTTTTCATCTGCTGGGTCATGTTAAATGTAGTTGACCGGGATGGAAGGAATATAGCTGACAGGCCTGTATAGAAACTGTACTTTTTCACTACAGATTTTTCTTTTGTAACTAATTGTCATTTGCATTTTCAGATGCAGTACAGTCCTTAATATTGCAGATAAATGCTTCCATCCCTTTGAAAAGTTCAAGTTTGGAGTTAACATGTACATTTTCAAAGTTATTTCTTAGTAATGGGATTACCATAAACAAGGGAAGTGAACAAGTTACTGTGTGTCTTGCAGCAACATATAAATGTGGATTTTACAAAACTGGACACAATTTTACATCGAACCAGACTGGCGTCTTTGGCATCATCAAGAATTTAAGTAGAGAAGCAGATGGAATATGGAATTGTAGATACACCGACCCAGCATTGAGCTTAGTTGTAAATAGCAACCCTCTGAATATCATTGTATACAGTAAGTATCAAATATATTAGATGTGTTGGGAGTATGACTTACATGTAATTATATTTATATGTCTTGGGACTATGACTTACATGTAAATACTTTTATATGTGTTAGGACTATGACTTACATGTAATTATATTTATATGTATTGGGACTATGACTTACATGTAATTATATTTATATGTGTTGGGACTATGACTTACATGTAATTATATTTATATGTGTTGGGACTATGACTTACATGTAATTATATTTATATGTGTTGGGACTATGACTTACATGTAATTATATTTATATGTGTTGGGACTATGACTTACATGTAATTACATTTATATGTGTTGGAACTATGATTTACATGTAATTACATTTATATGTGTTGGGACCATGACTTGCATGTAATTGCATTTATATGTGTTGGGACTATGATTTACATGTAATTACATTTATATGTGTTGGGATTATGACTGACATGTAATTACATTTATATGTGTTGGAACTATGACTTACATGTAATTACATTTATATGTGTTGGGACTATGACTTACATGTAATTATATTTATATGTTTTGGGACTATGATTTGCATGTAATTACATTTATAACATGCTCTTAACTCTTCCCCCATCAAACAGGTGATATCAATATCTTTGTATACAACATCATGCATAAAAAACAACAAAACTCGAGAATTAGGAAATGATGCAACTTAAAACTGTGATTAATTATGTCAGTATTAATGTTGTTTTGTTTAGTAAGGAAAAAGATTTAAACTTTGCTTGTTCCAAGATTCACTTGTGATGTTGATGTAGTTAGTACTGAAACTGCAATCAAGTAAATATATTGCTAAGCAATTATCTGTTATAAAGACTTCGAAGAAACTTTATTATATTTTGATATGTAGGTTGAACACCCAGGAATTTGCAATGTAATATTATTATATTGGTTTCCTTGTATATAAGATGTTGATTGAAGAAGATTGATTACATTACCAATTTTTATGTACTCGAACAAACATGCCTCTATGTAAATTTAAGAATTGTTCATTGAATATCAAAATTAGATTATTCAACTGTTATTGCTGCCCAATGTATTGTGCTCCTCTGTGGACAAACTTTAGTGAATGTATGAAGAAAAAAAACTAGTTATTGGTTATAATAATAGTCTTCGTGTTCTATTAGGTCTTCCTAGGTAGAACAGTGCCTCCAACATGCTTGTAAATTATAATGTATTCAGTTTTAATGAAGTATGTATTCTCAGTGATGACAAGGATATCTAATAGTAAGAGCTGTATATTTAAATTTCTTTGGAACTATGACATTTATTTAAATTCTCATACTATTCGTAGATGGAACAAATTACTCTTTAAATGTGCCATTTAATTTCATTCATAACAATGCAGGGTGCAATTAATTGTTGTAGATGTATCTGTATACTTGTATGTATGATGTATATATTCTTCTATGTCTACAATGTTTTTACTTTATATCATGATTTTAATTTAGATGTATGGACCATGTAGTCTGAAATAAAGAATTCTTATCTTATCTTATTTATTATGTGGTACTGAAGCTGCAATCCATTTGACTGAAGAATTTGAACAGGAGGTTCAGAAAATAACTTTGTATATTGAGCTTTATATGGCTGTATTACTTATCACATTATTCACTCAAAAGAACCATGATTAAACATGACTTGTGGATTTTGGGGTGGTATGGAATTTTTATTCTTTTTGTTAAATTCATGTGGCATGTACTGGCATTCATTTTTGGAGATGGCTTTGTATAGGGAGTTTCTTCTTATTGCTAGATCCTCAATTGTAATTTATTGATCAGTGAGTAAAGTGAATTATTTTATAAAATTACTAAATGAAACACATTATTGTCAGGTATTTAACTCTTGAAAATAATGAATTGAAAGTGGTATTTTGAGGTATGCACACTATAATCATCTATACAGACAATTTTGCTTTTTTGTATGTACACTGTAATTACACATACACACACATGCAAAATTTCCACAGTTTTGTAATCCTCTGCTGAAAATGTTACAACTAATGCTTTTCCCAACTCTCTCTTCCTTCCATCTACCTTTCCTCTTGCCTATGATATGACTTTTCAACTTGTTAGGGACAAAAATGAAAATCCAGCCTAATGTTTGTGAAAGAAAACAACTTTGAATCCCAATATTTGCTGCACTGGAAGCAATACAAGCTCATTTGCATGTCTCAGTAAACTACAAATATGAGAGTCCATTTTATTTAAATAACTGAAAGCCTCTTACAGGAAGCTTGCAAAGATATTCCTATTCAGCCTTCTGTTCAAAACTGTCTTGCAAGAAATATGATTAGGAAAATATTGTATTTTGGTCTTTGAAATTTGAAATAAATTGTGAAGGTTAAGTTCTGAGAAAAAAAAGTTTTAGTCACCTACAGTTTCATAACCATTTTTGTTTCTCTATTTGCAAGACTTTGTATTCTTTCATGTTAAGGCCATTTTAAAATGCATCCCACCATATTTCACCATGAATTGAGCTGCACCTGACAGAGAATCTTTCTCTTCTGGTAGTACTTGTGAAAGTGGTAAAAGACTTCAGTCTGGGTGTATCGATTTTTAAGAAAATTTGTCTGTTTCATTTGCCCAGACCAGATTTTAGGGAACCATATAATTTAATCATTACAGCTTTTTCACAATTATTTTAGACCAGAATGTCAGGCTTCATTTATACAGTGTCAAACCACTAACAAGTTGATTATAAGGATCAGTTGTATGTGAATGGTTTCAACCAATTTGTATGTTTTCTTGTGGCTTCATCCAGATTCTTTTAAATATCTTGCATGCCTGCATAATGTTGTGGACATTTTAGCACACATAAATATTTAAATATGTACTATACTTTTTATAACTTAGCTGATGGCCTGAATTGCACAGTATTTAAATATCATGTGCGGAAAGGCTAGTTTGACTGTTGAGACCATGAGTTACTATTCTTAGTAAACAGGTTTACGTCTTTCAATGAGCAATTTAATGGAATGTGGGGGACTGACTGGTTCACGGGTAATGCATATTCAATATTGTGCATTGTATATAGTAGGATGTGTGCCAAGTTTGTGGTCTCTGGATGTAAGCAGGTTTTAGGGTTATGTCATCTTTGATGGTTGACCATCCCTGCTCACAGTCCTTTATTGGGGGGGGGGGGATTTCCCTAGGAACTCCTGGAGAAAGCATTCTTTTTATTTTTGTGCTGATTCCAGAGTTTCATTTCCTGTCTGTCCCCTTTTGATTGGTTGCTGAGTTTCATTTCCTATCTGTCCCCTTTTAACTGGTTGCAGAGTTTTATTTCCTATCTGTCCCCTTTTAACTGGTTGCAGAGTTTCATTTCCTATCTGTCCCCTTTTAACTGGTTGCTGAGTTTCATTTCCTATCTGTCCCCTTTTAACTGGTTGCAGACTTTCATTTCCTATCTGTCCCCTTTTAACTGGTTGCAGAGTTTCATTTCCTATCTGTCCCCTTTTAACTGGTTGCAGAGTTTCATTTCCTATCTGTCCCCTTTTAACTGGTTGCAGAGTTTCATTTCCTATCTGTTCCTTTTGACTGGTTGCAGAGTTTCATTTCCTATCTGTCCCCTTTTAACTGGTTGCAGAATTTCATTTCCTATCTGTCCCCTTTTAACTGGTTGCAGACTTTCATTTCCTATCTGTCCCCTTTTAACTGGTTGCAGAGTTTCATTTCCTATCTGTCCCCTTTGAACTGGTTGCAGAGTTTCATTTCCTATCTGTCCCCTTTTAGCTGGTTGCAGAGTTTCATTTCCTATCTGTCCCCTTTTAACTGGTTGCAGAGTTTCATTTCCTATCTGTCCCCTTTTAACTGGTTGCAGACTTTCATTTCCTATCTGCTCCTTTTGACTGGTTGCAGAGTTTCATTTCCTATCTGTCCCCTTTTAACTGGTTGCAGAATTTCATTTCCTATCTGTCCCCTTTTAACTGGTTGCTGAGTTTCATTTCCTATCTGTCCCCTTTTAACTGGTTGCAGAGTTTCATTTCCTATCTGTCCCCTTTTAACTGGTTGCAGAGTTTCATTTCCTATCTGTCCCCTTTTAACTGGCTGCAGAGTTTAATTTCCTATCTGTTCCTTTTGACTGGTTGCAGAGTTTCATTTCCTATCTGTCCCCTTTTAACTGGTTGCAGAGTTTCATTTCCTATCTGTCCCCTTTTAACTGGTTGCAGAGTTTCATTTCCTATCTGTCCCCTTTTAACTGGTTGCAGAGTTTCATTTCCTATCTGATGGAAAGTATTTACCTTATATAGCAGGCCTCTAATACATTTAAGGTCTCTATGGGGCCAATACAGGATTGGACCAACATGTTTCAAAACTATTCATGTGCTTTGAGCTTGAGAGACTAGTGTCTTCCTTAGAAGGGCAAATGTGGAACCTCATTTGTGTTGTCATTGATGATGTGTATTTGAATATTTCTAACATAAGTTTTTCATTAGTGATCAAAGGATTCATTATCTGTTTAGTTTAATTGCTTTCACTTTTTATTTTAAACTGAGACTATGACATTTTTCATTTTTTGCAGCAATCAATTCTTTTATTGGCAATTTGTTGGTATTAAATGATATGCTCACAGTTTACAAAGGATTGAGCTTGTCATGTGATCAGGTTTTATTTTAGTTATAGTGCCCTTTCAAGTAAATTATATAACCTAAGGGAAGCCACAATTGCTTATATGCCATTTTACTTAATGGTGAATTGACATCATGCTTACTTGAGCTAAACAAGAATGTTCTTTACAGAGGTTATCCTTTGTCATCTTGAAAGTTACTGTAATAGCCAGTAATTATCAAAGTGACAAACCCTAAAACCCTAATCTGCATACCATCTTCTTTGCCTGGCTGGCTATATTCAATGTGTTGAAAGTGCAGGAAAAATCAATTAACCAACCAGTCAGCATCTTTTGCAAATAACATACTTTATAATGATGATTAAGTAATGAAGTATGGTTTAGAAATATGAATGATACACCAGCCTTAACTATATCTTTAAAGTCCCTCCCTCTCATTTAGTTGTCAAACATCCTAATCTGCATATCAAAAGTAAATGGATGTTATGTAATAATTCAGACACATGTCTCCTATCAATGTGCAGGGTTTGTTCTTTGTTTTCCTTTATAAGCTATTTAAGATCAGGAGTTTTTGATGACTTCCTATGTTAGTCCCAGAAAACATAATCCAGTACCTATGAATATAATCTGTCCAGATAATTAGAGGTAAAAACTTTTTCCATACTTTTTCCATTTTAAGCAATTCCATCAGGACTTAACTTCATACAGGTGCCAAATATGAATGTAGACCTCAGTGTGACATCAGCTCAACTGCAGTGTACAACGTATAGCTGTACCTACCCATCTCCTTTGATACAGTGGTTAATACAGGTATTTCATTTTGTAAATTGTGGTGATACAATGGTTAGTACAGGTATGTCATTTTGTAAATTGAAGTGATACAGTGGTTAGTACAGGTGTGTCATTTTGTAAATTGAAGTGATACAGTGGTTAGTACAGGTGTGTCATTTTGTAAATTGAAGTGAAACCATGATTAGATCAGGTATGTCATTTTGTCGTGATGGATATTAGGACTGATGCATGTGATATTTTCTGAAAACATAATTTCAGTTGCATTTTTGAATGTTGTGACAAAATATTGGCAGCCTATACTACTGCTTATAGTAATTATGATTCTTATACCACTATTACTACTACTACTACTACTGCCACTACTAATACTACTACTACTACTAATAATAATAATAATAATAATAACAACATGGCTGATTGCCAGATGACATTGTCCTTCAATTAATGTAGAATAGAAATTTATTTTTATTTAGAAGGAAAAACAAAAAAAAGATAAATGAATATAAAAATAAATAAACAAAATAAGAAAAACATATTTGATAAAAAATAAATTAAAAATTAAATATCAATGTATTAAGAAAATGATATGTAATAATTGTATTAATCTAATTTTGAATGTTGTTTACTATTTAGTAATTCATTTACATTTTGACACTCACATATAAAAGTTTAATTTATTAAAGGATGGTTTCTTCTCTTTAGTATACAAGAATACCCATATTCACTGGTCCAATGTATCTCAGTGTATTAGTGCAGTTACGTTTGTTGTTTACACCAGCAGATAATCCTTATTTGTATCAAAGAAATAAACCAAATAAATGTATATTTTCTACATAATAACATGGTCTGGAATTCTAAAACCGTTGATTTCAAACATTATAAAAAGACAAAGGCAATTTGTCAAAAGAGATGTCGATTGACAAAAATTATTTAATAATGATTACATCAAAAGAGATATCAATTGAATAATTTTTTAATAATGATTACATCAAAATATACCTCACCAAACCTGATAGTATGCTTGTCGGAACAGAGCTGCATGCTTATGGAGTACATAGCATATTTAATGTGAGTTAATACACAAATGTATACTGGCCTAAATTGGAGTAAATATCATATTTAATGTGAGTTAATACACAAATGTATACTGGCCTAAATTGGAGTAAATATCATATTTAATGTGAGTTAATACACAAATGTATACTGGCCTAAATTGGAGTAAATATCATATTTAATGTAAATACACAAATGTATACTGGCCTAAATTGGAGTAAATAGCATATTTAATGTGAGTTAATACACAAATGTATACTGGCAAAAATTGGAGTAAATAGCATATTTAATGTGAGTTAATACACAAATTTGTATTGGCCTAAATGCATAATATTATTTGAATACATTTTGCAAATCAAATTTACAGCTACTCAATAAAAACATGTTGAATTTATACAGAATGCAGATTATTTTAAATACCAAAGGGTGAATAAATATATAAAATAAATTTTGAGAGTAATCCATTGGAATGGTAATAAATGACATCAATCAAATGAACCCTATATTTGAAAGGATTGAAAAAGCTGTGCAAATTGCTGAAAATAAAATGGCCTGTTATAGACGGATAATCATTCATGCTTATTAATAGATCCCAAAGACAATTTATTAGATGAAATATTCACTGGGTGTTTTTATTTTGATATAAATGATGTACCACAAGTACACCTCTCACTCATAGACAACCAAAGCAGTGCTTTTTTTAAGCTGTCTTTACTTCAATCTGCAAGTAGAGTTTTTCACACAGGTATTTCTTAGTTGTGGGGACAAATTTAACAGGACCCAAATGAAAGAAAAAATTATTGAATTGAAAGATTTGTCTAATCAGGCCCACAATAAGAGCCATGATAAAAATCTATTTCCTCCTTGAAGATTAATGTTTATATTGAAATGGGGTTCTAATAAAAAGTCTTCTGTTGACATCAGATTGGACCTAAATGAAAGTGCTGCCATTCTGAAATCCAGTATGACCAAAATGACTTCTGTCACTAATATCTTGTTACTTCAACACCTCCACAACGGAAAGACATATCAACATGTGACTTCCAGAAGACTTCATTTAATGTCTAGTTGGTTTTAAATTAAACCTCCAATATGATTACCATTGTGATCATTTTATTTAGTCTCAAAATGTCTTTATTTGTCATCATTTTGAATGGCATCTAGTTGGTCCTAAATGAAAAAGGTTCCCATCTTTCAGCCATTATGACTGCCACAACTGCTACTGTGAAAATCTTGTTATTATGCATAAATATAACAGAAGTTATCAGCACTCAACAGTTAGGGAAAAAAAATGGTCTTATCTTGAATTCCTGGAAAATCATTTTTAACCATTAATGCATCAGTCACTTCAAAGGACTCCTGTTTTTTTAATGGCAAACATCCAAATAATGCAAGTTATTGACCTACAGCTCTTAGACTCAAGTCAGCCAGGTGAGAAATATCAGGAACACTTTGGCCTCTTGTTTACCCAAACACAGTACATAAAGTTAAACTTATATTTATTTATGCATATTGTAAATTGAGTTGCAGGCTTTTCTTAGAGGGTGAAAAATACTTATCTGCATTGCACACAATAGTCACAGTATACAGTACTTATATTCTTTCAAAATATTGCCACAGAGACTATATTATAAGGCACATCCTTTCAAAATATTGCCTTGGAGACTATATTATAAGGCACAGTGAAACTTGATCATCTTGCTTTTTCCACTGAAGTGGTTACTTGCAAAGGAAGCATTTAACCCAATCCCCCTTCTGCACAAGCATGAACACCGAACATGAGGAACAAAATAAAGCCAACCACTGGCTGTTACTTTTTGGATGATGAAGATGTGGTGGTCATATGCATGCTCCTTTATCATTATATTTTGTGTGTTATTATATAATGTAAAAGATTTAGATGTAATTACATATCTATAAATTAGATCATTTGCATATTCATGTATTTTTTATGGGATTTTTGTTGTTGTTTTTCATCATGGTCATGATAGATGAAGTAAAATTTTAGCACAGATATATGTGTACTGATTTCACACCCAGATAAAAAAGGAAACTTTTCTCATATTCCAGGGCCAGAAAGCATCATCTCTGTATGAAGTGTATAAAACACTTAGCCCAACTTGAACAAGAGACCCATGTGTATTACCAGAACAACTCTACACAAGCACCCTAGTATTCCAGCAGAACACCACATGGAGTGATAATAGTGACAAAACATTCATTTTTTCCTGTAGAATTGAGTATCCAGATTCCAACATGAACCTCATCACATCTGGGTCACAGACTATCCGATTTGCTGGTATGCAGATCCAAGAGTAACACACACACACACACACACACACACATGCACATGCACACACACAGAGGATTGATAATAAGCTATGCTTATATATGGACATAATAAAATTTTTTATTTAAATGAACATGCACCAACTAGGCACATTGTGTATATACAGTACAAAAACAGAAGTGGATTTATACTCATTGATTGCATTAGGAATGTTTTCAGCATTATCTAAGATGAGTCTGCAAGAACTTTATTGCAAGCAGAATAATTTGTAAATATTCTTGTCAGAATTTTTTCTTCAGATAACATTACAGTAGTCAAGGTATGGATGTATATAGCATTTGTAATATATTAATAATAATAATAATAATAATAATAATAATAATGACCTTATTTAAAGAGTGTAACACAGTTAGATAGGAACTAATCTACTTTGAGGCCCTCATACAAAGGAATTTATTTTAGATGCATATATAAAACCACTGGATATATTGGGTTTGGAAGAAGGAAATAGAGTGGGCATTTCTAATCTCAGCTGGAATACTATTCCAGAGCAGAGTTCCAGAGTATTGGAAACTTTTATTTAAATAACTCCTTATTTGGTTTGGGAATTTTATACTGTTTGGTAGACATGGATTGCAGCTGGGGAGTATTACCAGGTAGCCTATACTGGAATAGTGATTGTAAATATTCAGGAGCACTATTATGGGATATCCTGTACATTAATTTGGCTTTTCTCAAATGGATCTGGTCTTTAAAAGTTAATATTTTTAACTTACTAGCTAAATTGTCCTTGCTTTCTTTCTGGATTGATATTAGCCCAAATGCTCTTTTTTTGAAGATGTGCCTGTTTTGCTCTGTTTTTATCATTTGAATTACTCCATACTGTATTACAGTAGTCTAAATAGGGTTGTATGTAACTGTTATAGAATAGTTTTCTGTGCCTTTCAGAGAGAAAAATTAGCCTATCTCCTGATAACATTACAGTAGTCTTGGTATGGTTTTATATAACATTTGTAATATATTAACCTATGTTTAGTTGATATATATTGACTTATCATGCTAAATAACAATAGACATGAGTTGACGTTATACCATATAACATGAATATATTCATTCCATTGCAAATTTGTGTCAACTTTCACCCCAAAGATTTTGTCATGGATCATTTAGAATATATTTTCATTCAACTTTAGATTCACATTGTTATTTTCCAGTTTCACTCTCTTTGTTTGGTAGTAATCATTAATAGTTTAGTCTTGTCTGCATTCATATCATTTTGCTTGCACCAGGAATAAATTCTAAGTAAAACCCAGTCAGACTGCATATGTATCCATGGTCTATCCATTAATTTAAGTATTAACCTCACCAACATCCTCCTCCGTGCTCACTCCATCCCTAGAATGGTCATTCAGGGGAAGGATGTCATAATGTGAAGTTGTTACAAAAGTAGTATGCACCTTCCATCTTTGAATGCATATTTGTAAGAGGAAATAGTTGTAAAATACCAATTAAATGTTTTCAACATTATTCTTTGAACCTCTCCCAGGGACCTCAGGTATGTTTTCAACATTGTTCTTTGAACATCTCCCAGGGACCTCAGGTATGTTTTCAACATTGTTCTTTGAACCTCTCCCAGGTACCTCAGGTATGTTTTCATCATTGTTCTTTGAACCTCTCCCAGGGACCTTAGGTAGGATTCAGGAATCATGTCACTCTTCAACATCAGTACAACATAGCTGCAAAGTTTGAAAAATTACACACAGTTGTATCAAGAGATGAGGTAATGTTATTTGGGAGATTTTTATATGGTAGCAGTAACAAATATTAAGCCTAGCTATTTGTTTGGTCAGTGGGATTGGCTTAAAAAGAACATATGGATTAATTTGACTGCCTGCATTTCATGAAACCATGATCCAAAATAAAAGTCTTTGGTATCATGTCTAGTTAGTCCACACAAAAAATCATGCCAGTCTAATAGTTTTGTGGATATAATTTATTTCAATTATTCTTCAGAATTACAAAGTGCTCAGATGTTAGGATCTAGTAGCTGTTTAGGAATTACTGTAAATTCATTAACATTTTGGATTATATCATTGTGATATATCAACACTAGTAGTACATCAGCACAATTGATCGAATTTCATTAACATTACCACTTGAATTTATTCACAATGCTCAATACTGTTGGACCTGTAATAAAACTTTTAGGACTATTTATGATTTCATTTACCATTATGTAACTTAATGTAAATTTTCACTTCTATTTTAGGGTAATAAATTATTCTATCAGTTTTACAAATCTTGTTGGTTTTCATTCTTTTCTATTACTCATTTTAAGACCATAGTGTGGTAACACAGTTCAACAGTTAATTTTCATTGTCAAAACTAGCTGTTTGATGATGGAATTTTCACAAGTACTTTGCTTTGAATGTAATGTAATGGTGCATTGAGCTTAACAATGCATTGGGATTGAAGATCTGCCATCTGTTGTTCGGTATGTAATGAGGTGAAGTTTACTTTAGAAACTATACTTCCCCACATGAAGCGGTTTATAATGAATGAAGCACAGAAAATGAAGACTGTGAAGTTCTGACAAATGTAATGTCAGTAATTCATATTAACCCATTGCTATTTCTTTTAAATATGGAAAATGCTCCAATCAATATGATAACACTTCACCCTCCCATGGGGTGACTTTCAAAAAATATCTGAAGTCTAACCCATGACCCTGGTCAATCCTCACTAGTCCATATTAATTTTGTGGTTACAGCCATCGTCATGATTAATATTTGAAGAAACATTGCCTTCACTCAAAGTCATCCATCATTCAGCATTTTCATTATGTACATCATTTTGACTCTGTGAAATTACTTAGATCAACCTGTGTTCATGTTGTAAATTATCTCTCTCTCTCAAGTTATTTAGTTTTTGGTTCCATTTTTTATTCATAACCTTGCATTTAGGTTACTCATCCAGAGGGGTGTCAGGGAAGCAATTATTGTGTTTTAAGTATTATTTAATTTCTTTCTTAATCTTTGTATTTTGTTTATTCCTATCCTTGCTGACTTTTTCTCTGAACTCATCTTGATTCTATTTATTGCTTTAACAGAGGAAAAAAATCATACTTTTATTTAATCCAACTTTAAGGAGTCCTTACTTTCGTTCATGTGTGTGTGTCATGATTGAACACCTATTGAAATGTATAGGCTCTTTATAAATGTATATATTTCGTGATGAGATGTGATGTGATTTTGATTTTTAACGTAGCTTTAAAAATTTTTCAGTCATATTGCTATGATGTCTGCAATGTGGCAGTTTATAGTGATGTCTAGCACTGGGACATCATGCCACAGACATGTAGCATGATGTCCCACCCAGTCACATTATCCTGACACCGGGCCAACCAGTCCTAACACTAACCTCTTAATGCTGAGCGCCAAGCTGTTAGTACCATTTTTGTAAGTCTTTGGTATGACTCGGCCGGGGATCGAACCCATGACCTCCCACATCCGAGGCGGACGCTCTAACCACTAGGCCACCGGAGCGGTGATTATATATACAATACACCCTTACAAGCCCCTCACAAGTTGGATGCAAGATTTTTTATTGAGGAACATTGGTCATGGCACCAAATATGTGTAAAATTTAAATTGGAAAAGAAGTGATTGGTTGATCCTGAACTTTGTATGATTTAATAATTAAAAAGTTGAAAGTATAGAATGGATGTTGGTATCTGGTATGGGGAAGAATGGGATTTAATTACTCACTGAAATTTGTACACATAAGGAAAACCTAAGATTTATTTATTTCTTTCAGCTGTTAAACTTGATAGTTATATGAATTTAGTGAGTACTGTATATGTTTACTTAATAGAATTAAAGATGACAACAAAGGTCTTATTCATCCTAGACATTTGGATTAACCCCAAAACAAACAAATGACAATATCTACATTACATTTAAATTAGTAGCCAGCCTTATTTTTGTGTTTAGAGCAGTCTTTACTTTTATGTTGTCATGGTTACAAAAGAGTAAATAAAGTCAGTGGAGTTTGTTTAGGTTTTGCATTCATAGCAGTATTTTGAACAATCTGCAGTTTATGATAATGTTTGCTAAGGATTAAATCAAGGTTAGTTGTGTCTATACATTATCTTTTTTTGTGATGGTGATGTTCATATCTGTGTCGAAAAACATTTTGCCTAAATACATGATATCTGGTTGCATTCTGTGGGTGCTTTTATGTAACAAAATTGATCTGTTCATTGAGATTGTGTTTGTAAGTGACAGATGGACACAATAGCAGAGATTGCTTACGACAGGTTTTACTCTATTAGCCAATTTGTGCCATAAAGATGGATATTACATATCAAAATTCTACACTCTTCCTTATGCAGTGGGCCAAGTTCAGAGATCTCATACATGTAGGTATTCTTCACAATTATGTATTTTTATTTTCATTTCAAATATTTTCTTTTTTTAAAATTGGCAGTGATTTTGTTTCAAATGTCAAAAGGAATCAAATGAGAAATTTCATTGCTTTTTTATTTACAAGATGTCAAGTTCTACACATTTGACAGGTATGATGTCACTGCCATTCCAGATGGATGGAAAAACTAAAAATGAATGATCTCTTTAAAGAATGGTCATAAGTAACATCTGTTTCTAAGATGTATGAAGTCATTTTGGAATGTTCATCTAAATGAAATGCAGGAAGTAGTTATTTTGTGTCCAAAGTACATGCTGCTGTAATCTATTTCAGACGAATTGGTACATTAAGCACACAAGAAACAAGGATTTATTCTGAGATGATATGTTTAGAAGAGGTTGTTCAATATACTTAGTATGGATAGCATTATGTTTCACCTGAAAGGGTACATTTTTAACAGATTGGGGATGGGATGACTAACCATCTAACAAAATCTAACACCCCAGCCTTCATTTGCTGTTGAAGTGAAGGACATTAGCTGCCTTAATTTGTGGAATCATTCTTTAGTAATTCATTGGATATGATTATTCCACCATTTAAAGTCTACTTTTTTGCTTTATGTGCATCAGTTTTGCAAGGCAAGCAGAAGGTGAGGCTACATTTTAACAAACATTAAAGTTTGTGATTGAAGCCACAAATATATTGCACAACTGCACGAAAGAATGTTTAACATTGGTAAATTGTCTCAGACAATTATGATAAATACTGTTTCAGATAATTATTAGTTTGTATTTATTTCTTCCACTATGTTTATTTTGTTGATACATATATTTGTAGGGGTTTCCAGTGAAATTGCATGATTAATACCAATCTCAGCTTGAGCAGATTTAGTCAGTTCATTAGAAAGTGTTCATATGTAAAACAAAATTGGTTAGCTACACCCCAGCAGTTGGAAAATGGTGACACTGGAAATGCTGTAGTCTCTGCCATTGTGTTCCACGTGCTCCATTATGAAATAAAGAAACCTGAAGGACTATAATTTTCAACATTATGAAATGTTGACCATTAAATAAGTATCTTCCTTTCCCTAAACTTTATTGCAGTATTAATGTCCAGCATGACAGCATAATGGTAGGAGACTGGTACTTCTACCATGATGGTTACCTGTTCTGTTATTGGGCCAAAAGTTGATTCCAATACAAGTGAAACATAATTTTAATGACTGCATGGAGTGCAGTAGATGTCTTTTATTGTAAATGCCAAACATTAAGTACTCTTCCTTGGCTGCCTAAAAGAATGGTGTAATGGCTTGGATTGATTTGGTACTTTAAAGATGTCCATGAATGTGATTATACCAGTACCAAAAATATCCATTTTAAAGGTCATCTATCATGCATACTGTTTTATAACTGAAATCTACTAATATTGAAAACGACAAGAAATTATTTTTAACTCTTATTAAATTACTCAAACACAGTTTTAAATTTTTATATGTTCTATTAACATATTAGAGAAACCAGAGAGAAATGGACTATTGGTACCAGAAATGTTTCACTAGTACAACAATTAATGTGATGAGGCATGGCAGATCCATTGTTGGTCCCAACCCCTGTATAGCTACCGACCATATTTATAAGTTCAAAAGGGTACCAGTCTACCAGTGTTAAAAACCATCTGAGATGCTTATACAAAATGCTGATAGTTGGTTAACGTATTGCAGGAATATAGTGAGTTTAAGGTGTTATGACTCTATGGTCTTAAACTAAGTAACAGAAAAGAGCAAAATTCAAATTCAACAAATAATTTATTTCTCTAAAATACAAAGTGAAAATTTATAAACGAGCATACATTATTGTCCATTGAATCTCAAATAGTCCTCAAAATTCTATCACAAGCCCAAATGTATAAAGTTTGATTGAATTCCAGTGTTGCTCCAAATAAGTTCCAATATTGAATGTGTTGATGTGCTTGTAGTTTCAAATATGCTAATGTATCAATTGCGATGAATAGGGCAATGTGTTAACAGTCATTTGTTATATCACAATAATACAATCAAAAACTTTCTTGACTGAATTTACTGTAATTAAATTTTAATGATTTTGTCCAAGAACTATTATTAAGTACATTGTAACTCCAGTGAATAATAATATGAATAAATAAATCCAATTTTTGTCAAAGATCTTGGTAATTTGTTTGGTATGGTCTAATTGATGCAATAGTATTACATTAGTCAGTTACTAAACATAAACCTTATTATCATAAAAATGCCTGAGTTCATCCTATTGCATTTATTTATGTGCTTGAATGTGTTTTGCTTTCTGTAACTTGTGGGAATATGAAATTCATTTTATAATTTATTAATTTCAGTCAGAGTTACAGAGGCATTTTTACAGCAAAACAACCAGAACATCACATCCACCCTGACTGTCATCGCTGGAGAACAAGTTACCTTGACCTGTGTAACAGGAACCAGTCGACCTGCTCCTAATATAGGCTGGTATATAGGATCTCGGTCAATAGGCAGTGGAACAAGTCTGATCTTCACTCCCAGTAACACAGACCACAATGAAGTGATCTTTTGTCAGGCATACAACATTGACCCAAATCTTAAAGTTGACTCCAACAAGCACAATTTGTTTGTTCAAGGTATATATGTAAAAGATAGTGGCTGTTTGTTAGATCTAATGATCATAAACCAGAAGAGCTTATGGGATTGTCTATTGTGTGGCATCCAGTGGCAGTCTGTCTGTAAAGACAAATCTCTTGTCACTAAACCACCTGAACTACTTGGAGGATTGCCATCAAAATTTACACTCACACTCAACCCATGGTCCAATTGGTTCTAAATGAAAATGGTACATCTCAGACATCCAATATGGCCCCTACAGCAGGCATCTTCTATTTCTACTTGTTTCTGAGTGGATGATAATACTTTTAGCAAAAGGACATTTATGAGATCTAGTTGGTCTTAAATAAAAATGATGCTGATGGTAGTTATTTTGAAAATTCTGTTATTGTTACTCTTCCTGAATGGAAATCAATATCAGCAAGGGGATTTGATCATGGGACTACATGTGATGTCTAGTTGATAATAAAGAAAAATGGTGTTACATCATCATAAAGGAAAATGGTGTTACATGGTCATAAAGGAAAATGGTGTTACATGGTCATAAAAGAAAATGGTGTTACATCATCATAAAGGAAAATGGTGTTACATCATCATAAAGGTAAATGGTGTTACATTGTCATAAAGGAAATGGTGTTACATTGTCATAAAGGAAAATGGTGTTACATCATCATAAAGGTAAATGGTGTTACATTGTCATAAAGGAAATGGTGTTACATTGTCATAAAGGAAAATGGTGTTACATTGTCATAAAGGTAAATGGTGTTACATTGTCATAAAGGAAAATGGTGTTACATTATCATAAAGGTAAATGGTGTTACATTGTCATAAAGGAAAATGGTGTTACATCATCATAAAGGGAAATGGTATTACATCATCATAAAGGTAAATGGTGGTACATGGTCATAAAGGAAAATGATCTAACATGGACAGCGAATATTGCCAGCATAGTGCCATTTTATAACTTTTTCTTTTTGCTGCTTCACATGAATGGATGGTCATATATTCATGGGATTTCAATAAAACATGTTTTGTAATGTCTGGTTGATTCTATGTGAAAATGGAGGTGATCTAATGTCCAGTATGGTCATCACTGCAGCCTTTATTAACATAATGCAATCACTACTACTGAATCGATGGTTGCATCAACATGGGCTTTTTACTCAAAAGCTAATGGTGTCTAGCTGGTCATAATGAAAATTGTGCTGCTCAGACACCTAATATGGCCATCATGGTTACCATCTTTAAAATCTTGTTATTAGTGCATCGCAATAATAAATGGTCATATCGACATGTGGCTTTACTAAAACACTTGTGAGGTCAAGTTGGTTCCAGATGAAACTAGTGTTTATCTGACATCCAGTGTGACCTCAAATATGGCTGCCACAATGACTATATTTAAACTGTAGTGGCTAATTCTTGTGATTGGATGGTCGTATTGACTTATAGTTTTAGCCAAAGTTTTCTTAATGGTGTCTAGTTTGTTCTAAATGAAAATTGTACTGATCATACATCAGTATGGCTGCCACAGTAACAAATCTTTTAATTTTACATCTCAAGAATATCTAAGGTGGCTTCAACAGTTAACAGTTAGAAAGAAGTGGTTTATTTTTGAATACCTGAAGATCTTTTCAGTCAGTATAACATCAATTCCTTTGAGAGATGCTTGTTTTTAATTTTCTTTTTCTTTAGACTCTTTGCTTTCCTGGTTATAAACCATAAAAGCTTACAGGATGGCCTGTTGTGGTCCATTATTACTTTGAGAATTGCCATGAAACTTTATTCACACATTCATCCCAAGGTCTAGTTTGTCATAAATGAAAAGGTTATGCTTATGGCCAGAAATTTGATTCAAAATTATGATAGGCATAAATTTTAATAAAAGTGGTACGTCTTGTTAAATTTTCTTTAAATACAAAAATAATTCTCACTGCAATGTAAATAACAATTTATGATAAAATATAGATCAACTAAAATGTCATTAATGCTAATTGGTGACAATTAAAATGTCATTAATGCTAACTGGTGACAATTAAAATGTCATTAATGCTACCTGGCGACAATTAAAATGTCATTAATGATAACTGGTGACAATTAAAATGTCATTAGTGATAACTGGTGATAATTAAAATGTCATTAATGCTAACTGGTGACAAATAAAATGTCATTAATGCTAACTGGAGACACTTAAGATGTTATTAATGCTAACTGGAGACACTTAAGATGTCATTAATGCTAACTGGTGATAATTAAAATGTCATTCATGCTAAGTGGTGACAATTAAAATGTTATTAATGCTAACTGGTGATAATTAAAATGTCATTAATGATAACTGGTGATATTTAAAATGTCATTAATGCTAACTGGTGACAATTAAAATGTCATTAATGCTAACTGGAGACAATTAAAATGTCATTAATGCTAACTGGTGACACCTAAAATGTCATTATTACTAACTGGTGATAATTAAAATGGCATTAATGCTAACTGGTGACAATTACAATGGCATTAATGCTAAGTGGTGACAATACTTTAAGAATTAAGTACCAATTAAAGAAGTCTTAAAGTAAAAGTCATGTGTTGGTTTTTCTCTTTTACTTTTGTTTGAGTATAATCATCATAAATGTAATGTGCATACTTGTAATAAAACATAACAATCACCATAGTGATGCCCACAAACATACATATCCATGAAAACCTAATTAAATACTGACTTTGTTTTGACCTCTGACTTGCTTTAGTGGTGTTTGCATTCTTACAATTAAACCTTTGCCTACATTGTACTACATTAATTAGTCTTTTGTATTAAATCAAGTATTGAATGTGCTGATATGCCAGTAATTTGGAATAATGTTGATGTAATTCCAATGAACAATTTAAATAAATAAATTAAATCCTGTCAACTGAACACAACTAAAAATGATTCATCAAGACATGTGTTAAGATTAGGAATGAGTAGTTGTGTGTCTAACAACCTTTATATGCAATAGCAAATATACAATTACAGAATCAGGGTGAGGGTCAAAAATTTATTTTCCCATCAAATTCATAAACAAAATTACTTCTTGAATATTCCTAATTTCTAAAAAGCTAGATCTTGAACTCAACATTTATAAACACGTCCAACTAATAATGATCTTAAAATATAAACTGAAATGATAAACTGAAATTCCTGACAAAGACAATCACACAATAAAGATATACATAATATTATGTCATTTCTAAATTCTGTTGACATTAATGCAGTGCAGCAATTGCCACTATGTATGTTGTAGATGTTTCTCAAATTATTTTTACTTCACTTAGCATTGGTTCAAGAAATAGACCACTGAACTAAAATTATAGGCAAGAATTAACCATGCAGTGTGTTGTTACAAAAGATGTGAGTAGTCAGGTCAGCCTATAACCAAAGATGTGAGTAGTCAGGTAGGCCTATTCCAAAAATATGTGAGTAGTCAAGTAGTCCTACACCCAAAAGATGTGAGTAGACAGGTCTGCCTATACCCAAAAGATGTGAGTAGTCAGGTAGGCCTACACCCAAAATATGTGAGTAGTCAGGTAGGCCTACACCCAAAAGATGTGAGTAGACAGGTTGGCATATGCCCAAAGATGTGCGTAGTCAGGTAGGCCTATGCCCAACGATGTGAGTCGGCATGTAGACCTACACCCAAAAGATGTGAGTAGGCAGGTCGGCATATACCCTGAATTTCTGATGAAGGGTCAGATACACCAGATAGGTAATATTCATATATATAACAATGTGTATATATATAACAATGTGAAGAAATGCTATATCTGCTGAATTAAATAATGTACAATACACCATAGCATGTGGACAATATTTTGTTTATTTTCTTAATATAAATATACATAACACCTCCCCTCATAAAGAAAAGTAAAGATATATACAGTATAGTTTTCTTTACATATAATAGTAGACTAATTAAGCTTATATAGGATGATGTCTTATGATGTCACAATATGTACAGAAGACAAAGTAATACAGCATTTCTGTACTTGTGAAACTGCATCTGCTATCACAGTATAGTTTCTCTTGACATACTTGATGCCATTGTTGTATTCAACTAACATCAAACTGTACCTTAATAGTCTCTAAGTTTTGTTCTTCATTTCACTTTTGTAATCACTGAATTTAATAATTAGAGAAGAGCCTGAACTAATATCACAGCTAAACATTCCTCCTCAATTGCAGAATACTTTAACTGGTACTTCTTATTTAGAAAAATACCACACTGGATGATATAAACTATTTATGTCTTCTTAAATCAATATTTTACCAATCCCAACATCACTTGCATCAACAGACATCTTAAATATGGAGAAGAAAGAACTGGTGCTATCTTAAGTATGGCCTTTAATACATAAATGGCCTCCTGACATTTCTCTAACCAGTAAAATTTGATTGTCTGTGCCAAGAAATTAGCCAGGGGTTCAGCATTTATGGAAAAAGCTAAGGAATATTTCCAATAATGTCCAGCCCTACCCAAAAATCACTTTAGTTGCTTTTTACTGCTATGCACAGGGCATTGAGAGATAGCCTTGACCTTAACTTCTATAGGATTAACTTGACTGTGTCCCACAAAATGTCCTACAATGTAATAAAAGCATGGAAAACCTCGCTTTTATTTAAATTAATTGTAAAATTTGCATCAGTGATTCGATAAATGAAATTTGGTCTTAGTTGCCTAATTTGGTCTTAGTTGCCTCATCTGGTCTAAGTTGCCTAATCTGATCTTAGTAAAGAGACTGGCACAGTCTACCAGTATTATGCTAAACAGGTTGCAGATGTGTATTAGGCATCTTCTGACTGGGTTTTCCTACTGGTGACAAAATCTACAGTATAAGAGACATCACTTTTAATATTTGGCTAATATAAATGATTCAATATCATTTTATCTCTTATTCACTTATAAATTACCAGCCAAATGAGCTTCTAGGGCTACTCTAGGAATTTCCAGTTGGCTTTGGAACAACAATTTGATAGCTCACTGACAACTCATTACCAGCTGGTACATCAGGTAGTCTCTGTTTTCTTATAAGGATCCCATTTGTTTTAAAAAATAACAAGCTGGTACTTATATGGCTCCAGTTTTCCTAACAGCCCTCTGAAACAATGGGAGATGTCAGGATCTTGAATGAGTGCTTGGCTTTTGTCTCTGTAAACTTGATTAGAGTAGAGATGGTGAGTAGTAAAAAGATCAATGTGATCAATACCTTTTGAGCAAAGAATACCTCTTCAAAAGACTCACCAATAAATGTGTCATCTAAAGAAATAATTTTCTGATAACACCATGTTCAAGAAATCTTTCTTCCATAGCTTTAGTAACTGCACAAGCAGGACATCATTCAGGGATTTCATTTTCAAACAGATCATCCATTTGACCCAAACAAGACTTATCCATTACAAGTGGATTAACCACAACCAATAAGTCATTGATAGGAATAAATGAATACTCTCAATGGGTAAAGAAATCACTGTTTTGAATCGACTAGTCCTCAGTCAAAGTTGGTTGTCAGATATAAACAATAGAGAGAAACAGTAACAAGGCCACACTGTTCCCTGAATAAAAGCACTTTCATTAAAAAAAGTATTTTCCAACAAAGACAAACCTCATAATAATACAAGACTCATAGAAGTTCCTGTGTACCTTTAATATTTTAATAGGGACTTCCGTGGCACAATCACAAATAAATGATAGAGAACATTTCAACATGAAAGATTCATAATTCTCCATAATAAAATCAGACTGGGCTTTGAGCAACAAAATGTATTGCTTTCAATACATGACAGTGAACTTAATCTCTTTGATAAAAGAGCATTTGGAATAGTTCTGGTTTGATTCTATTACTTATTTTTCAATCTATGGCAATCAGAAATAATGTGCGCTTTCTTCTTCAAGTAAGAAATATTTCTGATCAATCTTATCAGAAATTTGATTCCTAAAGATAGCGCCATATTGAAATTTCAAAGTAATCATATGGGAATGAGTTCATGTATGAGATTCTAAACCAAAAACTGCTGAGATGACAAACCAAACACTGCTGAGTCATGGAATAATCATTTGCTGAATGAGCAGCATTTTCCAAAGGTTTTGCTGGTCAAGGTAGGTTATGGCATCACTATGGAACTCTTCAGCTAATATGCGCAGTCTGTGATTATCATCAAGGTAGGTCTTGGCATCACTATAGAACTCTTCAGCTAATGCGCAGTGTGTGATTATCATCAAGGTAGGTCTTGGCATCACTATAGAACTCTTCAGCTAATATGCGCAGTCTGTGATTACCAACCTTTTCCACTGATCCCCACCTATCAAATAGTTTCTCTTTTTTCCCCAGCAAATTTAACATGTGTTTGCCAGTTTCATTTTTACAGTTCATAAACCTTTGTCAATATTCCTCAAGTACAAACTTGTAACCCTTCAAAATACATTCCTTTACCATGCATAATTAGCACTTTGTTGTACCAACAGACTTCATGAGCTTTTCAGTAAGTAATAATAAAGTCTAATGCTCTCTTGGCAACTTTATCAAAAAGAGGAAATTATTGATCTGATCCCTTTTCTTGACAATGGGATACTAAACTAATATTTCTGGTAACATCAAAACTTTATCTTGTTTGTAAAGCAAAGAGTATGTTCTGCCTGCCAGTTCTAATACCTTTAATCTAAACTGCATTTCCCTTCTTTTTCTATTTCTTTGTGCATCTGCTTTTCCCTCTCTTTTCTTTTCTCAGCATTTCCCTTTCCTCTCCCTTTATTTGCATTTCTCTTTTATTATTTAGCTATTGTATTTTCATTTATATGTATTGTTTTTCTTGTTCTTTTATAATATGAATTACTCTTTGTCTTTCTCTTTCCCATTTCTGATTTTTGGTTTATCACTCTTCCCTTTGCATTTGCATCATTTCCTTCTGATGATGTAGTTTTCTAATTCCATCGGGGCGGGGGGGGGGGGGGTAACTGTAATTTTAATTATTTTAATTTCCTATTGAAAATAGATACAAACCTATAAATGAAACCAAACACTTTTATCCCAAAAATTATACTCCATGAAATACATCAAAGTATAGTGCTCACTTCGTCATTTCAAAGTATCAACAATTTTACTCACACACCCTAGTCTACCCACTCGGCAGTCAAATACACTTGGTCTTCATTGCCATCATTTCGACAGCTATCTTGTGTATCCTACGTGTTGACTGAATCCCCTAATATTGACAAATCTCAAAGATGGGGTGCTGGTCCAAAATTGGCTGCCTTCAAGGATAAAGGCTAATCTTATTCACCTCACTCCTTGGGTCTGGGCTAAAAGTCTTTGGTCCTAAACTCATAGATAGCTGTTTCAAAATCTACTCAAATTAGAGTAAACAAATACAATTATTAAAACGACTGGATGTTAGTGGCAAAGACACTAACCACTACCGAACAATCAGATGAATTAGACTTTTGGGGTTATTTAATTTGGAATTTTCACAAAAGAAAATAAAGACAAATTAAAACTTTTAAAATTAAAAAAATTAAAAAACATGAGAAACTGTAAATAAGTTTGATTTCATTTATTTTAAAGGTCAGGATTTACTCCATATTCTGTCCTCTAAGTACACTTTTTAAGTGACTAATATTGAATTAAGTTTATGAAATAATCTCATATAAAAACTTTACCAGATGCAGGTGATTTTATTATTTTTGTTTGTTTCATGATTTTAACATTATTACCTGTGAAATTTGCTTTCAGTTAAAATTGCCTACCCACACAGTTCTTTATAATAATGCAAAAATGAAAAATGACCTACATGTAATATGCCATAAATTTAAAAATTATGACCTTATAATGTTCTAGAAAATGGAGTACATATAGTTTTTGATTGGATAGTTGAGGAACTTTGACAAATGCTAGGCAATTGGATGGTTGATGTAATGTGAGAGAAGTCAGATAGAGATGTGTTGTAAAACAGAATGAGGGAGAAATAAATAAATAATAATAATAATAATAACAAAGGCTTTATTTAGAGATGGTAACTCAATTAGTTACAGAACTAATCTACCTTGAGGCCTTCTATCTGTTGTGTACAATAATATACAGTATATACAACATGATGTGAAAAATCAGGCTTGACACTAAATAATTAAATTAAGTGTTTGGTGTTTAATTCACAATACTGTAAGTTCCTTTAAATTTTTACTTTGTTTACCTAGGAATTAAATTAATTGATGAATTTTACAATAACATCATCATGCTGCTTTTTTCAGTGACTTATATTAAAACCATAGAGTGCTCAAAACGAGAAGCATAGATGAATATCAAACTGCCAAACATCTCATCTTGACCTGTATCATTGAGTCAAGCACCTTGTCTTGACCTGTGTCATGCATTCAAACATCTCATCTTGACCTGTATCATGGAGTCAAACATCTCATCTTGACCTGTATCATGGAATCAAACATCTCATCTTGATCTGTATCAAGGAGTCAAACATCTCATCTTGATCTGTATCAAGGAGACAAACATCTCATCTTGCCCTGTACAATGGAGTCAAACATCTTATCTTGATGTGTATCATGGAGTCAAACATCTCATCTTGCCCTGTATCATGGAGTCAAACATCTCATCTTGACCTGTATCATGGAGTCAAACATCTCATCTTGACCTGTATCATGGAATCAAACATCTCATCTTGATCTGTATCAAGGAGTCAAACATCTCATCTTGCCCTGTACCATGGAGTCAAACATCTTATCTTGATGTGTATCATGGAGTCAAACATCTCATCTTCACCTGTATCATGGAGTCAAACATCTCATCTTGACCTGTATCATGGAGTCAAACATCTCATCTTGACCTGTATCATGGAATCAAACATCTCATCTTGATCTGTATCAAGGAGTCAAACATCTCATCTTGCCCTGTACAATGGAGTCAAACATCTTATCTTGATGTGTATCATGGAGTCAAACATCTCATCTTCACCTGTATCATGGAGTCAAACATCTTATCTTGACATCTTGACCTGGATTCAAATATCTAGAAGTGTAACACTGATAAATATACTACCAGTGTTTATATTTTATCTACTGTAGTAGTACAGCAACTTAGATAACTACTGCTACAACCATAACAGCATACACTATTGTTGATGTAAGTACTGCTTTAGTAAAGCCCAAAATTCTTCAACATTTCTTGCTTCAGTTTAATATAACAACATAGATGTCAGTTCCATATCACAGATACATGTAGTACATTGGGTCACTCTTGGACAATACATTAATGCATCTTTATGCTTATGTCCTTTTTACTGCATGGTTGCAGTTGGACACCTTGTTTGCACAGTTGTATTTTCCCAACAACAGTTTTCTTACATATGATACAATGTTTCAAGATATAATTCAACTGAACAATCAGATGTGTAAATAATTTTTTTGAGAAACTAGTGAATGCAAATGTCAAACTGGATGTCCTTTTAATTTTTCCCAAAATACAAAGAATATGGCAGAAGGGGATTTTATTCCAGAATTTATTCATTGAACATTTTTACATATAAAGAAATTATATATCACACATAATCATTCAGTTCCAGAATTATCTCTCTTTATCCCTTGTGCCTGTAAACATTCATTTGACAGATCATGACACATAAATCTAATTTACTCAAGAACATGAGTTTATTGAAATATGGCTATGATTTGTGATGTGGAGATCATGACAATTGTTTTCATTCATTTGACAGATCATGACAATTTTCCTTCATTTGACAGATCATGACAATAGTTTTCATTCATTTGACAGATCATGACAATTGTTTTCATTCATTTGACAGATCATGACACATAAATCTAATTTACTCACAAACATAAGCTTATTGAAATATGGCCATGATTTGTGATGTGGGAGATCATGACAATTGTTTTCAGATTGCTAATAGAAAGGATTTATACCACAAAGATATATGTGTTTCTAAAGAGACAATTTACTTTACATGAATTGGAAGAGTGGGAATGAGTTGATGTAGGAAATGTCTATAAATAAATATGCACTCAATTTAAAACGAACATGATGTGAATCAAAAGTCTGTATTAAACAAAGAAATTCAGAGAGAAAATGGACGAAATGTCTTAAAAGAAGAAATCTTTGGAAAACAAATAATGGAAAAAAAAGCTTGCTTTCCTGATATAAACAACATAGAAAATGGGTTTGTAAAAATTGTGTCACCTTCAAGTGGTCCATGGACATAAGTTTCTGTCATAGGTGAAATAAGCTGTATCACATATTTGCTTGTGTCTCTTTACTATTGTATTAATTATCTTGCTGATTGATGTTGTGTCTTTTTCAGTCAGGGTAACAGATGCAGTTTTACAGCAGAATGGCCAGACTATTTCCAATGCAACTCTTATTGTTACTTCTGGAAAACCAACAACCCTATCCTGTGTTACAGGAAACAGTCGACCTGATGCCAACATAAACTGGTACATAGGATCTCAGATGAGAGGCAATGGAACTAGTCTGAACTTTATCCCGACCAATGAGGATCATGACAAGGCAATTTACTGCCAGGCTTATAACATAGATCCAAATCAATCAGTGATGTCGAGTAAACCAGTACTATTTGTAAGAGGTAAATTGGTACATTAGGATATGTCTGTCAAATGGAATCAAAATAAAATTGCTTCTATGAAATAAAAAATATTACACTTAAACACGATATACAAGGGATATGTGTAGTTTGAAGATTAGTACTGCATATTAGATTTACATCAATTATAATTGTGCCCCTTGAGCATGTTTTTCTGATAATATCCAGGATTACATTCCTGACAACCTTCGCAAATATAAGTAGTTTCACAGAACACCTGTGTGCTACAATATATACTATATGCTAATTGAGATTGGCCTTTCCTTAAACTATGATGTAAAAATAAGCAAACTTTTGTTACTTGCAAGTTTAATCAATGTAGGTATAATAAATATAAATAGATTTATATAATGTGAAACTGAAAATTTCCCTTATAAGAATATATCTTGTAGAAATTGTATGCTGACAATTCTCTTTTTCATGATAACATTACCTAATGTATCCTCTCGATGCTCCTTTTCATGATAACATTGTCTAATGTATCCTCTCGATTCTCTTTTTCATGATAAGATTACCTACTCTCGATTCTCTTTTTCATGATAAGGTTACCTAATATATCCTCTTGATTCTCTTTTTCATGATAACATTGCCTAATGTATCCTCTCGATTCTCTTTTTCATGATAACATTACCTAGCATAGTTGATTTCTCACCCTTCATACAAATTCTGTTCATACATTTTATATGGTGTGCTCAATAATAATAATAATACTTTATTTTTAGAGAAACTTCCCCAGAGTAATTGTTGACAATGATTGCTCTTTTAATCAAGCATCACTGTTGATATTCAAGCTGAGCATATATATGGATATGTATGAGATATATAAAATATGTTCCTGTTCTGCATGCTTTGCCAAACATAGAAAAATAAAAACTGTTCTGAGCCCATTTCTCCAAAACATATTCTTCACTTTATATCACTTCTAGATTTACATCGTTTGTAGACCAATTAACTCTTACATACAACATTTGGTAAATGATTGTAGACCAATTAACTCTTACATACAACATTTAGTACATGTTTGTAGACCAATTAACTCTTACATACAACATTTGGAACATGTTTGTAGACCAATTTTCTCTTACATACAACATTTGGTACATGATTGTTGACCAATTAACTCTTACATACAACATTTGGTACATGTTTATGGTCTTTTTATTGTCTAGTAGAAACACTTTCTTTGTATGCAGAGTGATATTTTATTTAGGATCAGGCTATCTGCATCAAAAACAGATAATTAGGAATGGAATGATGGCATGAAAGCATTTGAATAAATAAAGGACGAATGTAATTGATATCTTGTTGAATTTGCAAATTTACCAGCATATATATATATATATATATATATATATATATATATATATATATATATATATATATATATATATATAAAGAGAGAGAGAGATAGAGAGATAATAGACCAAAACATATGGTGTTGAGATGTAAACTTTAATAAAAATGGCCAGTTAGTTTAGTTTGATATGTCTCGATGGATAGGCACATGTAACAATTTTCAAATGGTAGATGTTCTATATTCATGAAGTAAACCAGGAGTCAGCAACCTATTTTACATAGCATGCCACTTTTATTCTGGATTAATTAGAAAATGAATGAGTGCCAGCCACCAGTAAGAGAGTAATACTGTATAAATCAAGATTTCTGGCTGCCCTTCATGTGCCACATAAAACTTCTTGTGGCATGTATGCTGTAGTAAACGATGGAATATTCAACTTTCTTGTTTTGGACCAAAATAAATACTTGTGGAGAAAGTTTGTAAAAAAATTGTGTTTCTGCTTCTTATATAGTTTTAATAAACAAATAATTTTGATTACATAAATAAACAAAATGTAAGACACAACACAGAGTTCATAAAGAGGGCATGATCTTACTTTTTGTAGTAAACATCTAATATTTTCTACTTTTATGCTTTTCAACTCATCCTCCATTTGCAGTTATCCATGGTGTAACATTGTGTATCACAGCCTTTACACAAATCTATGATTACCTTATTTGTTTAAATGAGTTTATCTTAATTATTATTATTTCCCATTCAGCCTTTAGTTCTAAAAAAATCTATTAAGTTTTGTGTATGATTCATTATTCCCCATTCAGACTTTAGTTCTAACAAAATCAATTAAGTTTTGTGTATGATTCATTATTCCCCATTCAGCCTTTAGTTCTAACAGAATCTATTAAGTTTTGTGTATGATTCCTTATTCCCCATTCAGCCTTTAGTTCTAACAAAATCTATTAAGTTTTGCGTATGATTCATTATTCCCCATTCAGCCTTTAGTTCTAACAAAATCTATTAAGTTTTGCGTATGATTCATTATTCCCGATTCAGCCTTTAGTTCTAACAAAATCTATTAAGTTTTGTGCATGATTCATTATTCACCATTCAGCCTTTAGTTCTAACAAAATCAATTAAGTTTTGTGTATGATTCATTATTCCCCATTCAGCCTTTAGTTCTAACAAAATCTATTAAGTTTTGTGTATGATTCATTATGAGGCTTATTGCTGATGTCTCTTAATAAACATGTATAAAACTATTGGCTATTGAACATCAGAGTTTACAACCAACAGTGATAGCTAATACATTCCGACAAGAAGTTCCAGTTTAAACTTAATTTTGAGGTCAGGGATGATGATCAACAAATTGCATGACATGGAATGCATAAAGGATTATTCCCCCTTCCTGATGGTATGAAGAATCAGAGATCAACTCTAAGATGTGTTTTTTGAAAGCTTTAAACTACAGATCTCTATACTGATAGATATTGAATGATTGTTAGTTTTCTTATCTGATCTCCAAAACCTTTTCTTGTGTTAAGAAGTATATACTTTTAACAGATAAGCAATGTTTTCTTATAATTTTGAAGTTGATTATCTTCATTAACCTTTGCAGTAGGTGATATTGTAACATTATATTTTCAATAAAGAGGTGTATGATTATGTGTCTGAATACTGAATGGAAAAATTAATTATATTTAGTTGCCAAAGATAAATATGAATGTTTCTTTTACAGCTGTTCCAAGAATACTAGATGTTTCTCCATATTATAAAGGTTATGTTGGCCAATGTGCCATCATCCAGTTCAATTTCTACTCTAATACAGATGAGAACTTAACTGTCACAGCACACAATTCCAACTCTAGCAGATTGATACATCAAGGAATAATCAAGCCAACTCATCTTGATGATCTAACAGTATATTCACAAATAACAACACCAGTCTTCAGGGCATTGCTGGTCATCGGCTTAATGAGTGAAAATGATTTTGGACTGTATGCCATCGAAGTTAAAAATGTTATTGGTTCAGATTCAAAAGACATCAAAATCGTAGAACAGAGTAAGTCACATGATATTTCCCTTGTAATCAATACATTAATTCACCTGTGTCTGGGTCAGAAATTTACAAATTTGTTGTGAGATATTTCTTATTTCCTGAAATACAATTCCTTTAAGAAGTCATGTATATTATCAAAAATAAATACAATTATTCATATACATTGGCATAAATTAGAAATATTTTACTATGGGTTAGGATTTGTAGGTTGAGGGGGTAGGGCATACAGACAAGATGTCAAAAAGTCTGATGGGGTGGGAACTGACAGTGCATTGAGAGAACTCTTAATTTTGGCATATAAAAGATGAAAACAAAGGGTTTGTTTTAACATTGTCCATCTATGTATGAAAGATTTCATATCAAACATATTGTATGGTCTTTAAATAAAAGAGAGGTTTCTCTTCTTTAAAGTGTTGTATCTATATTGAAAGAATGTAAAATGCATATTTTTCATTTTTGAAAGGAAAGTACCCTGACTGGTCATAGAGTAATGTAAACAAATAGATGATTTATAAACTATTAATGCAGTTTGTTTGAAAACTAGATCACCTAAGGACTTATTCAAAGTGACACAGTCCAGTTTTCCTTAAATAATTCACATCATATTGTCCTGCAAATATTTTTCTTTATCAATATACACATTTAGAAAGGTTCATGACAATATTACAAATGTTTTATTATCTATTGTACCCATGTTATGACTGTTGAAATAATGAAAAGACATTGGGATCTATATAATTTTGTAGGTCGACAGCTTGTAAAGGAAACTGGAATGCAGATTTTGGGACAAGTATCTTAAAGTTGTACATTTTAACATGATTCCTATCATAACAAAAAAATGTATATACTTTTTTCAAAAAACTAAAATGAAAGTGATTACCTAATAAGAATAATGGTTGATGAACCACAGAAAATATTTCTTCTGACAGCTTAAATAATCTATTGCTAACAAGTATTATAATGTCATTGCCCTTCATTCTCTTTATCTATATACACATTATTTTAGCATTGGAAAAGGTTCGTGACAATGTTAAATTATCTATTGCAGCTATGCTGTCACTATTGAAATAATGAGAAGACGTGGATTTGTATAATGTTTGTAGGTTGACTGAGTGTACAGCCGAACAGAGAGAGAAAAAAATCAGATGCTGATTTTGGGACAATTCTCTTTAAATTATACAACTTTAACATGATTCCTATCCTAACAAGAAAATGCACATACCTTTCTAAAAAGATTCAAATGAAAGTCAAAGAAGATATTTCTTCTGACAGCCTAAATAATCTCAGTAAGAGTATTGCTGACAAGTATTCTAATGTCATTGGCTTTCAGTTACACCAGAGAAGCCAATAAATTTCCGTGCTACCAACATACAGGAAAAACAACTGTCACTGAGGTGGCAATCTGGATATGATGGGGGATTGACTCAAACTTTCGTGGTTGAGTTAAGTCTTGATAATATAACATGGAATAATGTGTCTGAAGTCAGTGCTGGAAACAGGGATGGATGGTTTACTACAGTCATTGAGGACCTTATCCCAGGATCTGAATATTATTTTAGATTGTATGCATACAACGTAAATGGAAGAGGAGACTTTGCTGATGTACAAGTTGTCATAAGGATGTTGAAAGGTTGTACTGTTTTGCATATTTTCATTCCTTAAGTGTATTTTCCTATTTATCTTCCCATGAGGTTCAAGAAAATCAACCATTAAATGGAACATAAGTATAGATGAATATTCAAAATTATCCAACTTGTACACATGTAAATATTATGGTATTTGCTACAATCAAATATTGTACACCAAATATTATGGTATTTGCTACAATCAAATGCTAATTAGTCAATGCATGAGTGGCAACCTATGTATCTGTTAAGCTGCAATTTTTGTATCATAGAAAATCTTGGAGCTGTCAAATCAGACATGTCTGTCAGTCCTTCTTGGTGCCATGATTAATGAAGTCTGATTCATTATTGTTGATATAAGGAATGGATCATCACCCAAACTTAAATTTTCTGCTGAGAAAAAGTTACAATGGTGCCATTTATATATCAAATAAGAAAATAGTTTTGGCCATACTCTGAATACTAGATTATCTTCTGAATATGCAGTAGTACAATTTTCTATAAAATAACTTTCACAGATTTTTTGTGTGTATATTTACAAAGAAATATCTATTGGAAAAGAAAACAATATTAATCTTACATTTGTCAGTAGCAAAAACATTAGTAAACAAATTAGACTTGAAATTTGTTGCATCCACAGTGATATGCTAATACAAAGATCTATTTAATCGAATCTTCATGCCCATCTTCATTAGAGGTCGGTGCATCGGTTGGAATAAGTGTTGGTGGAGCTGTTGGAATTGGTGTTGGTGGAATTGTTCTTGGATTAATTGCAGCTATCATTGCCTTCACAATCAGAAGACACTTAAATGGTATGTGTAAGAAGTATATTAAGACAATTAAATGGTATGTATAAGGAGTATATTAAGACAATTATATGGTATGTATAAGGAGTATATTAAGACAATTTAATGGTATGTATAAGAGTATATTAAGACAATTTAATGGTGTGTATAAGGAGTATATTAAGACAATTATATGGTATGTAAGGAGTATATTAAGACAATTAAATGGTATGTATAAGGAGTATATTAAGACAATTTAATGGTATGTATAAGGAGTATATTAAGACAATTATATGGTATGTATAAGGAGTATATTAAGACAATTATATGGTATGTATAAGGAGTATATTAAGACAATTTAATGGTATGTATAAGAGTATGCTAAGACAATGAAATATTATATATAAGGAGTATATTAAGACAATTTAATGGTATGTATAAGGAGTATATTAAGACAATTATATGGTATGTATAAGGAGTATATTAAGACAATTAAATGGTATGTATAAGGAGTATATAAAGACAAATAAATGGTATGTAAGGAGTATATTAAGACAATTAAATGGTATGTATAAGGAGTATATTAAGACAATTAAATGGGTATGTATAGGGAGTATATTAAGACAATTAATGGTATGTATAAGGAGTATATTAAGACAATTAAATGGGTATGTATAAGGAGTATATTAAGACAATTTAATGGTATGTATAAGGAGTATATTAAGACAATTAAATGGGTATGTATAAGGAGTATATTAAGACAAATAAATGGTATGTATAAGGAGTATATTAAGACAATTAAATGGTATGTATAAGGAATATTTTAAAACAATTAAATGGTAAGTGTAAGGAATATATTTAAGACTATATTCCAAAACATTATCTGAATATGAAATGACAGTATGGAGTGCTAGTGAATGTTACTGAGTTGAATAAGATGACATGGCCTTTTCAGAAGAAAATAATATTATGAATGACCTTTTATAATGTTTATATAAATCCAAGAATTTAATTACATCAATGCTGCTAATTTTGATAAGATTATAAGTTCCGTGAATGGAAAGATTAAAGCCATCCATTGCATAGATAAATAAAATCAAGGAAACTTGTTTATTTTTTCCATTTTCAAAGTCTAGTATTTTACACTTTTAAACCTAAATTGCCATAAAATTGTTTCATTTTTATTCATCATCCTTATTTCAGACGAGATTTAAAATTAATTTTAAAAAAACAATGAGGATCAGTCAGCCATTTGAATTGGTCTTACTTGGGTTTAATACACAGAAATTTTAAAAGTTGTCTACAGATATGACAGTTACAAGTCTGGAACACTCATATTTAAATTGAAAATACCCCAAGTCTTCAGACTATTGTGATAATTTAAAGCTTAACGAAGTTTTCTGTTAAAGAAAAATACCCCCAGATTTCTCAGTAGTAACAGTCTGCTCATCCACTCACATGTTTTGAAATTTTTGAATAACATCAAGAAAATCAGTGATAACAACATCAAGAAAATCAGTGATAACAACATCAAGAAAATCAATGATAATAACATCAAGAAAGTTAGTGATAATAACATCAAGAAAATCAGTGATAATGACATCAAGAAAATCAGTGATAATAACATCAAGAAAATTAGTGATAATGACATCAAGAAAGTCAGTGATAATAACATCAAGAAAATCAGTGATAATGACATCAAGAAAATTAGTGATAATAACATCAAGAAAATCAGTGATAATAACATCAAGAAAATCAGTGATAATGACATCAAGAAAATCAGTGATAATAACATCAAGAAAATTAGTGATAATAACATCAAGAAAATTAGTGATAATAACATCAAGAAAATAAGCCATGAAAATGATGATCTAAACAGACTGTATTGGCATCATATCACATGTATATTTGATTGTAGAAGAGGCACATTTCTATAAGAAGTATTTTTCTAAGTAATATCAGAACACCTACTAGAAATAAAGTGATGTCTAGAATAGTGAAATGCCAATACACTAAGAATCTTTTTTCCTCCTATTAATTGTATCCTCCATTTCTGATAAATGATGGGACCACTTAAAGATGGCATGTTAACTCTGACTCAGAATGACTATTTAATCACACTGGACAACAAATTTTTACAAAAGTCATGTTACTGAAATAAAATTAGTCAATTCTTATCAATTTTTATGTGCTGAACACGAATATGACAGTCAAATTGCAAAATTGGCTCTAGTTTTTTTGTAATCTGCAAGAAATTAATGTTTACATAACGAAATGCATTCCAATAGTAAAAGGTCAACTGTAATAGCCTACCTATAAAAAATCAAGTCATTGACTACATCTTAGATTTCTTCGCCTGTCTCTTGTACAGCTGTTCGGGAGCATCTCTGAGGAGTGTCCAGCAGTAGTCAGCCAGCATTGTAGTGGACCATTTTCCCTGGTATCTTTGTTCCATTGTTGCGATATTTTGATGAAAACGTTCGCCGTGTTCATCACTAACAATACCACAGTTGCTAGGAAAGAAATCCAAATGGAAATGAAGGAAGTGAATCTTTAGAGACATATTGCAGCCAAGTTTCTTATACTTCATCAACATGTCTTCTACTAGTTCCTTATAGTTTTCTGCCCTAACATTTCCGAGGAAGTTTGTAGAAACTAGGCGAAAAGCATTCCATGCTTGTTTAGCGTCACCTTCCAGCAAGTTGTTGAACCGGTCATCTTTGAAAAGCTCTCGAATCTGAGGACCCACAAAAACTCCCTCTTTAATCTTTGCTTCGCTGAGTCGAGGGAATTTTTCATGCAGGTATCGGAATGCTGGCAAAGTCCGGTCAATGGCTTTCACGAAGTTCTTCATCAAACCTAGTTTGATGTGAAGGGGTGGTAGCAAGATTTTCTGAGCCTCAACCAGAGCTGGGTGTTGGATATTCTTCTCTCCAATGGCTACATTCTGCCTGTGAGTCCATTCCTTCCTCATGTAGTGCATTTCCCTTGCTCGGCTATCCCACTCGCATAAGAAACACATGTATTTTGTATATCCTTGCTGCAGTCCCATTAAAAGGGCAACTACCTTCAAATCACCACAGAGGTGCCAGCTGTACTTGTTATACTCAATGGAATTCAGTAGCTGCCTTAAGTTATCGTATGTCTCTTTCATGTGGACAGCATACGCTACTGGAATAGATGGAAGAATGTTTCCATTGTGCAAAAGCACAGCCTTGAGACTCAGTTTCGAAGAGTCCACAAATAGTGTCCATTCTTGTGGGTCATGAGTGATTTTTAAAGCATTCATGAGGCCCTCAATATCGGAACAGAATATCAGATTACTTTCCTTTCTGAAGAAAGGCTCCAATTGCTGGTGGCGCTTTCGATATGCAGTAATTGTGACATCTTCTTCTAGAAGATTCCATTGTTGGAGTCTTGATCCTAGCAATTCTGCCTTGTTCTTTGATAAGTCCAAATCACGAATCAGGTCATTTAGTTCTTCCTGTGTTATTCTGTGTGGGGTTGATGATGCACCACAGTGAAAATCTGGATCACTGCATGCTGATGGACCAGGAGAAGAACAGGTCGACTCACCTTTGTCTTCGTCAGATGAATCAAGAGAATATTCTGCTGGAGGTTCTGGAATAGGAAGTCCCTCACCATGTGGAACTGGTCTCAATGCAGACGGAATGTTTGGGTAGACTATTCTCGACTTCTTTCGCTTCGTTATTCCGCCGGAAAGAGGAGGAACCAAGCAGAAGTAACAGTCATTTAGGTGGTTGCTTGGCTCTCTCCACACCATTGGGACTGCAAACGGCATTGATGACCTTTTGCAATTCAACCACTGTGAAAGCTGTGTTGTACATGTAGCACAGCATATATGCGGAGCCCAAGGCTTGTCTTGGTCACCAACCTTGCATCCGAAGTAAAGATGATATGCCTTCTTCACTTGAGAATTGATACTTTTCTTCTGGTTGGCAAATGTCACTTCCCCACAAATATAGCAAAAATTGTCCGCGGTATTAACACACTTTCGAGGCATTACTGTTCTTTATTGTACGTAAATGGATAAAATAATAAGTTTTATGTAACAGTAGCTTGAACTGTCTCGCACAACGTCTAAAATATTTTAAATGCTGAACCTATCTGATTGGGCTTTATATAGTACACTGCTTACGTCAGCTTCAGCAGCCGCCTGGCATTAGTATAATAGGCCTACACATGTATAGTACACTGCTGACGTCAACTTACTTCAGCAGCCGCATGGCATTAGTATTGCATTGCATCAGAAAATGATGCAATCAACTGTGGATGATGTGAGCATGATGGTATTATGCAATGTTACATCATTATTCCGGATGTTGCTGCAGTCCTACTGGAGAAATTTACACAGTGAAACATAGAAAATGAGGTATATGAATATCTTCAAAACGAGAGCCAATACAAATTTTTCACGGTTATATTCGTGTTCGGCACACCAAAATACTACAGATTAGGGCCTTTTCAAGTCAGTAATGATTTCACTGTTGACCAGTGTCATCATTCAAAATGTTCATGTCAAAATGTAAAAAAGAACAAAAGATACTTTTATTACAATTTATTTTAATGTCAAATCAAGCAAATTTAAGAATATCCTTTTGTTTTACATTTGAGCATGAATTCAATTATTTATGTTCTCTGACATTGTTGTTACAAAAGTGCTTGCTCATAGCTGTGTCCAATATAATGATCATTGTATACTACTGGTACTATTACTACTACTACTACACACACACACACTATATATATATATATATATATATATATATATATATATATATATATATATATATATAATTTATTGCCTCACTTAATTATTGTTTTTCATTTTCAGGATCTACAAACTCTTGCTTCAGGAGGTGAGTAGATAACATGAGTTTAATTACCCAGAAATCTATATCCACTTCAAAGTAGCTAGACTGATATATTTGGGTAATGTCAAATTTTGTTTTCTCATTATCAGCTTGAAACTGTAAAATTGCTTCAGTTGAATTGCTGTTATTTTTCAAAGTTGACATCATTACCAGAGACAGTATACTGTGATAGAATTTAAGTCATATTATCAAAATAGTTATGTCTGGTCAATAGTCTTTCTTTATGTTATCTGTGTAGGTCTAAATGAGGAAACAATGAGATTTACATGCATGCTATTCATAGCAATCATTTTTCATGTAAGTCATTTCATAGGTCAAGAGGATGGGTTATAAAGGATATTATGCTAACTTTTATATGGCATAAGATGATGAAGTTGGATAAATATATATGTTATGTGCAATTACCCAGGATATTATGTGCAACAATTTTGGTTCCTCGCAAGGCCAAGAGGACATATCAATATAACTTATGATCAGATGGGTTTAGTGTGTGTATAAACAGTTTGGTTTCCTTCTGCAATCCAAGAAGACAGGCTAATGCAACCTTTGTATAGAAATCAGGTTAATGACCAAGAGAATGATTAACATGTGCAGTAATGAAGTGCAGGCCAAAATATGAGTTTAGCATTCCTTATGATCATAGTATGTTTGACAATCAGGATTCCTGCTACATGGTTCCTTATGCATGCCAGTTGAATAGGATAACATAAAGTTTCATTCTATGAGCATAGTATGTGTAAAAATCAAGATTCCTTCCACAGGACAATGGGACAGGTTAACATGAATTGTGGTCAAATGGATATACTGTGGGTGTTACAACTCTATGGTCTTAAACTAAGTAAACTAAGTAACAGAAAAGAGTAAAAACCATCAAGTTTTGTAAAATCAAGAAATATTTTAAGTCTCTGAGTTGTGACATGAAAAATTATGAGGAACTTACAGTATTGTGGATCAAATGCCAGATAATCATAAATGTTCTATCACAAGTCAAAAGGCATAGAATGTTCCAATGAAATCCAAGAATCTTGAATGTGCTGATATACCAGTAGTCATGATGCACCATAATTATATAATCCAGAATATTTTTCAATGAGTCTTCAATAATCCCAAAGAAGTGATTTAGTCCAAAAGTCTTTGAGCACTACCTGGTATAACATTAGAATCATTCAGATGGGACACTAGGATGTCACAAAATTAAATATGGTAGGCCATTAACTGCTTAAACTAGCTGAACACTCGAAGAGGGATTAAAAATAAGATTTTAAAACAACTTGAGTTGTAAAGAAAGTTATTCTAAAACTTAATGTGCTGTCATATATTAAAGAATGCATTAATTATAAAAGCTATCAAAGAAATCAAAGACATAATATATCCCATAATATGGTCATGCAGTCAGTTTGCATGTTAATAGATAGTAAAGAAAAGTTAAGACATACATAAGATTTAGTAATGATGCTGACAAGAATAAATGCTCATGTAGTATGAGTCTAAATATAGCCTAAAATTCATTCTCTTCACCATAAAATATGACCAATGTAATTGTTCTACATTATGGTAATTAATATTTTACTTTCATAATTAAAACAGCTTGATAACATTGATTTCTTTGAAAAAATGAATTAATGTTGTATTTAGTTGGATACAAGATTCTGCCAACAATATTATTTTAAAGTCTTTTAAACCCTTCAAACACTAACATTACCTTTTGGTGGCTATGGCAACCAAATTAAATGTAAAATTATTTATTAATGGACTATAAGTGAATAGAATTATATTTTATATGGAGAAAAAAATTTAAAATAATAAAACGTAAAGATTGCATCATCTAAATATTGTAACAGACTGAAATGTAGACACATGTTTGAAAGTAAAGTTGTAATTATAGCAACTACTAAACAAAGTAATGAACTGAGGATATATGGTATGTAGAAAAAAATTAACTGCCCATGAACACTTCCAGAATAACTATACTTCGATGGAAAAGTATACACTATATATTCTTTTTCAGCCTTTTTCTCTATATGGTTACTATGGTAACCATGAACAAACATCAATTTCAATGACATTTTTTTGTGTTAGAAATCTGCATGCATCACTTTGTACAATATCACTGCAATCTTTTTATTAATAATTGTTGGGCCAAACCATCTGTATTGTGTTACAGATATTAGATTTAATTTATATTTGATTTAAGTTTTATTTGTTTTGATTTGATTGTTTGTGGGTTTGGGAATTTTTAAAATTTCTTTACATGTTATTATAATGTAATTTTGTTTACAAGAAATTGGATATTTTCCAGAAAATCCAGTTTGACCCGAGTTTTAACTTAGATACCTAATAATAGAAACACTTGTTTCCATTTTTGATATAGTTCTTGGCCTTGATTCAGGGTCAAGTAAACAACTTTTTATTGGAGTAAAATGATTGGTTCTTATCAAGGACATACAGGAGCTATGTGACTTTTACATGTAAACATGATCACGTCATTCTCTATTTTGCAATATATTTTGCAATTAGGCATTTCCAAAATTGTAAAATACTTATGGTAGTAGTGATGTATAGAGGGAGAGATCTCAGAGTCCAGGGCTTTTAAACACTTGATGTCAAGTTGTTTTCTTCTGTTGTGACCAGAAAGGAACTTTTGAGTTTTTTAGTTATTAGTTAATTTTTCTCCAAATTATTTGGACTCTAAAAGATTAATTATTTTTTCTGGAAATATTATTGTATTTATACAGAATTCTTGAACAAATACATTTATTGAAAATTCTGTTTGGATTTCCAAGACTGGAGAATAACATTTTGTGTTTGTAGAAGGAACTGTAGTCCTTAACACAGTAAAGGTTACAGCATATGTCATCACCTTCCATCTTGGATCTTCTTCGGCACTCAAACTTGGAATCATTAGAACATTTCAATATTAGGACTTCAAAATTTTTATCCGTGGATTATTCTTGTATTAGTTTTGGATTTGATTCTGGGACCATAGGTTCCCATATTTTTTCATTTGTACAGTATTTTTCCAGGGAAATAAATTATTTGTCATATTTTTCAAAGCTTGTTGTTTTCACTCTTTTTTGTGTTACTAATTATTTGAGCCTAAACATGTAACATAAGATCCGTTTATAAATAATTGTTGGCCCAAAAAGTCTGTATTGCTCATAAACAAATCAGCATGCACAGATATGGCAGTTAGAAACAAATCAGCAATGGTTTCAATGTCAAGCAAAACATAACAGCACTACCAGGGTTAAAAATCCAATGTCAAACTGACACAGTATTAAATATCCAATGTTAAACTAATTAACAAAGTATTAAATATCCAATGTTAAACTAAATGACACATTATTAAATATCAGATGTTAAACTAATTAACAAAGTATTAAATATCCAATGTTAAACTAAATGACACATTATTAGATATCAGATGTTAAACTAATTAACAAAGTATTAAATATCCAATGTTAAACTAATTGAAACAGTATTAAATATCTAATGTTAAACTAATTATCACAGTATTAAATATCCAATGTTTACCTAATTAACAAAGTATTAAATATCCAATGTTTATATAATTAACAAAGTATTAAATATCCAATGTTAATCTAATTGAAAAAGTAGTAAATATCCAGTTAAACTAATTAACACATTATTAAGTATGCAATGTGAAACTAATTGACACAGTATTAAATATCCAATATTAAGCTAATTAACAAGGTATTAAATATCCAATATCAAACTAATTAACAAAGTATTAAATATCCAATATTAAACTAATTAACAAAGTATTAAATATCCAATATTAAACAAAATTAACATAGTATTAAATATCCAATGTTAAATCTAACATAGTATTAAATATCCAACATTAACCTAATTGACAACATTTGCCATTTTCATAGGAACCATTATCTGTAATTCTAGAACGCTTGAAATGATGTATTGTATACCAATGTTGTTGTTTTTTTTATGATGCTAGTGTTATATACAGTTCAAGGTTTAAAAGTTGTTTCAAAGTCAATTATTAACAGTACTTGCTGTTTATTACAGGAAGAAATTGACATCTTTTGTTACAAGAGCATTGCAACCTTGCATTTCAACTTAGTTTAAGCTATTATTGTTCACCTGATAGTTTCAAATATAATTTCAGAATATAATGAAATCTAATTAAAATATGAATATGAAAAGTACAATCATTTGTATCTTATTTTTTTCTACAGCCAAGGGAAAACAGATGAAGAAATGCATCCATATTCCAATACTGAGATTAATCCACAGACTGTAAAACCAATTTATGAGGAACTGAATAAAGGAAACACAGAACGGAGTGTGTATGATACAATTTCACCTTTGTAGAATGGTAGATAGAGATAAGACACCAAGAAGAGTTACCTAATGGTTATTTCCCTTTCCCTTTCACAGAGTAGTAGGAACAAAAGGACTTCTACAAATGTAAGCAGGAAAGTGGAGAGTGTACCATCAGACACACTAAATAGTTTTCTATTCTCCAAGCACCTGTTTGCTTGATAACAGTTTTGATGCAAATTTATAAAACCAACTACATTTAGATTTACTGCAAGAAAGGCATGTGACTACTTGGAATGCTCTAATTTAATACAAAGTCAGCCTTATCTTTAAATGTATATTTTGAATATGTATTTTTAATATCATAATACTATGTGCTAGGAATTAAATTCACATCATGACACAACTAAGTCAGTTCTGAAGTCCGACCTTACTAATGTTGAATGCAAACAAATTAAGTCTCTACAATGGCAAGACCAATGATATTACTACAATGAAAGAAGCAAATCTTCCTGCCACTATCACACCTGGCACAAGCACACCTGACACTAAAACACCTAACACTAAAACACCTGGCACTAACACACCTAGTGCTAACACAGCTGACACTGACATACTTGGCACTAACACAGCTTACACTGACACACCTGGCACAAATATATCTCTTAACCTGAACAATATTGACCAAATCAAGAGATAAGAATTGTGTCTACTTAGGTGTTACTTTAGATGCTGCTTCTTGCTGAATGTCCATGTCTTGCTTTCCAGATAGTAACTAACTAATGTGGAATGCCATGCATGTCTTGGCTCACAGACACTTTATTAATTTCTGTGGAATTATGCATTACTTGGCTTCCAGGCACTTTATTAATTAATGTGGAATGTCATCCATGTCTTGGCTCACAGATACTTTATTAATTTCTGTGGAATATCATGCATTACTTGGCTTCCAGGCACTTTACTAATTAATGTGGAATGTCATGCATTACTTGGCTTCCAGGCACTTTATTAATTAATGTGGAATGTCATCCATGTCTTGGCTCACAGACACTTTATTAATTTCTGTGGAATATCATGCATTACTTGGCTTCCAGGCACTTTATTAATTAATGTGGAATGTCATTCATGTCTTGGCTCACAGACACTTTATTAATCTCTGTGGAATATCATGCATTACTTGGCTTCCAGGAACTTTACTAATTAATGTGGAATGTCATGCATTACTTGGCTTCCAGGCACTTATTAATTAATGTGGAATGTCATTCCTGACTTGGCTTCCTGACACTTTATTAATTAATGTGGAATGTCATTCATGACTTGGCTTCCAGAAACTTTACTAATTAATGTGGAATGTCGTGCATGACTTGGCTTTCAGACACTTTACTAATTAACGTGGAATGTCGTGCATGACTTGGCTTCCAGACACTTTACTAATTAATGTGGAATGTCATCCATGTCTTGGCTTTCAGGCACTTTACTAATTAAAGTGGAATGTCATGTACAACTTGGCTACCAGACACTTTATTAATTAATGTGAAATGTCATCCATGACTTGGCTTCCAGGCACTTTACTAATTAATGTGGAATGTCATGTATAACTTAGCTTCCAGGTACTTTATTAATTAATGTGGAATGTCATTCATGTCTTGGCTTCCAGACACTTTACTAATTAATGTGGAATGTCATTCATGACTTGGCTTCCAGACACTTTACTGATTAATGTGGAATGTCATTCATGACTTTGCTTCCGGACACTTTACCAATTAATGTCGAATGTCGTGCATGACTTGGCTTCCGGACACATTACTAATTAATGTGGAATGTCGTGCATGACTTGGCTTCTGGACACTTTACTAATTAATGTGGAATGTCATTCATGTCTTGGCTTCCGGACACTTTACTAATTAATGTGGAATGTCATCCATGTCTTGGCTTCCAGGCACTTTACTAATTAATGTGGAATGTCATTCATGTCTTGGCTTCCGGACACTTTACTAATTAATGTGGAATGTCATCCATGTCTTGGCTTCCAGACACTTTATTAATTAATGTGGAATGTCATTCATGACTTGGTTTCCAGACACTTTACTAATTAATGTAGAATGTCGTGCATGACTTTGCTTCCGGACACTTTACTAATTAATGTGGAATGTCGTGCATGACCTGGCTTCCGGACACTTTACTAATTAATGTGGAATGTCATGCATGTCTTGGCTTCCGAACACTTTACTAATTAATGTGGAATGTCATTCATGTCTTGGCTTCCGGACACTTTACTAATTAATGTGGAATGTCATCCATGTCTTGGCTTCCAGGCACTTTATTAATTAATGTGGAATGTCATCCATGTCTTGGCTTCCAGGCACTTTACTAATTAATGTGGAATGTCATCCATGTCTTGGCTTCCAGGCACTTTACCAATTAATGTGGAATGTCATCCATGTCTTGGCTTCCATGCACTTTACTAATTAATGTGGAATATCATGCATGTCTTGGCTTCCAGGCACTTTACTAATTAATGTGGAATGTCATTCATGACTTGGCTTACAGACACTTTAATAATTAATGTGGAATGTCGTGCATGTCTTCGCTTCCGGACACTTTACTAATTAATGTGGAATGTCATCCATGTCTTGGCTTCCAGGCACTTTACTAATTAATGTGGAATGTCATTCATGACTTGGCTTCCAGACACTTTACTAATTAATTTGGAATATCATCCATGTATTGACCTCCAGGCACTTTACTAATTAATGTGGAATGTCATCCATGTCTTGGCTTCCAGGCACTTTACTAATTAATGTGGAATGTCATTCATAACTTGGCTTCCGGACACTTTACTAATTAATGTGGAATGTCATCCATGTCTTGGCTTCCAGACACTTTAATAATTGATGTGGAATGTCATCCATGTCTTGGCTTCAAGGCACTTTACTAATTAATGTGGAATATCATCCATGTCTTGACTTCCAGGCACTTTATTAATTAATGTGGAATGTCGTGCATGACTTGGCTTCCAGACACTTTATTAATTAATGTGGAATGTCATTCATGTCTTGGCTTCCAGGCACTTTATTAATTAATGTGGAATGTCATGTATAACTTGGCTTCCAGACACTTTATTAATTAATGTGGAATGTCATTCATGACTTGGCTTCTGGACACTTTACGAATTAATGTGGAATGTCATCCATGTCTTGGCTTCCAGGCACTTTAATAATTAACGTGGAATGTCATTCATGACTTGGCTTCCGGACACTTTACTAATTAATGTGGAATGTCATCCATGTCTTGGCTTCCAGGCACATTACAAATTAATGTGCAACGTCATCCATGTCTTGGCTTCCAGGTACTTTGCTAATTAATGTGGAATGTCATCCATGTCTTGGCTTCCAGACACTTTATTAATTAATGTGGAATGTCATTCATAACTTGGCTTCCGGACACTTTATTAATTAATGTGGAATGTCATCCATGTCTTGGCTTCCAGGCACTTTACTAATTAATGTGGAATGTCATCCATGTCTTGGCTTCCAGGCACTTTACTAATTAATGTGGAATGTCGTGCATGACTTGGCTTTCAGACACTTTATTAATTAATGTGGAATGTCATCCTTGGCTTGGCTTCCAGGCACTTTATTAATTAATGTGGAATGTCGTGCATGACTTGGCTTCCTGACATGTTACAAATTAATGTGGAATGTCGTGCTTGACTTGGCTTCCAGACACTTTATTAATTAACGTGGAATGTCATCCATGTCTTGGCTTCCAGGCACTTTATTAATTAATGTGGAATGTCATCCATGTCTTGGCTTCCAGGCACTTTACTAATTAATGTGGAATGTCATTCATGTCTTGGCTTCCGGACACTTTACTAATTAATGTGGAATGTCATCCATGTCTTGGCTTCCAGACACTTTATTGATTCATGTGGAATGTCATTCATGACTTGGTTTCCAGACACTTTAGTAATTAATGTGGAATGTTGTGCATGACTTTGCTTCCGGACACTTTATTAATTAATGTGGAATGTCGTGCATGACTTGGCTTCCGGACACTTTACTAATTAATGTGGAATGTCGTGCATGACTTGGCTTCCGGAGACTTTACTAATGTATGTGGAATGTCATTCATGTCTTGGCTTCCGGACACTTTGCTAATTAATGTGGAATGTCATCCATGTCTTGGCTTCCAGGTACTTTACTAATTAATGTGAAATGTCCCCCATGTCTTGGCTTCCAGGCACTTTACTAATTAATGTGGAATGTCATCCATGTCTTGGCTTCCAGGCACTTTATTAATTAATGTGGAATGTCATCCATGTCTTGGCTTCGAGGCACTTTACTAATTAATGTGCAATGTCATCCATGTCTTGGCTTCCAGGCACTTTACTAATTAATGTGGAATGTCATCCATGTCTTGGCTTCCAGGCACTTTACTAATTAATGTGGAATGTCGTCCATGTCTTGGCTTCCAGGCACTTTACTAATTAATGTGGAATGTCATTCATGACTTGGCTTACAGACACTTTACAAATTAATGTGGAATGTCGTGCATGTCTTGGCTTCGGGACACATTACTAATTAATGTGGAATGTCATCCATGTCTTGGCTTCCAGGCACTTTACTAATTAATGTGGAATGTCATTCATAACTTGGCTTCCGGACACTTTACTAATTAATGTGGAATGTCATCCATGTCTTGGCTTCCAGGCACTTTACTAATTAATGTGGAATGTCATTCATGACTTGGCTTACAGAAACTTTACTAATTAATGTGCAATGTCATGCATGTCTTGGCTTCCGGACACTTTACTAATTAAGGTGGAATGTCATTCATATCTTGGCTTCCAGGCACTTTACTAATTAATGTGGAATATCATCCATGTCTTGACTTCCAGGCACTTTATTAATTAATGTGGAATGTCGTGCATGACTTGGCTTCCAGACACTTTATTAATTAATGTGGAAGGTCATGCATGACTTGGCTTCCAGACACTTTATTAATTAATGTGGAATGTCATCCTTGTCTTGGCTTCCAGGTACTTTACTAATTAATATGGAATATCATGTATAACTTGGCTTCCGGACACTTTACTAATTAATGTGGAATGTCATTCATGTCTTGGCTTCCAGGCACTTTATTAATTAATGTGGAATGTCGTGCATTACTTGGCTTCCAGACACTTTACTAATTAATCTGGAATGTCGTGCATGACTTGACTTCCAGACACTTTACTAAGTAATGTGGAATGTCATTCATGTCTTGGCTTCCAGGTACTTTATTAATTAGTGTGGAATGTCATGTTTAACTTGGCTTCCAGACACTTTATTAATTAATGTGGAATATCATTCATGACTTGGCTTCCGGACACTTTACTAATTAATGTGGAATGTCATTCATGTCTTGGCTTCCAGGCACTTTATTAATTAATGTGGAATGTCGTGCATTACTTGGCTTCCAGACACTTTACTAATTAATCTGGAATGTCGTGCATGACTTGACTTCCAGACACTTTACTAAGTAATGTGGAATGTCATTCATGTCTTGGCTTCCAGGTACTTTATTAATTAGTGTGGAATGTCATGTATAACTTGGCTTCCAGACACTTTATTAATTAATGTGGAATATCATTCATGACTTGGCTTCCGGACACTTTACTAATTAATGTGGAATGTCATCCATGTCTTGGCTTCCAGGCACTTTACTAATGAATGTGGAATGTCATCCATGTCTTGGCTTCCGGACACTTTACTAATTAATGTCTTGGCTTCCAGGCACTTTATTAATTAGTGTGGAATGTCATGTATAACTTGGCTTCCAGACACTTTATTAATTAATGTGGAATGTCATGCATGACTTGGCTTCCGGACACTTTACTAATTAATGTGGAATGTCATCCATGTCTTGGCTTCCAGGCACTTTACTAATGAATGTGGAATGTCATCCATGTCTTGGCTTCCAGACACTTTACTAATTAATGTGGAATGTCATCCATGTCTTGGCTTCGAGGCACTTTACTAATTAATGTGGAATGTCATCCATGTCTTGGCTTCCAGACACTTTATTAATTAATGTGGAATGTCATTCATGACTTGGCTTCCGGACACTTTATTAATTAATGTGGAATGTCATCCATGTCTTGGCTTCCAGGCACTTTACTAATTAATGTGGAATGTCATTCATGTCTTGGCTTCGAGGCACTTTACTAATTAATGTGGAATGTCATCCGTGTCTTGGCTTCCAGGCACTTTACTAATTAATGTGGAATGTCATCCATGTCTTGGCTTCCAGACACTTAATTAATGTGGAATGTCATTCATGACTTGGCTTCCGGACACTTTACTAATTAATGTGGAATGTCATCCATGTCTTGGCTTCCAGGCACTTTACTAATTAATGTGGAATGTCATCCATGTCTTGGCTTCCAGACACTTTATTAATTAATGTGGAATGTCATTCATGACTTGGCTTCCGGACACTTTATTAATTAATGTGGAATGTCATCCATGTCTTGGCTTCCAGGCACTTTATTAATTAATGTGGAATGTCATTCATGACTTGGCTTCCGGACACTTTACTAATTAATGTGGAATGTCATGCATTACTTGGCTTCCAGACACTTTACTAGTTAATGTGGAATGTCATGTATAACTTGGCTTCCAGACACTTTACTAGTTAATGTGGAGTGTCATTATTACTTGGCTTCCAGACACTTTATTAATTAATGTGTAATGTCATTCATCACTTGGCTTCCGGACACTTTACTAATTAATGTGGAATGTCATGCATTACTTGGCTTCCAGACACTTTACTAGTTAATGTGGAATGTCATGTATAACTTGGCTTCCGGACACTTTACTAGTTAATGTGGAATGTCATGCAGTACTTGGCTTCCAGACACTTTATTAATTAATGTGTAATGTCATTCATCACTTGGCTTCCGGACACTTTACTAATTAATGTGGAATGTCATGCATTACTTGGCTTCCAGACACTTTACTAGTTAATGTGGAATGTCATGTATAACTTGGCTTCCAGACACTTTATTAATTAATGTGGAATGTCATTCATGACTTGGCTTCCGGACACTTTACTAATTAATGTGGAATGTCATGCATGACTTGGCTTCCAGACACTTTATTAATTAATGTGGAATGTCATCCATGTCTTGGCTTCCAGACACTTTACTAGTTAATGTGGAATGTCATGTATAACTTGGCTTCCAGACACTTTATTAATTGATGTGGAATGTCATTCATGACTTGGCTTCCGGACTCTTTACTAATTAATGTGGAATGTCATGCATTACTTGGCTTCCAGACACTTTACTAGTTAATGTGGAATGTCATGTATAACTTGGCTTCCAGACACTTTATTAATTAATGTGGAATGTCATTCATGACTTGGCTTCCGGACACTTTACTAATTAATGTGGAATGTCATGCATTACTTGGCTTCCAGACACTTTATTAATTAATGTGGAATATCATCCATGTCTTGGCTTCCAGACACTTTACTAGTTAATGTGGAATGTCATGTATAACTTGGCTTCCAGACACTTTATTAATTAATGTGGAATGTCATTCATGACTTGGCTTCCAGACACTTTACTAATTAATGTGGAATATCATGCATTACATGGCTTCCAGGCACTTTATTAATTAATGTGGAATGTCATCCATGTCTTGTCTTCCTGACACTTTACTAGTTGATGTGGAATGTCATGTATAACTTGGCTTCCAGACACTTTATTAATTAATGTGGAGTGTCATTCATGACTTGGCTTCCGGACACTTTACTAATTAATGTGGAATGTCATGCATTACTTCGCTTCCAGGCACTTTACTAGTTAATGTGGAATGTCATGTATAACTTGGCTTCCAGACACTTTATTAATTAAGGTGGAATGTCATTCATGACTTGGCTTCCGGACACTTTACTAATTAATGTGGAATGTCATGCATTACTTGGCTTCCAAACACTTTATTAATTAATGTGGAATGTCATCCATGTCTTGGCTTCCAGGCACTTTACTAGTTAATGTGGAATGTCGTGCATGACTTGGCTTCCAGACACATTATTAATTAATGTGGAATGTCATTCATGACTTGGCTTCCAGACACTTTACTAATTAATGTGGAATATCATGCATTACTTGGCTTCCAGGCACTTTATTAATTAATGTGGAATGTCATTCATGTCTTGGCTTCCAGACACTTTACTGGTTAATGTGGAATGTCATGTATAACTTGGCTTCCAGACACTGTATTAATTAATGTGGAATGTCATTCATGACTTGGCTTCCGGACACTTTACTAATTAATGTGGAATGTCATGTATAACTTGGCTTCCAGACACTTTACTGGTTAATGTGGAATGTCATGTATAACTTGGCTTCCAGACACTTTATTAATTAATGTGGAATGTCATTCATGACTTGGCTTCCAGACACTTTATTAATTAATGTCGAATGTCATGTATAACTTGGCTTCCAGACACTTTATTAATTAATGTGGAATGTCATTCATGACTTGGCTTCCGGACACTTTACTAATTAATGTGGAATGTCATGCATTACTTGGCTTCGAGACAGTTTATTAATTAATGTGGAATGGCATTCATGACTTGGCTTCCGGACACTTTACTAATTAATGTGGAATGTCATGCATTACTTGGCTTCCAGACAGTTTATTAATTAATGTGGAATGCCATTCATGACTTGGCTTCCGGACACTTTACTAGTTAATGTGGAATGTCATGCATTACTTGGCTTCCAGATACTTTATTAATTAATGTGGAATGTCATGTATAAGTTGGCTTCCAGACACTTTACTAATTAATGAGGAATGTCATCCATGTCTTGGCTTCCAGACACTTTACTAATTAATGTGGAATGTCAAGCATGACTTGGCTTCCAGACATTGACTAAGTAATGTGGAATGTCAAGCATGACTTGGTTTCTGGACACTTTACTAATTACTGTGGAATGTCATGCATGACTTGGCTTCCAGACTCTTTACTAATTAATGTGGAATGTCATGCATGACTTGGCTCCCAGACACTTTACTAATTAATGTGGAATGTCATGCATGACTTGGCTTCCAGACACTTTACTAATTAATGTGGAATGTCATGCATGACTTGGCTTTCAGACAATAACTGACCTATTGACTTTAAATTGTCTTGTTATTTTACACCGTACTAGATTATTTTAAAGTCTGGATGTACTTATTGTTAGAACTCACCGTAATCTTTCATGAGACTTGGGTCACGTATCTGGAATGACCTCCAATATAGATGTACATGTCAGTATCAACATTAAAACTTCTAAGAAAAAGGCATCTATTAGTATAAGATCACTAAGAGATTGATTGAAATGCTTATGTTCTGTGATAAATTAATTCATCATACTCATTATTCTATATAATTATAATTGCTGTACGTACAGGTTCTGCATGTGTTATGTTTGATGTGTAATAACATCTTGTTATTTTGTTTTATTCATGTTTTTTTCTTCAGCTCAAGTACATTTTATGAATGCAGTATACTTAGTTTGAAATTAATTTTTTTGCATTGTGTCTTACCCACATGTGCCTCCTAAATTGTAGTTGCTGTCACCATGTTGTATGTCCCGTTTGCATCTTTTTCTTATAACTGTTATCACTTGTTGTTTTAATTGTATACATAATATTATAAAGAAAACTCTGAAAAACAATTATTTTATAATTGACATGGTATTCAATAAAAGCTCATTTCTTATTACTGTGTACAGTGTCCAATAAAAGCTCACTTAAAAAGATGCAGTACATGTGTCCAATAAGATCTCACTTAAAAATATTTAGCACTCTGTCCAATAATATCTCATTTTTTAATAAACTTAAGCACAATGTCTAATGAAATCTCATTTTAGAATGTGATTCTGTTGTTTTATGACTAACAATAAGTGATGTCAAACCTGCCATAAAGAACACTTATATTAAGCAGTCATTGGTCTTCAGTGGATACTTCTCTTCCTTTCCAAAGGTGGATATCCATGTTTACAGAGATCACCTCTATTACACAATTACTTGTTTTCAGTGGATACTTTTCTTCACAGATGTGGCTACTTTAGACAGACTGTATTGTGTTAAGATATCCATGTTTCAATATTGGTCACCTCTATTACACAATCACCTGTTTTCAGTGGATACATTTCTTCACAGATGTGGATACTTTAGACAGACTGTATTGTGTTAAGATATCCATGTTTTGATATTGGTCACCTCTATTACACAATCACCTGTTTTCAGTGGATACTTTTCTTCACAGATATGGCTGCTTTTGACAGACTGTATTGTGTTAAGATAGCCATGTTTTGATAGTGGTCACCTCTATTACACAATCACCTGTTTTCAGTGTATACTTTTCTTCACAGATATGGCTGCTTTTGACAGACTGTATTGTGTTAAGATATCAATGTTTTGATAGTGGTCACCTCTATTACACAATTACCTGGTTTCAGTGGATATTTTTCTTCACAGATGTGAATGCTTAAGACTGACTGTATTGTGTTAAGATATCCATGTTTTGATAGTGGTCACCTCTATTACACAATCACCTATTTTCAGTGGATACTTTTCTTCACATGTATGGCTGCTTTTGACAGACTGTATTGTGTTAAGATAGCCATGTTTTGATAGTGGTCACCTCTATTACACAATCATCTGTTTTCAGTGGATACCTTTCTTCACAGATATGGCTGCTTTTGACAGACTGTATCGTGTTAAGATTGCCATGTTTTGATAGTGGTCACCTCTATTACACAATCACCTGTTTTCAATGGATACGTTTCTTCACATATGTGAATGCTTGAGACTGACTGTATTGTGTTAAGGTAGCCATGATTATAGTGGTCACCTCATTTAATAGGCTGATATATCAGCACCACACCTGTAATGATACTGACTGAAGTTTTACGGGCTGATCTCACCTATTTATTAAAACATGCAGATATTTGCAGACACTCTCATCTGCACACATCAGTGTACATTTTGTACACTTACTGGGATTTCTTGCAGTTGTTATGTTACTGTCAGTTAAATGCTTTTTTGAGGCAAAATATGTACATCATATTTACAAATCAAATCTTATGTTTGATTGCTTGTAAATCTACATGGAATAATTCTATCCTATGTCATGTGGCCATTTTGAATTTTGCACTAGATATGGCTGTTACCAAATATGGGTCAGTTTTTAAACTGCAAACAGGTGCATCCCAGAAAGATTTGCAAAGAGGAAACTTGCACATTGTAATGAACCGGTGACTTCATACTCACAAATCATCCATCAGCATCAACAAAGATTTGGGAGTTTGATTTATCAGACTCCTTTATTACACAATAGCCTGTCTTCAGTGGAAATCTTTCTTATTTCATATAAGTGACTGTCTATTCCGGGTTAATATATATTCATTGATCAATGTTTATAAAGCTTAATATAATTCTGACAGGGCAGACTTTATGTGGTAATCAGCATATGACTTCACACACCTACCCCTGCTGATTACTATTTAAGTACCCTATGATACAGTGTCTGAGGACAGCAGCCTTGTGACTACAGGAGATACTGGTCTGAGACTTCTCGTGCTACCAGACTTGTGACCTTTGACCTTTACAATCAGACTCTATATATTTTTTATTAACCTACTGTTACATTTAGAACCAAAGTTATTCTGAAAAACACAATTATTTTAGTCACTTTGATCTTTGACCTTTTAACCCCACATTCAACATGCCTCTTCCTCATTTTCAAATTTGTTTAAGGTACATGGTCTTGAACTGAAGTTATTGTGGATAAAAATAGTATTCTTCTGTCAGTACTTTACTTTCTATCTTTATCCCCAATAACAGTTTAGTTCACTTTAGCCTCAAGTGCTAGTCATTCAAAGTTTGGTAAATATAGGTACGTGACTACTCAAATTATTAATTGGAAACAAATTGTTTTAAGAGGTGGACAGACAACATTATATCAATATATACCTTGCCTTATGACGTGAATGTACAGAGATGGACAAATGAACTATTTTAACTAGATACTGCTATAATTTTGTAATGTTGCTACTGCGATAAACAGCAAGAGACTTATTAACCTAATGTCACTCACCTTGGCAACTGAAAACTGTAAATTTATACATGTAGTGAAAATGATGAGCAGAATAAAAGGTTTGCAACACTTAATTCTGCACTGGGGCCTCATATCACAATTATTTATTCCGATAATGGTCTCTTCATGTATTTCTTAGCAATGAATACTCAGCTGTCAAAATCCCGCTCTTAGAAATAAGAGCATTTGGAATAGATCTGTCTTGATCCTGTTGTTTATTTTTTTAATTTGCAGAGATCAGAAACAAGGTGCCTTTTCTTATTGCAATAAGTATAAATAGTAAGTGATAAGAACTTCTGATTAGACTTATCAGAAACTTGATTTCCAAACGTTTTGCCAGTTTTTTATTTGCAAGTGCTCACATCAGACTGAAATAATTTTTTACCAGAAGACTGCTGATTGAAAGACTTGAGCTAAGGAATACTCGTCAGCAGTACAAAGAATATTTTCAAAGGTTTTGATCTTGATAAATTGCATTCTTTTAAAAAGGTTAATGAATATTGTGATAATCTCAGAGAAATTTTATTAGCTGAAGAGTTCAAGAACTGTGTCCTTAGTGATGTTGAGATTTGTCTTAAAATAAAAATAACATGAAAGAGTGCAAAGCATCAAGCATTATAAAATTCAACAAATATTTTATGTCCCTAGAAAACAATGTGCAAATTTAAACAAAACTTACGGCATTGCGATTAAATCCCAAATAGTGATATAATTGCAGACACATGTCCTAATACTTAAGGTTTTGAATAAACTTTAATGGAAATCAAATGAAGTCCAATGCTGAAAGTGTTGATGTGCTTGTGGTGGCTCATAAAGTCTTGATGTTCCAATAGTCTTCTTTTGCATCGCAATAAGACAATCAAAGAAGAAATCATAATTTGAAATTTTAGTAAATTTAGATGACTTCACTTGAAAAATTGAAAATTCAACATACATCACCATGTTTGACTCTTTAAAAGAATTCTAGCAAATTCCACTCAAGGAAAGATCAAAGGGAATTTCGAAATTAGCAACTCCATATGGGATTTATCAATACAATGTGATATAGTTTGGTATGAAAATTTTCCCTCAATATTCCACTCAGAGAAATTTACGTATTTGTAACTCCAAATGAACTGTATCAATATAACGTCATAAACTTTGGTGTGAATCGTTTTTTAAATGTCCGGTATTTAATGACGATGATGCCATCTGGTATAGATATCTGGCTTACGTACATCGATGACACCATCGTCTACAATAAGTGATGCAAATTTGACAATCAATTTAAGTGAGAGTTAGTTTTGCCGTTCTTGTATTACATTTTTAGTACATATTATGGTCAAGTTAAAAATATAGATATGAAGGTCAATGCTCTCTCTGAATTCCCAGTGACTGCCAGTAAAATGCGTATGTTTCTATTTGGTGGTTGGTTGGATATTATCGGAAACTTTTTCCAGAATGTTTCCAGAATTGCTGAACTCCTGAGCAACATGTCGAGTAAAAGTATCAAGCGTCATAGGTCAAGACAAATGGCAGGAAACTTAATTATAGGCCATACAAAAGAGTGTATAGAAGTACTAACTTTATTTTGTGACATTCATAAAGTTTCTTATGTAAATTTAATTAATAATAACAAAACGCTGTATTGTATAAATCTATTTTTGTTTATGAGGAGAGGATTTATGTATATCTATATTTTTTGTTTATGCATCATTCTCGATTGTAAGGTTCCTTTTGGAAACAACATTTTACAAAGCTAATGTTTGTCCATGAGAGTTATTATGTATATTTGACAATTTATATTTGATTTAATTTAATTGTTTGTACGTTCCAAAATCTTTTTATTTTTAATTTCATTACATGTCAGAGTAATATAATTTTGTTTATTAGGAATTTGATATTTTCCAGAAATTAGTTTGGCCTGGCTGTTCAGTTGAAAACACCTAAAAATATACCTTCGTACCTTTTGCTTACTTAGTTCCTGGCCTTGATTGAGAATCAAGTAAACAAATTCTTTTTTTAAATTCATTCTTAATGTTTGAATGATAATAGTGAAATCGAGCCTTTACTGGAATACGTGACCTTAGACATGTAAATATTTTCAAAACTCTTCTGGAATTTGATCACGTGACCCTCTTACGGGTAACTGTTTTGCGTATTATTTGACTGTATAACTTTGTGGAGAAATAATCTCAGTCGGGCTTCTAAAGACTGGGACGTAAGGTGTTCGTTTTGTTTGTAATCAGTTTGGAGTTACATTTTAACTGTTATTCACATTATTTGGATTCTAAAAGATTAATTCTTATTGCTGAAAATTTTTGAGTGCTCAAATAGAATTCTTGGACAAAGATATTTCTTTAAATTTTATTCGGAAATTCAAACACTGAATCAAACAATGAATCAACAAAGAACTATAGAAATATCTGTACTATAATGGTTATAGCATGGATTTTTTGTCAGGACTCGAACTTGAATTCATTAGAACATTTCTTTACCAGGACTTCTAAAATTTAATTCATGGACTATTCTTGGATTATATTTGGATTAGATTCTTGAAACCGTAAGCTCTTATTTTTCATTTTCACATTGTTTTTTTTCTTCTTCAGGGAAATAAATTATTTGTTGAATTTTTCAAAGCTTGTCGTTTTCATTCTTTCATTTGTTGCTGTTTATTAGAGTCTAAACACGTAACATAAGAGAGTAGACTATACGTTTAATATAATGTTGTAAACACGTTAGCTTGGATAGGAAGTCAGAACATTGTTTTTTACCTTGTAATTACTATGGTCTATCTGATGTTAAAGTTTGGAGGCTAAAATGTAAATTACAAGACCTGGTTATTGTACAATAGGTCATGTCTGGATCTTTAAAAGGTCGGTTACATTGGAATCATTTCTTTCTAGAATAATTTCTTCCTGTCATTAGTTTTAGCTATTTATAATTTGAGAGGATGTATTATGTGTTTATTAATTTATTTATTTAAACTAATAGAGTTGCATACCGTTCATTGAAATTGTGACTGATCGATGTTTTGTAGTTAATGAGAATACGTTCTGGATATTATCATTCTAAATTAGCATGACTGCTAGCACATCAGCACATTACAGACTGTTGTACGTCAGCACATCCAAGAACTGTAACACCACAAAAATTCATCCTGACATTTATATTTTGGACTTGTTATAGAAAGTTTAATCACAATACCATAGGTTTCTTTCAGATTTCGCATTCTAGAAAATGTAATTACATGTTGAAATTTACAAAACCTTTTTGGAGTTTTCTGTGTTATTTAGTTTAAGTCCATAGAGTCTTAACTGGCAGTGTTTCCCTTTATGCACATTTGTGCGTCAGGGACGCACGCTGGAGAAAATTGACGCACACATTTTGCTCCCGTGCGTTTTTTTGACGCAAGGGATTCGCATAATGTAATCAGGATTTATTTAATATCCAATGCGTTGGACGAAGGGTGGCATCGTGTATACTTCGAGCATAGGCATTGACTGGTTCCCCGCTTTGTTCACTCCCTGTGCTGGGCTCCTCTATTCGCATAGCGGAGTGGAACGCAGGGAATATACGAAATAAGGAACCAGACTAGCATAGGCAATGTTATGACGAAGTAGCTTCCTCTCCAGCTCCCACGCCATTTCCATTGAGCTCAGCAAGTAGTCATCTTGATTGTTAACCTCAATACTTGTTGCACTAGAAAGCGATCTCCAGATTAAAACGTCGTGCACTAAAAATCATTAGCGAAGAAAGTGAAAGAAGCAGAACACAAAAGAGTAACTGTGGATCTAACTTTAATGAAAAATGGAGAAAATAATTCCCTTGACTGGAATAAGGCACATCCATTAGGATTACCGGTGTGACTTACGATAGCGTGATTACGAAGACTGCATAAGTGAATAACAGGGTTTAAGAATTTTAACAAATCTGCCCTCGTTCATCACAAGATATATGGAGAACACATTATAACCCAAGACATTCTTTCACAACAAAGAAATTAGTAAACTTGCCGAGACGAAGCGTTTATTTGGATTACAGAGTCAGAGGGGCATTGCAGATTATTTTGGTTTTAACTTTGCTGTAATAAAAGAAAGACCTTAAAGTTCAAGTGTAACTTATTAGAAACAAGATGAATAATTAGCCTCCTTGATTTTTGGATAAATTTGTTTCAGGACGAAGTACAATGAAACCGATGATAGTTCACATTTTATGACAGGCAGTAAATTGACTGTCATTCGGTTATAAAGATTTATTAGGCTTTTTGTTTAGGCTTGTATGTAAAATGTTGGTCTATAATATTGTTTCGAAAAGATTATAAGGAGACTGTCAAAAGTACGATTTTAAAAGAAAAATGAACTAATAAAATAATTTTTTGAATGGACAATGCATTTGTTTGTTAAATTTAATTGTGCATGTTGGTTTATTGGTATGTTTAGAGAGAAAGCGTGTGGTGTGCAAGTTGCAGTATCCTATTTCAAGCTGAAAAAGTACGAGTTGGATGAAAATTTGTCAGTATATTTTTGACCCCCGCATTTTTTTTGAGCCCCAGTTCTGACACCAAAGGTTTTTTTACCCTCAGTTTTACACCCCTGGGGGATACACTGACAGTCTTAACATAAAATTAGGTGCTCATCCGAATTTATGCAAACATTTTCAACGTAACTTAGTAACTGAAATTCTGATTTCACACGTATGAGAAATCTTTAGCGAAATCAGCATGCTTATACAATGTCATCAGAGGTGGAGAACCTTATTTTAAATCCTATCCAAGACGTATTAGAGTCTTTGAAACGGGACAAGCAACTTGAACTTTTCTCACATCATGATCTTTCTGAATCGAAAATTCTTGAAAGAAACAAGAGACAAAAATCATTTCAATTCAATATTTGGTTGAAAATAATAATTTGGTATGAAAATATTTCATCACACTTTTGAAGAATATGATTTAGTCATATTGTATTTATACCAGAACAAATTGGGACTAGAGTGTTAATTTGCTGTTTTTATGTTAAGGAATCAGTTTTAGATATACTGTTCGTGGACCATTGAAGTTATTTAAAGATAAACATTTTGGAACCAAAGGGTCAGAGATTAGTCTTCTTGAGGATGGGCCTGTTTTCAAGAACAAGCTGTCAGGAGCTTGTGAAGTTGCAACAAATAAAGATCACTCTATTCAGTCAAAACGAAAGTGAGGCCTGACAAAAATACAAAAGCAACGAGTTTTCAGCTTGATGTTAGAGTTCTGGGTCTCTTGCCCATACCTCAAAATCCTCCTCGGGTAACTATTATGGTTCTTCTAAAGTCACACACAAAGTAAGTGGTTTAAATAACATCATTGTTACTTTACCATAAAAATCAGTTAAAGGAGTATTTTGATTGATATAGCCCTTTTAATCATTTAGTTAATTTAGTTGCACCAGATCCAAACAGTGAGGATTCAAGGAATGGCGTGCAGTCGGATTTTAATGAATTGGGGTTAACCTTCAACGGAAGTCGGAAGTATTAAACAATATGGACCAGAAACTCTCGCATTAGCAGCAATTAGATATGAATTAATGTGAAACAGCATCCTTACAGGATGAAATCACTGAAACAGCAATGTTTTAAAAAGGGAATTCAATTTTTGTAGGAAAAACACATAGCCACGCAAGTAGTGAATAGGGATACTATAGCCTCAATGGGAATTAGCATTACAGACCCCCCCTGGGAACATATAGCCTCAATGGAAATTTAACATGGAGAAAAATCGTGGGAACATATAGCCTCAAGGGAATTTAACATGGAGAAAAGTCGTGGGACGATATAGCCTCAAGAGGAATTGAACATGGGAATAGGGACTGTATAGCGTCAAAGGAATTTAAACAGGGTGGGACTGTATAGCGTCAAGGGAAATTGAACATGGGATTTTATTTTGTTCTTTTAAAAAAAAAATTTAAAAAAGGGGTAGGCAATGGAAAGTCATTCTCTTTTCGAGAAATATGGGTGTCCCTGAAAAGGGCCTTTGGGTTTATGTTAATATGCCCTTAACATAAAGGGCATCTGTGGCATCTTCTTGTCCTCAAGCTGCGTCTTACTCGAGGGCCATAAATCAGTGTCCTCTTGAGGCAACCTTGTCTTTCTACATACACTCCTCGTATCCACAGATTGGTGTCTGACTTGTCGACAACGGTCCACTTGGACAGGACATACATGAGCATGTCCGTCCTAAACATCATGGAAGACACAAGGGTGGATGATTCGACTGTGGTCCACATCTTGAAGCGACGAGAACAAGTGAATCAATGCAGTGAACTGCGCTTATTTATAGGTAGAGGAAGGATTGAAACGGATTGAGTTCATTCACCAATCCGAACACGCGTTACAAAATTCAGTCAGCCCGCATCCAATCCGAAGAGAGCAGTTTGTGACGTCACGCGGTCTATATAGATTCGCTAGCGCCTGTGTGCAGTCAGTCTATGTGACAGTGATTCAACATGACGGAAACTCAGAAAACGATTCATTGGGGTGCACCAGCAGTGGAGACCACCCAAGGGAACCCAGACTTACTTTCAGAAGAGGTAAATTGGGATTTTGTGGATTTTCTTACCTCGCAAGAATTTGTTCCGGAACCTTCGTTACCTTCTTCATTGCCGCAAGTGGAGAATTTTAGACAGAGACAGAAAGAAGAATTGGAGAAATTTATACAACGACAAAATGAAGCGGAACAAGCTTTTCTCCTACAGGAGCAGCAAGAAGAAGAGGTAAGAAAAAAAACAACAGCAACAACAGCAAGAAGAAGTAGCAGCAAAGAAACAAGAGGGTGAAAATCAAACGGTCACGGTACTGTTGGACATTTTAGCGGAGTTAAGAAGTCTGAAACAAATGTATCAGACTTCTTTATTACGACCGAAGAGAATACGACCTTCCCGAGCTAAACACGTTAACCCTGTGACTAAGCCTACCGTACCACCCTCAGTGATTTCAACCCAATCATCATCAACATTACGCAGCCCAGACGTAGGCCTTGGCCGTGGCAAAGGCTTAAGGCAGTTAAAGTTGATTGCTTAAACTAACACCTACACCAAAAAAAGGCCCTTTTCAGGGCCACCCACATTTCTCGAAAAGAGATAGCCTTTCAATTTGCCAATAACTCAAAAAAAAAAAAACCATTTTACCCCCTATTAGTACGTGTCTGTGTATGAGTGCGTGAGTGTACGTTCTTATTTTAAAATCATAACTCAAAGACACTTACCTTATATCATTAATTTATTCTTTTATCCATTGTTACAATCCAATTCACAATTCACAACACAACACTTTAATAAAAAGTTCATTGACTTCTTCTTTCTCCTTGTTTAGTCTCTCTGTTTTTTGAATTTCTTCACCGTCTTTTTCTCTTCTTCCTCCTCACTTTCTTCCCTTCTTCTTTTCTTCTCCTGTTTCTTTTTCTTTGCCTCTTGTAAATAGAATTGTCTTCATTCTTCCTCAGAAGAATCCCTCTCTTCCTCAGAAGAATCCCTCTCTTCTTCTGAAGAATTCCTCTTTTCTTCTGACTCCTCTTGTTTCTTTTTTGGGCAATCTGGAGACCAATGTCCTTTTTCTTGACAATAATAACAGGTATCTTTACTTTTGTCTTTTTTAGCCCCTGTTTTTTTTTTTTTTTTTTTTTTTTTGACGGTCTGGACACACTGAAGACCAATGCCCTTTCTTCTGACAGATATAGCAAGTATCTTGACTTTTATCTGGAAAGGAAGGAGAGTAGTCCGTCGGCTGGTCTGAAGAGAATTTTCTAATGACCCCTCGCAAAGCTCTGACTAAACGTTCGATTTGGCTAGTCTCTTCCATCGTTGTGCTCGGCTTGAGAGTGAAATGAATAGTGAGAAGGACAAGACACACACCCTTTTATATACGCTGGTCTGCCATGACTATAAATTAGTCTATGGTGTTTAAACTTGAGTCATTTGACGTTTTGCATTCAAGATGAAACGATCCTATTCATTCGAGAAGAAAGAAGAAGAAAGTAAGAGGCAGAAACGTGATCTATCGCCTCGTACCAGGGCTGAAATCTTGGCACAAATTCATGCCAGTGATTTTGAAGAGCATATGAGTGAACCAGAATCCGAACCCACTAAACCAAGTTCACCACCCTTAGTCAACCCTGAAAAATACTATTCCATTCGAGAGACGGAAAAGCGCTCCTCTAGAAAATTTAGAACCACGGCTTACACCTACACAGTGAAGTTTAAAGATTTCAAGTCCGACGTACCATTGGAGAAAGCAGAAGGGTTTATCACCGAGATGTGGGATTCTTTGCTCACCGCACTCAAGCGACAATGTCAACCCAAAGAAGACGATCGCTTGAGACTTTCCATACAACATGACGGTTTGAAATCCCCTGTTTGGATCGAGTTTAGCACCCCTGCAGAATTGACCGCTTCCAAAGTCATGGACAAGATTCAACACGTGGAACAATCTAATGAACAGTTTGACATCACCGATGGAAAAGCCACATTGGACATGACCCACGTCTCTCCTCCTCAAGGGACCGGACGCAAAACTATGTTATTGGTGAACGAGCTTCGCAGCATTAAGCGTAGCCTTGTCCAAATTCACAATCCTCAAGACCAGATGTGTTTAGCTCGAGCCATCGTGGTGGGACGAACCTGTGCCAACAAGAAGGACACGGCAGAATGGAAAAGAGCTTGGAAAACTATTCGACAATCGGACCGAGCCAAACAACGAAACGAAGCAGAACTCCTGTTGCAACAAGCTGGCCTGTCCAAAGACACACCCTGTGGCATTCCTGAGAAGCAAAAATTGCAAGATGCCCTAGCTCCACGCTACACCTTGCAAGTGCACCCTCAAGAAATGCGCGTACCTCTGTTGTTTCGAGGCCAAGACTTTAAGGACGGAAAATACATTCATGTCTATTATCACGATGAACATTTCGATACCATTACCAGTATCATTGGATTCCTGGGATACGGTTATTACTGTGAGAAATGTGACCATGGTTATAATAATCGAGAGCAACACAAACATTGCGGATTGAAATGCTCAGGATGTTTGACCTCTTCACCCTGTCTGAGCGTAGGACCAGTGCCTTGTTCAACTTGTCTGCGCACGTTTGTCAGCCCTACCTGTTACCAACAACATTTGAAGACGCAAGGTTCACAGCAGAAATGTCCTTGTCAACTCCTGAGATTGTGCCCTACGTGTGGACAAGGCATATGTACCAATGCTGCCAAGGCACACGTATGTCGAGGAAAGAAAAAATGTCACATTTGTCACCACATCGTGGACTTGGAACACGAATGCTACGTGCAAAAATACCAACCCCCACCAGAGAAAGAGGACGGTCACAAGAAGAAAGGCAATTTCATCTTTTTCGATTTCGAATGCATGCAAGAGACTGGCATTCACATTCCTAATTTATGCGTGGCTCATCGAGCGTGCGAGAAGTGCATTCAAGAACCTATCTTCAGTCATTGCCCTCACTGCAGCAAGATTTCCGGAGGGCGTGAAAAAATCTTTCGGGGACCGAACACGTTAGCCGATTTTGCCCGATGGGTTTTAGACCCCATCGACAAGACGTGGAGTCAAGAGGACATCGAACGTTACGGAGATTGTCATCGTCATGCCACGGTGATGGCTCACAATTTCTCCGGATACGATGGACAGTTTCTTCTCAGATACTATACAGAACATGGAGCCAAAATCATTTTCATGCAAGTGGGACAAGTGCAGTTTAAAGATTCGATGACCTATTTGGCCATGCCTTTGAGCTGAATGCCTTAAACGTTTGGAATGACAGAAATGGCTAAAGGGTACTTTCCACACTTTTTCAATACGGAAGCCAATCAACATGCCGTTCTACCCCCTTTACCTGAGGCTCACTATTACGACCCCGACAACATGCGTACCGAACAACGAGAAGCTTTCTACGCTTGGTACCAGGCTCACGCCTCGGACCCTTTCGACTTTCAGGAAGAAATGTTAAAGTATTGTCGTTCCGACGTGGACATTTTACGGCGTTGCTGTGGAAAATTTCGAGAACTGTTCATGGAACACGGAGGGGTCGATCCTTTGAAAGAAGCTTGCACCATTGCCAAAGCGTGTTCCTTAGTGTACCGCCAACGATTCATGCCTGAAAACACCGTGTCTGTCATCAGTCCCCAAACGACCAACTTTGTCAAACGTCAATACTCGGTCAAAGCCTTACGCTGGTTACATTACTTGTGCGACAAGGAAGACAAATAGATTCAGCATGCCCGCAACGGAGGGGGTGAAAAGACCATCGGAACGTATTCGGTCGATGGCTGGGACTTAGAAAACCACAAGATCGTGTACGAGTTTAACGGTTGCTTATTTCACGGATGCCCCATCTGTTACCCTGACCGTGGCACTAAAAATCAGTTTTTGCAACGAACCATGGAAGACTTGTACCAGGACACTTGTCACGACGCCTAAAGTTAGAACAGGAAGGATACCAAGTGGTGGAAATGTGGGAACACGAGTACGATCACCGTATGAAAACCGATCCCGGGTTTAAACGCCTCGTGGAAAGTTACCAGTTCATGGACCCGCTGAACCCGAGGGATAGTTTGTACGGAGGAAGGACCAATGCCACCTGTTTGCTGTACCAAGCCGACGAAGAGAAAGGAGAAGAAATGAAATACTTGTACGTGTGTTCGCTGTATCCCTACGTGTGCAAATATTGTCGCTTTCCTGTAGGGCACCCACAATTGCTGACGGAACACATCGACCTGAAAAACATTCGACAATGCGAAGGCTTGATCAAGTGTAAAGTTTTGCCTCCCACGAACCTATACCATCCCGTCTTACCTCACCATTGTCAAGGCAAACTGATGTTTCCCTGTGCCGTACTTGTGCCGAAACGTGCAACCAAGACCAGCCTTGCCATCACACCCAGGAAGAACGTGCCTTGACGGGAACCTGGGTCAGCGTAGAATTGTTCAAAGCTCTGGATATGGGATACCAACTGTTAGATGTGTACGAAATTTGCCACTTTCCCAAGACACAGCAATACCACAAGGGTGACCCCAGTCAGAAAGGCATTTTCGCCGACTACGTGGATGCCTTTTTGAAACTTGTTGAACACTTTCAGTTTGTGAATGATGATGAACTAGACGTTCGTAATTTTGGATACTTCGAGATTCACTTACTGCAACGTATTGAGGAAGACGAGTTAAAGGATTACCAACATTTGTTACATGGAATCTGCTTAGAGAAAGACGAAACATCTAGACAAACTCTGACGTTTCAGTTACAGTATGTAACATTTAAATTCCCTACTGGAGAACGAACATGTTTAGTTAGAAATTACCTTTATTGCTTCCGAAACAAAGAGACTATAAAATCAAGTTGCCATGCCACGGATTATGTCACATATTATTGAACAGATTCCGTGGAAGTAACTCAGTGACCATATTCAAACCGTGGATCATTACCACCGATTATTACAAGAACTGTATCCATTCAATTTGGGACGACAAGTGGTGTGTGTCTTAGTGACTTGTTTTCTGGGATTTCGTTTACCAGACGATTCCTTGTGGACTCTTTACGATCAGTACTTACCACCTCAATGGCCTTAAATGGTCACGAAAAACTCCTTTTGCTCAAAGCCTTGCGTTTTCATCTGGATACTTCTCGACCTCAACAGGAAAAAAAGATTCGTCAACTTTTAGCTACCCAAGACGTGTATGACGATGTGTGTGTAGCTTGTGACTTACGCCCCCATTGGACAGATGTCCGTGCCTGGAAAGAATGGGGTTTTGAGGCTTGGACCCAAGAAGTGGCCCAGTATGCACGAGAGTTGTTCAATGAAAAAAGTTACTTTTCAACCCGTGTTAGTGACGGTGCCAGAAGAACCCGTCACCCAGGACAGGACTGTCGTGGACAGGCCTGAAAGACCCCAAACTATAGAACTGGTTAGAACATTACCCAAAACATGTTGTTGTACAGACACTTGTGTTTATTCCACGTTAATGGTTATCATGTGCCTTTTATCACTGTACTTAAGCCTTTGGCTTTTATGTATTTTTGTCTTTTGTATTCATGTTTGAAAAAACATTCAATAAACGTGTTCTGAAAAAAGTATATAAACTCATGTCTTGTTTGTTTTCGTGTCACAAGTGACATTCCTCACACTATGGCTACCTCTGCTGTCTCTGCTCCCTCTTCCTCTACTGTCAAAGTCATCGACGAACACTTAGATCGTGCCAGTTGGGAGGCTTTGTATCTTCGCCATCCCTTTAACATGCTCATTGCCGGACCTAGCGGTTCAGGCAAAACCGAATTCGTCAAACGTTTGATCGAACATAAACATCATTTGATCGATCGGCCACCTCAGCGGATCGTGTGGTGTTACAAAGAGTGGCAATCGGCGTACAGCCTCTTGCGAGAAAGTCAAGGCGATTCCATCGTGTTTGTGGAAAGCATTCCTAAAGAAGACGACGGCATCGTCTCTGACTCCCGTCAAACCCATTTGGTCATTTTTGACGACATGTTAGGAGAAGACGAAGAAGAAATTAAACTGTGGTTCACGCGCAAAGGGCATCACCGTAATGCCAGTGTCGTTTACATCACCCAAAATTTGTTTCAACAAAGTAAAGCCCATCACACCATCAGTCTCAATGCGCATTACGTGGTCTTGTTTAAAAGCCCTCGAGATAAATCGCAAGTGCAAGTCTTAGCCAAACAGATAGGAACGCCTTGGCTGACTCAGGCGTACGACGATGCCACTCAAACGCCACACGCCTATTTACTCGTCGATTTGAAACCTACGACCCCCGAGGATTTGCGATTTCGTACCCACTTGTTTCACCACTGGTGCCAAGACGGAGGGCCTGTCCTGTACACGTCTCCGTCCTCGACTTAATTTCACTCCCCATGAAAAAAATCTATAAAAACCTCAGACCCTTTTTCGTCTGTCTCACACAACGTCAACATGACGTCCCTTCAGTCGCATCTTCCCGTCAAAGTGATTCGTGCCTTGTATGGCATCAGTCGAGAAAAAAATCCACAAATACGAGCTCGTGTCTTAGAAGCTAGTCTCAAAGAAGTCTTACGATGGTTCACGGTGACGGCACGTCAAATACTCCAAGGAATCATTCAGATTCCTCATCAAACCAAACGCTTTTTCGACCGAAACAAAGTCGCTTTGGTCCAACTTGGCCGATCCCCGCATCGACACTCAAACCAAAAAACAAATCATTTTGAAACCTGGAGGGAGCGGTACTCTAGGAGGGGTCATCATTCGCTCACTCTTAAGATGGGATCCTAATGCCCCCAAACTTCTCCCCAAGAAAAAAGTCCAACGAAGCCCCAAGAAGAAAAAGAAAAAGACCAGGTCCCCAAGGAGAACTTCTCCAGTGGCAGGACCCTCCTCTGACCAGACACCACCCCGGAAAAAGAAAAGAAGCCCCCAGAAAAAGAAACAGAGAAAAAGTCCCCAGAAAAAGAAAAGTCCACAGAAGAAAACTAGTCGCAAGAGAGGCACTTCGGCCAGGACGCAACTTTACACTCGCAAACCACGACCTGCCACGGCAGTGACTGCGTCTCCGGCATCCTCACGTTCATCCACTTCTCCGTTGATGACACCAAGAACTGAAGAGTACTTGGAGACGTTGATCACACCAAGAACTTCTCCGTTGATGACCCCAAAAAGAACTTCCCCAGTGGCAGGACCCTCCAATTTAGCGGCAGTGGATGCTGCTCACAAAGTACCTTCTCCCAAAATCAAAGTCCAAGAAAGATCGGGCATGTTACAAAGTTTACTGGATTTGTCCAAGCAAGAACTGGCTCGATTTAGTCCGTTACGTACCCCTGCACGAAGTGTCATGCCTGTCCTCAAACTAATACGACGTAAAGACAATCAGTGGCGACGCGTTCCAGTATAAAAAAGACCTGTGACCAAGTCGGGGGTATCAGTGCTTTTTGGTGCTCCTGAAGACTCAAAGATGTCACCCTCCAGAAAAACCCCAAGGAAAGAAAAGGAAAGGACTATCACCACGTTTAGTCAAACATTGTGACATGTTATCTGTCCTGTCCAAGGCTTCTCCACCTCTACGAAAAAAACTCATTCAATCGGCCTCCAAAGAGGTCATCGATACCGTGTGCGAATGTTGTTTGAACGTTTTGAAAGGCACGATCCCTTTGTCCAAACACCAGAAACAATGCTTAAGCAAACATCGTCACGTTCTTCGCCAAATGGTTCAAAAGAAAATTCCCATTCGTCAAAAGAAGAAGATGTTGGTTCAACGTGGAGGCATTTTACCCCTCTTGTTAGGCCCCATACTGAAAGGAGTCTTGGGAACCATGTTGGGAGGACTGGTGGGAGGAAGATAAAAAGGCCCTCGGAAGTCCCAAGATCTCAGAATCGACCCCTGACAACCCCATGGAAGGACGAAAACTAGCTTTAGTACCTTACAAACGATGGATGGAATACCATCGGTGGCAAGAACAACGTACCCCGCATTTACCTCCCAATCCCAATTTGAGCGAAATGTCCCAGTTACAACACGAATTGCAGCCCTTGATGGATATCCAAGATTTGTCCGAAACAGAAAAATCGCAAAAGTACGGTCAACTTTTGCAACGACTGCAACTCTTTCACCAGAAAGCTTTAGACGAAACAGCTCTACAAACTCTGAAAGATTTTAAGACCTTGATGAAAAGTCCAGCACCATCACCAGTACCAGTACCAGTACCAGTACCACCACTACCAGTGACCAAGACAGAAAAAGGAGAAGAAGGAGAAGGGTTTCAAACTCCACCAGAAAAAGTACGCAAGTTAACAACACCACCTACCTCCAGAATTGGATGGATTAAAAAGATGATGGCCACCCCTTCTTCATCACAAGAGAAAAAGAAAGTGAAGACAGAAGTGAAGACAGAAGTGAAACAAGAACCGATATCCCCCGCTCAGACATCCTCCTCTTCAACACCTATTGCCGGTCGCACACGCAAAGCATTGCAATCCAAGAAAATACCCCAAGAGAAAAAGAGTAGCATCCTCCAAGAGTGGATGCCTTATTAACACACCAACCAACACAAAAAAAAATGGAAAAAGTCTTAGCCAGCATTTACTACGATCCCTCGCATCCTGCAGCTTACGCAGGAGTTCAAAAATTGTATCGTGCTGCCAAAACTCGACTGAAAAGTCTCCGTTTACCTCAAGTGCAACGATGGTTACAAGAACAAGCTACCTACAATTTACACAAACCCATTCGACGCAAGTTTGCCAGAAGTCGCACCCGAGTGGAAGGCATCGATCATCTATGGCAAGCCGATTTAGCCGATGTCTCTCATTTGGCCAGCTACAATCGTGGCTACAAATATTTGTTCTGTGTCATCGACGTCTTTTCCAAATTCGCCTGGGTCGTGCCCTTGACTTCCAAATCGAGGAGCGAGTTAGTGCGAGCCCTGCAACGAGTGTTGAAACAAAGTGGTCGTCACCCTCTTCGATGGCAAACGGACAAAGGCACCGAATTTCTGAACCAAGCTTTCCAAAAAGAATTAAAGAAACGTGACATTCATTTTTTTACCACCGAGAATCCCGAAACCAAAGCCAGCATCGTGGAACGTTTTCAACGCACATTGAAAGAACGCATGTGGAAATACTTTACGCATCACCACACTCTGAAGTACATCGACATCTTACCGCACCTGGTGCAAGCGTACAACCAATCTTACCATCGAAGCATCGAACGTGCCCCGCAAGACGTGACTCCCGAGAACGAAGTGTTGGTGTTTGAGCGCCTGTTTGGTACGTCCCCGACGAGGGCTGTCCCCAAGAAAAGTGGAGAGTTGGCCGTAGGAGATTGGGTGCGCATTGGCAAAACCAAACGCACTTTCGACAAAGGTTACTTACCCAACTGGACGACCGAATTGTTTCGCGTCACTGGACGAGTGCATGTCCGTCATCCTACCGTCTATAAATTGGAAGACATGAATGGAGAAGTGCTCAAAGGAACGTTTTATTTGCCCGAGTTACAACGTGTCACCAAAAAAGAAGACGACGTGTACGACATCGAAAGCATTCTCGAACGCAGAACCCGTAAAGTGGGCAAACGACGTGTCACAGAAGTCAAAGTACGTTGGAAAGGATATCCACCCAGTTTTGATTCTTGGATCGATGCTTCGCAAGTCATCGACTATAAAAAGAAGTGACCATCATGCCCTTTCACACAGACGCAGCTACGTCGACCACTCCTTCTTCACCTAGTTCTTCTGTGCAAGATTTACAAAAACAACCCTTGTGGGTGTGGTGTGGAGAACGTGTGCCTAAAACGCAAATCGTCTTTTTCTGCCAAATCTTCGTAGTGTATTGTGTCATCGGGGCAGCCATCGCCAATTTGAGTTTGCAACAAGGAGATAAACAATTGTGGACCATTTTATTGAGCAGTTGCATCGGTTACCTGCTTCCTAATCCCTCCCTGAAATTCTCCTCGAACGGGAACCACGGGAACCTTGTGTCTAGTGCCAGTGCCAGTCACCACTCCAACAACAACCACAACGACCCTATTTTGGGCGGAGGCACGCCTCTGACGTCCAGTAACCCCTCGGACAGCCACAGAACTCTGGAATTATGAGTCACCAAAACCAGTTTTACTTAACCTTACCCAGCGACAGTTCCATGGAGGTGTTTCCCCACAACACGTTGTGCTGTTACACGGCCAAATTACCTCAGGCCATCCCCTTAGATCACGAAGCCCATTGGGAAGTGGCTTTAGTAGAAATGATTCACCCGACCCAAGTCCTCAATGTCCTTCCCAATCAAAATTTTTTTAAGGTGGAAGTTCATGACGAGCAAATGCAACAGAACTTGGATAAGAGTGTCAAATATGACAATAAAACCTATGATAGCAAAACTAAAACGTGGACCTACAACTTGTTTATTCCCCCAGGTTATTATTTTAGTGGTCAACATTTGGTCAGCACCATAGCCTCCAGGTTTAATGTCGTGTTTCTGAGAGCTTTGGAGAGCGTCAATAAAAGTGTCACCCTGGAATACCACAAAGCAGCTCGTCGCTTCCTCATGAAATTTTTTCCTGAGGGGGGTAAAATCATGTCTTTCTTATTTTGTCCTGAATTGTTTGACATGTTGGGCGGAGACATGGAGATGAGAAAGAAAGTTGAGCAAAAAGGTGAGCTAACAGTCATTTCCGACAACGAGTCTTTTAGCAAGTTCTTTCGTACCCCAGTAGAACTGAATCAAGGACTGAATTTGATGTTCGTGTATTCCGATGTGGTGGAATACAACGTGGTGGGACACACCTCCGTACCGTTACTGCGTGTCTTTCCTTTCAAAGTGGATAGTACCACGACCAATGACGAGGAAGGTGGAACACTTACCACGTCCACCGCGAATTTGTACATCCTCACTATTTGCCTGTCAGCAAGTCGTATTTGGACACAGTCAACATTACTATAAAAGGAGATTTTTGACAAAATATTCCATTCACCAAAGGAAAAGTCACGGTGAAACTCCATTTTCGAAAACGGTTCTCTCACGACTCGTAAGTCATGTATCGACAGCGAGGACACGGTTTAGGAGATATGTTAAAATCGGCCTTTCGTTCGGTGGCCCCAGTCTTGAAACCGATGGTGACACGCGGATTGCACGCCTTGAAAGATGCGGCACTGACACAAGGCAAAGAATTTCTCCAAAATGTCATCATCGACAAACAAAACCCTAAAGAAGCTTTCATGAGGGCAGGCAAAAATGTCTTGCTGCAAACGGACAAATACCTTTTGGGGCCACCGAGACACACCTATAAATGCCATGCACGCTACCGAGTCAGGCATTCAGCAAGGACAAGGCAGAAAGAGACGACGAAGAAAACACCCTTTCACCAGACTTCAAGCTAGAAAGGCCAAGAAAAGAAGAACCGTTCGAGACTTAGACGTTTTCGATTATTGAGAAAAGAGAAAAAAATGATGCACCGAGAGTCATGTGCTTGTTCCAAGACGGAACTGGATATGTTTGCCATGCCCCCCACCATGATGACCATGCAAGAATCCCAGTGGGTGGAATTTCATCCCGTTTCCTCATTGACAGATTCAGCTCCCATCTAGTTTGAAATCAAAGGATAGCCCGAAGATTACATCGATCTGAATAGCAGTTACTTGTACTTGAAAGTCAAAGTAACCGAAGTGAAAGGTGACCCTCTCATTAATACGTCCAGAGTAGCTCCCGTCAACAATTTCATGCATTCCTTGTTCAGTGGAGTGGACTTGTATTTGAATAACAAACTGGTCAGCAGCAGCATTGATACTTACCCTTACCGAGCGTACCTGGAAAATCTCTTCACGTACGGAAAAGAAGCCAAAAACACTCATCTGGATGCTTGCGTGGTATGGAAGCCTGACGCAGGTGTAAAGTTCGACAGCACTACAATTGATGGGGATGCTCAAAATTTATCGGGATTTATAGAACGAAGAAAGAAAATTGCACTAAGTCATAGTTTAGAACTGATGGATCGTTTACATTTGGACATGTGGTTGCAAGAAAAGTATTTGCTGAACGGAGTGGATATCCGCCTGAGACTCAATCGCAGCAGTGCCGCTTTCCATCTGTTGTCTAATGCTAACGATTACAAAACTGTCATCCAAGAAGCCAAACTCTACGTGCGTCGTGTGGAAGTGTTACCTAAAGTGGGAAACGACGTCAGTCAGACATTGAGCAGAACGACCGCCAAGTATCCGATACGTCGCGTGGAAGTGAAAACCTTCACCATTCCTTCTGGACAGCGATCCATGATCGAAGATCATCTGTTCCAAGGACAGCTACCCAAACGTTTAATCCTTGGTATGGTCGAGAATGCAGCCTTCAACGGAACTGTCGAAAAAAATCCTTTCAACTTTAAACACTTCAACGTGTCCAAGATCGAAGTCAGTCGCGATGGCAAGACCTTGTGTACCCGACCTTTCGAACCTGATTTTAGTGACGAGAAGATGAATTACTTGAGATCGTACTTGTCCTTGTACGAAGCCACCGGCCAGTTAGGAACCAACACCAGTCACGGCATTACGTACGAAGATTATGCAGGAGGCTATGCTTTGTGGGCTTTTGATTTCACTCCAGACCAAGGCAGCGACGAGGGACATTTCCACCCTATAAAATCCGGCCAGATTCGTGTGGAAATTCAGTTTAAAGACCGAGACCCTGATGAAACGGTGAACGTCATCCTGTATGCAGAATTCGATAATACGATAGAAATCAACAGTTTGAGAGAAGTCATTCTAGATTACTAGAAGCCGTGGAAGACTGTTATCCCTCTTTGCATAGTGGAGAAACTTTGGACATGAAATGTGAGGAGACTGTGGAAGAAGAAGTGATCATGATGAAGTCGAGATGGCCAGAACAAGAAGCCCATTTAGTCTGCTGTTTTGCCAAACACTTAGTCGAAAAAATGACGGAATTGATCAAGAAAAATTGCTATGGATGTCAAAACGATCATCCCAGTCAAATTCAACACGATAAATGCCTGATGTTAAGTCAAGAAGAAAAATTGGAGGAATATCTGAACGAAGCTTGGAGTCTCATCTCGGACGAAGACGTGTTGCATCAGTGGTATAAAGACTTGCGTGAACATTCTTGTCCACCATTAACCACTCAAGAGATCCATCGTATCGAAGCTCTCCTGAATCAGAGTGAGGAGACGAAACGAAGAAACGGTTATTTGTCAGACATTTTCAAGCAAAAGGTCAGGATCGAATTGACAACGTATTATTACCTGTGAAGAAAAAAAAAAAACAACACACAAATGGATACCTGGGAACTTTATTACCTTTTGAACCACAGTTCGTATACGGCTTCTTGGAATCCTGTCGTCTGTGCTAAAGATGAACTCCCTCATCGCAAACCTAAAGACCATCTAGCTTACGTGATCAACACGGACGACAGTCATCTCCCAGGAACCCACTGGGTAGCCGTCTACTTTCCTCAAGAAGGATGTGTGGAATATTTCGATTCGTACGGATTGCCCACTTTGGAAGACGATATCATCGACTTTATGAGAAGAAATGCTCAAACCACCCGATTCAATAATGTGAAATTACAAGGCACAGATTCCTTGGTGTGTGGACAGTACTGTGTGCATTTTCTGCATCATCGCAGCCTGAGCTATTCCTTAGAACATTTAGTGACTCATTTTGATCCTCGTTATTCTTCAAGAAATGATGTGAAAGTAGATCGATGGTTTTGTGACCATTATGCTTATCTTTTGTCTCAAGCTAGGAAACGTAGTGTCCATCAATGGTCTAATGACTTCCAACAGTGGAAATCACAATTTCATTCACAACGTTGTCAGCCCTGTTTAAAGTAGACTGTGAATTGAAAAAAATATTTGTCATTTTTGAAAAAAATGTTTGATGTTATAATGTTGGATTATTGCTAAAATATGTTAGAGTTGTTGTTGGTTAGTGTTAAGTGATTTTTGAATAAAAAATGTTGTGTTTTGAAAACAATGCCTTTGTCTTTTTTCTAGCTATAAGAATATTTGAGTCATGCTCTTTAATGTCTTACTATCCCTCTCATGACACTCATTGAACGTTGCGGCTCGAAATTCGTGTGGGGGATGTTTTCCTTCACGTCCGCGCTTTGACTTTAAGGACCGGGGCAGTTTCCAGTCTAACCATCCATTGTCGACTCATCCTCCTACGAAGATGTGCTCCAAACTAGCTAAGCTCAACGAAGCCTACGTGAATTTGCATAGGGTCAGACACAGTCTGATACCGAAGCCAGAAGAAATAGAGAATGTGAGAATGCTAAAAGTCACTGAAGACCTGATAGAAGAGCTCTTCAGAGAAGAAGTGAACAGGGAGAAAGAAGAATGGACAGAGAAGTACAGACTTCAGAGACAGCAGCAGCAACAGCAACAACTATAACAACAACAACAACAGCAGCAGCAGCAGGAACCTGAACCTGACAGAGGCTTTGTCGACTGTCGTATCGACACCAAATAGTTCTTCTTCTCTTTCCGAAGAAGCAGACCTATCACCAGAAAGTCTATCCTCAGAGGACATCGCATTCTTAGAAACTAAAAGATTGCCATAGGAAACAAAAAAACCAAAAAAAACCCAAAAAAAACAGCCCTTTTCAGGGCTACCCAATTCTCAAGAAAAGAAATAACGATCAATTTGCCAATGTGTGTAGGCAGAGTAATGTGAATATAAACACTAACTCTTTTTTTAATAGTGCGAGTGTATGTGTTTGTGTATAAAATTGTGTGTTTGTAAGTGCTCACGTACGTTGGTATGGATAGTAGATTAATATGATGTTTGTTTTTTGGCTGTTTGAGGTGTAGATTTGAGGTTGGATTGGATTGCTTTGCGTATGTGGATAGTCTATTGAAGTGATTAATGAAACATTTTTTTAGAATAGGAATGGGTAGCATAAAAATGTGAGTGAGTGTTTCGTTTAGGTCCGCGCGTTGTTTCTTTGGTCATGATCTAGGTAAGATCAATTTTATGTTTTTAGGGGGATGTTTTCCTTCACGTCCGCGCTTTCACTATAAATTGAAACTCGCTGGACAGTCTAGCTACCCTGTTCATTCGTTGACAAAACAATGAATACCAGAATTGTGAAACTGCTAGAACTCCAGATGCACCTGGAATATGCCAGGCGCATACTAAATGAACTGGCCGCGGAGGCCATTGTCGAAGAAGCAAGAATGAAAGAGGAGGAGGAAAGAAGAAGAAAGGAAGAGGTGGAGGAGAGAAGAAACAAAGAAGAGGAGAGAGGAAATTTCAGAATCCCAGAGACAGAAAATTGGGATTCTGAAGCCACATATCCCGCCTCTGCACTCCCAAGAAGAAAGGTGAAAGGAGACTGGGGAAGAAGATGCGTGTGTGTCTCCAGGCCAGGAAGGTGCCATCATTCGATAGGTGCATCTGGAGTTTAAAAAAAAACCAACAGCCCTTTTCAGGGCTACCCAATACTCTAGAAAAGAAATAACCATCAATTTGCCAATGTGTGTAGGTAGAGTAGTGTGAATATAAACACTGACTCTTTTTTCATAGTGCGAGTGTATGTGTTTGTGAGTTTGTGTTTGTAAACGCTCGCGTAAGTTTGTGTGATTAGTAGATTATGGGTTTGTTCATTGATGGTTTAAGTATGTGGATAGTAGATCATATGAAATGAGAAAAGTAGGAAGGATGTTTTCCTTCATGTACGCGCGTTGTTTGGTCATGATCTAGGTAAGATCAATTTTATGTCTTGGGGGATGTTTTCCTTCACGTCCGCGTTTTTCGTATAAGAACCCACCACGTTCGTCGTTCGAACCATTCTACGGAATAACAGATACAAGATGGAAGTGTCGGCGTTGTTTAATGACTTAAGAAATGTTTACTTTTGGATGATGGATGGAGAATATACTATTGAAAGGATCGAAAGAGAATGGAGGTTGAGAAAAAGTCTTGACTATGTCAATGAACTAAAATTAGCGAGGAAGATGATAGAGGAGATGATAGAGAAAGAAGTTAAGAGATTGAGAGGATTGATTCAACCAGAGTATGTAAGAGTGGGGACTATAAAAGAGTCTATGGACAAGGTAAAAGCAGTGAGATGTTATTTAGAAGAGCTAGAGAAATGGTCAGAGTGGAAGTTCGTGAAAAGGGGCAGTGAACAACTAAAGAAAGCGGAAGAAAAGATGAAAAAGATAATAGAGGAAGAAGTGCAGAAAATTAAAGACAGGTGGGCAAAAGATAGAAAAGAAGAAGAGAATAGAAAGAAAAAAGAAGAATATGAGAGACTGAACAATAACTGGATAAAAATCCAACAGAAGTTCCGAGCCATGGGTCACCCGGACTGGATACCGGAAAATGAAAAGAGAAAGAAGAAGGGAATTTGGGGGAAGATTAGGGGCTGGATGAGGAAATGGAGGAAATAGAAGAAGCAGAAGAAAGCCAAAGGCCCTTTTCAGGGCCACCCATATTTCTCGAAAAGAGAATGACTTTCCATTGCTTAACCCTTTTTTTAAAATTTTTTTTATAAAAAAAACAAAATAAAATCTCATGTTCAATTTCCCTTGACGCTATACAGTCCCACCCTGTTTAAATTCCTTTGACGCTATACAGTCCATGTTCAATTCCTCTTGAGGCTATATCGTCCCACGATTTTTCTCCATGTTAAATTCCCTTGAGGCTATATGTTCCCACGATTTTTCTCCATGTTAAATTCCCTTGAGGCTATATGTTCCCACGATTTTTCTCCATGTTAAATTTCCATTGAGGCTATATGTTCCCGGGGGGGGGGGGGTCTGTAATGCTAATTCCCATTGAGGCTATAGTATCCCTATTCACTACTCACGCAGCTAGAGGTACCCACGAGGTACAAACCAGACATGTATAGGAACAACAAGCAGCCAAGCAACTCGAGGTACCAACGAGGTACCGACAAATAAGGACACTCTTGTTAAGAGATAGGAACAAACGCCACTTGAAGGAAACTGAAGAAAAGAAACAGGTACGAGAAGACTCAAAAGAGAGATGGAGGTCGAACAATAGAATAGGCAACGAAACTGGGGAAAAGTGTGGAAATATGTTCGAAGGTGAAATCTCTAACGAGACAAAGTATGTTCTTGAAATATCTGCACGTCTGGTGACTTACTGGGAAAGTAGCGTTGAGCCGCCACATGTTAGAAAGATCCTCAAATGCTCATAATGCAAGAGTGAAAATTTTACACACGCACACACCTCACATAATCCCCGAAAGCCATGCAAGTAGAACAGAAAGGGAAACTTTAAGAAACTTAATCAACCATAAAGGGAGATAACAGGATAATAATTTATTGTATTTAGACTGCATACCGGATAAAAATGTAATTAAAAAAGTTACCAAATATATAATTACAACAATGCTGAAATACGGGCAGGTTATCAGGATAAAGAGGTAGTTTGCTCAGAGAATTAAAATACCCTCCCAAACCCTGCAGGGTGATGACCACTGTGTGTGGTGAGCTCCTGTACACCGTCCCGCCTAGGGGTTGGTATCACCCTGTGGGCGAGCTGGATGCTCCTCTCTCACATGTTCCAAGCTCTGCAGACTTTTCAGAGGGGAACAAAAGTGGTATCTTCCTTTCCAAAATTATTAATATCTAACATTCACTACGCACATAAAGGAAACCAACTTCTAAGTTTGAACAACTACACTAAAGGTACAAAAAGTTGTACAGACGGGAACAGAGGACTTGGAGGAAATAGCGAGCGTAGATACCACAAGCCTATGTCACACATTGAGTCACGCGAAGCGGACAGGCTTGTGGTCCGGAGCCCGAGAAACCATCCGTGTGCAGCATAGGGACAATCAAACAGGCCGACAAGGGGGAGACATGTACACACTACAAACCTGTTAGCATGGTTTCCCTACACAATAACAGCAAACATGCACACAGGGATACACATGAATAAATGGAAATATAATTATTTTCCCGTTATTTTGTGATCTTTGATTTCTGGCCTTCTCGTCTTTTGACCGGGTTTTTGAAGAGATAAGAAAAAGAGTTAGCTGACATTAAAATGGGCCCGACATAAACAAAGCACGACGATACAACCAATTATTGCCGGCAACGCTTAAATGTGCCCCAACGTTTAAATGTACCAAGATATGAGTAGCGAGATCCGGAATGATAACAAAATGTTTGTTTTACTGGGTGAAGAAGGAACACAAAGTGGAGGATGGAATTAATTGGAGAAATGACACATAAATACTGCCTACGAGTCATATAGTTTGGATGAGTGAAACGAAGCAAAGCTGCAAACAACTCGAGGCGCACACCCAGCAAGAGCATTCTCTCACATAAATGGTGAATAGAACCAATAACATCATTGAGAGGGATTGAACTGATGTCGTTTTGACCTGTCTGGAGATAAGCGATTTCACGGACACTCGCAACGGTTAATATCCCTAAACACTCGAGGGAGGGTAGCTCCTGAAATTCTATGAAACATATAATACTATATGAATTTCGCATGACCAAACAGAAAACAAATATAAAGAAAATAAACGAAACAAATGAAAGAAAAAATTTAAAGTGGACTGTAAAGAGAGTAATCTTTTATTTCAAATATTTCTAATCCCTAGAAAATTAAAAAAAACGAAGAGTTCGACCTTGATGCCGTCCTTACATGAAGACAGAAGCAAACACACAATATAGCATAATACACATAACAAACACAGGACAGCAGGAGATCTCTTGGCAAAGATCACAAATGGGAACATTGGGAAGGAAACCGGCCTTAGACATCTATCGTTAGCACGAAGTACGACCCTCAGAATCCCAAATAAAAATGGAAACGTTGTGGAACCTGACCGGGTACCTCGACAAGTACCGAATATGAAAGATCAACCCCAGATTCGAAAACAATATGTAAATAAATTTCCATATCAAAATTCTTTTTGATTTTTTTTACGGAAAACAACATGAGATACCTTTAAGAATAATACGTTCATATAAAAGCCTTTATAAATTTCAGCAACAGGCGGAGGGGGAGGGGACCTCAGTGGTTGCCAGCTAAAATAGTTGGAGCTTGCAAAGGGCCCTCTTGTAAAGTTACGGCTTAGGACAACTACTTGTCATTGTTATAATTTAATTTAAACAAAGTTGAATAACTTCATAATATATTTAAAATTGCAACGTGAAAGAATGGTGTTACATATATTTGATTTAATTTATATTTGATTTAATTCGTGTTTGTTTCGATTTGATTGTTTGTGGTATTTTTAATATTTTTTATTTTCTTTACATGCCTATGTATTGTAATTTTGTTTACTAGGAATTTGATATTTTCCAGAAAATTTAGTGTGACCTGAGTTTTTCCTTAGATTCCTAATAATAGAAATACTTGTTTCTATTTTTGGCTTAGTTTCTGGCCTTGATTTTAAGGTATAAATAAACAAATTTTCTTGAAGTAAAATGAATGGTTATTATCAAGGATATTTTTTGCCTGCTGAGGCATTTATCGAGGTCGAAGATAAACATTAAAAAGCAGATGATACAGTATACGGAATATTTGATCGTGTTGGTTTTTTTAACACTGGCGTTATGGCTTTTTTTTAACAGAACTATATATATTATTAAAACATTGAAACCTGTGTCGTAAACGTCGACGTTGCCACGACGATACTTGGCCTTGCGCGATACAGTGACGATTATTCGAGATCGTCCGGTTTGACAATGATGTTTTCAAAAGACATAACTGATGATCCAGAAAACAGAAGCGCAAAAATGAATGCAGCTGGAATTGAAGCTGCATCAATGAATGAAAATTTCAACTTAGGACTTGCTGCACGTCGATTAATGTTGAACGGTGATGAAGCGTTTTCATGCGCAATTCCACTCTCTCTAATTTTTAGATTTTTGCAGAAATGTTAGAAAGGTTATACCTGGCGCTAAACAAACCGTGGTACTTATTAGAAAAGCCACTGACAATGATGCGATATGGCGTGCTGCTGCCTTTGGTGTTGGTAAAGTGACACTAACAAAACTGTCGCTGTGGATGCCAGTAATTATTCCATAGCTTGCTAAAGAACAAAAAATACTTTCTGTTATGAACTCAGGTGGTAAAACATTGTTATCATGGTAGACAATGACCACATATAGTATCCAAGGTAATTCTGCTGGGTTATTCACATGGCAGATATCATCACAGCAGTGGCTGTCGGCACCACAACACATATTCATCGCATTTCAGGAAAATGCCAGAGTAGATTCTCAGAAACGAAATCCAATGGTATTTGACCCACTTTGAGTTTCTAAAGTTGCTTTGAGGATAAAAGAACAACAAGAACCTTCTGAATAAGTGTTGCTGAATTTTGAACACAATCATGTAGCAACTGCATATTATCTTTTGGTGACATTTATATGGCGTGATCAGAATGTTGACACTGGTTTGCAGATATCTCAGCGGGAGTTTACAACGCTGTATCCGATCTATTATTTTTCCTTGCAACATTTAGATTTATTCACGCAATCTGTCGTTGATATACACTTCCGAACTCGTGTAGCTCGACTACTCGCTGGTGGCTATGGAGCCATCGCTGTTATACTCAGTGACAAATCAATATTACTTGAAGGTGCTGATGGAAGAATGAGAGTTATTGACGCTTCAGTGGAAAATATGTAATACTTTCTGAACACGTAATTAAATCGCTCATTATATTATAATGTCATATCAACATGTTAGTGTCAGTTTGACTCATGGTCAGATTAAAAAGCTTCAATGAAATTCAGCAAAGAACTGTGGAATGGAAATATCATTTAAGCGAGATCAGATCACAGGTGGTGAGAATAATTTATCACTGATTGAACGTCAACGGAGGCTTTTGAATAACGCCAAACAATCAAAACCGGTGTTAAACTCAAAAACACTCAATTACAACAGGCAGTATATTTCCACTACTTGCGGTGATACCGGTGTTAGTAGCCGCTGCAGCTCCAGCCCTTGCAAAGGCAGCCGCGTTAGGTGCTGTTAAAACCGCTGCTGAAATGGCATTGCAATAGTCGGCAGGACTACAGGAATAAAAACAACAATTGCTGGTCTCTTTAATATCATCGCGAAGAAAATATCAACGTGCACGAATGCAAAATTACGCATTTGTATAGTAAATTACATACAGCAACGCATGCATTCTCTAAATTATCCTCGTTGATATCGTCAGGCCTTATCAATGGAACGATAACATATTCTAAGTTCACGGTAATGACTGAAATCTACAAAGAAGCAATGACTGTGATTGACTTAGATATTCGAAATTTAAATAACAATGACGGAACTACTTCAACAGATCGCCACGAATACAGTACCTTTAAAACCATGATGATATCAGTAAGATCAAGGAACCCTAAATTTAGCGTTGTTTTTCCAACTGCAATTTCAGTGAAAGAAATAGCTCTTGCACAATTGCGAGTATATTACAGCAGGCCCTATATTCGATCAAAATCATTTGGTGGAATACCAGCTTATCGTTCTCTTCTATTTGCAAATAAAAATCTCGACGATGGAACTCCTGACTGGCAGATTGTAGGAATACCAACAGGCAATTAGCAAATCGAACAAATTAATGATGAATTTCAGCGCAGTAAAAAATCTATAACAAAAAGAGAATCAAAACTAGCTATAACGGTTCACGAACCCATGTTATCGGCTGAGACAGAAATAAATTCACCAGATTACGCTGGCGACATTTGTTCTTCATCAATCCGAAGCGTATTAGGATGGCTTGAAATAGCACCGCCAGTGCCCTTCAGCAATACCTCAGCGAACACGCCAACACGGTCTGATTACATTTCGGATATACGCTCGAACTGGGGAATTACTAATGAGTATGAAACTGGTATTCCATTGTGGAGATCTATAAGAGCAAACCCAGACAAATGTTATTTTGTTAACCTTCTTGATGATGTGGCTTGGAAGTATGATGAAATGAAAATTGTAGCAGGAATAGCTAGCAATGACAAAGTTAAGCTAATATTTGATTATATTACTCGTGAATATGAACACCAACGAAAAAAATTACGGCACCGCTTCACTGAATATATTCTTGACTTGACGTTGACAAGCGGGCAAATCTTTGCGCAGATAGAAATATTAAATCAAATTGCATCTGATTTTGACTTGGTCGAGAAAAGGTTATGCAGATAGTTGCCAGGTCGAAAAATAGATTCAAGCAAATATTTTTCAATATATTCTCAATAACAGAAGCAGATCCAGAAACATTTAATTTCCTTGGATAGATTAACGCGGCCGCTTTAAAGAAATCAATCAACGATATCATAGATGAATATTTACGTAAAAAGTGGAGAGAAAAAAATTCACCAGCAAATATTCTCCGATTAACAATAATCGATACGGCGAAGGTCGGCATAATTCACTGGGATTTGTAACTATAACTTCAACGATCGCAGTCAATCTCGGTGTCATTCAATCGATAGTAGTTATCAAACGTATCTTGAAAAATCAAATCAAGCTCAGCAGGGATATACTTCCCGGGCATTTGACCGTGCAAGAACCGTTCAATCCGGTCTATCCATGAATTTAATTGGCTTACAAAAGTACTGTCTAATTCTGAAAAATAATCCTTGACAAGGTTGAATCAAATAAGTATATTATAACGTAACGTTTTTTATGCTGATTTTTCGTTAATTTGATGGGTTTATCCTCACGTAGTTCTCCAAATGATTTTAGGATTTATCTATAAATTCCCCCTTTTCTGCTAAAAAGCAATCAAAATCTGACATAATTTAGTTTCTAAAAACTATTACCATAGACTTTGTTTCTTGAAAATTTGTCGATAAATCCTAAAATCATTGAGAACTGCGTGAGTTTTGACCCTTCAAAAATCTGCAATTTAACTGATTTCTTTACTGACAAATGGACTAAAATCAGTGAAGAAACGGTGAACATTGACTAAATTTCACTAAAATCTCGACATTTTTCTAAGAAAATCAGAATTTAAAAAAAATCTGAATCTGAATATTATAAAAATCTGAATACAAATTGACTTTCACTTTCACGACAGGGACCCTATATTTCATTCTCATTACTACAGTTACTGAGAGTATTTTCATTTTCTGACATCTTCTCAATTGTCTCACATGTGTGTTCACAATTTTTTTGTTTCGTATTCGTGAGACAATTATGTTTCATTGACCACAGTCAAGTATTGGAACATAGGTTGTTGAATTTGCTTAATGAATTTGTACTCCACTGGTAGTGTATATCTATCTTCGAATTTCCTTTCTTGTAATGATTCAAAATCACAAATAACTTTTTCAGGATTTAGTTCAATAGTATTTATGCTGTCATGTTTTATTCTTTTAATTGCAGAAATAAAAGCAATGATATTTTCGTAGTTCATTATATCCTAAATATATATTTAAATTATATTCCTCAACCATGATGATATAATACAACTGAGTAAAACCCAACCTCTAGATTACTAAATAAATATTTCACTTACCCCTGCAGTTCTGCGCTTCAATCTGACTGGGGTAGAAAATTTTCCATCTTTTATAGTTATGCATACATAAGTTGGGGGCCCCGAGTGGCCCAGTGGTCTAAAGCGTTCTTCGTTACGGATCACTGCAATCTCATCTCTGTCTACGTGGGTTCGAGTCTCGGATTCGGCCAATGTGAGTATGTGAGAAAGCTTGCCAGTAGCTTCTCATGGGTCGGTAGTACATTCTGGGGTTTCCCGATTTCTTCCTCCACAATTAATACTGGCCTCTATGTATAGCTTATCGTTTACTGAAAAATAGCGTTAAACCCAACAACAACAACATACATAAGTTTCCAGTGAATCGCATGAATTGAGTCATTTTGGAAATCTCATTTCTCGAAAATTATATGCATTTTATTGTCGTAAATACACTTCTAGAAACTATGTGATGAGTCATTCTGGAACTTCACGTGATTCACTGGAAACTTCTGTATGAATAACTACAAAAGAAGGATATTTTTTCTATCCCAGTCAGACTGAAGTGCAGAACAACAGAGGTAAGTGAAATAGTTTCTTGAATGTGTTATGTTAATTATCACGTAGATATTTAAATTGTTTAATCGCGCATAGCTAGAATGATACTAAAACATAATTATGCAGTATCAAACGAGGTAACTACTTAATCTACTGGAGAGAACTTAGCTTGATGGTGTTATCTCCCCTCAACATCAGATCGATGAAATAACAGTTCTATCATATTTCGCCGGCACAAAAATGTCGCACATGCGCCACGACTGGGGAAACACCACAAGTGTTATATTTTATAGTATTTTTGGTTTTTCCCCATCAACGAAAGAGACCAGATTGGTCAAAGCGCAGTTGTATCATAATTATTGTAACAATGTTTATGATGACACAATTGTTTTAAAATAAATAGTAATATAATCGAGAAAACTCTTTAACCACCCTGCAAATTCATGACAGAGTTATCAAATACAAGCGGAAGATACTGAAATAATACTTTTTTTAATACTTTTTTGAATCCGCCGATTTAGTAATATTACTTGCGACACGTTCTACCAAATGCATGCAAATAACAAATTATTGCCAGCTGCATGCATATATTGAAACATTATTTCTTCACCAGTCTCTGTATTTATGGATTTAACGATCCTAGGAAATTTATATATATATATTTTCCAGTATTTCCAGATTTGCAATTCTCACTCTGTGTAATAGCTTACAAATTATCTAAAGTGTTATCGAATTTAGTATGTTTTGTCAGTTGTTTAGTGTCTGATTACACCATCACGAGATGATTCATAAATCTTGATGATAGGATGTCTCACAAATTTATTTTGCTCCATTTGTATATAATAGTATTTGTTTAAATTATTTTAAAAATCTAGCTAGATAATCTTTCACATCTCTTATAACTTTATTATTGTCGATTTTATTGTTTTTATCATAATATCGTGTCAGCTCAATGTATATTTTACCACCACAATGCACACACAGTAACATTTTTCCTCTGACTCCAAAACCACACCGTAAACACGGGTTTTGTCCTAGACTTCCACGCTTTGTAAATGATATCCACATAATTTATTTACACAGATTTTGTTACAGGGAGTTGTAGAGCATATCATTAGCCACCTACATTTGTTCTTTGTTTGAATCATTATATATATATATATATATATATATATATATATATATATATATATATATATATATATATATATATATATATATATATATATATATATATATATATATATATATATAATATTTTAATTTAAATACTTGTCTTAATTATAATATGGAGATATTATCAGCGATTAAGATTAAACCCTCTGAATATAGATTCGGCCTCGAAAGAAGAACCCCTGACTTACCGATGCGAGCACTGGTTAATAGTATTCGAGTTCTTAAAGAAAGAACTTCGCAACGATGGTGCATCTCACGTGTGGTCAACATTCAAAATCACGCGTAACACCGATGGTGTCGCCGAAGGTATTCTCAATGCTATAATGAACGGTAATTGAGCGAAAACGACTATTAATTATCTCAATGATCAAAGATCTTTTTCAGAATAAAGTTTATCGTATTAGCAGAAACAGACGATACTACTTGGATTATCCGCGACAAACGTGACCCTGTTCTTCATAATAAAAATCGCCATATTAAGTAAAAAGTCCAAGCCAGGAATGATGACTGGTATTCAAAAACCGTGTTGTGAACGAGGATATCCTATGACCTCGGATAGTTATGGAATTTAATCTCTGAATGATAAACCTAGCGTTCATAATCTTGCTCCAATGAAATTATCGAGACTAAATTGTGTAGCCCAACGAGTAAAGGAACATTTTACAAACGCGATACGTGGAAATGGTTTAACGGATCAGCGACGTGAAAAAAAATAAACAAATGGGATGAATCAGTCAAGGATACCGGAGCTACAATAAATGATGCTGCTTAATAATGAAAGAAGTTATAATCCCGAATAAAAGTAAAAACTATAACCGGATATAATTTGTACAAATCAAAGAATAGTTCGAGGTAGCTTCAATTGAAATTATTGATCATAATGTGCATGCGTGGAGTAATGTAGTAACAATATTTCCACGAAATCGAACTGTTAAATTTTACCAGGGAGAAATATTTCATTATATTAACGAAATAAGTAAGAACGATCCTGTTCTTTCAGAGTTCTGAAAATGACGATGAATTGATTAGACCATATGGAAGTATCTGTATCAAAGAAAACAATAAGTTTGATCAGTTTGTAAGACCTATCGGCGAAATATATCGTAAAGAATCTCTCCAAGAAAAAATGAAAAATCTTGCGCGGCGATATTTATCGCTGTATAAACCTCTTGATCCTGACGATGTTAGGTCTGAACAATTACTGATTAGTTGTTTTACCGTTCCGTCAGTCCTGGCTTATTTTGTTCAAAAGAAATATTCGTGGAAACCAACTCGGTTTGATTTTCTTGAAGAAATACAACGTAGTTGTATAGAATATGGACAAGGTGGGTTGTTGTATAATAAATACGATTGTACAGATGTCATCTCGTTTAGTTGCATGTTATCCGGGAAGTTTTCTTGGTGTGGGAGAATGTGCTGAGTATTTTAAGAGATTTGGATATCCCACGCACAAGATGACCAGAGTATCGATAAATGGACCATTACTGAATTTTGACTTGGCTGGATTCGCCTGTATTCGTGAGTCATTCGAGTTTGCTAAAGATTTGTTATATCTGGTTTGGTAAACACTTATTAGAAAAAATGTGGGCACCAATAGTTTTATTATGAAATATGCTCGATGAAATTATTTATTGTAAGTGAAGCAGTTATATCGTATCGTTCTCAGAAAGATGTTTGGTTACCGCCACAAAAGGAATATTCTGAAGAAGTTCTTAATATAACTGATTATGAAAATAATACAGCAAAAGATCTTGGCATGAAAATAATCGGTAAATTCACCTAAGGAGGATCATATGATCATAAACGACATTGTACAAGAATAATTATAGATGATGCCGAGTTAGATTTTATAATTACTCATACAACGAGTAAACAAAGTTTATAAGTTTATAAGTCGAGAAACAGTTTTCTTGCCAAATGGAACTAAATTAGGTACAATCGAGAGTTATATGGATTGTGAGTTATATGGATTGTTAGTCACCGCAGTTTACTCGTTTAAGATCTTCAATGCTTGCGTAAGTTTCGATAAATCTATTATCGATGATATATAGAGTTTCTGAGATTGCTGTCAGACTCACTACCAGGATATAATTATTGTGGTCCTGGAACACGATTTGATATTCGACTTGTTAACCAATATCAGCCAAAACCTGGTGAATATCCAATAAAGGCTAGTGATAAATCATGTCATATTCATGATGTAGCTTACAAAAGTAAAGATCTTCAGCAAAGACATATTGCAGATGTGAAATTAATTCATGCGTTAAATTCTATAAAAACTAAAACTTTCAGAGAATTATTAGCTGATTGGGTGTTAAGATCTGAGATGAAAGGTAAAATATGATTCGGAGCCTGGCAATTTTCCTAACGAAGTAGCGATATCGCCGCCTAACTGTGCAAACTAAATATATTTATATATATTTTGTACCATATCGTACACACTTGCCTGTATCCGCACGCTTTTTATTTTTTGTTATTGTAATTGTTAGTCCACTTGTGGGGGTGAATGTTCTGCATCGAACACAATTTAGTTTCATATTAAAAGTATATGGATGTAATTCATTTCTCAGAGAAAAAATGGCAACAACCAGTCACACATCATCCAGCGTTACCAAATTCTATCAGAAAAATTAATATAGGCCCATCTGGGCCTGGTAAAACACAATTGCTACTTAATTTGATAATGAGATGGTTGAAATGGGATAAGTTGTATTTACTAGCTCCATCAGTAGATGATCAACGATACTACGAAGTACTTAACGATTTTAATCTAAATGCAAAATTGTTAAATGAAAATGGCAATGATATTATTGACTTTATTACTGATATTGATGATGCCCCATCTGTAGATGACCTCAATGGATTTATTAATAATTTAGAGTATACGATGATGTGGTACTGGACAAACATTCAAATCCAGCTCATATATTTTCCAGAGGAAGACACAAAATCATAGACGTGTTTTATGTTACTCAACGATATACACACATACCAAAAGCGATTAGAAATAACTGCAAGATTTTAGTTGTATTTAATGGAGTTGATACACATACTGTGCGAAATATTCATCAGACTTGGTGTAGCGGGGACATGGATATAATTAAATTTAAAAATCTATTTTCGCGAGCACAGTAAACCCCGCGTGGATTTATAACAATAAATCAACATGATCCTCGATCACTATATCTTATAGGCCTTGATAAAATCTTTGGATGAGAGACTGATTTAATTACAGCAGCAGAGGAGATGCGACCTGATTGAACCGTCACGGTGGCTAAACACGCGCGCATACTTTTTTAAAAAAAGACACGAACGACAGCAATAAAGTAACAACAAAAAATTAACTCAGTTAGGGAAACTCTCGGTTAATTAGACGCTTTTGTTTGGCGTTAGTGACCTTGTATTTTCATTTTTGTAGAAAGCCTTATTTTTTCTCCCAAAAATGACGTTCCAGCAAAAAGTCTGTTCGCCTCCTTTGCTGCTAGGAAATATTTCTTGTTGTGATCCTTCTCGTATACCATAAATTTATGCCTTACAAACTTCCTGGTTGACTGGGGAAGTATTTGGATAATTGATCTAAAAAAAATAAAGGTATGTTTTAATGTGTTGTTGTTGTTGTTGTTGTTGTAGGGTTTAACGCTTTCTTTCAGGAAACCTCTTTTTAAAAGTGCGGACTATAATTACGATGCAGTGAGGAAATATTTCTTGTTTCCTGGTTGCCTGGGGAGGTATTTGGATAATTGATCTAAAAAAAATAAAGGTATGTCTTAATTTGTTGTTGTTGTTGTTGTTGCTGCTGTTGTTGTTGTAGGGTTTAACGCTATTTTTCAGGAAACCTCTTTTTAAAAGTGCGGACTATAATTACGATGCAGTGAGGAAATATTTCTTGTTTTGATCCTTCTCGTGCACCATACTTTTGTGCCTAACAAACTTCCTGGTTGACTCGGGAGGTGTTTGGACAATTGATGAAAAGATAAAGGTATGTGTTTCATTTATAAGATACATGCCATGCCAGTATAAGTAGACGACAAGCAACATATCTGTATGAATAATTATATTCCTTCAAACAAATTGTATCAGAATTATTGCTCGTGCTATACACTAGAACGTCTATGTGATAATTTCTGTCAAGAGTTTCTAAATCAATACAGCCATCATATAATACGGAAACAAATTTAACATAGACATGTCGTCGTGCTCTCTCAATATAAAGTCACAGAGACAGCCAGAATAAAACAAAATGATTCAAGCTCTTTTAGAAAATTATTCATACATGTATTTATTTGTACAGACTTGATATTTTGAATCCTGTTTAGCAGGCACACGTGACATTCATAATAAAGACCACTGCACTAGATCACTCTAAAGAAGGCACTCCTCTCTCACTGACCTGCTTAACGGTTTTATTATTCATTGCAGGTTAACACTCCTTATCCGCCCTAATAATTGAATACAGTACGGGGTGGGGGTTTCTTTTCCTGCAGCACATAACCTTCTACTCTTGTGCAGATATTTTAACCTGTCGTCGATATATCTGATACAAACATTGTAACATACATTGATAATTCTTTGTGTTGCCTAGAGGTATTATGGTGGATACTCACTAGAAGTGAGCATTTATTCCTTTATGTATATAAAAGCATTGATAAAGTTAATACAGCTTAGCTGTTGTTGTGTCACTTATTGCTTTCATTAAAATTTTCTTTTTCAAATTAAGTTTCAACATTATTTATTTATTTATTTATTTATTTATTTATTTATACTAGAGGTCTGTAATTAGAATGTTTGTTATCTTGGGATTGTGGAACTTATGAATATTTGCATCAGTTGTTTTTTCTATTATACTATTAATAAAGTATAACTGTATAGGGATGCTTGAGAATATAACATTTAACAACGGCATGGAAGATCACACAGTATATTACTCACCAAATACCATTCTTACTAACAAACACTTGGTTTAACTTTCAAAGACCCACTTGTATCGACCAACGCCTTCACTTGCTGACTAACACATATCCTTACTAACACTCACTCTTGTTAACCAGTACACATCCTCACTGATCAGCATACACATCCTTTCTTGCCATAAGATTCATCCTTACTGACCAACAACCACACCTATTCTAATACTATATATATATATATATATATATATATATATATATATATATATATATATAATATGTGTATTATTGTCATGAATATAGTTTGTGAGGATCATTTAGTTAAAAATATGTTAAACACAATTTTCTTCCTGATCATTAGTTTGCACTTCAGAGATGAGTCAGAACTGTGTCAAGTGCATTGATTCATTATAAAGTTCCAAGGTTGAGTTGCACTCTAATTCAGGAAAACATCCTGTGATTTGAATGGAGGTTTTTTTGAAAATCCAAACTGACAGATTTCCTGATTGGTTGGTGTAAAATACCTTACCTTGCTTACCCTTTAAAGTCATTCGGGAATCTCTCAATTATATTACGACTTAGTTATCTATCTGTAAAAAAAACATGTGATTTGAATACAGAGTTTTTTGAAAAATCAAGTTGACATATTTCGTGATCGGTTGGTGTAAAATACCTTACTTTGTTTACCATTTCAAGTCATTCTGGAATCTCTTAATTATATTACGACTTAGTTATCTATATAAGACAGTTATTTCATGGAATAAGGTACTCCTAGTTGTAATGTATATCTATAAGTTTTATAATACCTAACCCTGACTGTTAACTGTTGTGATTACCATAATAGATAAATTTTTTAAGTGGGTATAGATCCTATTTTAATATATTAAGTGTATATATTGCATAGGATGTATAAATTCGTATATACATACATATAACTAGGTATAAACATAGGTGTTTCTGATCAGTAATAATAACAATAATAATAAAACCTGTTTACAAGCATGGGTTTGTTTCTTATTGGACAGGTGAGACAGGTGGGTTCTTAGAAGAATTTAGTTATTTCCTATTTAATGGGTTAGGCCAGGTGGGTTCTTGTATGATGTGAAGATTTACTAAATCACATTTAGCTAGAAGGACTGGTCAGTTATTTTATTCTTGTTGTAACATCAAGTCTGCAGATGCTTTTTCAAGGCTTAGATATTAATGTTTGTTAACTTTTACAAAAGCTGTTTGTCTTGCTTCTTTCTGTTACTTAGTCCTTATGACCATAGAGTTGTAAAACTAGTATTAGTGCAAGTCTTTAATGGAAGATATCCAGTTATACTGAAGGAATTCATTTATTTAATTATCATTCATTGGAACAAAGGTACATATAATTGTTTCTGAATGAAAATGACCTCTAATGTGACAATAATTTGACCATTGAAAAAGAATCAAGTGTCCCTCTTGTATCAATGTTGGCAAAAAATGTGGCATTAACATTTAAATTTCACTAAAATGCTTGCAATATGTAATTGTTCCTGAATAATAATAATAATAGTTTTAATAATAATAATAATGTCTTAATTTAAAAATGATAGCTCAGTGAAATTGTAATCTTGCTTTAGACAGTCCTCAGTGTAAAACTTAAATTACTATTATTCGGATACAAAGTATCATTATGCATTTTTCATCTTCACCTGTTAATTAAAGAATTTACTAATTAGTCAAGTTTATATCAGTTTTGAACTTTACTATGAAATCTATACTCTATACAAAGCATGAATTTTATTATTTCAGTGACTTAAAACTTTATATATTCATAATATCTATACATACATTATGACTTAAGATTTGTATATACAGGGCATAGATACATACTGACTAACAATTCGATATATGCATGACATATATACAAGGGGCTTTGGGTGGCTGAGTGGTCTAAGTTTCTCTCCTTTACAGAGGACATGTTATATATACACGACATGTATACAAGGGGCCTTGGGTGGCTGACTGGTCTAAGTCTCTCACCTTTACAGAGGGCATGCTCTATATACATGACATATATACAGGGGCCTTTGGTGGCTGACCGGTCTAAGTCTCTCTCCTTTACAGAGGACATGCTTTATGAACATGACATATATACAGGGGCCTTGGGTGGCTGACTGGTCTAAGTCTCTCTCCTTTCCAGAGGACACGCTATATATGCATGACATATATACAAGGGCCTTGGGTGGTTGAGTCGTCTAAGTCTCTCTCCTTTCCAGAGGACATGCTATATATGCATGACATATATACAAGGGCCTTGGGTGGTTGAGTCGTCTAAGTCTCTCTCCTTTCCAGAGGACACGCTATATATGCATGACATATATACAAGGGCCTTGGGTGGTTGAGTCGTCTAAGTCTCTCTCCTTTACAGAGGACATGTTATATAAGCATGACATATATACAGGGGTCTTGGTTGGCTGAGTGGATTAAGTTTCTCTCCTTTACAGAGGACATGCTATATATGCATGACATATATACAGGGGCCTTGGGTGGCTGAGTGGTATAAGATGATTACCTACCATCAAATATGGGTTTAAGTTTGTAAGAATGGAAGGAACAATTTATTTTCAAAAACTGTTGAACTAAATTGACAAGAATTTGACATAAACCATTATGGCATGGAGACCTTTAAGTTTACATAAATGATGCCAACCAGCCATTAAATATTGCATATGTTGTTAACATGAGAAAACTTTAAACTATATTTCTTAAAAACCAATAAACAGAATTACTTTAAACTTGACAAATAGCATACTGGCATGGAAGCATTTCACATTTTTACATTTTCACAATATGAAAAGCATTATTTTATGGATGCCTCAGGTTTATATAAATTATGCTGTTATCTAATATGGCTGATGTTATTAAAAATAGAAACAATAAATGTAGCACTATAATAACCCATATTTCTTGGCCAAGTGCTTGGATTGGGCTTTGAGATAGGTGTCAGTCAGGTGAGTGATTTCAAGGCCACTTGGGCCTCTCCTTTAGAAACAAGAGTCAATCCTGCAATTATTTATCAAAGAATAGATGCTGAGTTTTGGAAAATTGGGATAATCATGATTATATTTACCTTGGAGTTGGAATTATGAACATTATGTTAACTTTTGGGTTCACATGGGTTAAATGCTAAAGAGTAATTAATAAAGATGTTATACTCAGTAAAAAGAAAATGCTAAAATTCTGTCCAGTGTACATGCAGATTAACTATGAGAAAATTCTCAACTCCTTTTCAGGACTGAATCTTGTTAACCTGAGTGATATGGGAACTGCATTTTGTTCCCAATAAAAGATGCCTTGGGTCATTTTCATCCTGACTGCACTTCACACTGGAATAATTTCAGGTAACATGTTGATGTCAAATGGTCATATTATCTGGGAAAACACTTCTGACAAGAATATTTGCAATTTTCTCCACTTGCTAAAGGGATCTTACAGACTCATTATAATTGATGCTGAAAAACATCGAACATGAAATGAATGATATCAACAAGTTAATGGTACCATATGAATATTGTTTAGAAAAGCAAAAGTTATTTGCAAAGTGTCAAATAATATGATGCCATATATGTGTTATGGAGGAAAACAAGACAACACTCCCAATAAAAGTGAAACCTGTTTTGTTTTTATAAATGCATTCCACTTTATCTTGCTGTTTTGTATTCTATATACACAATGCATCAAATTAGATCATGTTATTTTGTTCATTTTCTCTATATATAAATTTTAGCAGTTAGTAATGATTTTTTTCTGGTATGAACTTGGTACTTTTGTTTTACTTGATCTAGATAAGTTGAGAGTTGCATCTTTTTTATTTTTTGTGTAACTATGTACTCTGTAAGTAAATATACATATAATAGAGGGCCACAAGAAGGATTTGCTCCATGCAACTAAGTGGGCCACCTTGTTTAGATGAAGTTATTGTTATTGCTATTATTATTGCTATTATTATTATTAACTCCTGAACAAGAAACCACGCATGCAGTAAGCTGGGATATTTGTTGACAGAAACTCCTAATTAACATCTGTCATTAACAGACTCATTCTATCACCATAACTTCATACATCAATCATTTATATAATGCTAACACTAATTAACCAAAACCCAATTTGGTTTTATTTTTCTTGTATTTCAGACTGATTAGTACCAAGTAATCATAACAATTGCTCTCCTGGCAAAGGATAAATCTTTCTGGGATGTAAAAAGTTTACTTTCGTCAGAACTTATTTTTTTCTTTGATTGAAATTTGCCATTTGTTTACTGAATACAGTGATGTTCATCAATTTTAAAATAATTTAACCAAACTTTGCATACCTATTTACAATTTATCTGAAAAAGCGTCCTATTTCAACTAACTGAAGACCCATTCAGTAATTGTATTCTTATTCTTACTAATATCTACAATTGACACTTAGATGACTGAAGTTCTGGTACATTTACCACTACATCTTTAAATATTTGGGGAGAGAATGCTGCTTTTTAAGGTATGATTTCCAGCTTCTATGTTACTATCAAGAGGAGTTATGACCCCTGATTGCCTGTCTACCAAACTTGTTTTTCTGAAACATAACTTAAAAAAGCAATTAGATTTTAACCAAATTTTGCATGCAGCTTTATCTTTGAATGACTTAAAGTTCCTGTGTTTTACATGAGCATTTACAAGAGTTATTATTCCTGAATGCCTATCTGTGTAACTTTGTTTCCAGCCATCCATGTACCTTTGATTCCAGCCATCCATGTAACTTTGATTCCAGTCATCCATCTAACTTTGATTCCAGCCATCCGTGTAACTTTGATTCCAGTCATCCATCTAACTTTGAGTCCAGCCATCCATGTAACTTTGTTTCCAGTCATCCATGTAACTTTCATGCCAGTCATCCAACTTGCTTTGATTCCAGTCATCCATCTAACTTTGATTCCAGCCATCCATGTAACTTTGATTCCAGTCATCCATCTAACTTTGATTCCAGCCATCCGTGTAACTTTGATTCCAGTCATCCATCTAACTTTGAGTCCAACCATCCATGTAACTTTGTTTCCAGTCATCCATGTAACTTTCATGCCAGTTATCCAACTTGCTTTGATTCCAGTCATCCACATAATTTTGATTCCAGAAGTAGATCTAGCACTTTTTTGATAGATGCACATCTGGAGTAAGGCCAAGCTGTATACTCTATAACCCATATTACAACCATCAATCATACATCTAAATAAAGGGAATTAAAGGTTCTTTGAACTATAACTAAGATATACAAGGTCTTTTTTAAATAGCCAGTATAACCAGTGAGGAAAACCGGGGATTTTTCTTTCTCTTTACAATTCTAACCCTATGCAAAATAAGAAACTGTAGAGCACCACCTAAATTTGGTTCCAGTCATCCATGTAACTTAGATTCCAGTCATCCATGTAACATTTATTCCAGTCATCCATGTAACTTTGATTTCTGCCATCCATGTAACTTTGATTCCAGTCATCCATGTAACTTTGATTCTAGCCGTCCACATAACTTTGATTTCTGCCATCCATCTCACCTTTCAAGCCCTACTATCCATCTCACCTATTGAGTCCTACTAGCCATCTAACAACTTTTGATTCTAGGCATCCAATTATTTTGTATTCCAGTCATCTGTGTAATTTCAATTTCAGGCATCTATGTAACTTTGATTCCAGCCTTCCATGTAAATTTGGTCCTGCAACTTAACTTGACCAAAACATGTTTTGTTTCAGTAATGATGTGACTATAGGAGGAGTTTCATTTGCAGCCTTATTACATGTAATTATGAACAAAATCTATCTACCTTAATTGTTCTGTCTTTGGTTTTCATAGCTTAAGATTAACAAGAATACCTTGTGTTTAACTGAAATTTGCATGAATCTTTTTCATTGAGGAGACCCTGAATGAGTTTACTTTCAATGTTTGATGACATCATTTACAGGGTTTGTTAATCCTGATTGCTGATCCTCCTAACTTTGTTTTTATCAGCATGACTTTAGAAACGATTATAAGATTTAAGTTTTTGGAACTGAATAAATCTGTATGACTTCTCATAAAATGATCATAACCAATTGATGGTCAGTTTATAATTAATTGATTTGCTCAAGTGAAGTCATGCCCAAAACATAAGATACTTAGAATCACTGGCTTGTGAATGTGGTCTTAAAACAGAAAGTACCTCAACTTGCATCAGACCACTCACTTCTCAGAAGATTTTGCGCTGAAAGTTTATCAGAAGATGCCAAATTTGAAATTCCTGAAGTAAGTTTAAATTTTGGTTAAAAATATCTGTAAATATTCATATTACTAAATAGACAGGACTTGATATGATTGGCCCAAGGATTTGGAAAGCAGAACCACATACTATTGCAGAGACAGTTCACATTTTTATGTAATCATAGACTAAGGAATGGTAAATCTCCACAATTATGAAAAACAGCATAGGTAATTCCACTCCACAAAGCAGGTGCAAAAGATTAATGAACAATTTTCAGTCAATTTCTATCATTCCAACTCTTTCTGAATTAATTGAAAAGCATGTGCATGAGTCATTTTTGACTTACAGGCATCTCAATAACCATAAACAAAGCCAAACAAAATATTAAAGACTAATGATTCGAGCCTTTTCTTTAATAATGAAAAATTGAAAGTTGTTTCCAAAAACAAAATTCTTGGTATTCTTCTTGATAATAACATATATTGTTGGGATCAAATAAGTCTAATTACAATCTTTGTCTAATTACAATCTTGGGTTATTAAGAAAAATAAAGTATTTCATTCCAAAGTAATACCATGTAACTTTTTACATTCAGCCTTATTTTGTCTATTGTAACATTAAATGGGAAATAATTCTGATGTCAGTATTAAGAAGATATTCTGACTACAAAGGTGAGCCTGTACAATAACATTGGGCAGCCTGAAAACATTATAGAGACAATAGATACATTAAACATTCTTCCATTTAAAGAATGACTTCACCTGCAGAAAGCCAAATTGATGTATAGTTTCTGTTATATTTGTCTGAGTTTACTTGCAGAATAGTTTTAACTGCAGAGAAACCAGCAGCATCCTAACCTTAGATCAATGACAGCCAAAAACTTCCTGATTCCAAAACCAAAGAAGAATTATTTATAAAAAGTTTTCAGTACCCAGGGGTTATTATATGAAATAATATTCCCAAAAATTTAAGAATCTTCCTACATGTCAGCTTATCACTAGGGGTATAATAATTGTATGAAATCTAAATTTTAATTAATACCACATGGCTTATCCACCTCCTCCAATTACAATTTTATATATAATTATATGTCAGTATATGTTACTGCCAGAGTTTAACTTTGACTAGTGTACACTGATTGTAGTGGCTTCATTTGGTAGTGTGCTTATACTTTACATGTAGAGTTACCTATTCTCAGTCTGTATTATCTGTGTACATAACTATGTACATAACTAATGTATGTGAAAATATATGTGTGAGATGGGTAATGATTGACAACACTATGTATATACCTGTACATTATATCTGAGGGCCTGAATGTAAATTAGTTTTGTTTTGTAACTAACGGAGTTCCCATCAATAAATAAAGTCTTTATTATTATTATTATTATTATTCTTGAGAACCTTACATTTATGGCTGTCTTCCTTCTCTCATTTGCATTTGGGACAGTGCAGTGGCACAATGATTAGTGTGCTGGACTCAATGCCTGAAAGAGTGCAGGTCTGAATTCTACCATTGGATTAGCCTGTGTCAGTTACTGTGATGCCTTCTTGATACACAAGGGTTGTTAATGAGCTTGATGCCTTCTTGATACACAAGGGTTGTTAATGAGCTTGATGCCTTCTTGATACACAAGGGTTGTTAATGAGCTTGATGCCTTCTTGATACATAAGGGTTGTTAATGAGCTTGATGCCTTCTTGATACATAAGGGTTGTTAATGAGCTTGAAGCCTTCTTGATACACAAGGGTTGTTAATGAGCTTGGTGCCTTCTTGATACATAAGGGTTGTTAATGAGCTTGATGCCTTCTTGATACATAAGGGTTGTTAATGAGCTTGATGCCTTCTTGATACACAAGGGTTGTTAATGAGCTTGGTGCCTTCTTGATACATAAGGGTTGTTAATGAGCTTGATGCCTTCTCTGTACAAAATGGTTGTTAATGAGCTTGATGCCTTCTTGATATATAAGGGTTGCTAATGAGCTTGATGCCTTATCTATACATAAGGGTTGTTAATGAGCTTGATGCCTTATCTGTACAAAAGGGCTGTTAATGAGATTGATGCCTTCTCTGTACAAAAGGGCTGTTAATGAGATTGATGCCTTCTCTGTACATAAGGGTTGTTAATGACCTTGATGCCTTCTCTATACATAAGGGTTGTTAATGAGCTTGATGCCTTCTCTGTACAAAAGGGTTGTTAATGAGCTTGATGCCATCTCTATACAAAAGGGTTGTTAATGAGCTTGATGCCTTCTCTGTTCAAAAGGGTTGTTAATGAGCTTGGTGCCTTCTCTGTACAAAAGGGTTGTTAATGAGCTTGATGCCTTCTCTGTTCAAAAAGGTTGTTAATGAGCTTGATGCCTTATTGATACATAAGGGTTGTTAATGAGCTTGGTGCCTTCTCTATACATAAGGGTTGTTAATGAGCTTGGTGCCTTCTCTGTACAAAAGGGTTGTTAATGGTTCAGTGGTAATTATTAGTCCAGCTCTCTCCTTTGCATACCAAAGGACTCTTGCTTCTTAATTTCATTTATAGACCACCTTCCTCCAAAGCATTTTGGAATGATAACTTTTTGAAACAAATAGAAAATGTTCTAGCACAGGAGAAAGAAACATATATACTCGGAGATATAAATAAGGACCTTCTCAATACTCAAATAAGGAACAATTGGATGGAATTTATTGAATCATTAGGCCTAGACCAGCTGGTAAATGAGCCTACAAGGGTAACAGAAAAATCAAGCACTCTTATTGATCACATTTATACTAACCTACCAGACAATGTGGCTTGTGTTAATGTACCAAATGTTGGTCTTAGTGACCACTATCCTACTTTTTTGACAAGAAAGGTTAAATGCAAGAAAAATAAGAAAAATACACATAAAACGATCACTTACAGATCGTTCAAAACTTTTAATGAAGAACAATTTCTCAATGACCTATATAAAGTTCCATGGAGTATGATCCAAAATTTGGATGACATAGATGAAGCCATGAGGGTGTGGACTGACTTATTTATGGATGTAGTATCTAAGCATGCACCACTGAAAGTACATCGAGTAAAGACTGATATTCAACCTAATTGGCTTACTACTGAAATCCTAGATGCTATGAAAACATGAGACAAATTCAAGGCTATGGAAAACCATGCACAATATAAAGTATGGAGAAATAAAATAACAAGTATGATCAAAAAAGCTAAAAAAACTTATTATCAATCATTACTTGAAAACAAAAAGAGCAACACAAACTCCATTTGGAAAGTCTTCAATGAACTCACTGGAGGAACACACAAAAAACAGACAAATAAAATTCACTCACTTCTGGTAAATGACACCATAGTCACTGATGAAACTGACATTGCAAATGTTTTCAATGATTTTTTCATCAACATTACCACAAAGTTAAAAGAGCCAGTGATAGAAAACAACTTTAATGAACTGAAAAAGTTCTGCAGCAGTAAAATCTCAAAGGAGGTATGTTTCTCTATCCCACCAGTGTCAAAAAACTTTGTTAAAAAATGTCTCAGTGAACTTGATACCAAGAAAGCTACAGGACTTGATCAGATTGGTCCACGACTCATTAAATCTTCTGCCTCTGCTATTGTAGATATCATAACATTCATAATTAATTTAAGTATTGCAACCTCATCTGTCCCCAAAATATGGAAAACTGCAAAAGTAACTCCTATTCACAAATCTGGTTAAAAGGATGATGCTGATAACTACCGACCAATTTCAATACTACCAAAGTTGTCAAAATTGATTGAAAAACATGTCCATGACTCATTCATGTCATATTTAACCAAACACTTGCTGTTACACCCTAATCAATCAGGCTTTAGACAGAACCATTCCTGTGAGACTGCCTTGATCTCCCTAACTGATAAATGGCTTCAAGCACTTGACCAAGTTAGAATAATAGGAACTGTATTTGTAGATTTCAGGAAAGCTTTTGACATGGTGGATCATGAAATCCTTTTGAAGAAACTGAAAATCTACCAGTGTGATGAAAGAACAATTAGATGGTTTACTTCATACTTAAATGAGAGAACACAACATGTTTACATAAATAATGTTCTGTCTGAACCTGAAACAATTAGATATGGAGTACCACAAGGCTCAATTCTAGGTCCACTACTATTCATTTTATTTATTAATGACCTACCACTTTTACTAAGAGACTCAATATCATCTACAGATCTCTATGCAGATGACACAACATTGTCAGACATCCAAAACACAAAGCATGAGCTCGAAATTTCTTTACAGAATGCACTAAACAAACTGGAAAACTGGTGCACATGCAATGGCATGGTGGTAAATACTGGTAAAACTAAAATATTACTTATCTCAACACGGCAAAGAAGGACAAATCTTGATAGTGATGAACTATGTCTGACATGGAAGGATACAAATCTGCAAATAGTCTGTCATGATAGGCTACGTGGTGTTCTGGTAGATAATAACCTATCATGGACTGAACATATCAAACATACCAGTAAAAAAGTCAATTCAAGTTTATGGCTTCTCAGTAGGATAAGACATTTTCTCCCTGAAAGGCACAGGAAACTATTTTATAACAGTTACATACAACCCTATTTGGACTACTGTAGTACAGTATGGGGTAATTCAAATGATAAAAACATAGCAAAGCTGGCACATCTTCAAAAAAGAGCATTTGGGCTAATATCAATCCAGAAATAAAGCAAGGAAAGTTTAGCTGGTAGGTTAAAAATATTACCTATTAAAGACCGAATCTGTTTGAGAAAAGCCAAATTAATGTACAGGATATCTCAGAATAGTGCTCCTGAATATTTACAATCACTATTCCAGTATAGGCTACCTGGTAATACTCCCCACCTGCGATCCATGTCTACCAAACAGTATAAAATTCCCAAACCAAATAAGGAGTTATTTAAAAAAAGTTTCCAATACTCTGGAACTCTGCTCTGGAATAGTATTCCAGCTGAGATTAGAAATGCCCACTCTATTTTCTTCTTCCAAACCCAGTATATCCAGTGGCTTCAGAGATGCAGCTTAAATAAATAAATTCCTTTGTATGAGGGCCTCAAGGTAGATTAGTTTTTAGCTAATTGTGTTACCCTCTTTAAATAAGGTCATTATTATTATTATTATTATTATTAAGTACCTTCACTCCCTATTAAGATGTCCCATTTCAGTTGAGGACAATCAAGATAGGCTTCTCTGGCTAGTCATAGCTTTACAGTTTTATTTGGCCACTTTAAAACATTGAAGGACTGGAAGCATATCATCCTACCAATTAAGGGTGAAGCTGATGTCTCCTAGTCTGTCTCAGGTAGATTGTTTTCACTATCAAGAGAGCTTATCAGAGAGGGATGTTTTTTTCATGAACATTACATTTGATTGCCACTTCTCCTGACCGTGTCTTAATTCTTTTTCACCGGAGTGTGTTATGAGAGCCAAGTTTTGGTTGTCATGCTACTTTGTTCTGCTTTTGCCTTCAATTTTAGATGCACAAAGGTATATTCTCGTTGTGTTCTTGAGCGACAGCTCAGAAATGGTCAAACCTTCTGCCAGGTTACAGTGATGTACTATAACACTTGTACCATAATGGCAAGTGCATAAGTTTATACCATTTCAACAGGTCACCAGCCTCTCTCCAAATCGTCAATTACTCAGCATGGCAGTAGTAACAGTTATTATATTACTGCTATTAATATATTTATTTTGGTGTGGAGATGGTGTAAAAACTAATTCTAAGTATGTAATACTTACCTCTCATCATTACAAGATTTCCTTCTCCCACACTGCTCCGATATCCAAAGTGTGGTTTATTTCCAAGTCAAGGAGGAAGCGTAATTCAAATGGACATGGATTGTGCCTATGTTCCTCTGTATTCTAGTTATTTCAAAACTTTTATAGGAGGGAGGAATTATGAATTTTGGACATGGGGACTTCTGTCCTGGAAGGGATTGGTAAGGTATTAATGACATATAAGTATTCCAGATTAAACTTATATTTATCTCCCCAGAACCAACATTAATATTATTGAATTGGTTGTCCCTGCTTTAGCAAATCAGATTTAGCAATTAATACAATAGGAGAGAGGCTTAATGTCTTAACAGGAACTCAAGAAAATCTTCTTGGCTTCTTCAGTGTCAGTACCATTGAAGTATTGTGTGTGAAGGATAATAGGCCCTTGATATTTTTTTTCTAGGTGGTTTTACAATCAACTTTCAGAGCAGCAACAAGGTGCCTAAGCAAGGCAATAGTTTACAGTTGTCTTGTATTGTGGATACCACTTCAGATGATGGAAGGTATGATACAACTTGGTCTTCACCAACCATTGTAAATTTTGGAATATGCTACAGGAAGGGAACATTCTGTACAGGTGGTTCTATGACACGCCAACTGACAGCTGATGAAAATGGATCCTATCTGAACATCCAAGTGCTGAATAGGAGCCTGGATGAAGGACGCTGGAAATGTATATACACTGGCCAAGGACAGGTTCAGGCAGAGCTTTCTGTTACTGTTTACAGTAAGTAAGAATCTGTTGGTGTACGTGTTTAAAGTAAACTAATTTGTATGCTCTATTCATTCCTCTTTTAATTCTTGTATCTCTTAGCACTTGCTTTATGTTCACTACCTTAAACCACCTTTAATTTTTTTAAGTATGTTCATGGATGTTGGGATTTTAAGCAAAATTTGCTGAAGATGTTGGTTTTGTTCTCTATTCAATCATCTCCTCTCATTATGTTGTCAACATTATCGTAGTGTTTATTTTCTCTTTTGCTGCCAATGAAAGGGGACATATTTTTGATCCATTTATCAGTCACCCAGTCCATCAATGCATATACATCTTCTGTTTAATTGTAACATGAATCTAATATAACACAGGAATTTGAATCTCAAGAGAGCTACTAGGTATCACCTGTTCCTTTTTGATAGGCAAACAAGAGTTAGTGCTAATTCAGTAACAAGACTCCAAGGTACAGCAGGAATGAATTTGCACTTAGGCTATAAACCAAGAGCAAAGACTATCTAGGATGCAAGCTGACATTAGTTACAAAAGTGTTCTTTTAGAAAGCAATTCATATTTTCTATGCGGTTAGAGTATCCTTCTCAGATGTGAGAGGATGTGGTTTTAAAGCCTGGCCAGGTCATACCAAAGACTTATAAAAATGGTATGAAAAGCTGCCTCGCTAGGCACTCAGCATTAAGAGGTTAGTGTTTGGACTGGTTGGCCTGGTGTCAGGATAATGTACTTGGGTGGGGACATCAAACTACATGCATGTGGCATGATGCCTCAGTGCTAGATATCACTATGAACTGTCATCGTAGTGATATGACTGAAAAATTGTTAAAGCTACATTTAAAAATCCAAATCAAATATTTTCTACTCTTTCTGTATTAAATTAGTATTTACTGTTTTGCTAGCAGCCCTGGGTGGCAGAGCAGTCTAATGTATTCACATTTCCTATTCATTACCATCTCACCTCTGTCCATGTGGGTTTGAGTCTCAGTCTTGGCCAATGTGCATATGTGGGAAAGCTTTTCATATTTCCCCATGGCTTGTTAGTACTTCCAGGAGTTTTTCACAGATTCTTCTTCCACCAGATATATTGACTTCCACATATAGCCTATCATGCAAAAACATGGCATTAAACCCAAAATAATAATAATTGCTTTGCTAATTTCAGAACTAAAAGAAAGCAGATGTTTACATTTATCCCTGAATGTGTAATTCAATAACAAATTTATTTCCTATCAATACAAAGTGAAAATGAATACAAAGGAACTTACAGCATTGCAAATTAAATCCCTAAATAATCCAAGAATCACAGACACAAGTCATAGTAATATAGTTCTGAATAAATTTTAATGAAAATCTAAATTAAGTCCAACATTTAAGGTGTTGATGTGCCTGTGGCAGCCTGTATTGTGTTGTTGTACCAAAAGTCTTTTGTTGAAAAACAGTAATATAATTCCAGGTTTGAATTTACTATAAAGCTCTGTTAATGTCTCTGTCAAAGAATAATTTTTGATGAGCACTCTGTATTTCCAGAGAAAATAATCACTGAATTTAATAGTTTGAAGAAATAAATTCCAGCCCAAATGAAACTTTATTTTGTTAGATCTTAAAGCACGGATAAATAATCAGTTTTCCCAGTAACAAAATATAGTCTTCCACTTGATCTTAGGTCACAATTAACATTTTCTAAAGAAAAACAATACCAAACGAATGGGCCCTGCATGGCCGAGTGGTGTTAAGCGCTCACCATTCCGGATCACTGCAATCTCACCTCTGTCTGCATGGGTTCGAGTCCAAGGCTCAGCTAGCATGGGTACAAGGGAAAGCCTGCCAGTAGCTTCTCATGGGTTGTTGGTACTTCCCTGGATTTTCCAGGGTTCTTCCTCCACCAGTTTTACTGGCCACCATGTATAGCCTATCTTGTGCTGAAAAATGGCATTAAACCCTAGTACAACAACAACAACAAGAACATTCAACCAAATGAAAAACAACCTTCTAGAAAGCTCTTAATGTTTACAAAATAAAATGTTAGTTATTATTAGAAAGTCTGTTACTAAAATTATAATGTATGACCTGGACTATGTTAGGTACACCATATAAATTGTAGGGGAATTCCAATAACCTAGACCCAGACCCAAATAAAGATATTTACTTCTATCAATAATGATCCTGATATTAAATGCATACACATAGAGAATATTGTAGTCATGTATTATTTATTTACAGAATAAAATTAAAATAATCAATAATTCAGGTAAAGTAAAAAACAAACCTGATTATGATTAATGTTAACTCCAACATACAATGTTACAATACAATAGCATATAATGAAATTTTAAAAAAATAAAAAATTACAAACATATTATATATATATGTTGTCTTCTTTCTTCAGGCTATCATCTTTTCCTCTTGTACCTTTTCCATTTTAATAGTTCGAGGTTTAGCTGATTAAAACCTTCATACAGAAAACAAAACATGTAGTAAATAAAATTTAAATTTTAAGGTAATTCTGCAGGATAGGTCCATGACCTATGGTTACCTATGCATGGACAATATTAAACAAATAGAACTAACTGTTCCAATCCATTCTTATATATTTTGTGTTCTTTTGTGATAGATAAAGGCAAGGAGAAGTATCTTTTGGTTTACTACAACCTCATCACAAACTAGGTCAATGTGACCCAAACTTTATGCTTCATTGACTTGACTGACATGACCACATTAGGTTCTTTTTTATGCAATTACACCTGGAATCATGAAACTTGAAAAAAAATGCATTTTGATGAGTACTACACCTTTATCTTAAAAGCTGATACTGTCAAGAATTATGAAACATGACGATGAGCATTACTCTCTCATTTTAGTAGTAGGTCAATGTGACCCATAATGTATGCTTCACTGACTTGAGATAAATTTTGTTTGATATTCATTTTTCAGACTTTGCTTCTTCTGGAATAATGGATTTGCTTATATGCATGTGTGCGCCACTATACTCATTGTGACCTAATATTTCATCTTTTTACCATTTTGGTCAGATTGTAGCATTTAGTTCTCACCTGTGTGTTGGTATCTTGTATACAAACTACTATACCTAGAATCAGGAAAAATCTGTAAGGGGATGTTTTTTTTCTGCATCCCTTCTGCATAAAGTCTCAGTGGCATATAGATATGCTTCATTGGCTTTATTTCAATTTCCCTTAATCAGTGCTGTTTATATTTCAGAGATAAAATTCAATAATTGGATGCATGTGCAACACCCTTAAAACCAAGGGTCACTGTGACCTACATGCTGTGCTTTACTAGCATGGGTAAAACACTTGTATTTTGATTATATTGACTGATTGATGTTAGGTAAATATGAATACCACTATAGTCAAATAGATGCAATTGATTATTGAAGTAATTATGCTTATTCAATTCACACTTGTGGGGGGCCTGAGTGGCTGAGTGGTCTAAAGCGATCTCCGTTATGGATCACTGCCATCTCACCTCTGTCTGCGTGGGTTCGAGTCTAGGATTCGGCCACTGTGGGTATGTGATAAAGCTTGACAGTAGCTTCTCGTGGGTTGGTGGTTCTTTTCAGGGTTTTCTCGAGTTCTTCCTCCACCATTAATACTGGCCGCCATGAATTGCCTATTGTGTGCTGAAAAATGGCATTAAACCCCACAACAAAGTTAGGTCAATATGAACACTACTCTAGTCAAAATGATGATATTAATTATTGAAATATTTATGCTTATTCAATGCACCACGTTAATAGTACAATGTAGATTGTGATATACTACCCTCATATGTCTAACTCTATATTGTACATGTGAACATATAGGAATTAGAATAGTAAATTTCATGCTGGAGGCTTTTCATGTGAGGCCTTACCTGTAGTGGCTATACAGATACTTTTCATGCTGGAGGCTTTTCATGTGAGGCCTTACCTGTAGTGGCTATCCAGATACTTTTCATGCTGGAGGCTTTTCATGTGAGGCCTTACCTGTAGTGGCTATCCAGATACTTAGTGATGCATAAACTATATTTGTAATGCTGGTCCTTACTTCAAGGTTACTCGAAATCTGTGACTTTTGCACATTAAAATCTGGTTTCTCAGGGTGGTCAATGATGATACTTTTAAATAAATATTTTTTTAAACATGAGTAAAAAAAAATATACAAAATATCTAGAACCCAATATTAATACCTGTTTTTCTGTTTATCGTTTCAGTACATTACTTCTGCTTTAATATATAAACTGTAAAAATTGATTTTGTTACTTTGGTTTCATATAAAATATCATTTTTAAATTTTTTTAAAATGTTGCATGTCTTGTTGTGCTCTGTCACAGTAGATAGGTAGGTAGGTGGACTGTAGATGATTGGGTGGGTAGGTTCATAGGTAGGTAGGTGAATTCATAGTATGTTAGTACAATACATGCTATATATTGCCAATTAAAAGTTAAAATTTAAAGATAAATATAAGGGAAACATCTATACATGCAAATGGAAAATGGGTCAATCAAGATCACTTTACTACAACTTTATTTTGATATGAAAATGTTTGCCATTAGTGCAAGAGAATAATAAAGGTAGAGGTGAGGTATGTATTACCCTGTGGGTGGCTTTGACTTTTTTATCTGTGCAAGGTAAGCCAAGGAAGTAACCCATTATAATGATTGTTGTGAATAGCATGTTTTCATTTAAAAAGTGTTCTTCCCATTGTACAATTTTGCAAACCTGATAGAAGAAAAAAAATTGGGATATAAAATGCATTTACGGAATTAGTAAAATAATATACATTGATGGTTAAACTTAATAATTTGTAGTTTATAAAGTACGAAATGGAATAAATTATAAGTATTGCTAGAGAAAATGTAGTTAACAGGCTAACATAAATTAAGTGTGGCCATTAAAATGAGAACCAGAATTGATTTCTAAGGTTGTATGTATTTGTTTGCATGAGATTGTGAATTGCTATGATGTGTAATCAAGGTTATGATATTGGAGTTTACTCCATTTCAAGACTTGGTCTTAGATTCGGGATGAATTTGCTATCGAGCAGAGGGCTCGTCCATGTCTTGTGGAACAAAGTAGAGATGACCCTGACCTCATTGGAGGTAATAAGAGACAAAACCAAGTCAACTCATCTATTTCTATCTCTTCTGGGGACTTAAATTAGCAGTGAACCCTAACCCTATCCTTCTAGTAAGGTGGAAATAACAAATGTATTTTCCAATTGCCTAAATTCCTCTAGGTCTGGAATTCCACCCTCATCTGATAAGTTGGATGAATTGGGATTGATTTGTAGTTGGAATTCCAATGCATGTCACCAAACCCAACTCCTGTCAGTTTGTAGATGCACCAGACTGGGGGTGTAGCAATCATCTGGAATGAAATTGCTGATTTTTCAAAGTTTATCATTCGTGGAAGAATCTATCCTCCACATCAGTAACTTTGGAAATGAGGTCAGTGTTGTTAGCCTTTCTGATGGGTGTTGTAAAATGAGAAATAGCTGTGTGATGGTCTTCTCCAACAACCAGTTTGTGTCAGATTTCCTGTTCAGACTTTGGGGGAGACCCTTAGTGGACTTGCTTTTGACAAGGCTAAACAACAAGCTCCTTCTTTTCGTTTTCACATTCCCAGACTAGAGAACCAGGACAATGGATGCTTTCAGCCTGAAGTTTGACTGTTTGTTCATTTACACTTCTCCACCCTTCAAGATGGTTCCATGAGTGCTTTCAAAGTAAGGATCTTTACTCTCAGCTCATTTGATAGCCTCACTGTGGCCTCAGTGGTCAAAGTTCAGCAATCTTCTGCTTCTGGCAGCCCAAATCCAACACATGCAGATTTGTTCAAGTCCTAGTCATTTAATATTACACATGATATTAAATCAGCTCCAAGTACCTTCCATCCACAATAGGTGTATTAGATGGATCAAATCATAAAAGAAAATATGGTGCACATATTAAAGTACAAGTCACACCATGCCCCTCCTATTCTATTTTTCATCTTCAATTTTGCAGCAATGTAGCATTTATGTAAATGCTTGTGAATTGTGCATTTACGTGTGTGTGTGTGTGTGTGTGTGTGTGTGTATTATATCTTTTCTAACTCCTGGTTCTTGTACATGATTTTATACAATTTTTGCAGTTGTTATTATTGTAATGAAGATCTTTATTTCGATTTTGCCTACATGACTAGGGTCTGTTTTAGGAATATTAAAAACGTAAAATTACATAGGATCTATAAATTGATGCTTATGTACATCTTGACAGTTACTAATAGTAGAATTATTAGTAAATATGTTTACAAGATTCGGATTTTTTCCCATTGACTGGTGGGGTTTGGATGGTTCTGGAAGAATTAAGTACTTTCCCATTGGATCAGTTAGGTCACATAAATAGATATTTTGAAACATTAGAATGAGTAATAAGATGTCACGTTGGGGTATGTTGTGAAATACAGTTGTAATAGAAGGTGTATATAAGTAGAGAGCTGGTACATTGGAGAATTGGTACTCCCCAGTCTCAATTATATCGTTTGTGGATAGACTTCTTTTCACAGTGATTGCATTGCAGTTCTATCTGTCCAAATGAAAAGAAAAAGAAAGGAGTCTTAACCATCTATTTCTAAAATGTTTCTGATATTCTGGCAATTACCATGTCAAGATGGATTGTTCAAGCTATTAAAAGAGCTTGTCATCTCTCACTTTGTGTGTGTGTGTGTGTGTGTGTGTGTGTGTGAGAGAGAGAGAGAGAGAGAGAGAGAGAGAGAGAGAGAGAGAGAATGAAGATCAAAGCCCATGAGATCATGGCTACTGCTGCATCTCAGGCCTTTTTAAATTATTCCTCTTTGGGTGATGCCATGAAAGTCAGCTTCTAGCAGTCTTGTGTCACTTTCTCATCATTCAATCATTTGATCAATGTCACACCAGAGTAAGGGTATTTATGCTATGGATAGAGTTGTGTCAGCCTAGGAAGTTGTCAAGGCATCATCCACTCTGCAGTAGAATATCCAACTGACAGCAATGACAATGACATGAGAGCATGTCTTAAGCCATCAGGCTCCAACTGGGCTGGCCAATTCAGTACAGTGATTCCCTGGGCTGGCCAATTCAGTACAGTGATTTCCTGGGGTGGCGCTATACAGTTTCGCATTTTGCATAGGGTTAGGAATTTAAAGAAAAAGAATGTCCCCGGCTTTCCTCACTGGTTATACTGGCTATTTAAAAAAGACCTTGTATATCTTAGGTATAATGCAAAGAACCTTTAATTCCCTTTATTTTGGTGTATGATTGATGGGTGTACTATGGGTTATAGAGTATACAGCTTGGCCTTACTTCAAATGTGCACCTTTCAAAAAAGTGCTAGCTCTACTTGGTCATTTTCACTTCCTGAACTTCAGAGGTCAGTTGTATAAAAAAGAGCCGATAACTTTTTTTACATTTTATATATTTGGTAATTCATTCATTGCACTTTCAGAAGCTGGTATTGTCTAGTCTGGCAAAATTCATTTTCCCTATTTTAATAGCTGCTATGTATGGTGTACTTTAGACTAATTCAGACTGATTTTTTAACACAAGGGAGCAGTCATTTTAGTTAGCAGTGTGCTTAAATCGTGTAAAATTTCCAAAAGTACAATATCCAAAAGAAATATCATCCACATTACATTAATGTAGCATAGAGATATGCAAACATTCTCTCTACTGTGCATGTTTTAAATGCGAACTACTTCACCTTACATACGTCACTCTCTCAAAAGTACATATTATCTGGTGAGCGCCACCATAAAGAAGATGTAGGTATTATTTTTGTATGATTTAATTATGTTTATATGGCTGAAACATTTAAGTCGCAAGCATCAAAACAATCCTTATGAATTATTCTCCTGCATTTTTCCCCACAGAACAGTATTTATGAGTGTCAGAGTCTCTAACAAGTCCATCCTCCCCCCCCCCCCATGATAAAAGTGAGCTATTTTAAGAATGTACATTACATTTTGTAAACATAGCAACCAATGTTATGCTGAATGACAGGAACATGAAACTAGCCAGAATTATTTCTGAGATATCAACAATGAATTTTACAATTAGAAAAGGGAGGTAACTCATCAGCTTCATAAAGGTCAAAGGTCAAATTGTAAAATATTTGCCTATTGTTTAATATGGAAGAAGCGAATTCACTTTCTCTTCATTTATTTTTTTATTTCATTGCAAATAAATGAAAAGAAACATTTTCAACATATATTTCTGTCACTTATTGCAACAGTTTTAAATTTAAGTTGACTCTATTCCTATATTCTAAGTCTTCTAATTTCCCCATAATTAAGGTCACTACTCACACAAACATACCTCATGGCAAATTATGTAAGCAAGAGAAAAATGATCATAATTAGCTTATTTTCATGCTTAAATGCAATATGAATGTACCATTTTATTCAGAACATCATACATAATTATATGAAAATAAAAAAAAATAATTGCAAACATTTTTTTATTTTCTTTAAGGTGGCGCTATACAGTTTCGCATTTTGCATAGGGTTAGGAATTTAAAGAAAAAGAATGTCCCCGGCTTTCCTCACTGGTTATACTGGCTATTTAAAAAAGACCTTGTATATCTTAGGTATAATGCAAAGAACCTTTAATTCCCTTTATTTTGGTGTATGATTGATGGGTGTACTATGGGTTATAGAGTATACAGCTTGGCCTTACTTCAAATGTGCACCTTTCAAAAAAGTGCTAGCTCTACTTGGTCATTTTCACTTCCTGAACTTCAGAGGTCAGTTGTATAAAAAAGAGCCGATAACTTTTTTTACATTTTATATATTTGGTAATTCATTCATTGCACTTCCAGAAGCTGGTATTGTCTAGTCTGGCAAAATTCATTTTCCCTATTTTAATAGCTGCTATGTATAGTGTACTTTAGACTAATTCAGACTGATTTTTTAACACAAGGGAGCAGTCATTTTAGTTAGCAGTGTGCTTAAATCGTGTAAAATTTCCAAAAGTACAATATCCAAAAGAAATATCATCCACATTACATTAATGTAGCATAGAGATATGCAAACATTCTCTCTACTGTGCATGTTTTAAATGCGAACTACTTCACCTTACATACGTCACTCTCTCAAAAGTACATATTATCTGGTGAGCGCCACCTGGGCTGGCTGATCCAGTACAGTGATTCCCTGGGCTGGCCAACTTAGTACAGTGATTCCCTGGGCTGGCCGATTTCAGTACAGTGATTCCCTGGGCTGGCCAATTCAATACAGTGATTTCCTGGGCTGGCCTATTGAGTACAGTGATTCCCTGGGCTGGCTGATTCAGTACAGTGATTTCCTGGGCTTGCCAATTCAGTACAGTGATTCCCTGGGCTGGCCAGTTCAGTACAGTGATTCCCTGGGCTGACCAATTCAGTAGTGATTCCCTGGGCTGGCCAATTCAGTACAGTGATTTCCTGGGCTGGCCTATTCAGTACAGTGATTCCCTGGGATGGCTGATTCAGTACAGTGATTTCCTGGGCTGGCCAATTCAGTACAATGATTCCCTGGGCTGGCTGATTCAGTACAGTGATGTCCTGGGCTGGCCAATTCAGTACAGTGATTCCCTTGGCTGACCAATTCAGTACAGTGATTTCCTGGGCTGGCTGATTCAGTACAGTGATTCCCTGGGCTGGCCAATTCAGTACAGTGATTCCCTGGGCTGGCCAGTTCAGTACAGTGATTCCCTGGGCTGACCAATTCAGTAGTGATTCCCTGGGCTGGCCAATTCAGTACAGTGATTTCCTGGGCTGGCCTATTCAGTACAGTGATTCCCTGGGATGGCTGATTCAGTACAGTGATTTCCTGGGCTGGCCAATTCAGTACAATGATTCCCTGGGCTGGCTGATTCAGTACAGTGATGTCCTGGGCTGGCCAATTCAGTACAGTGATTCCCTGGGCTGGCCAATTCAGTACAGTGATTTCCTGGGCTGGCTGATCCAGTACAGTGATTCCTTGGGCTGGCCAATTTAGTACAGTGATTCCTTGGGCTGGCCGATTTCAGTACAGTGATTCCCTGGGCTGGCCAATTCAGTACAGTGATTCCGTGGGCTGGCTAATTCAGTACAGTGATTCCCTGAGCTGGCCAATTCAGTACAGTGATGTCATGGGCTGGCCAATTAAGTACAGTGATTCCCTGGGCTGGCTGAATCAGTACAGTGATTCCCTGGGCTGGCTGATTCAGTACAGTGATTCCCTGGGCTGGCCAATTCAGTACAGTGATTCCCTGGGCTGGCCAATTCAGTACAGTGATTTCCTGGGCTGGCTGATTCAGTACAGTGATTCCCTGGGCTGGCCAATTCAGTACAGTGATTCCCTGGGCTGGCCAGTTCAGTACAGTGATTCCCTGGGCTGACCAATTCAGTAGTGATTCCCTGGGCTGGCCAATTCAGTACAGTGATTTCCTGGGCTGGCCTATTCAGTACAGTGATTCCCTGGGCTGGTTGATTCAGTACAGTGATTCTCTGGGTTGGCCAATTTAGTACAGTGATTCCCTGGGCTGGCCAATTCAGTACAGTGATTCCATGGGCTGGCCAATTCAGTAGTGATTCCCTGGGCTGACAGATTCAGTACAGTGATTTCCTGGTCTGGCTGATTCAGTACAGTGATTCCCTGGGCTGGCCGATTCAGTACAGTGATGTCCTGGGCTGGCCAATTCAGTACAGTGATTCCCTGGGCTGGCCAATTCAGAACAGTGATTCCCCTCTTATAAATCAACCCTTCTGCAGTAGAAAATAGGCCTCCTCAGTTGGATGGCCTTTTGTAGACAGGGATTACAAATATATTATAAATATGTGAGTAGTAAATAAATATATAGTTCTGTATGTAACTAATCTTTTTAATATTTAATATTTTCATTTACAATTCACAGGAATGTTATCAGGTTATGGATTTATTCTGCTAAAAGTTGTATCACTGTTATTTAAAATAATTATGAAAAATCATCAACTGTGGTCCAAAACCACCTTGTGAGTAAAATTTGGTCACAACTGGCTGTACACTATCTCTGTCAGCCAGTTATGTTTGCCACTCATGTGGTTAGATGTATATTGATAATGTTTATTTGAATCTTTCTTTTATAAGTTTCCAAGGATTGATCACAGGACTCACTTTTCATTTAGTCCAGTTGCTTTTACTTTTTATTCTAAACTGAAAATGTCTGACAACATTATGCACTTTTCTGCAACAACGGATTCCTTCATTGGTAATTTCTTGTTTTTACTTGAGATGCTCATTGCTTACAAAGCTTGTCATGTGATCAATTTTATTTTATTATGATACCCTTTCAAGTACATTTTATAATATAAGGGAGAAACTAGAATTGCTTACATACATTTTTATTTATGGTGACTGGATTTCATGCTGACATGAGCTGAACAATAATGTACTTCACAGTGGTCATCTTGATAGGTATTGTCAAAGTGGTCATCTTGATAGTTATTGTCATAGTGGTCATCTTGATAGTTATTGTTATAGTGGCCATCTTGATAGTTATTGTTATAGTGGTCATCTTGATAATTATTGTCACAGTGGTCATTTTGATAGTTATTGTCACAGTGGCCATCTTGATAGTTATTGTCACAGTGGTCATCTTGATAGTTATTGTCATAGTGGTCATCTTGATAGTTATTGTCATATTGGGTCATCTTGATAGTTATTGTCATAGGGGTCATCTTGATAGTTATTGTCATAGTGGCCATCTTGATAGTTATTGTCATGGATGGCCATCTTGATAGTTATTGTCATAGTGGTCATCTTGTTAGCTATTGTCATAGTGGTCATCATGATAGTTATTGTCATAGTGGTCATCTTGTTAGCTATTGTCATAGTGGTCATCATGATAGTTATTGTCATAGTGGTCATCTTGATATTTATCTTGGCAGCAATAGCCAGTAATTATCAAAGTGACAAACCCTAAAACAATAATTCTGCATACCAATAACTCTCTTCTTTGCATTGCATGCTATATCCAATGTGTTGAAAGTGGAAAAATCAACTAACCAACCAGTCAACATCTTTTGCAAATAACATACTTTATAATGATGATTAAATAATGAAGCGGTATTGTTTAGAAAATATGTACCATACACGAGCCTCTCTTAAATGTGATATCTTTAAAGTCCCCACCCCCACTTGAATGTTAGTTGTTATGCAACCTAATTTGTATGTAAAAAGTGCACAGATAATATATGATAACATATAGGTGTCTCCTCTGCGAATGTTAGTTTCAGGCAGCAAAATGCAAAACTGCATTTTCTTATAATGATGATCATAATATGTGTCTGGGCAATTACAGTCAGGGCTAGATGATCTTAATATGTGTCTAGGTAATTACAGTCAGGGTTAGATGATCTTAATATGTGTCTAGGTAATTACAGTCAGGGTTAAATGATCATAATATGTGTCTAGGTAATTACAGTCAGGGTTAGATGATCTTAATATGTGTCTAGGTAATTACAGTCAGGGTTAGATGATCTTAATATGTGTCTAGGTAATTACAGTCAGGGTTAGATGATCATAATATGTGTCTAGGTAATTACAGTCAGGGTTAGATGATCATAATATGTGTCTAGGTAATTACAGTCAGGGTTTTGTTTTATTTTGTAAGCTATTTAAGACCAAGAGTTTTCAGTCACTGTCTATATTAGTCCCAGTAAAACACAATCCACTACTTATGATTATAATATGTCCAGATAATTAGAGAAAAGATAACTTATTTTCCATATTTGTTTCCTTTTGAAGCAACTCCATCACGTCTTGACTTCATACAGGTGCCAAATATGAATGTAGACCTCAGTGTTACATCAGCTCAACTGCAGTGTACAACATCTAGCTGTACCTACCCATCCCCTTTGATACAGTGGCTCATAAAGGTATGTCAGTGTATTGGCAATAAATTGAAGTGATGTGCATTGGAGTTAATGCATACATGTGCATGTGATATTTGTGATAACATAATTTCAGTTGCACATTTACTGTATATAATGGGATATCACATATATTTGGACAACATAAATTAATTTTTGCTACTACTACTGCTACTACTAGTACTACTACTACTGCTAAGAAGAAGACGAATATGGCTGATTGCCAGATGTCATTGTTCTAATTAATGTAAAATAACGATTGGTCTCCGTTTGTAGAAAGACAAACAAAACAGCAAACAGGTAAATAAATATATAAAAAAATAAACAAAATACAAAAATTAAAATTAAAACTATGATATGTAATAATTTTATTACTCTAATTTTGAATGCTGTTTAATATTTAATAACTAATTTACATTTTGACACTCACATATAGAAGTCAATGTTTTTAAAGAGTTGGTTTCTGCTCTACAGCATACAAGAACACCCACATTTGTTGGTGTAACAGATATGTGAATACAAGTAAATGACCTTACACAGTACAAGGACAAAGGTTTATTATTCACATTAATTTCATATGATGAAAAGAATGATGTGTATTACTCAAATAGTAAAAGTGATGTGTTCACTCAAATAGTAAATAATGAGGTACTTTCCTCAAATTGTAAAATGAATAATTGATGGGACAGATATCATCCAAATATCTTTACACTCCCACAACACTGGGTATAACAAACCCCAAAATTAGCCCACGGCTAAAAGATTACATGTGTGGAAATACACAAAACACTCCCTCACTTAGCATATTTGGCAACCAGTCATACTGGTCAATCAAGCAGTCAGCATTACAGTTAGTCACTGACCACTATTCAGTTCCTTGGTCAATCAAGTAATCAGCACCCAACAATTGGTCAGCAGTGCCCGACCACCTGCTACTCAACCAGCAACACACTGTTCATTCAGCACTATGGCTGCTATGGTCAGCTTTACAGCTGCTGTGGTCAGCTTCAGTGGTCAGCTCCACATCTGGTACCTCGTCGACTCTGATCAGCTGAAAATAAATCTAACACCATGTATTATGAATGACACAGGCATCTGGTACCTCGTCGACTCTGATCAGCTGAAAATAAATCTAACACCATGTATTATGAATGACACAGGCATATATGACACAGGCATATATGATAACACGTAATGATGTTAAATACGGTAAACTACACATATTACATTATCAGCACAATAATTACAAAGCAATAAACAGGTTCAGAAGTGAACCTACTTGGGTCCAATAAGAATCCGATGGTACTAAACATTTCTTAATAAAATGCAACTTTATTGCTAATATAAATCTCCTGTTAAGTCACATAGAAGAATAGAAAATATTTGCATTATACTTCGCAAGCTGGAGTTACATAGATAATATACAAAAATAAACATGTTAGTACAATAGTTCTAACTTATACACAAGAAATTAATAAATAGCACATGCCTCTACAGCTGAAGATTTGCAAGTCCTTAAGTAGACTACTCACTGACAAAACATTCTGTAATATAGAGATTTCATCCTACAGTGAGGCATTTATACACAAACAATGTAACCCTACATCATCTGTGAACTAGATGAATTGGTTTTTTCCATCAAAAGCACTTCGCACATTTGGTATAGGATGAACCGAACTCACTGTTTCAAAATATTTGTACAATATACATAAATCACCCTCGAGTATCATTGAACACATAAAACAAAACCTGAGTACATATATTTAATTAATAAAGGGATTTATACAATTTTGTGACAGACTTCTGTCACAAATATCTTGCTACTTCTATTCCTCCACAATGGAAATTCATATCAACATGGGATTTCCAGAAGACTACATATGATATCTAATTGGTCTTAAATTAAACCTCCAATATGATTACCATTGTGATCATTTTATTTAGACTAAAAATATTGTTATTTGTCATCATTTTAAATGGCATCTAGTTGGTCCTAAATGAAAATGGTTCTAATCTTTCATCCATTATGACTGCCAGAACTACTGACTTCAAAATTTTGTTATTATACATAAATATAACAGAAGGTTTCAGCACTCAGCAGAGAAAAAAGAAGTTGTCTTTTCTTGAATTCCTGGAAAATCTTTTTAGCCAATAGTGCATCAGTCCCTTCAAAAGACTTGTTTTTTAATGGAAAAATTCCAAATAATGCATGTTATTGACCTGCTGCTGTTTGACTCATGTCAGCCAGGTGAGCAAAGTCAGGCATACTTTGGCCTCTTGTTTCCCCAAACACGGTACATACAATTATGTTTGCATTTATTTATGCCTATTGTAAACTGAGGTGTAGGCTTTTATTAGAGGGTAAAAAACACTTTTCTTCATTGCACACAACAGTCATGGTATACAGTACTTGTATTCTTTCTAAACCTTGCCATTAGGTGATTATGTTACAAGGCGTGGAGTGAAACTTGATTATCTTGCTGTTTCAACTGAAGTGATGACTTGCAACATTTTACCCAAATCCCCATTCCCCACAAGCATGAATAATGTACATCAGAAACAAAAGCAAGCCAACCACTGGCTGTTACTTTTTGGATGATGAAGATGTCTGATGGTGGACTTAAACATGCTTCTTTATCGTTACTTTTTGTGTGTTATTATATAATGTAACAGATTTTAGTTGTTATTGCATATCTATAAATTGGTCATGACTATGTATGACTCTTTATAATTACTTCTGACTTTAACTTAAGATCCTTTTTATATTTGTGTATGCTTTAATTTCATTTGTTTATGATCATGATCATGGTAGATGAAGTACAACTTTAGCACAGATTCGTGTATACTAAACTTGCTGATTTCATACCCAGATAAAGCACAGATCATGTATACTAAACTTGCTAATTTCATACCCATATAAAGCACAGATTCGTGTATACTAAACTTGCTGATTTCATACCCAGATAAAACTGAAACTTTACTCATATTCCAGGGTCAGTCAGCATCATCTCCTTATGAAGTCTATACAACACTTAATCCAACAGGGTCAGGAGGCTCATGTGTATTACCAGAACAAATCTACACAAGCACCCTAGTATTCCAACAGCACACCACATGGAGTGATAACAGTGACAAAATATTCATTTTCTCCTGTAGAATTGAGTATCCAGATTCCAACATGAACCTCATCACATCTGGGTCACAGACTATCCGATTTGCTGGTATGCAGATCCAAGAGTAACACACACACATGCACACACACATGCACACACACACAACATTGATAATAAGCTATATTTATATATGGACAAAACAAGCAGAATCTCATCTTTTATTGGGAGTGTTGTCTTGATTTCTAGCATGAAATAGTTCATTGAGATATAATGGGGCCATATTGTTTGAAACTTTGGCATAAGTCTATTCTTTCTCAAGAATATTTCTTGACTTAATGTTAACATTTTAATATCGTTCACTGCATCTGGTATGTTTTCAGTATCATCTAGGATGAATCTGCAAGCTCTTGTTTGCAAGTGGAATAATTTGTAAATACTATTGTCAGAAGTGTTTCCCCACATACCATTACAGTAGTCTAGGTATGTTGTACATATAATTTGTAATATATTAACCTAAGTTAAGTTGATAGATATGGCCGTATCTTGCTACATAACCACAGACATGAAATGACTTTATGACATATGACTTGAATATGTTCATCCTGTTGCAAATTGTTGCCAAGTGTCACTCCAAGGATTTTGTTGTGGGCAACCATTTGTGACTTAAGATTAAATTTGTTTTTTTCCAATTTTGCTATCTTTTGTTTTGTGGTAGTCATTAATGCCTTAGTCTCAATTAAACTACCTGTATTTGATGAAACCATGCCAGTCTAATTTCTGTGTGGATCTAATTTATTTATTTCAATTATTAATTGGAATTACAAAGTGTTCAGACTTTAGGATCTAGTGGCTGTTTGAAATTACTGTAAATTCATTGTGACATATTGACTAATAGCACATCATCAATAACTTTATTCACATTACCACTTCTAGTCATTCACAATGCTCAATAATTTTGGACTTGAGATGTAACTTTTAGGACTATTTAGTATTTCCTTCACCATGTTGGAAGTTATTGACAATATTTCACTTCCATTTTAGGGAACTAAATTGTATGATCAGTTTTAGAAAACTTGTTGGTTTTTACTCTTTTTAATGTCTTAGCTTAAGACCACAATGTGGTAATGAAATTAAGCAGGTAAATTTTATTGTCTAAGCTAGATGTTTGTTGTTGGAATTTTCATTGAAGGTAATATGATGGTGTATTAAGCTTAACAATGCATTGGGATCGAAGATCTGCCATCTGTTGTTCTGTATGTAATGGGATGAAGTTTATTTGAGAAACAACATTTATACTGACATAAAATACTGTCCCACTTTATAATCAGTGAATCACATGAAATGAAGAATATGAAGTCCTGACACAATGTCAGTAATTCACATTAACCTGTAGTTATTGCACAGCTACTCTTTTCCATGTGAAAAATAAAAATAATAATAATAATAATGACCTTATTTAAAGAGGGTAACACAATTAGCTAAGAACTAATCTAACTTGAGGCCCTCATACAGTGATGTGAGGTGTGATGTGATTTTGATTTTTAACGTAGCTTTAACAATTTTTCAGTCATATCGCTACGATGTCTGCAATGTGGCAGTTTATAGTGATGTCTAGCACTGGGCATCATGCCGCAGACATGTAGCATGATGTCCCACCCAGTCACATTATACTGACACCGGGCCGACCAGTCCTAACACTAACCTCTTAATGCTGAGCGCCAAGCGAGGCAGCTGTTAGTACCATTTTTGTAAGTCTTTGGTATGACTCGGCTGGGGATCGAACCCACGACCTCCCACATCCGAGGCGGATGCTCTAACCACTGGGCCACTGGAGCGGTTAGGCCCTCATACAAAGGAATTTATTTATTTTAGCTGCATCTCTGAAGCCACTGGATATATTGGGTTTGGAAGAAAGAAATAGAGTGGGCATTTCTAACCACAACTGGAATACTATTCCTGAGCAGAGTTCCAGAGTATTGGAAACTTTTTATAAATAACTCCTTATTTGGTTTGGGAATTTTATACTGTTTGGTAGACATGGATCACAGGTGGGGAGTATTACCAGGTAGCCTATACTGGAATAGTGATTGTAAATATTCAGGAGCACTATTATTGGATATCCTGTACATTAATTTGGCTTTTCTCAAACAGATTCAGTCTTTAATAGGTAATATTTTTAACCTATCAACTAAATTTTCCTTTGCTTCCTTCTTGATTGATATTATCCTTAATGCTCTTTTTTGAAGAAATGCCAGCTTTGTTATGTTTTTATCATTTGAATTACCCCATACTGTATTACAGTATTAAAATAGGGTTGTATGTAACTGTTATGAAATAGTTTTCTGTGCCTTTCAGGGAGAAAATATCTTATCCTACTGAGAAGCCATACACTTGAATTGACTGTTTTACTGATATGTTTGATATGTTCAGTCTATGATAGGTTATTATCTACCAGAACACCAAGTAGTCTGTCATGACAGACCATTTGCAGATTTTATCCTTCCATGTCAGACACAGTGCATCACTATCAAGATTTGTCCTTTTTTGCTGTGCTGAAATAAGTAATATTTTAGTTTTACCAGTATTTACCAGTATGCCATTGCATGTGCACCAGTTGTCCAGTTTGTTTATCATCATCATCATCATCATTCTCATGACCTAGTGTGGTCGTTGAAGCACTGTGCTGCTGAACATCTGACCAGTTCCCTCCACTTGTCTCGATCATGTGCCAATACCTGTGTCTCCGCAAAACTTTTCCTGGTCCATTCTGTGATGTTGTCAGTCCAATTTTTTCTCTGTCTACCTCTCCTTCTGCCACCCTGGACGCTGCCCTGCAGGACTGTTGTGGATAGACTGTTGGCTCTAGTGACATGGCCATACCATTTCAGCTTTCTCTTTTTGACGGTGGTGAGGAGGTCCTCATATTGGCCCACTTCGCGCCTGATGGTGTTACGCACTTCTTCATTTGTGATGTGGTCCATGTAAGAGATGCCAAGGATGGTTCTGTAGCATCTCATTTCAAGTGACTGGATTCTTCGTTGTAATTCTGCTGTCAGGGTCCATGCCTCACATGAGTACAAAAAGACTGAGTTTGTTTAGGGCATTATGTAAAGAAAGTCTGAGTTCATGCTTTGTGTTTTGGATGTCTGACAATATTGTGTCATCTGCATAGAGATCTGTAGATGATATTGAGTCTCTTAGTAAAAGTGGTAGGTCATTAATAAATAAAATTAATAGTAATGGACCTATAATTGAGCCTTGTGGTACTCCATATCTCATTGTTCCAGGTTCAGACAGAACATTATTTATGTAAACATGTTGTGTTCTCTCACTTAAGTATCAAGTAAACCATCTAATTGTTCTTTCATCGCATTGGTAGATTTTCAGTTTCTTCAAAAGGATTTCATGATCCACCATGTCAAAGCTTTCCTGAAATCTACAAATACAGATCCTATTATTCTACCTTGGTCTAGTGCTTGAAGCCATTTATCAGTTAGGTAGATCAAGGCAGTCTCACAGGAATGTTTGTGTCTAAAGCCTGATTGATTAGGGTGTAACAGCAAGTGTTTGGTTAAATATGACATGAATGAATCATGGACATGTTTGTCAATCAATTTTGACAAGTTTGGTAGTATTGAGGTTGATTGGTAGTTATCAGTGTCATCCTTAGAACCAGATTTGTGAATCGGAGTTTCTTTTGCAGTTTTCCATATTTTGGGGACAGACTATATGATAAGACTTCATCCTTCCATGGTGTGACTTTCAAACCATTCTCAAGACTAACACATCCTCACTAGTCCTTTTCTTTTTCTGGTTGCAACCATCATTACGGTTAATATTTGAAGAAAAATTGCCATCACTTAAAGTCATACATCATTGAACATTTTAATTATGTGCATCATTTTTACCATGTGAAATTACTTACATCAACTAGTGTTTCTGTTTGAAAATGGCTCTCTCTCAAGTTATTTTTTTGGTTCCATTTTTTGTTCATAGCCTTGCATTTTGTTTCTTTTGCCAGAGGGTGTCAGTGAAGCATTTATTGTATTTGAAGCTTATTTTATTTCTTTCTTTAGCTCAGCATTTTGTTAATTCCTATCCTTGCTGATTCTTTTTATGTGTACTCATCTTGATTCTGTTTTATTGCTTTAATAGAGGAATGAATATACTTGATTTAATCTGACTTTATAAGGAGTCCTTATTTTCATTCATTCATGTGTGTGTGTGTCGTGATTGAACACCTCTTGTTCTTAAAAGTTAGTACAGAATGATATTTGTATTATTATTAATGGTTTGTTGACTAATGAGTCACCCTCTATAAATAAAGCATTATTATTATAATTATTATAATTATTATTATATTCCATTCTGCCTGCATTTGATACAGGATTATGCTGCACAAATTTAGCTTTTAAAGAAAATAACAAATGATAAATGAAATGTATTTTGGGTGACAGAGACCTGATTCAGATATTGAAATATGACCTGTGACTCAATTATTAAAGGTGTCAATAATAAAAGTTGGATTTGATTTCTTTAAAATAGCAATTAATGAATGATGACAGTGAGGAGCCATTTCACAAATGTCTACAACTTTTCCTTCTCAGTTTGAATAAGGAATAGAATCAAAAGGAAGATAGCATTTACAAACTGAATTAGGCAACTTGAAAGATGAATTAAAAAGACTTGTGATATAACTTTAATATAATTCATTATGTTGATGTTCTGGTTCATTCTTTTGGTTCATTATCCACAACCTTGCACAGAATTATCTTGCAGTTTTGCCCCATGATTTAATTTATAATGAAATGACTTTATAATCTTGCTCCATTGAGACAGTTATTTTGCAGGCAAACATCATGTAATGCTTTATGTGGTGTTGTCATCAGTTATTGATAGCAGGATGATGATATTATTGTTGCATTACTACTTTAAAAACATAGCCCCAAAATGTTTTAGCAGACTTGCCATCTGATTTGTATCTTATTGTATCAGTAATCAGCACATGAAGTATTGCTTACAGTCATTGCTGGGTATCATCTGAGATGAAATCTGATGGGAGACACTTAAAAGATAATGTTTTATTACCATAGCATGTGAGAAAAATGGACCATTGGTAGGATGGTAACAAAGTAAAAAATATAAATAAGTGAGAAAATGTTATGTAATGGCATCACACTTAATTCCAATTGTATGGGTTAAATTCACATTTAATTAAGATCCATGTATCTCAGAGCTGTTACAAAGTAGATCCATTAAATACTTATGATTTATTATATTACGTGGCATTTTTGTAATTAACCCCAACCCTCCTAACTTAAATTGTATACCCCATATCTAGAAAACACCTTTTATGAAGTTGAGGGGATGACAGTGTTTATTAGCCTTTTTACTACAGGTCTAAGAACCCATACTGAAACTAAACACATGGGTTTGACAATACCCATAATGGGCTCCTCACAAGTTAGATGCAAGATTTTTTATTTAAGAGCACAGGTTATGTCACCAGTTATGTGTGTTGTTTAAATTGTAAAACAAGTAATTGGTTGTTTTTGAACTTTGAATACTTTTATTTTTAAAACATTAAAAGTACAAAAAGGGGATAGGTACCTGGTATGGGGAAGAATGGGATCTAATCATTCACTTAAATGTGTGTATGTAAGGAAAATCAAAGATTTATTTTGCTTCAAATAGAATATTTCTTTCAGCTGTTAAACTTGACAGTTATACAAACTTAGTGAGTATATGTTTACTTACTTGAATTAAAGATGATGACACAGATCTCATTCATCCTAGGTATTATGGATTAACCCCAAAACAAACAAATGACATTTAAATTAGTAGCCAGCCTTATTTTTGTGTTTAGAGCAGTCTTCACCTTTTAAGTGGTCATGGTTACAAAAGATTAAATAATGTCAGTGGAGTTTGTTTAGGTTTTGCAATACAGGCATTTATAGCAATTTTGTTCTGAACAATCTGCACTTTGCGCCTATGTGTAAGTGTTTGCATAGGATCTAATCAAGGTGAGTGGTGTCTATACCGTATCTGTTTTTGTGATGCTGATGTTCATAGCAGTATCACTGGATGCAAATTTGCTTGGTACAGTCTCAGTGCTACAATAGTATTTAATTAGTCAGTTACTAAACATAAACAGTATTGTCATAAAAATGGCTAAGTTCATCCTATTTTGTTAATAGGCTACATTTGTCTCCTACTTATGCGTCAGTAAGATATTTCATATTGAATTATAAAGGTACATTTTTTATGTACTTGAATGTTTTTCAACTTCTGTAAGTTTTGAGAATTTGAAGTATAATTTATATTTAATCATTTCAGTTAGAATAACAGAGGCATTTTTACAGCAAAACAACCAGAACATCACATCCACCCTGACTGTCACCTCTGGAGAACAAGTTACCTTGACCTGTGTAACAGGAACCAGTCGACCTGCACCTAGTATAGGCTGGTATATAGGATCTCGGTCAATGGGCAGTGGAACCAGTCTGATCTTCACTCCCACTAACACAGACCACAATGAAATGATCTACTGTCAGGCATACAACACTGACCCAAATCTTAAAGTTGACTCCAACAAACCCATTTTGTTTGTTAGAGGTATACATACATATATATAGGTGTTTTGTTTGTTAGCTCTACTTCTCATAAACAAGAAGAGCTTATGGGATGGTCTGTTGTGTGGCATGCGATGTCCATCTGTCAGTTAGTACAAAACTATTGTCACTATGCCACCAAAACTACATGGAGGACTGCCATCAAACTTTACACACACATTCAAACCATGGTCTGATTGGTTCTAAATAAACATTATGTTTCTCAAACATCCAATATGGCCACTACAGCAGACGGCTTGAAACTCTACTCCTTGTGAGTGGATGGTAACATCAATATTTTTTGCAAAAAGACATTTTATGAGGTCTGGTTGATTGTAAACAAAAATGATGGCGATCTATACTTTTTCCATTGTATTCTCTGGAAAAGGATTGAATATCATGGAAAACCCTGGAAAACTATGGAAATATAAAATATTCTGCAGAATTGAGCATGGAAACCCTGGACATTGTGCCTGGAAAATGCTGGACATGCCTGGAAAATGCTGTACATTTTGGACAGACTTTTCAACTTGAAACTAAAGTATTATTTCAAACCTATGATCAATATATACTGAGAAAAAGAGGAAACAATTCAAATAAACAAATGAAACCACACAAACATACACACCTGACCCCTGCTTTAAAAAGACAAACCACAAGTGTTAAAGTAGTACATAATTTGTTGTATGTACAAACGTATGTAATTAGATGTTGATGATCCAATAAATATCATTATACAAAAATGTTGGTTTAACACAAACTATACATGTATGAAAAGATATCCTGAAAAAATAGTTAAATCTTGACCAGAAAATACTTGGTGCATATACAACCATTAATATGTCCAAATCTGTTCACCACATGAGCTTGACAATACAATGTAGATAGCCAGTTTAGTCGCTTTCATGATGATTGTGGAGAATAACACCATAAATATCAATTTCAATTTCAACGACGATAATAGGTTCTTGAAGACACTCGGTCCTAACTACCACAGCACCTTCCTTAAAAGTAGATTACAGTGGGAGAGAGAGCGTATTATGTATTTGAAGAAAGCAAAAAAAAAGATTTAATAAGCACTATCATAGAGAATCACAATCAAATTACTTGATATCTGACATTCTGAGACATTTCGTTTCTTCATGTTGATATCAATGCATGTTATTATCTAATTAAATTTGCATATGGACCTAATACAGAAAGATTGGTACATCACTGAAGTATGGAAGTATACAATAAACAGTCTGGAAGTATATAGAAACAGATGCAGAAATTATAAGACATATTTATATTTTTCGTACACACTAAGCTTTTTGCTGTCCAAGTATTTCAGTTATTGGTTGGACTCGCATGTCATATTTATTAAAATTGAAAACTACACATCTCTTTACCATTTTCTGTATATGTGTAACTGGTTGGAAGAACAGAGCCTGATGCTGAAAGAAGCTGACCTGAGGCAAATACCTGCTTTGAATTATTGTGCGCTATACCCAAACCAAAATTGCAAGCTTATTGTTTAAGGTTATGGCAAGCTTTGTTATGTAAGCTTGCGGCACGCTTAGATTTGAAACCACGCAAGCTTGCCAATTTGCCAGTTACAAGCTTGCAAGCAAAGCTGACCTATCTAGCTGCATCAGAAGAACTGATATGGCATCAATTAAATTATTCTATTCATGGTCACATACCTCTATTTTTCTAGCCCTTGATGTGCAAAAAGTATGTAATATTAAATATTAAAATGTGGTGAACATTAATTAGCATGAGATCTTAACAATGAAAGAAAAGAATGAAGTCATCAAATCATTTAATATTTAATCAGATAAAAATATAAGAGCATATGAATCTGTGTGAGGAAACTCTTTATACTTTTGTTGTCTATTGCTTTAGAAATGTTCTACTTATTTACTTCCATGAAGAAATCCATTTTGGTGGAGGCTGGTGTCAAATGGTTAGGTTCCCTCTCTCATCTGTCAAATTGATAAACTATTAGGTGAAAACAAGATTGTTTGCCATTTGGATTACTCTGAACCAACTCTTCTAAACAAAATCCTCAGAATAAAATTCTGCATCCTCCTCTGCTTCGGGTGTGATTCATATATATGATCCACTGAAATGGATTACAAACCAAGTATTTACCTCTTTGGCAAAAGCATTTCATTTGCAGTTCAACATTCCAAAATCACTTATCTAGTCCAAAAAATATCAATAAGTGTTATTCAAGATCATCCATTAATGAGCTCCTAAATTTTAGTTTTACCAATTTCATTTTGAAAGGGCTTTGACACACGTCAGACAAATGGCACTTCAGAACTTTATATATTAAAAAAATGGGTTGAAACTGATTAGGTACCTTAAGACATTTTGAAATATAATAACAACCATCTTCTTTGAGAATGAAAAGAATTAAATGTAACAACCTCTGAACAATTGTTGACTTTGATATGCGAGAGGAAAGAAAGACCCTAAGAATAACAGAAATGAGATTCACAAGTGTGCATTTAATTTTGTAATCTTGTAACCCTATTGTTGAAAACTGACAGCACTGCATTGATTACAGCAGTTTGGCAAGTGGATCAATAAATAATAATGGTCTTCAGAGTTGTCATCTCAATCATTGGGTGAAGGAACATTACAAAATCATTTTTTGATGTATTTAAATTGTAAAAGTGAAACAAAATGTTACAGTCCTAAAAACTGGCAAAATACAACACTCTTGAGTTTACTCACAAACATGATAACTTCGTGACGTCAGATTATCTCTCGGGTTATAGGATCAGTTACTGCACATATACTGGTTCTGTGGGCAACGAAATTTACCAAATTAACGAGCTAAATTGTGACAGTTCAATTTTGAAAATTGCGCCTAGTTTCTTTTACATGAGGCTACAATGGTTATTTTATGTTCTTGTGACTCAAATATGTTGTGTGTATATTAGAGTTTGTAAACCAGTCTGCTGATCATAAACAGGGAGAAGTAACCACCTTTAAAGACTCAATACCAAATTAAGTCTCTGTCGCAGAAAACCACATTTCATCTTCCATGATTTGATTTGATTTTTTTTAAACAATCAAAATTCACAACGCTCTGTTCTTTATAGAACGTTGGCAGAATGGGATGCATCTCTCTCTCTCAAAGAAAAACAAAAATTTTATATATTTTTACAAAAATATTTAGTAAGTAAATAACCGACAATTATTTTTTTCTCCTGGCAGCAGATTGTCCTTGAAACAAATATATGACGATTCTTTCAAAAACTTAATGCCAGAAGTTAATATTACAAGATTTACAGAGACTATATTTGATGGTGCATACATTGTTGTTAAATAGCATTTACAAGTACTTGACATCAAGTATCTTGCTGTATTAAGTTAGTCTGTAAATAACATTGCAGTCAGAAATTGCTATCTATTTTACAGGATTTTACTAAATGGATTACTTTATCAGTCTTCTGTTCCCTGACAAAATGACTGCATAGCTAATTGAGTGTATAATCATTTATAGAATTTTCTTTATGCAAAAAAACTTAATTGTTTTTCTAACATGTATAATATTTGTAAAAATTTGAAAAAGAGAAAAAAGACATTTGTAGAAAAATAACATTTCATAATTTGTCTTGGTCAAGAAATAGTTCAGTTTATTTTTAAATATATTAATAATGTTCATAGTTAATTGAAACATAGAGAAATGTTGTAATAATATATTTTTTTTATGTATGGGTACAAGTAATTCAAGTTCTTGTCATTTTGCAACACTGAAAATGTATATTATTTTAAACTCAGTGCTATAAATAAAAGCTAGATTACCGGTAACATCTTTTAATTTGGCAGTGTAGTTTCTTATACTGAGCATGATCTAGTTACAACATATATTCTTCAGCATTTCAGGAAGTACTGATCTCATGCAGAACTGCCAACTTTCAACTTTCATGACTGATTTTTGCAAGCTTGCACAAGCTGACATCAAGTATTTTAGATTTTGCAAGCTTGTAGACTTAGAAAAAGTCCTTTTACAAGCTTGAACTTTAGATTTTGCAAGCTTGTAAGCTCTACAGACTTGGAAAAATTCCTTTTGCAAGCATGCACAAGCTTAAACTTTAAATTTTCCAAGCTTGCAGACTTAAAAAAATGCCTTTTGCAAGCTTGCACAACCCCAGCTAGCTTGTCGTTAAGAATGCATTTTGCTTTGGGTATGTACCTTGACACTTATATGATATCAGTGTTATTCATTTGTGTTGTGAATGAATTTTGTTTTGTCACTTTCGGAGAGTGTTTACTGTACATCAGAAATCCATCCCGAACTATTTTTGATGATGAAAGGAAGTCTTCTTTCTTGTTGGAGCCAACTTCATTCCAAAGAGATTTTTTCTCATAATTATTTAGATCGTTCTTCCTCACTTCACCCTTTATTACATGACACTGTCTAGCATTATCAGAGCTTATCTTGTTATCTAAGGTGCCAGAATTTACCATCTTTTGCATGAAATTTTTGGTCTTTTGAACCATCTGGGAAGTCAGAGACTTTTCTTGCAACTCTATTCTGTGCCAGTAGATGCCAGAGTACATCTTTGCAATCATTCCCTGTCCCATGAATAGTGTTCATGATTTCCCCATTGTATGAGTCAAATGGAAAACATGGCCATCCCCAAAGTGGTCCCCATCTCTCCACCAGTGAAGTGATGTGGGTCATATTATGCACATTCATGCATGAATCATATAGTTCACTGTCATTTCCAACAAAGGTTTGAAGTAGTTTATCAGCCCTTTGTAGATCTTATGAAGCAATTCCTTCAAATGTATATTCCTTCAACTAAGCAGCTGAAGTGAGATACAATTAAGGTAGGTGATTCTTCAGGCATGGAAATGAGTAAGATACAATTAAGGTAGGTGATTCTTCAGGCATGGAAGTGAGTAAGATACAATTCAGGTAGGTGATTCTTCAGGCATGGAAGTGAGTAAGATAGAATTAAGGTAGGTGATTCTTCAGGTATGGAAGTGAGTAAGATAGAATTAAGGTAGGTGATTCTTCAGGCATGGAAGTGAGTAAGATAGAATTAAGGTAGGTGATTCTTCAGGCATGGAAGTGAGTAAGATAGCATTAAGGTAGGTGATTCTTCAGGCATGGAAGTGAGTAAGATAGAATTCAGGTAGGTGATTCTTCAGGCATGGAAGTGAGTAAGATAGAATTCAGGTAGGTGATTCTTCAGGCATGGAAGTGAGTAAGATAGAATTCAGTTAGGTGATTCTGCAGGCATGGAAGTGAGTAAGATATAATTCAATTAGGTGATACTTCAGGCATGGCAGTGAGTAAGATATAATTCAGGTAGGTGATTCTTCAGGCATGGCAGTGAGTAAGATATAATTCAGGTAGGTGATTCTTCAGGCATGGAAGTAAGATACAATTCAGGTAGGTGATTCTTCAGGCATGGAAGTGAGTAAGATACAATTAAGGTAGGTGATTCTTCAGGCATGGAAGTGAGTAAGATAGAATTAAGGTAGGTGATTCTTCAGGCATTGAAGTGAGTAAGATACAATATTCGGTAGGTGATTCTTCAGGCATGGAAGTGAGTAAGATACAATTTAGGTAGGTGATTCTTCAGGCATGGAAGTGAGTAAGATACAATTAAGATAGGTGATTCTTCAGGCATGGAAGTGAGTAAGATAGAATTAAGGTAGGTGATTCTTCAGGCATGGAAGTGAGTAAGATAGAATTCAGTTAGGTGATTCTTCAGGCATGGAAGTGAGTAAGATATAATTGAGTTAGGTGATTCTTCAGGCATGAAAGTGAGTAAGATACAGTTAAGGTAGGTGATTCTTCAGGCATGGAAGTGAGTAAGATAGAATTCAGGTAGGTGATGACTTCAGGCATGAAAGTGAGTAAGATAGAATTCAGGTAGGTGATTCTTCAGGCATGGAAGTGAGTAAGATAGAATTCAGGTAGGTGATTCTTCAGGCATGGAAGTGAGTAAGATACAATTCAGGTAGGTGATTCTTCAGGCGTGGAAGTGAGTAAGATAGAATTCAGGTAGGTGATTCTTCAGGCATGGAAGTGAGTAAGATAGAATTAAGGTAGGTGATTCTTCAGGCATGGAAGTGAGTAAGATACAATTCAGGTAGGTGATTCTTCAGGCGTGGAAGTGAGTAAGATACAATTAAGGTAGGTGATTCTTCAGGCATGGAAGTGAGTAAGATACAATCCAGGTAGGTGATTCTTTAGGCATGGAAGTGAGTAAGGTACAATTAAGGTAGGTGATTCTTCAGGCATGGAAGTGAGTAAGATACAATTCAGGTAGGAGATTCTTCAGGCATGGAAGTGAGTAAGATACAATTAAGGTAGGTGATTCTTCAGGCATGGAAGTGAGTAAGATACAATTCAGGTAGGTGATTCTTTAGGCATGGAAGTGAGTAAGGTACAATTAAGGTAGGAGATTCTTCAGGCATGGAAGTGAGTAAGATACAATTCAGGTAGGAGATTCTTCAGGCATGGAAGTGAGTAAGATGCAATTCAGGTAGGTGATTCTTCAGCAATGGAAGTGAGTAGAAAAGCAACCAGTTTTGCAGTTCAGATGCCCTACAGTGGTTGTAAGTTTTGGTAATAGGTCTAGGTCATCTGTGAATGAAATATGGGGGTTCTATTCCATGCAGACTTTTGTCAATTTGTTTTGTTTAGTCCCCAATACACCGTGGCCTTGACGAATGTTTATTTTCAAACCATAATTCAAGAAATTTCTTGGCAACACCTAACAGAGGTCTATGCATATAATCTATCACCACATTTGTTGTTACAGAGAACTTTGGTAGACACAACCAAACACTTTCTCCATAGAAACTCTCTGACCTGTTCTTTGAGCTGCTATTGCACTGGCTTTGACATTTTTATCAGTGTGAAGGGTGGCTGCTACATCCATAGCTGGATATGCTCTTCAATGACCTTAACCACTGGGGGTTGTTTCACTTTGTTCAAAACAGTACAGACAACCAAAGGCACCATTGTGTTGTGTCATATTCAAAAGATACGCTCTTGCTTGAAGATCCATGGTACCTTTAATCAACATAGCTTTGGAATATATCTCCTAACTTTCAAGTTATAATGTAAATCCATAGGTATATACCTCCTCACTTTCATGCCTGAATGTAAATTCATGGGTATCTACCGAGTCTAACAGCTCAAGTACCAGTGGCTTCAAAAACATCACCATATTTGATTTGCTAGCTCCTTGCCAAATACTCCATAAGATCATATTTCTGCAATGGAAATGCCCCTTAGGTGGGAGTTCGTTTATCAAAAGGTATACAGGCCATAGTGATACTAATGAACTTTTGGATAGAGAGATACCATCAGTAAATAATGACATTGTTATATTGTTAGACTGGAACATAAAGCCTCCTGGCTGTTTCAGTTTTTTATCATCATTACCAGACTTGATATCTGAGAGTATTTCACTTTCTGGCATCGAATGGCTCTCTTGTACTAAATTCCAAATCTCAGGATGTTCAAATATTTCAGCAAGTTGTATGTTGATTTTACTAGTCACAAAGTACTTTTGACTATCTGGATTAGTTGCACCTGTACAACCCAAAGTTTCACACATTTCTTCTTTATCTGGGTACAGTTTTTTGCAGTTCTCACAATAAAAATGGTATGAGATACTCCTTATTGAATCCACATTTTTCCTTCAAATCTTTGACACTTGTCAATCCTGTGTTTGCTAAAAGAAGATGCAACTGAATAAAGTCCATCAAGTCACCTACTGCAGCATTTGACAAATTATGTCTTGTTGCCAAAGTCCCAAGGGCAATAACATGTTCAGACTTTGTGATTTCACAACAATATATATCTTGTTATGGGGCATTGACATAAAATGGTGGATCTGTGACATGGGATAGGTAAGACTGAGTTGCTTCATTCACCTGAGGATACTGTTCATCATCTGAACTTGCTTCAAACTCTATACTTTCTTCTGACTCAGATGAAAAACTTGTGTCACTGTCACCATATCTAGTTGGTTCATCTGTTGATATTCTCATTATATTTGAAGAGTTAGTATTACTTGCACTCGTACAGTCACCAATTTCATAATCTCCATGACCAAAAGAGCTGGATTCACCTAGATCAACAACACTGTAATGAGAAATACAGATTTTAGTGATCATGTGTAATTAATATTGAAATTTTCACATTTAAATATTATTATTTTGTTGTTTTGTTGTGGGAATTTAATATGTACAGTTGATATTATAGTAGTTTAGTTCAACAAATCCAGTGTGAATGCATGCACCATTTTAACATGGGTAATGCACACATAACTATGCTTGTATCACATGGGCTCCTATACTTGCTTACAATTTAATTACCAATCATACGTGTAATATAGTACATGTATCACTGATAATTAAATTGTACGCACAGATACCACTATGAGCCCCTGTGGCCTGTCTGGAAGAATACATTTTAGATCAGTCTTGAAACCAATGAATTATTTAGTGTTGGGCGGTGCATCATATAGTCAGTTTATACGTGGGCTAACAAGATGAAGTCTAGACTCCCTTTATTCCATACTCACCTATATATTTGGGTGTCCAATTTGTGTTGTCGTCTTTCCATTTGTGTTCCACACCTTGTCATGATATTGCCTCTTGGTCATAAAATTTGTCTTCTAAAACCACTTTACTGTCAACCCCAAAATATACAAATCACGCCATTGTTATCCATGTATAAAAATTAGCTCTTTGGATAAATCATAAATCGGAAGTGGAAAAAATGTCTGATTATTGTGTCAAGTATTCGACTTCATGTATCGGAGTCACGTTTTTGTCACGCAGAAATAGCCCAGGCAGTTCCATGTCATGATGGCTGATGAAACTGACTATGATGGGATATAAAATTATGAACTTCTTCTACAGAATGCATGTTAAAATAAATTTTGTAACCAAATACTACATTGTAAATGCCAACATATTTTGAGTTCATGCTTTTGAACAAAATTTTCAGCCAAAAATAAAAAAATATGAAAAATGTTTCTGTAAATTTTGGTTCAAATTTTGGCACCGTAAAAGAGTATTGAAAACCAGTCTGGAATTTGGGAGCAATTTTCAGTTAGAGTGTCATTGAAATTGTACAACAGAAAATATTCCAGGATTTTAAGATGACCACTGAACCAGAAATAGCCCTGGTTATATGGTGAATGATCATCCCATTCAGGGAGGCATTAAATTTCTATGGCTGATATTCACTCTCCATGGAAAGAAATGAGGGAATATCGCATGGGAGAGAAAGTGATGGCTGTTTGTCATATTTCAAGGGATACCATGAGTGTATTATTGCAAAAATTGCAGGTAAGTCATTATTCATTCTTAATGTAACAAATGTAGCAAAATTATTCACATGGCCGCCAAGCACCTTAGCTGTGAAAGACTTTGTGTGACATGAAATTTATGGAAAGCTATTATAAAATATGTCCTATAGAACAATTTCTTTTTTATGCTGTTTGAATGATAAATTAAATGTCAAACCTACAAAGATATTGATGGGTATGTGTTATGTTTTAAGCTTTATTTACATAATTGGCATTAGTTTTATTTATCCAATGCACAATGACCAGTCATCTCATGACTGTCTTTCTGAAAGTTGGTACATGCCGGCCATGTGAATATACATTTCCAAATTGTAAATTTCCTTTAAATTTTATTCACCCATGATATTATTAATGATCTGACTGGTATTTGTATTCTTGACCTTTTCGTTATTATTTTCCAGACATTGTAGCAATAAGTTATATTTGTTTTAAGTAATTTCAGACTGTCAGAAACATACCGGTAGATCACTTTTTCAATAAATTAATCTTTGACTCAGATTATGGCTTGTTTCTTTCTATCCAATTTATATTCAGTCATTTCAGTAATATTTAATAGTAACTTATTGTATAATTAATAAGAATGTACAGCTGTAAACTGTTGCAAATGATTATCAATTTTCCTCACCAAAAATACTTGTTTAGTTTGTGTCCTTTAATTTCAGAAAACAGTTGCAAGGCACAGTTTTGTAAACAACTTGACAGTGACAGCTTCATTTAAATTCTTCAATCTTTCAATTTGTATCAAGCAAGTGTGAGGTAATACCACAACTGTTGTCTTCAAATTCAAATGACCACTCCAGTGGCCTAGTGGTTATAGCGTTTGCCTCAGATGCAGGAGGTTGGAGGTTCAAAACTCGTCCGAGTCATACCAAAAACTTACAGAAATGGTACTAACAACTGCCTTGCTAGACACTCAGCATTAAGAGGTTAGTGTTGGGACTGGTCAGCCTGGTGTCAGGATAACATGACTGGGTGGGACATCATGATACATGTCTGCGTCATGATGCCCCAGTGCTGGACATCACTATAAACTGCCACACTGCAGACATTGTAGTGATATGACTGCAACATTTTTAAAGCTACGTTAAAAATCCAACACACACATACTCACTCAAATATCTTGAACATTAGCTACCTGGAGTTTTAATGACTTTTCCTCTTATGTCGATGCAGTTTGTGAGCAATAAGTTGCAAACGTTTTTTTTTAGAAGGTCTATTGACAGTCATGTGACACAAATCCAGCCATCAGAGCATTAGTGCTCAGCTTATACCTACTGGTTATGACCGAATTATCACAATGAGCCTGACATAAATATAGCTATATATCATAAACTTCAAATGGTGAGTGACTTAGTTAATTCTTTTCTATTTAATTTTCATGTACATGATTGTACAGATGGTATTCACAGAAATTAAAGGTGTAGATTTCACATGCCCCGAATATTTATGTTTATTCCTTCTATATCATAAATCACTGTAAAATTCTGGACAGTTTCACAGGCTCAAGCATAGATTTACAGTTCAAGGAATTGTTGGCAGGCACTAATTTTGAAGTCTGACGTGGTTTTCTAATCTTGCAGCAAAGATGATACATCCATACCAGAAATTCAGAAGCACCATTTGGATGGAAAGGATGACGAAAAAAACAACAGACAGGTAAAATTTTGATCTGTGTTTAAAGACATGTCCCTAATTTAACACTGCAGACTTGTTATTTTCTATTTTCATCAGCAATTGTCAGTTTTGAGCAAATTTTGAACTTCAGTATATGCTCATAAATCCTACATTTCTTAAATGTTACTTCAAGACAATACTTTGTTTCTATTTTGACATTAAACAATATATTGCCCTTTTGTCAGTCATTTAAATTATTATTTACGTATGGTTATTCTGATAAAAAATAATTCAAGGTCAGATGACTTGTAAAAAAATGTTATTTTAATCAGTATGTATCTACATGTATAAAATAAACATAAATCAGAAAGCCTATATTTATAGTTGTATGTCTGATTCTTGTGCTTTTCCTGTCCATTTCAACCAGAATTTGTATACCTTTGTGCCAAGATTTGAACAAATAATCACTTAATATTTTGCTTCATGATGCCATTTCAGGTTAACATTGCAAATGACCTAGAACTGATGGAATTGAAGAAGTACCTTGACTCTACAATAACTGTTTCTGATGGTTCTATGGCCAATGATCATTATCAATCTTCAGTCTTTGCTGCCAATCGATGGACAGTGTATGGTCCTGTTGGATATACAACTGATGCTCCTGAAGTCTTAGTGTTCCAGATGGATTGACATCCAGTGCTGACAAAAGAAATAACAGGTATCATCAATAGAGACTATTACTTTGGGGTACAAATAAACTGATTTTAACATAACTTTTGTTGATATGAATAAATCAGGTTTAATAAATAATAATTATATAACAAAAATCTGAATCTCCTTACACCATAATTAACTATTTTATCCACTATAAATTCTTTTAGTTGAACACATAACAAGTGCTGAAATATTATGACTGTAATCCAGGCTGACAGTGCAAGTAGAGCTTTCAGTTTTATGGAAAGGCCAAATAAAAAAGCATTTGCAGGTTTGGTTACCTCAGACCCAATTTTTTCCTGCTGACTCAATTTTTTTTTTTTTTAAAGGGATGTAAGAAAGATACAAGTTAAATTTATAAGACTTGAATGACACATATTTCCTAGTTTATGGCATCAGCAATGGTTTATGCTTTAAGAAGTTCACATTTAATTTCAATTTAATTTCAGACAAACTTTTGGTACTGTCTTCGATGAAAGTCTCGGGGTGCTCCCGGGAAGCAGTAATGAAGATTTACTGTAAGAGAGAGGTTTGTTAGAATATCATTTAGTAACAGTATCATTGTGAGAAAGTGAATGCAACTTTCTATCATGTAAGATCACTTTTGTTATGAGGAAAACAAGTTTCACTTTTCTCCTCATTTACAAGCAGGTTTTGGGTTTTTACTAGTGAAAACTACTAGTTGTTCATCCAAGAGGATGCGTGAATTTATGTCCCCCCCAAATAATGAAATATACCAGTTTAGACAGTAAAATTGTATTTTCTGCCAGTAAAAGGTTTGCTTTGAGCAGAAATGGGATGTTTTAAAATACAAATTATATTTAGCAAGTGTGAATTACACTGTTTTCCAGCACTAGTTACCTGGGTACAAATGCAGGTCTAATGATATGGATCAGAATAAGTACAAAATAAAATAGATTTTGTTCCCTGAAGACATTATTTTCAAGCAATAAGGAAATTTTGATTGCCTTGAACAATTGTAAACTTAAGTACTTTCATCTTCTAGACTGTTGTCCTTGTAAGCACAGAGTTACTGCCATTGAAGCTGAAAATAAGAACTTTCAAACCAAATTCCAGTCTCTAGAATATGAAGTCAGGAACATCTGGAGCTGGATTCATTATGTGAGTACCATGTTAACAATTCACATTGTTCAGCTTGTTATGACAATAATCAGTTACTGCAAAAAGGGGTGATATCATAGTTATAAATGATGTTTACAATGTTGAAATCGATGAAATTCAGACTCATTTCACTGCCCGTTATCTTGACCTATTTATTGCTACAGACCTATTTATTGCAACAGACCTATTTATTGCATCAGATCTATTCACTATTTGAATGTGAATAAATTCAAAATGGGCAATGATCAGTTATCTTAAAATATATGCTGTAAAAATAGTTTTTTATATTCGTACCACCTAAAATATGGACCTGCCAATAAAATCTTGTTTTGCTGTTGTTGAATGATAAACCATTTTCAACTTGAATGTGTTAACATAACAGATGTGAACTGGTAGAATGAAATTATATTTTCTAAGGAGTTATAGCAAATAAAATACACATCAATATTTTGTCTATTTCAAAACAGTAAAAAAGGATTGTTCAACTCTGTGCAAAATTGAAATAACTATAATTTGAGCTGTGTGTCTCTGGTGTAGGCATCATTATAGATGACAGAACCACAACTCTGTCTTTTCATTATACAAGTTTTGGTTCCATATATATTTTTATGGAATGTTACTTCTGTTTCAGCTCAGCAAAATAAATGTAGACCAGACAAACCAACCCCCATCATTTGCATGATTTTTGAATGTAACATCATTTTTTAGAAATTGTGTTTAATATTAAGCACTTCCTCTACTTTCAAAGTGAAATACATGTTGTGAATGTAAAGTGTTAGGTCACTTTAAGATGTTACTTAGGATGAATCAAAAATTGTTTTTAATATTGATGGGTGTAAACAGTGTTTTCTGAAACACCTGTGAGCTATGTAATTTCGAGATATTTTGATAAAGTGATAAAAAAAATATTGGACTTAATCATTTCCAGCAGATGATGATGCCCTAAGTTTCATTGTGGAGAAATTACCTCAGGCACGTTTTAGTCCATTTTCAGGAACCAAAGTATAAATGTACCATCTTTCTAAAAGAAACTGCAAAAGTTTCTTTCAATTATCTTCTCAAGTATAAATTTTTTGTTATACTGAAAATTAGTTATTAAATTCTTTCAAAACTTTATGAAGGGGGATTTCATATTACAACATTTTACAGATATTTCGGGTAAATTTTGGCTTTTTAATCGGCTTATTATTGATGAGGCAAAAACATGTTTCCTGTTGCGCTGGTTTTAAAATTAGGGTAGGCAGGTAGGTTTTTTTAAAAACAAAATCTGTATATATCTTATAATGAATAGTATATATAATGTACTAAGCACTTCAAGTACTAGGCAAAACCATCTCAATTAGATGCATACATCAGTTTGGGGGATTTTAAAAAAATCTTTTTAGCCTGGTGTGAAAAAAGTACTAGAGTCAGGAGCATTATAGACAGGGATGGTTTGACGAATGGAAACCCACATATTTTTTTTACCTTAAGAGAGAAAAAAACCCATTAAGTTTATTTAAACTATCCTGACAGGAATCAGTTCAAGATGCACTTAGTTTTCAGTGTGTAAGAAATAATTTCATCTTCAAGGTGCTTGATAGATATTCTCAAATGCTTTGAATAATGACTTGTAAATTCATGCTGTAGAACTTAAAGTTTCCAAAAAGACTTCATTCATTTTAGACCATTGTTTTCCATATTACTTGAGTAGGTGACATCTAAAAGTCCTGTGACATGTTTCTCCTATATTTAGCAGGTACAAGACTACTCAGTAACAAATTATTTTCATCTGCTAAATTAGTAAAGTAATTCAGTTTCCAGTGTCATATGAGATTTTTGATTATTATCAAGGAAGATCATATCGGATGCAGCAAGATTTAAGGATTTAAAGGTGACGTGTTGGATTTCTCTACAACATATAAAAAAAATTCACATGGTTTATGTTAACATTAATCATATAATGCATCAGTTCATTGAAATATGACATTTTGGCCAGCATTACTGGTAAACAAAATAGCAAAGAAAGCTTTATTGCAGTCAAAAGAAACTGAAAGTGGATGAAACCTCCATATAAATTTTAAAACTGTCAGAAAATTGGACACGACTATTAGACTTAAGCCACATATGAAGTGACGTGCAGCTTTTACATGTCACGCCATTTCGCCTCTATCCAAATCCCATGAGAATCTAATAATTTACTGACCTTGATGTGTCACATGCTGTTACACTGTTCTCTTCATGTACTCAACAAAAAGACATTTTGTTTTAGTCTGTCCAGTTTTGTTACAACTTTTTATAACATAATTGCTTGATATTTATGGGCTTGATTAGGAAAAAAACAACTCAATCCCAAATAAGTACCAGAGGTTTGCTATGCTTTTATTGGGTAACTTTTGAGTATGAGATCTGAAGCAATGAAAATAATCAATAAATTTGGGTCTGATGTTTCTTGTATTTTGTTGGTTGACTTCTTATTTGTTAACATTTATTTACAGAACTTTAATTTATATGGTTACTCTTAAACTAATGTGTAACTCAGATGTGGCAATGGCCAGTATGTATTAAATGTAAAGTGTCTTGTGAACCTAATTGTTTTTGATGATAATTTCAACCAATTCCAGTTGGAAACCATTAATTGGCAGATGTAGTCTTTAACTAATCTATGGTGTATTTACATAAGTAAATACATCACAAACTTAATGCATATGATGGCGAAAATTTTAATCTAAAATCTTTTTCAGGCCCAGCATGAGGGAAATTTGTGGAATTTTGAATTTTAGCAAAGCTGCTAAATAAATATTCAGAATGCTGTACAGCTCTGATGAAAATATTGGCAAGATGTTAACTTAGGGCAAGAGCCAATAATAAGTACACAACAAGGCCACCTCTCCAAGACCAGTCCACAATTCAAATAATTTATGGTATATTTTAAATTATTAACCTTGCATTTTAAACATTGTTAACCTATGACAAAGTATATGCCAAACTGTAACAAAAACTTTATGAACTAAGACTGGAACATTAATTTGAAATTTAAACATGTAAACAACTTACTTGAAACATTATAGTGTAGACAGGCAATATTCAAATGGACAATGTAAATCTACTTTCAGTTTAAATGGTATAATCACAACTGATTGTATATGGTAGCCGGTTTGTTTGTGTGTGATTTAGGTGTTTAGTAATGTAGCTTTAACAAATTTTCAGTCATATTGCTATGATGTCTACGGTGTGGCAGTTTATAGTGATGTCTAGCACTGGGATATCATGCCACAGACATGTAGCATGATGACTCCCGCCCAGTCACATTATCCTGACACCAGCCTGACCAGTCCTAACACTAACCTCTCAATGCAAGAGCACCTAGTGAGGCAGCTAATAGTACCAATTTGTATAAGTCTTTGGTATGACTCGGCAGAGGGTTCAAACCAGTGTGACCTCCCACATCCGTGGCAAGCGCTCTAACTACTTAGACCACTGGAGCAGTTAGATAGCCAGTTTAATTTGTGATGGAAACCCCAGGTTTTCAAGTCTATTAAATTGGTCATCAAGCCAAGTGCCTCATTAGAATTACCAACCTCGGATTTAAAACGTACTGTAATTGCATGAATGTTTCAAGAATTAAACTCTCTCTCATTCTCTCTCTCTCTCTCTCTCTCTCTCTCTCTCTCTCTCTCTGTCTCTCTCTCTCTTTGTCTCTCTCTCTCTCTCTCTATCTATCTATCTATCTATATATATATATATATATATATATATATATATATATATATATATATATATATATATATATATATGGGATTGATCTAAATTTGAAATTTTGCTGGATTCTATTTATTAATATCCAATGATTTGTATTTCAGAAGTCATCAAGGAGAGGTACAATGTTTGAGGAGGTGATGGTGTGGCAGAAGCTTTGCGATTTGGTTAAACCATCAAGAGTATCATCGCTTCCACAGACTCCAGTGGTGATAACAGAAAAATAAGAAATGTGGGGAATGAACTATGAAAAAACACTTGACATATATTTTTTTAAAACTATTAAAATTGAATAGAAATGAATGTTAATTTCTGTTATTTTGTTGTTAAGATTGCTTCAGAATAAATTCATACTGTAACTAGAGTAAGAGTACATATTTCTATAAACTCAGATGATGTAAGGAGCCAGTAATCTGGATTTTATGACACAACAGTAGTGTTACAGAATTAGGAAATAAATAACTTGGTTTTGCCTTAAAACGATTTGACCATCTTTCTTTGCACATGCGTACAACGTTACCTAGGGTGAATAATTGTTTTTCCAGGTAAGCGACTGTACTAGCATGTATCTTGTTGAAAATTACTTGCGACGAGAGACATTAAAACCACGATATGTACGGGTATTTTACCCTGACTAGTACTCACTCACCTATGGATTTAAGGTAGATTCCATTTCTAACCGACACTGGTCGTTTTGGATCTATTACTACTATGCAGATTTGAAACGTTGTGGACTTTGAATTACAAGTTGCTATTAGAGTTTAATTTGTTAGCATGTATCTAAAGATTTTTCAGAACCCATTATTATGACCAGTTTGGTTTCATTGTAGCTGTTCAGGGCTGCTTAGGGATGTCTGAAGCTGTTCAGAGCTGTTTAGGGCTGACGGTAGCTGTGTAGAGATGTCTGTGGCTGTACATGTGGTGGAGCCACGAATGCAGACATAGCCAATACAAGGGTGATGTATGTTGTCTGTATGTATGTTTATACGTATGTCTGTACATGTGGTGGATCCATGAAGGGTGTGAGCAGCCGATAAAAGTGTGGGCCAACCCAAGGACTCGGTGAGACTGTGGTTCATCAGTTTATGAATCATACGACTGTACAAGTATCAAGAGTCATATGTATGTTCTAAGTGATGTTTCAATTGAGTACATTTTCCACTGCATGAGATTATTTTAAATCTTATTTGTATTCCAGGAGATTATGTGAATCTCACTTACATGCATAATATAGGAGATTATGTGAATCTCACTTACAGTGCATAATATTATTTGAAACTTATTTTAATTCCTTGAGATTATTTGAATCTCACTTTCCATACGTAAGATTACATGAATCATATTTTTGTTATTCAATCTGTGAATGTTTGTGTAGTGATTGGATCAATCGTATGTTGAGAGCATGAGAAAATCATTGTATTTATAATATATATATATATACATTTTTATTAATTCATTTTTTAAATTCCCATCGTCCATCACATTGTGTTTGCATTATTCATTTAATCCAAAACCCATTCGGTTACAAGTAGAAGTGTAAAGACATTTATGACAACTTAAGCCATGTTATCTACTGAATACTAGTGCACAACTTATTAAGCTATCAGTGACAAGTATAGTTTTTAATTTTTGTTCCCTTGTTCAAAAGTTACTAAACACCTCAATCCATATAAGGAGTTGGTTAAGGTAATTTGGATCATGTTCTTCTTGAAATTATCATCAAATAAAAATTGCATCGCTGTTAAAATCTCTTGTTTTCATGCAAAAACTTCTGGGATTTTCAGCCAAATTGTAGTGTTGTCCAGGGTTTTCCATGCTAGAATTTTCAAGAGTTTTCCAGCTTACCCTGTATGAAGCCTGGAATATTAGTCCAAATACTCCAGCATTTTCCATGCTAGAATTGTCAAGGGTTTTCCAGCCTACCCTGGAGATAGGCTAGAATATTAGCCCAAATACACCAGCATTTTTCATGCCAGAATTTTCCAGTGTTTTCCATGCTAGAATTGTCTAGGGTTTTTCCAGCCTACCTTGGACATAGCCTGGAATATTAGTCCAAATACTCCAGCATTTTTCATGACAGACTTTTCAAGTGTTTTCCATGCTAGAATTGTCTAGGGTTTTTCCAGCCTACCTTGGACATAGCCTGGAATATTAGTCCAAATACTCCAGCATTTTTCATGACAAACTTTTCAAGTGTTTTCCATGCTAGAATTGTCTAGGGTTTTCCAGCCTACCTTGACATAGCCTGGAATATTAGTCCAAATACTCCAGCATTTTCCATGCCAGAATTTTCCAGCATTTTCCATGCTAGGATTGTCTAGGGTTTTCCAGCCTACCCTGGACAGAGGCTGGAATATTAGTTCAAATAATCCAACGTTTTCCATGCTTAATAAGAATTTTCCAGCGTTTTCCATAATTTGTCATAAAATATGATATAGAATATGATGGAAAATCTACAGTCAGTCCACCATGGTTACAGTTAGTTTGAAAATCCCATTATTGTTAATCCTTCTGAATATAAATCAACATCGGCAAGGGCTTTTACCACGGAACTACTTAAAATATCTAGTTGGTCATAAAGGCAAATGGTGTTACATGGACATAAAGAAAATGGTGTTACATGGATGTAAGGAAAATGGTGTTACATGGACATAAAGAAAATGATGTTATATGGGCATAAAGAAAATGGTGTTACATGGACATAAAGAAAATGGTATTACATGGACATAAATAAAATGATGTTACATAGACATAAAGGAAAATGGTGTTACATAGACATAAAAGAAAATGGTGTTACATAGACATAAAGGAAAATGGTGTTATATGGACATAAAGGAAAATAGTTTTACATGGACACAAAGGAAAATGGCATTACATGGACACAAAGAAAATGGTGTTACACGGACATCCAATAATTCCATGATAATGCCATCTTATAATTCTTTTTTTTGCTGCTTCACCTGAATGGATGGTCATATATTCATGGGATTTCAGTAAAACATGTTTTGTAATGTCTGGTTTGTTCTATGTGAAAATGGAGCTGATCTAATGTCCAGTACGGTCATCACTTCAACCTTTATTAAAATAATGCAATCACTACTACTGAATCGATGGTTGTATCAACATGGGACTTTAACTAAAAGACCAATGGCGTCTAGCTGGTCATAAATGAAATTGTGCTGCTCAGATGTCTAATATGGCCACTGTAGTGACCATCTCTAAAATGTTATTACTGCATTGCCTGAATTGTCATAATATCAGATTCGTGTTCTCCTCAGTTAATTTGAGAGGATTTATTTAAGTATTTATAAGTTCTTGGAATTGTAAAGTGCACATTGACATTAGGACTAATCCCTATTTTGGAGTTGCTGTGAATTCATTCAGGGACATGATGGATATTATCATTGTGAATCAACAATACTGTTATCTGATCAGCACATATCACACTATTGGTACATTGGCATAACCAAGACCTGGAATTCATTTGGATCACCACTAAAATTCATTTGGAACTCTATATTTTGGAATTATGATAGGATACTAAGGAATTCAATTAATTGTTGACTTTTACGATAACTTGTTGCTCATAGATTTGTAATAATTGCCTTACCTTATAAATGCTCAAAACAAGAAGCTTAAATGGATACCATGTAAACAGAACAAGTTTCAGTCGATATTGCATATCATCTTGACCTGTATCATGGAGACAAACATCTCATCTTGACCTGTATCATGGAGACAGCCATCTCATCTTGACCTGTATCATGGAGACAAACATCTCATATTGACGTGTATCATAGAGACAAACATCTCATCTTGACCTGTATCATGGAGACAAACATATAATCTTGACCTGTATCATGGAGACAAACCTATCATCTTGACCTGTATCATGGAGACAAACATCTCATATTCACCTGTATCATGGAGACAAACATCTCATCTTGACCTGTATCATGGAGACAAACATTTCATCTTGAACTGTATCATGGAGACAAACATCTCATATTGACCTGTATCATGGAGACAGACATGTCATCTTTACCTGTATCATGGTAACAAACATCCCATCTTGACCTGTATCATGGAGACAAACATCTCATCTTGACCTGTATCATGGAAACAAGTATCTCATCTTGATGTGTATCATGGAGACAAACATCTCATCTTGACCTGTATCATGGAGACAAATATCTAGATGAGTAACAATGATAAACTACCAGTGTTTATATTATCTACTAATGTATGTACTACCAATATGATGGCTACTTAGATTACATCTACTACCACTACAATACACACTATTATCAATTTAGGTATTGCATGACTGGCTGCATGTTGGCTGTTTTTGCACAGTTGTATTTTCCCAACAAGTTTTCTTACATATACGATCATTCAAGATACAGTTAAACTGAACAGTCAGAAGTGTGAATAATTTCAATGAGAAACTAGTGAATGCAAAAGTCAGACTGGATGTTCTTTAAATTGTTCCAAAATGTACAGAATGTGGCAGAAGGGGATTTTATTCCAGAATTCATTAACTGTAAAATATGATGTAACAAGAAATGATATATTGCACATAATCATTTCAAGTCCAGAATGATCTACGTTATGCCTTGTGCCTGTAAATTTTCATTATCAGATCATGACACACAAATCTTTTGCTCAAAAACTTGAGCACATATTGAAATATAGCTACGATTTATGTTGTTGGAGATCATGACACAAACATCATTTGCTCAAGAACACGAGCTCGTACTGAAGTATGACTGCAATTTATATTGTTGGAAAACATGACATTTGTTCTTAGATTCTTAATAAAAATCATTTATGGCACAAAGATATATGTGTTTTAAAGAGACAATTTACTTTACATGAATTGGAAGAGTGGGAATGTGTTCATGTAGGAAATGTCTCTAAATAAATATGCATACAATTTAAAAGGAATATGATGTGAATCAAAATCAAAAGTCCATATTAGTTTTAAATAAAGAAATTAAGGGAGAAAATGGACAAAATATTTGCAAAATGGATGACAGGTTTGGAAAGCACATAATGAAAACAATGTTTCTTTCCTCATACAAACACATAAATTGGGTTTGTAAACATTGTCACCTTTACATGGTCCATGGACATAAGAATCTGTCGTAGGTGAAAGAAGCTGTATCAGATACTTGCTTGTGTCACATTACTATGTATTAATTATCTAGCCAACTGATCCTTTTTTTTTAGTGAGAGTGACAGAGGCAGTTTTACAGCAGAATGGCCAGACTATTTCCAATGCAACTCTTATGGTTACTTCTGGGAAACCAACAACCCTATCCTGTGTTACAGGAAACAGCCGACCTGCCGCCAACATAGACTGGTACATCGGATCTTGGAAGAGAGGCAATGGAACCAGTCTAAACTTTATCCCGACCAATGAGGACCATAACAAGACAATTTACTGCCAGGCTTATAACATAGATCCAAATCAATTAGTGATGTCGAATAAACCAGTACTCTTTGTGAGAGGTAAATGGTAGAGATAAAGTCGGTAAATTTGAATTAAGGTGTAATTGCATTCATGAAATAAAACAAAAGCACACTTAAACATCATATACCAGAGATTTGTGTGTTTTTAAGATTTGTATTGCAGATAAGATTTATATTTATTAAAATTTTGCCTCATTAGTATCTTTATCCGATAATGTCCAGGATTAAGCTGCTGACAACCTTCTACCTTTGCAAATATAATTAGTTTCACAGGAAAACCCATGTGTTACAATATATTATACCAGTATTTGCTAATTTTGCAGAAAACCAAACATTAAGATTTAGTTTTCCTTATCTTATGTCATAACAAATATGCAAACTTGTTTTACTTATAAGTTTAATCTGTGTAGATATGGTAAATGTGAAGAGTTTTATATAATGTGATACCGATAATTAGCCCTATAAGATATATATTCTCATATAGAATAGAGATATTAAGAACCTATTTGTAACCTGAATGTATGTATATATATATATATATATATATATATATATATATATATATATATATATATAAAGATTTACATAGTGGAAGCAATAAAACATTGTTGCTTAACAGCTTCCTGCATGAAGTAGCCATTGCTTCCCACACTGAAGTAAAATGCTAACAGGCAGTTTTCATATATATCTCAAAATGTTATTACTTGTCTTCTGGTGGCAGAACAACATCTAAATATTATGTGATATGGATACAGAGCTAGTCTCCTAAAGCTGGATTGTTAGGCCATGTATCCTCTCTGGTCTCTCTTTCATGATAATTTTACCTATTGTATATGTAGGCCACATAACCTGTTCATTCTCTCTTTCACTATAATACTACCTGACCTATATGTAGGCCACATAACCTGTCAGTTCTCTCTATGATTATATTATTATCTGTATTCCACATAACCTGTCAGTTCTCTTTGATTATAATACTACCTGGCCTATATGTATGCCACATAACCTGTCGATTTTCTCTTTCACTATAATACTACCTGGCCTATATGTAGGCCACATAACCTGTTGATTCTCTCTTTGATCATATTACCTGGCCTTTCTGTTGGCTATGGGTCATCTAGATTCTTGTTGTTGTTGTTGTAGGGTTTAATGCCATTTTTCAGCACAAGATAGGCTATACACGGTGGCCAGTATAAACAGTGGAGGAAGAACCTGGGAAAACTCCAGAAAGATCCACCAACCCACGAGAAGCTACTGGCAAGCTTTCTCACATACCCTCACTGGCCGAGCCCGATACTTGAACCCACGCAGACAGAGGTGAGATGGCAGTGATCCATGACAGAGAGCAGTTTAGACCACTTGGCCACTCAGGGCCCCCCATGTAGATTCTCTCTTTGATGATAATAATTTTACCTGGCATCATTGATTTCTTACCCTACATACAGATACTTTTCATAAGTTTTATAGGATGTGTTCACCAGACTTTACAAGAGTAACTGCTGCTGAAGATTGCTGATTGTATCAAACATCACTGTTGATATGCAAGCTAAATTTATGTTTTACAAATGTGTATGAGATATATATAATATGTTCCTGTTCTGCATGCTTTGTTAAAAAAAAAATGGCCCTGCATCAATTTCTCCAGACCATATTCTTCATTTCTTGCTGCTTCTAGATTCTTTGTAGACCAACTCTTATATGTAATATTTGGTACAGGTTTATGGTCTTTTTGTTGTCTAGTAGAGAAAGGTTTGTTTTTTGTATGCAGAGCGTTATTTGATTTAGGATCCTGCTAATCTCCATCAAAACAGATAATTAGAAATGGAATGATGGCAGTCAAAGCATATGAAGGAATAAAGGATGAACGTAATTTATATTTTACTGAATTTGTAAATTTACCAGCATCTATATATATATATATATATATATATATATGTACAGAGAGAGAGAGAGAGAGAGAGAGAGAGAATACACAAAAACATGTGTTGAGATGCAAATTTTAATCCAAATGGCCAGTTATGTCAGTCTGATATCTCTAGATGGATACATAACAATTTTCAAAAAGGTAATCAAGCATGTAATGTTAAATAAATATTCGCCTCTCTAGGTCTGGACAAGAAGAGAAACTTGTTTGTGAAAGTCTATATTTTTGTTTGTTTTATGTTTCTTATATAGTGTTTATAGTTTTAAGAGTCTTAAGAAATAAATAACTTCGAAATAACTGTGTTTATATATGTGTGTGTGTGTGTGTGTGTGTGTGTGTGTGTGTGTGTGTGTGTTTGTGTGTGTACAGTCATCATTGATTACATCCATAAATAGAAAAGTTAGACACATCACAGAGTTTGATTAAGATGGCATGATCTTACTTTTAATAGTTAATATCATATATTTTTTAGTTTTATACTTTTCAACTGATCCCCACTTTCAGTTATCAGTGGTGTACCATTGTGTATTATAGCACCTGTAGAAATCTAGGATAACTTTGATTGTTTAAATGAGGTTATCTTAATGATTATTATTTTCCATCCAATTTAGTTTTGTGTATTATTCATTCAGAGGCTAACTGTTTATGCTTTACATTGCAAGGTCTCTTAATAAACATGCATTAATCTATCAGTGATTTACAGTCAGATAGAGTTTACAAACAACAGCAATAGCTAACACATTTCTAAAAGATGTTCCATTTTCAACTTAATTTCAATGTCAGGGATTATGATGAACACATCCCATGACCTGGAATGTGCAAAGGATAATAATAATAATAATAGTAATAAGAAATATTGCTTTATTTATGGAGGGTGACTCATGTGTTAATGACTATTCTCCCTTGAGGCCCTCTATGGAGAGTATAACAATGCTCATTATATGAAGATAGCAGTAATTACTGTTTATTTTAACATTTTTAGTATTAAAATACTAAATCCCATTTATTCCCACTTCCTTGTGTCATGAATCAAAGATCCACTCTAAGATGTTCTTTTTGACAGGTTTAAACTACAGATCTCCACACTGATATATATATTGAATCATTGTTATTTTTTCTCATCTGATCTCCAAAGCCTTTGGACATATTAAGAAAAAGTAATATATACTTTTTTCAATATTTTCTTACAATTTGGATATTGCATGTCTTCAGTAATCTTTGAAGTATGTAGTATTATGGCGTTATCATTGTTCGTGAATATTTTCAGTAATGTGGTATATGATTATGTGCCCAAATATTGAACGGAAAGATTAATTCTATTTAGTTGCCAACAATAAATATGAATGTTTGCTTTACAGCTGCTCCAAAAATACTTGATGTCTCTCCAAGCTATAAAGGTTATGTCGGCCAATATACCATCATCCAGTTCAATTTCTACTCTAATACGGATGAGAACTTAACCGTCACAGCACAACATTCAAACTCTAGTCGATTACTACATCAAGGAATAATAAAACCAACTCTTCATAATGATCTACAAATTTATTCATCACAGATACCAGCTCCAGATTTCAGGGCAACTTTAGCCGTCAGCATGAAGAGTGAAAATGATTTTGGACTGTATGTCATAGAAGTTAAAAATGTTATTGGTTCAGATTCAAAAGACATTAAAGTCATAGAACAGAGTAAGTCACATATATTTCCCTTGCAATCAATATATTTCTGGGTCAGAAATTTACAAATTTACTTTGAGATATATTTTATTTTCTTGAAATAAAATTTGCATAAAAAGTCAAGTATATTATCAGGTATTAATAGAATAGTTCATATACATAGGCATAAATAAGAAATTATGCAGACTTTGTAGATGTAGGGGCAGCTTACAAACAAACTGATATTGTTGGAGGAGGGGGGAAGAACTGACAGTGCATTGATTCCTCTCTCAATTTTGACATATAAATATGAAAATAAAGCTTTTGTTTAAACATTGTCCATCAGTTTATGAATGATTTAATATTCAAAAGATGTATGACCTTTAGATATATGAGAGGTTTCTCTTTTTTAAATTGTTCTAAGTTGAAAGTATGTAATAAGAACATTTATCATTTTTGAGAGGAAAGTACTTTGACTGTTATTCCAAATAACTAAATTAATGAATAAAAAGTTTGTCACAAAGAGATGATTTATAAACAAATAATACAAGTTGTTTGAAAACTAGATCACCTGTCAAATTATTCAGAGCGACACTCAAATCATATTGTCTTGCAAATATTTCTCTTTGTCTATATACAAATTATTTTAGCATTGGAAAAGGTTCATGACAATACTGAAAATGTTAAATTATCTATTGCAGCCATGCAGCCAATTTTGGGACAATTCTCTTTAAATTATACAATTTTAACATGATTCCTATCCTAACAAGAAAATGCACATACCTTTCTAAAAAGATGCAAATGAAAGTCAAAGAAGATATTTCTTCTGACAGTCTAAATAATCTCAGTAAGAGTATTGCTGACAAGTATTCTAGCATGTCTTTGTATTTCAGTTACACCAGAGAAGCCAATAAATTTCCATACTGCCAACATACAGGAAAAACAACTGTCACTGATGTGGCAATCCAGATATGATGGGGGACTGACTCAAACTTTCGTGGTTGAGATAAGTCTTGATAACATCACATGGAATAATGTGTCTGAAGTCAGTGCTGGAAACAGGGATGGATGGTTTACTACAGTCATTGAGGGCCTTATCCCAGGATCTGAATATTATTTTAGATTGTATGCATACAACGTAAATGGAAGAGGAGACTTTGCTGATGTACAAGTTGTCATAAGGATGTTGAAAGGTTGTACTGTTTTGCATATTTTCATTCCTTAAGTGCATTTTCCTGTTATCTTCCCATGAGGTTAAAGAAAATGGAACATAAATATAGATGAATATTCTTAGTTATCCATCTTGTACACACCTAAATATTACGGCATTTGCCACAATCAAATGTTGTACACATCTAAATATTATGGCATTTGCTGCAATCAGATGTTAATTAGTAGATTCATGAATGGTAACCTTTGTATTTGTTAAGCTGCAACTTTTGTATCACTAGAAAATTTTGAATCTGTCAAATCAGACATGACTGTCAGTCCTTCTTGGTGCCCTGAGTAATGAAGCTGTCAAATCAGACATATATGTCAGTCCTTCCTGATGCCATGACTAATGAAGCTGTCAAATCAGACATGACTGTCAGTCCTTCTTGGTACCATGACTAATGAAGCTGTCAAATCAGACATGTCTGTCAGTCCTTCTTGGTGCCATGACTGATGAAGCTGTCAAATCAGGCATGTCTGTCAGTCCTTCTTGGTGCCATGACTAATGAAGCTTTCAAATCAGACATGACTGTCAGTTCTTCTTGGTGCCATGAGTAATGAAGTTGTCAAATCAGACATGTATGCCAGTCCTTCTTGGTGCCATTACTAATGAAGCTGTCAAATCAGACACATCTGTCAATCCTTCTTGGTGCCCTGAGTAATGAAGTTGGATTCATTATTGTCCATATAAGGAACAGATCACTCTCCAATCTTATATTTTATGCTAATAGAAAGTTACAGTGGTGCCATTTATTCAGAATGGGAATTCTGGCTGGAATTTAAGGGACACTAAACTTTAGCAGGCTAAATATATCGGATAAGAAAATAATTTGGGCCATACTCTATTCCATAAGAAAAGACTTTTGGGTGTACTCTGAATACTATACTATCTTTTAAATATATAGCATTGTATTTTCTATATACTAATTTTCCTTTATATTTGTGACATATTTATACAGAAATATCTGTTGGAAAAGAAAACAATTTTAATCATACATTTGTCAATACCAAACAAATTATTAAACAAATTAGTCTTGAAATGTGTTGCATCATATTGAATGAGGCATATGCTAATACATAGATAGAAAAACCTATTCAATAGAATCTTCATGCCCATCTTTATTAGAGGTCGGATCATCAGCTGGAATAGGTGTTGGTGGAGCTGTTGGAATCGGTGTAGGAGGAGTTGTTCTTGGATTGATTGCAGCTATCATTGCCTTCACAATCAGAAGACAATTAATTGGTATGTATAAGGAGTTTATTAATGACAATTAAATGGTATGTATAAGGAATATATTAAGACAATTAAATGGTATGTATAAGGAGTATATTAAGGACAATTAATGGTATGTATAAGGAATATATTAAGACAATTACATGGTATGTATAAAGAGTATATTAAGACAATTACATGCTATGTATAAGCGGTTTATTAAGACAATTACATGGTATGTTAAAGGAGTATATTAAGACAATTACATGGTATGTATAAGGAATATATTAAGGACAATTAAATGGTATTTATAAGGAATATATTAAGACAATTAAAAGGTATGTGTACAGAGTACATTAAAACAATTAAATGGTATGCATAAGGAGTATATTAAGACAATTACATGGTATGTATAAGGAGTATATTAAGACAATTACATGGTATGTATAAGGAGTATATTAAGACAATTACATGCTATGTATAAGCGGTTTATTAAGACAATTGCATGGTATGTTAAAGGAGTATATTAAGACAATTAAGTGGTATGTATAAGGAGTATATTAAGACAATTAAATGGTATGCATAAGGAATATATTAAGACAATTACATGGTATGTATAAGGAGTATATTAAGACAATTACATGCTATGTATAAGCGGTTTATTAAGACTATTACATGGTATGTTAAAGGAGTATATTAAGACAATTAAATGGTATGTATAAGCAGTATATTAAGACAATTACATGGTATGTATAAGGAGTATATTAAGACAATTACATGCTATGTATAAGCGGTTTATTAAGACTATTACATGGTATGTTAAAGGAGTATATTAAGACAATTAAATGGTATGTATAAGCAGTATATTAAGACAATTACATGGTATGTATAAGGAGTATATTAAGACAATTACATGCTATGTATAAGCGGTTTATTAAGATAATTGCATGGTATGTTAAAGGAGTATATTAAGACAATTAAGTGGTATGTATAAGGAGTATATTAAGACAATTAAATGGTATGCATAAGGAGTTTATTAATGACAGTTAAATGGTATGTATAAGGAATATATTAAGACAAATAAATGGCATGTAATTAAGGAGTATATTACAGACAATTAATTGTATGCATAAGGAGTATATTAAGACAATTAAATGGTATATATAAGCAGCATATTAAGTACAATTAATTGGTGTTTATAAGGAGTATATTAAGGACAATATTCCAGAATCTTAGCTTAACATGAAACGTCAGTATGGAATGTTAATGAATGTTATTGTGTGGAGTAGGATGACTTGGCTCTTTCAAAAGAAAATAATGTTATAAAAAATACCTTTCAAAACATTTTTTATTAACTCCAAGGTCATTAGTTACTTTAAAGCTGCTAATTTTAATGAGACTTTAAATTCTATGAATGGAAAGTTCTAAGTCATTGATTTCATACATATATATATAATCAAAGAAACTGGTACATTATTTCCATTTTCAAAGTCTAGTATTTTACACTTTTAGATCCAGATTGCCTAAATTGTTTCATTTTGCTTTATCATCCTTTCTTCCTAGAACATATTTCAGATTGTATTTAAAACTAATTTTACAGCAACATCAGTACTTAACAAGAGGACAAAGAGGACATTCTGTCATCTTAAACTGTCTTAATTGGGTTTAAGCCACAGTAATGTCTAAAACTTTACAACTCGTATACACATATGACAATTACAAGTCTGGAACACTCACATTTAAAATGAAAATACACCAAGTCTTCAGACTATTGTGACAATATAGAGCTTAACAAAGTTTTCTTTTTATAACAAATACCTCCAGATTTCTCAACAGTAACAGTTTAGAGATGGATCTTTCATCCACTTGCATATTTTGCTTTTTTGAAAAATCTTGTATAAGGATGCAAGACAAATTTATAGAGCACATATAACTTTCAGCAGTACAAACATTTTGATTTGAAGCAACATGGATATCCTGCAAAGCTCAACACAAAACACAGATTTATGAATTACTTTCAGTGATAATAAGATCAAGACAAGATGGTCTGAACAGTGCAGTAAGAAGAAAGAATAAATTATTTATCAAAAGTGGATAAATCCCAAATTTAGATTCCACTAATTTAACAGTACTCCACGATCTCATAAATTTATAAGATTTCACATTAGCATTATATCATTCACACATTTGAAATGATTAAAATACTAAATAAAAGTTCATGTTGCTGTGGGATGTCCTATTGCTATGTTGTAGTGGGATGTCCTATTGCCATGTTTTAGTGGGATGTCCTATTGCCATTTTGTAGTGAGATGTCCTATTGCCATGTTGCAATGGGATGTCCTATTGCCATGTTGTAGTGGGATGTCATATTGCCATGTTGGCATCAAAAGAAAACTTATCATGACTAAATATTCTCTGGATGTTTTTATTCCATTTAAATGGTAAACAACAGTGTATCATGACACAATTTTACTATGATACTGAAATTCAAATTAATTATGCAAGAGAAAAATAAACAGAATAAAAGTAAAATACACTCAGTTCAAAGACTTGTTAACTGAATAGTCTATCTATACACTACACAAGCTAACAAAGAACATTTCCCTACATTAGGGTCTATGTAAGTCTCATTCTAATAATGAAAAATGTCTCTAATAAAAAACTGTCTCACTTTATAATTTGACCTATTGGTACTTTTGAGTGTTCTGTATAATGTTTTGTATTGTTGTTAGTTTTTTTCACTGTGATTATTTGGTATGTATAATCATACTTTGGACCTACCCTTTTCCAGACCCCGTCAGTTGCCTAGTGGTTACAGCATCCACCTTGGATGCGGGAGGTCGCGGTTTCGAACCCCGGCCGAGTCATACTAAAGGCCTACAGAAATGGTACTAACAGCTGCTTTGCTTGGTGCTCAGTATTAAGAGGTTATTGTTAGGACTGGTTGGCCTGGTGTCAGGATAATGTGACTGGGTGGGACATCATGCTACATTTCTGCAGCATCATGCCCCAGTGGTAGACATCACTATAAACGTCACTCTGCAGACATCGTAGTGATATGACTTAATTTGTTTTAAAGTTACATTAAAAATCTAAATCACACACACACACACATAACCTTTCCCAAAAATAAGTTCATGTTGTATTTGACCAGTACCTGTTATTTTTTGTACTCAGCTAATATACCAAAGTGAGTGTGGGTTAATTATTAGGATCATTATCAATAGAAATAAACATGTTTATTGGGTCTTGTACTAGGATATTGGAATTTCCTCATAAAAAATATACCTAGGGTATGACAAGAATATGGTAAGTACAGTCAAGATAGCCTTGTTTACACTAAGATTTATATGCTATTTTCTTATCTAAACAATGTTCTAGCATAGTCAAACACTGATACCCGGATGACAGAACAGGGTTTTTTACACCAAAGATATTGCATATAAAACTGTCTGTCCAACTAAGCTGAGGGATATGTGTTTTCTGCTCATTTTCTCTGTTTAAAAGTTGTATTTTATTCTTCTCTTAAAAATTGGTCGCATGGGAAATTCATCAATTTGACAGGCAGCAATATACATATGATTTTATTTCCTTGTAGCCAAGACAAAAGTATCAGAACACAAATAACTTTTCGCTTAAAAATAAAGGCTTATATTTTATTTATTGTAATTTGTTTGAAAATATCATAAACTTGGGTTGAGAGATATAATATAATTCAAAGCTGTAATGCAGTTTAAACAGGTAAAGACATTAAAAGAAGAGCTTTATTTTAATTTTAAAAATCACTTATACCAATCTATTGTTTCCTTTCAACTTTTCAATTAATAATATTACCGCTTTCGTCTGAGATGGTACCCAACTGAAATTGCATAGAATCATTTGATAATGGAATAGATAAAGGTTGTACTGTGTATTATAGTGGGGAAAACTGCAGTAAAAAGGTAAAGAGCATACAGTGTAAGCCATATACTTAGTTATATATAGTGAGTTTACTTTAATTTTCTTGTAGTATCTCACATTAGATAATCAGCTATGTTTAAAATACCTGATCGTGTATACTGTCATAAAGTTTTTTAGTTTCTAAAATATACGTTGATCTGCTAGCAATTGTTATTGTCATTATTATTTTTTTAAAAAATATTTTTAGAAAGTTATCAACATAATGAGATCATTAGGAAAAAGAGTTTAAGAAAATGATTCACTGTCAATTGTGCCTACTATATAGACAGAGCAAAAATAAAAAACTTCTTGAGAACAACTATATGAGATTCATTGAGCTTCAACAGAGGACATTCTGGTATTAAAGTATTTCATATTTGTACAGAAGATATGGTTGTAATATAAAAAATTGTCCTTGCAGAAAAGGAGAATCACAAAAATGATAACATTATCACAATTTATTACACAGAATTTAATAATAATTGAAACAAATCTCCTTATATAATTAACCACCTTTTAAGTCTGTCATATGCAACCTATGGCCAGCCTGCATCCTGGTTTTATCTGCTTATACACATCTGACATCATAAGGTGTAGCTTTAAAAATCATTTATCTGGTTCATGAACTCAAGGAAGTTGCACATGCCTGTTTTAAATATATTCTAATGATCAATCTGTGTGTTTTAAATGTATTCTAATGATCAGTCTGTGTGTTTTAAATATATTCTAATGATCAATCCATGTGTTTTAAATGTATTCTAATGATCAATCTGTGTGTTTTAAATGTATTCTAATGATCAATCTGTGTGTTTTAAATGTATTCTAATGATCAATCTGTGTGTTTTAAATATATTCTAATGATCAATCTGTGTTTTAAATATATTCTAATGATCAATCTGTGTGTTTTAAATGTATTCCAATGATCAATCTGTGTGTTTTAAATGTATTCTAATGATCAATCTGTGTGTTTTAAATGTATTCTAATGATCAGTCTGTGTGTTTTAAATATATTCTAATGATCAATCCGTGTGTTTTAAATGTATTCTAATGATCAATCTGTGTGTTTTAAATGTATTCTAATGATCAATCTGTGTGTTTTAAATGTATTCTAATGATCAATTTGTGTGTTTTAAATGTATTCTAATGATTAATCTGTGTGTTTTAAATGTATTCTAATGATCAATCTGTGTGTTTTAAATGTATTCTAATGATTAATTTGTTGCCAAATGGCTCTTCCTAAACCTAATACTTTTTTTAAAAAAAGTATATCAATTAAAACTGATTTTGGCCTTAAATTTCAAATTTATCTAAACCTTTCCATTTTATCGAAAATGCATTTGTCCACTGATGTGTATGTCCATAGTTGCTACAGGAGAGATAAATATTTAATCTAATCTTCCAAAAACACATGGTCAACATGGATTGTTTGGCATTTGATCAAGACATCTCTCCTTTTCAAATTAATATTACCAATTTGCTGACATTAATCACTGCCATCCTCTTAAAAGAAACCCAAAAGAAAACCATTTCAGAATTGTTTAAAAAAATGATTGATGAGTTTGAATAAACTAATTAATTAGGTTCATTCTAGTATCAAGGTCTTGCTATTTTATTTTCTTGCCATTAGCTTTTAAGCTTTACTTTAATGCAAACATCTGACACATGAAAGATCTAAGGACTGTATTGGCATCATGTTTCTTGTATTTATTGTATTTTGGAAGAGGAATATTTTAATAAGTATTTTTTTAAGTAATATCAGAAGACCTACTAGAAATAAACTTGACTAGTGAAATGCCAATACACTTAGAATCTTTTTCCTCCTATTAATTGTATCCTCCATTTCTGATAAATGATGAGACAATTTAATGATGGGACAACTTAAAGATGGGACAACTTAAAGATGGGACAACTTAAAGATGGGACAACTTAAAGATGGTAGATTAACTCTGACCAGGATGAGTATTTAATCAACATTGAAAATGTTCATGTCAGAATATAAATAAAATAAAATATACTTTTTTACAATTTATTTTAATCTCAAATCAAGCAAATTTAAGAATAAAAATTGTTTTAAATTTGAGAATTTATGTTCTCTGACATTGTTGGTTACAAAAGGGCTTGCTCATAGTTGTGTCCAATATAAAGATCACTGTCTACTACTGGTACTACTACTACTAATACTACTACTATTACTACTAAACACACTATATATATATATATATATATATATATATATATATATATATATATATATATATATATATATATATATGGTAATTTATTGCCTCACTTAACTATTGTTGTTTATTTTCAGGACCTACAAACTCTTGCTTCAGGAGGTGAGTATATAACATGAGTTTAATTACCCAGAAATCTATGTCCACTTCAAAGAAGCAGGACTGATATATTTGGGTAATGTCAAATTTTGTTTTCTCACTATCAGCTTCAAACTGCAATATTGCTTCAGTTGAATTGCTGTTATTTTTCAAAGTTGACATCATTACCAGAGACACTATACTGATAGAATTGAAGTCCTGTTATCAAAACAGATACCTCTGGTCAATATTCTTTCCTTATGTTTGCTGTGTAGGTCTAAATGAGGAAACAATGAGATTTACATGCATACTATGCATAGCAATAATTTTTCATGCCAGTCATTTCATAGGTCAAGAGGATGGGTTATATAGGATATTTATATGGCATGAGATGATGAAGTTGGATGAATATATATGTTATGTGCAATAACCCAGGTTATTATGTGCAACAATTTTGGTTCCTCTCAAGGCCAAGAGGACATAACAATATAACTTATGATCGGATGGGTGTAGTGTGTGTATAAACAGTTTGGGTTCCTTCTGCAAGCCAAGAAGACAGGTTAATGCAACCTTTGTATAGAAATCAGGCTACTGACCAAGGTGACTGATTAACATGTGTAGTAATGAAGTGCAGGCCAAAATCTGAGTTTAGCATGCCTTATGATCATAGTATGTTTGACAATCAGGATTCCTGCTACATGGTTCCTTCTGTATGCCAGTTGAATAGGATAATGGAACGTTTCATTCAATGAGCATAGCATGTGTAAAATTCAGGATTCCTTCCACAGGACAATAGGACAGGTTAACACAAATTGTGGATGGATATACTGTGTGTTACAACTCTATGGTCTTAAACTAAGTAACAGAAAACAGTGAAAACCATCAAGTTTTGTAAAATCAAGAAATATTTTAAGTCTCTGCGTTGTGACATGAAAAATTATGAGGAACTTACAGTATTGTGGATCAAATGCCAGATAATCATAAATGTTCTATCACAAGTCAAAAGGCATAGAATGTTCCAATGAAATCCAATAATCTTGAATGTGCTGATACACCAATAGTCTTGATGCACCATAATTATATAATCCAGAATATCTTTCAACGAGTCTTCTATAATCCCAAAGAAGTGATTTGGTCCAAAAACGTATGACCACTACCTGGTATAACATTAAAATCATTCAGATGGGATACTATAATGTTAAATAATTAAATATGTGTATTTGGTAGGCCATTAACAGTTGTGCTCAAACTAGCTGAACACTCAAAGAGGGATTAAAAATAAGATTTTAAAACAACTTGAGTTGTAAAGAAAGTTATTCTAAAACTTAATGTGCTGTCATATATTAAAGAATGCATTAATTATAAAAGCTATTAAAGAAATCAAAGACATAATATATCCCATAATATTTAATGCATTCAGTTTGCATCTTAATAGATCGTAAAGGAAAGTAAAGACATACGTAAGATTTATTAATGATGCAAGCAAATAAAAGTGTACATAGTATTAGTCTAAAAATAGCCTAAAATTAATTCTCTTCACCATAAAATATGACCAATGTAATTGTTCTACATTATGGTAATTAGTATTTTACTTTCGTAATTAAAACAGCTTGATAACATTGATTTCTTTGAAAAAATGAATGTTGTATTTAGTTGGATACAAGATTCTGCCAACAATATTATTTTAAAGTCTTTTAAACCCTTTAAACACTAACATTACCTTTTGGTTGTTATGGCAACCAAATTAATGTAAAATTATTTATTATTTTCATTATGATTGGTATTGGCTCCTTACCAAAGAACTATAAGTGAATAGAATTATATTTTATGTGGAGAATAGTTTTAAAATAATAAAACAAAGATTGCATCATCTAAATATTCTAACAGACTGACATGTAGACACATGTTTGAAAGTAAAGTTGTAATTATAGCAAACTACTAAACAAAGTAATGAACTGAGGATATATGGTATGTAAAAAAAAATTAACTGCCCATGAACACATTCAGAATAACTATATTTTCATGGAAAAGTATACACTATATTCTATTTTTTGTAAAAAATTAATTTTTCAGCCTTTTTCTCTATATGGTTGCTATGGTAACCATGAACAAACATCAATTTCAATGACATTTTTTGTGTTAGAAATCTGCATGCATCACTTTGTACAATTTCACTGCAATCTTTTTTATTAATAATTGTTGGGCCAAAAACATCTGTATTGTGTTACAGATATTAGATTTAATTTATATTTGATTTAAGTTTTATTTGACTTGATTTGATTTGACTGTTTGTTGGTTTTGGAATCTTTTTATTTTCTTTACATGTCATTTTAATAGATACCTAACACTTGTTTCCATTTTTGATATAGTTCGTGGTCTTCATTCAGGGTCAAGTAAACAACTTTTTCTCAGAGTAAAGTGATTGGTTCTCATTAGGACATACAGGTTTTACATGTAAACATGATCACGTCATCCTCTGTTTTGCAATATATTTTGCAATTAGGCATTTCCGAAATTGTAAAATACTTATGGTAGTTTTAATAGTGATGTATAGAAGGAGAGATCTCAGAGTCCAGTGCTTTTAAACACTTGATGTCAAGTTGTTTTCTTCTGTTGTGACCAGAAAGGAACTGTTGAGTTTTTTAGTTATTAGTTAATTTTTCTCCAAATTATTTGGACTCTAAAAGATTAATTATTTTTTCTGGAAATATTATTGTATTTATACAGAATTCTTAAACAAATACATTTATTGACAATTCTGTTTGGATTTCCAAGACTGGAGAATAAAATTTTGTGTTTGTACAAGGAACTGTAGACCTCAACACAGTACAGGTCACAGCATATTGTCATCGCCTTCTATCTTGTATCTTCTTCGGCACTCAAACTTGGAATCATTCAAACATATCAATATTAGGACTTCAACATTTTTATCCATGGATTATTCTTGTATTAGTTTTGGATTTGATTCTGGGACCATACGTTCCCAAATTTCTTCATTTGTACAGTATTTTTCCAGGGAAATAAATTATTTTTTATATTTTACAAAGCTTGTTGTCTTCACTCTTTCTTGTGTTACTGTTTATTTGAGCCTAAACATTCAACATAAGATCCGTTTATAAACAATTGTTGGCCCAAAAAGTCTGTATTGCTCATAAACAAATCAGCATGTACAACCATGGCAGTTAGAAACAAATCAGCACTGGCTTCAAGGTCAAGCAAAACATCACAGCACTACCAGGTTTAAAAATCCAATATCAAACTGACACAGTATTAAATATCCAATGTTAAACTAATTAACTAATTATTAAATATCCATAGTTAAACTAATTAGCTAAGTATTAAATGTCAGATGTTAAACTAATTAACAAAGCATTAAATATCTGATGTTAAACTAATTGAAACAGTATAAAATATCCAATGTTAAACTAATTATCACATTATTATTTATCCATAGTTAAACTAATTAGCTAAGTATTAAATATCAGATGTTAAACTAATTAACAATGCATTAAATATCTCATGTTAAACTAATTGAAACAGTATTAAATATCCAATGTTTACATAATTAACAAAGTATTAAAAATCAAATGTTAAGCTAATTGACAAAGTATTAAATATCCAATATTAAACTAATTACAGCATGAAATATCCAATGTTAAACAAAATTAACAGAGTATTAAATAGCCAATGTTTAACTAATTGACAAAGTAGTAAATATCCAGTTAAACTAATTAACACATTATTAAGTATGCAGTGTGAAACTAATTGAGACAGTATTAAATATCCAATATTAAACTAATTAACAAGTACAGAGTATTAAATATCTAACATTAACCTAATTCACAATATAAGCTATTTTCATAGGAACCATTTTCTGTAATTCTAGAATGCTTGAAATGATGTATTGTACACCAATGTTGTTTTTATATGATGCAGAGTTATAAAAGGTTCATGGTTTAAAATTTGTTTCAAAGTCAATTATTAACAGTACTTGCTGTTTATTACAGGAAGAAAATGACATTTTTCATTACAAGGGCATTGCAACCTTGCATTTCACCTTAGTGCAAGCTATTAATGTTCACCTGATAGTTTCAAATATAATTTCAGAATATAATGTAATCTAATTAAAATATGAATATGAAATGTACAATCATGTGTTTCTTCAATTCCTAATTTTAATGATGCATGCATTATCGTTTTTCTTCAGCCAAGGGAAGACAGATGAAGAAATGCATACATATTCCAATACTGAGATGAATCCACAGACTGTAAAACCAATTTATGAGGAACTGAATAAAGGAAACACAGAACGGAGTGTGTATGATAAAATTACACCTCTGTAGAAGGGTAGATAGAGATAAGACACCAAGAAGAGTTGCCTAATGTTTATTTCCAGTATCTTTCCTTTAATGGAGTAGAGGGAAGAAAATGATTTATATTAATTAAGCAAGAAAATGGAGAGTGCATCATCAAACTTGCTAGAAGGTTCCCTAAGCACAAACCAACTTTTTGCTTGATAACAGTTAGGATGCAAATTGTAATACTATCTACATTTAGGGTTACTGCTAAAAAGGCAGGTGACTGCTTGGAATGCTCCACTTTAATACAAAGTCAGCCTTATCTTTAACTGCACATTTTGAATATGTAGTTTTAAATATCATAATGCCATGTGCTAGGAACTAAATTCACATAATGACAGAATTAAGTCAGTTCTCAAGTCCGACCTTACTAAAGTTGAATGCAAACAAATGAAGTCTCTACAATGACAAGACCAATGATATTACTACAGTGAAAGAAACAAATCTTCCTGCCACTATCACACCTGGCACTAACACACCTGACACTAAAACACCTGGCACTAACACACCTGGCACTAACACAGCTGACACTGACAAACCTGGCACAAATATATCTCTTAACCTGAACAATATTGACCAAATCAAGAGTTAAGGCTTCCAGACACTTTACTAATTTATGTGGAATGTCATGCATAACTTGGCTCCCAGACACTTTACTAATTAATGTGGAATGTCATACATGACTTGGCTCCCAGACACTTTATTAATTAATGTGGAATGTCAAGCATGACCTGGCTCCCAGATACTTTACTAAATAATGTGGAATGTTGTGCACAATTTGGCTTCCAGACTCTTTACTAATTAATGTGGAATGTCATGCATGACTTGGCTCCCAGACACTTTACTAATTAATGTGGAATGTGATGCATGATTTGACTTCCAGACACTTTACTAATTAATGTGGAATGTCATGCATGGCTTGGCTCCCAGACACTTTACTAATTAATGTGGAATGTCATGCATGATTTGGCTTCCAGACACTTTACTAATTAATGTGGAATGTCATGCATGACTTGGCTCACATACACTTTACTAATTAATGTGGCATGTCATGCATCACTTGGCTCACATACACTTTACTAATTAATGTGGCATGTCATGCATGATTTGGCTTCCAGACACTTTACTAATTAATGTGGAATGTCATGCAAGACTTGGCTCACATACACTTTACTAATTAATGTGGCATGTCATGCATGACTTGGCTCACATACACTTTACTAATTAATGTGGCATGTCATGCATCACTTGGCTCACATACACTTTACTAATTAATGTGGCATGTCATGCATGATTTGGCTTCCAGACACTTTACTAATTAATGTGGAATGTCATGCAAGACTTGGCTCACATACACTTTACTAATTAATGTGGCATGTCATGCATGACTTGGCTCACATACACTTTACTAATTAATGTGGCATGTCATGCATCACTTGGCTCACATACACTTTACTAATTAATGTGGCATGTCATGCATGATTTGGCTTCCAGACACTTTACTAATTAATGTGGAATGTCATGCAAGACTTGGCTCACATAAACTTTACTAATTAATGTGGAATGTCATGCAAGACTTGGCTCACATACACTTTACTAATTAATGTGGCATGTCATGCATGACTTGGCTCACATACACTTTACTAATTAATGTGGCATGTCATGCATCACTTGGCTCACATACACTTTACTAATTAATGTGGCATGTCATGCATGATTTGGCTTCCAGACACTTTACTAATTAATGTGGCATGTCATGCATGACTTGGCTCACATACACTTTACTAATTAATGTGGCATGTCATGCATGACTTGGCTCACATACACTTTACTAATTAATGTGGCATGTCATGCATGATTTGGCTTCCAGACACTTTACTAATTAATGTGGAATGTCATGCAAGACTTGGCTCACATACACTTTACTAATTAATGTGGCATGTCATGCATGACTTGGCTCACATACACTTTACTAATTAATGTGGCATGTCATGCATGATTTGGCTTCCAGACACTTTACTAATTAATGTGGAATGTCATGCATGGCTTGGCTCCCAGACACTTTACTAATTAATGTAGAATGTCATGCATGATTTGGCTTCTAGATACTTTACTAATTAATGTGGAATGTCATGTATGACTTGGCTTCAGACACATAACATTACCAATTGACATTAAATTGTCTTGTTATTGTAGACCCTACTAGATTGTTTTAAAGTCTAGATGTACTCATTGTTAGAACTCACAGTAATCTTTCATGAGACTTGGGTCACTTATCTGGAATGACCTCCAATATAGATGTACATGTCAGTATCAACATTAAAACTTATAAGAAAAATGGATCTATTAGTATAAAATCACTAAGAGGGTCACTTCAATGCTTATGTTCTGTGATAAATTACTTCATCATACTCTCATTGTTCTAGATAATTATAATTGCTGTATGTACGGGTTCTGCATGTGCTATGTTTGATTTGTAATCACATCTTGGTATTTTGTTTTATTCATGTTTTTTTTAAAACTCAACTACATTTTATGAATGCAGTATACTTAGTTTGAAATTAATTTTTTTTGCATTGTATCTTACCCACATGTGCCTGCTAAATTGTAGTTGCTGTCACCATGTTTTATGTCTCGTATGCATCTTTTTCTTAAAACTGTTATCACTTGTTGTTTTGATTGTATACATAATATTATAAAGAAAACTCTGAAAAACAATTATTTATAATTGTCATGATATTCAATAAAAGCTCACTTCTTAAGATTGTGTACAGTGTCCAATAAAAGCTCACTTAAAAAGATGAAGTTCAATTGTCCAATAACATCTCACTTAAAACGATTAGCACTCTGTCCAATAATATCTCATTTTTAATAAACTTAAGCACAAAGTCTAATGAAATCTAATTTTAGAATGTGATTCTGTTGTTTTATTACTTACAAAAAGTGATGTCAAACCTGCCATAAAGAACACTTATATTAAGCAGCCATTGGCCTTCAGTGGATACTTATCTTGCTTTCCAGAGGTGGATATCCATGTTTACAGAGATCACCTCTATTACACAATCAATTGTTTCCAGTGGATACCTTTCTTCACAGATGTGGCTACTTAAGACAGATCGTATTGTGTTAAGATATCCATGTTTTGATATTGGTCACCTCTATTACACAATCACCTGTTTTCAGTGGATACTTTTCTTCACAGATGTGGCTACTTTAGACGGACTGTATTGTGTTAAGATATCCATGTTTTGATATTGGTGACCTCTATTACACAATCACCTGTTTTCAGTGGATACTTTTCTTCACATATATGTTTGCTTTTGACAGACTGTATTGTGTTAAGATAGGCCTTATTTATTGTGCTCATCTCATTTAATAGGCTGATATATCAGCACCACACCTGTAATGATACTGACTGAAGTTTTACGGGCTGATCTCACCTATTCATTAAAACATGCAGATATTTGCAGACACTCTCATCTGCACACATCAGTGTACATTTTGTACACTTACTGGGATTTCTTGCAGTGTTAAGTTACCATCAGTTTAACGTTTTTTGGGAGGCAATATGTACATCATATTTATAACTTAAATCCTATGTTTGGTTACTTGTAAATCTTCGTGGAATAGTTCTATCCTACTTCATGTGGCCATTTTGAATTTTGCACTAGATATGGCTGTTACCAAATATGGGGATGTAAACAAACTGTAAACAGGTGCATCCCAGAAAGATTTGCAGGAGGAAAATTGCACATTGTAATGAACAGGTGACATCATAATCACAAATCATCCATCAGTATCAACACAGATTTGGGGGTTTGATTTATTAGACTCCTCTATTACACAGTAGCCTGTCTTCAGTGGAAACCTTTCTTATTTCATATAAGTGACTGTCTGTACCAGGTTAATCTATATTCAGTTATCAGTGTCTATAAAGCTTATTATAATTCCGACATGGCAGACTTTTTGGGGTAATCAGCATATGACTTCACACACCTACCCCTGCTGATTACTATTTTTAGTACCCTATGATACAGTGTCTGAGGACAGCAGCCTTGTGACTACAGGAGATATTGGCCTGAGACTTCTTGTGTTACCAGATATGTGACCTTTGACCTTTACAACTAGACTCTATATAATTTGTATTAACCTACTGCACATCCTTCTAGAAAGTTTTGTCAAAATTGTTACATTTTGAACCAGAGCTATTCTGAAAAACACAATTATTTTAGTGACCTTGATCTTTGACCTTGGTATTTTTAGATATTTGACAACTCAATTTATTAACTGGAAACAAAATTGATACAAACGATGGAGAGACAACATTATAACAATACATACTGTCCCTTATTATGTGCATGTACATGGACAAATGAACAAACTGTTTTAACTACATACTGTCATAATTTTGTAATGTTGCTCCTACGGTTAACAAGAAACTCATATAACTTGATATCACTCACCTGGGCATCTGAAAAATGTAAGGTTGTGCAAATAAATTTATTCATGTAATTAAAATGATGGCCTTTAGAAAAAGTTTGGAGCACTTAGTTATATTAGGACCACTGTGGTTAATTCTGAACTGGAAGCCTCAGATCACAATTATTTTTCTGACAATGGTCTCTAAGTTTGTTTCTTAGCAATGAATATTCACTGTGTCCAAATCCTGAAAAATCACATTAATCCAAAATACTTTCAAAGATGAACCCAGAGTGAAGTTCTTGTGATAGGTTATCTGACATTTTTTGAGAGGATAGACTGTAAACAAAGCATCATGCAATGGGTCACAGAGTTCACTTCCAGATCAACACCAGTCCCTTATTACTCATTGTGCACCGTGTTACGAGTCTATGCTTTTAAAATATGTAACAGAAAAGAGTGAAAAGCAACTCACTTAATAAAATTCAACAAATCATTTATTTTCCTAGAATACAAAATGGCAATGTAAAATTGTTTCCTGTTCGATAACAAGTGATAACAATAAAGAGAAGATGTAATTAAAAGAGGATCACTGTAATCAATACCAAATGAAAAGTAAAAGTGACATCATCAAAAGCCTGACAATATATATGTCAGCTAATGGAATAATTTCCTGATTAACTTCATTTTCAAGAAATTTCTTTGCTATAGCTTTATAAACTGTACAGGTTCGGTATAAATCGGGGATTTCTTTCGCAATAGGTTCGACTGCTTGTCAGCTGCAAATGGATTAATCACAAATATATTTCCTGCTGGATCATTGCATAGTAATAAATGAATACCCTTGATGAGTAAAGATGACATTGTTTTGACTTGTCACGGGTCCTGAGACTAAGTCTGATGACAAATTTACACAATGGAGAGGATCATTAACAAAGCCAATCCCTACTCCCTGTATAAAAACATTCTTATTAGAAGAAGACATCTCTGAAAAAGGCAAATTAGAAGATGACTTCTCAGAAAAAGGCAAAGTACATGATAATATAAGACTGAGAAGCTCCTGTGTTCCTTAGAATTTTAATAGGGATAAGATTGGCCAAATTACCAATATGTGATATAGAAGCATTTGACATGAATGGTTCATACTTCTCCATATTAATATCAGATTGGGGTCTGTTTGACCCAACACATGTATTGCTTTCAAATATATGACTGTACCCTTGACCTCATAGAAATATTAGCATTTGGAATAGATCGGTCTTGATCATGTTGCTTATTTTTCAATTTGCAGCAATCAGAAGTAAGGTACTTTTTCTTATTAGAATGGTTATGCATAAGAAAAGATAAGAACTTCTGATCAGTCTTATCAGAAACTTGATTTCTAAACGTTTAGCCAGTTCAAAATCTAGAAGTGCTCATGTCAGACTGAAGTAGGTTTTTACCAGAAGACTGCTGAGTGAAAGACTTGCCAACAAAAGAAACTTTGAGCTAAGAATACTTGTTCAACAGTACGACAAAAAATTTAAAAGGTTTTGACCTTAAACTCATCATGGTAAGTCTTAACATCACTAATGATGCAGTTCTTGAATACTTCAATTAACATTAGTTATCTGAGACTATCGTAATCTTTATAAACCCTTTTAGAAGAGCACCACCTATCAAATTATTGTGCTTTTTCCCAAGTAAATTCTTCATAGATCTGGTCAGTTGATTTTTTACAATTCCTTACCCCCTGCATATATGCCTCAGGAACAAACTAATAAACATTTAAGATATATTACTTAACCACATCATCATCAGCACTCCGCTGTAGTGACAGCGAAATGTAAATATCACGAGCTTTGCCAATAAGTACACTTTGTAATTATAAAGTCCAGTGCTCTCTTCCATTTAAATGAATTAAATATTGATCTACTTTTTTTCTTGAAAAGGGGTTTCTAACTTGATATTTTTGACATCATCAAAAGTGGGGGAGTACATTCCACTTGCCATCTCTAATTTTTTTAATCCAAATTGAATTCCATGTCTTCCTTTTCTCTTTGCATATGTGTTTGCTTTGCATTAGCTTATCTTCTTTTTCTTTCTGCAGTTGTGTTTCTCCTCTTCTCTCTCTCTCTCTCTCTCTCTCTCTCTCTCTCTCTCTCATTGCATCTGCATAATTTCTATCTGAAACTGCACCTATCTTAATTGTAATGCCATTTTTTAGCTATAATTTCCATTTTCAAAATTTCTAACCACTCTTGGGTAGGACCCAAAACAAGAGTTCTCTGCTTTAGATAATATTGTAAAAGCTTGTTGGTTTCACTATTGATTTCTAAAATGTGAAATAATACCTGGGACTTGGAAAATTCCAAATCTAGGTGAATTGAAATTTCAAAAATAGGAAACCGAAGTTTTCTGAAATATTGTATAGAAATTCGTGTCCCGGGCCAGCCTCCAATTTCTTGCTACAAGGCTGAGCCGTTTCAGCTGTTCAGGCACTATCATGATCGAACTTTCTAAATCGAAAGCTTCTTTACAAAACAAGAGACAAGAGCATTTCAATTCAGCATTTGGTTGAAGATAATAATTTGCTATGAAATTATTTGATAACACGTTTGAAGAATATGATCTGGTCATATTGCATTTATACCGGAACTGATTAGAACTAGAATGTTTATTTGTTGTTATTTAAGTTAAGAAATCATTTCAAGAATCAATAGGTGTTAATCGTTTTGAACTAGCTTTTGGATATACTGTTCATGAAATATTGAAGTTATTGTAACAATCCAGGGGTTTTACTTGACCGTGCGTTGTCGAACCCATGCGCGATTCCGCTAGAAGTAATAAATTTCCCCTTAATTCCAAAGAATTCCATACAACTACTGTTGTAAACTAGAAGGTCCAAAGTGTACATTATATAATAATTTACTCTAATTATTACAACACCATAGACTCACAACTTCCCAATTGCCTATCGACCGAACATATGCATGGTTTCTCTTCATTAACCATCCGCAACGTACCGTCAACACCTTACGCGGTAAAACAATACAACTCCCTTAATACAGGGTACTATTTTTAGTATGCCACCTTAAGCCAGTCAGATCATTGTTTTTAGCCACATTTCGCCTTTAAAATTACGTCACATATACCACCATGGCAACGATAAAGGGCGCCTGCCGACGACGGAACAGTCCCTTCTTTCTATTCCATTGTGTAATATACCAGTCTCCAATCTTAAATAATGCACCTGTAGTCACACAATCAATGTACACAAGTAGATTTTAGTAGGGAATATATGACAGGGACAATCCTGCAGTTCTGTAATGAATTCACCAGAAGTAAACCATGGCATCATGGAAATTCACAAAGACTTCGCTTCTTGACATTTGCTCCTAGTAACTGGCTAATTATTTCGGTCTGAGGAATATTTCCCCACGACTGGCTTCCCATAATCAAACATGTAATCAGAAAAATCTAAGAACTTAAAACGAGGCGCTATAAACAAATCCGCATAATCAAAATTTATTACATTATTGAAAGAGAAACTTCTTGGAACCAAAGTGTCAGAGATTAGTATTCCTGAAAATGTGTCTGATTTTAAATACAAGTTGTCAAATTCCTGTAAAGTTGCAAGAAATAAACTTCACTCTATTCAATTAGAACTAAATTAAGGCATGATAAAATTGCGAAAGAAACGAGTTTTCAGCTTAGTGTTAGAGTTCTGGCTTTCTTGCCCATACCGCAAACTCCTCTTCCAGTCAACTTATAAGTCAAAGAGAAAGTAAAAGGTTTAAATTACATCATTATTATTTTACCATATAAATCAGTTAAAAGAGTATCTTGGTTGAGATATCCCTTTTAATCGTTCAATCAGTTCAATTGTACCCGTCCTTCACAGTGAGGATTTAAAAGATGCAGGGCCAACAAGAGGGGGTGGGGGCAACCAGGGATGTATCCCCGGGGTCAGGGCCCGTAAAGGGGCCCGGGACAAACAACACCTTTTAATTTTATAAAAGAAAAAGTTTGTTTGAACAAGAACTAGGTGAGGCCCGGGTGTATCTTACCCCAGGGCCCGTAATTGCTCCCCACTGCCCTGAAGGGATAGCATGCAGTCGTATTGTAATGACTTTAGGTTAGCTTTCACGGAATTGGGAAATATTAAACAATCTGGACCCGAAACTATAGCATTTGGAACAATTATACAAGAATAAATGTTTTCAGATGATCCAAAACAAATAAATACACTCTACCATGATACTGAAAGTATTCATTGTACACCAGTGAAACAGCAACCTTACAAAATGAAATCACTGAAGCAGCAATATTTAAGAAAATAAATTAAATATTTATTGGAGAATAGTTTTATTGTAGCCAGTTACAGTAACTGGAATTCGGGTCTATTTCTGTGCCAAAACCAGATGATACTTTCCGTACAGGTAGCGATTATATAAAAGAAAACAATATCACCAAAACAGATTGATATACAATCCCATGAACCGATGACTGCATTAACGAAATTGGAAATGCAAAATATGTCACCAAGATCGATATGTTGAAAGAATATTGGCAAATTCCACTAAAGGATTATTACGACCCTATGGTTTTAAACTCAGTAATAGGAAAGGGCGAAAGCCATGATGTTTTGTAAACTTCAACGAAAAATTGATTTCCCTACAATACGAAGTGAACTATGGGAATTAAATCCAAAATAGCCCCACATGTTCTACCACCAGTGCTAATGAATAAAGTTCTAATTAAATTAAAGTGGTGTTCGAAATAAGATCCACCGTTGAATATGTTGACGTGCCTGTAGTGGACTGTAACGTGGATATGTGCCAACAGCCTTTTGATGAATCACAACAAAATAATCAAAGATGTTCTTGTTCGAATTCCCTATAATTCCAAGTCCAAATAACATTTTAGTAGTGAAGGGGGGGGGGGCAATTCAGGGTCTATGGACTTACCATTAAAAACAGGGTCCCGGCACTATAGGGTCTATGTAAATTTAGCATGGGGAAAACTAGCCTGGCACTATAGGGTCTATGTAATTTAACATGGGGAATACAGGACCGGCACTATAGGGTCTATGTAAATTTAACATTAATACCCCCCTGGGGCTGTACAGGGTTTATGTAAATTTAACATGGACAAAAACCCCTGGGACTGTATAGGGTCTATGTAAAATTGAAACAGGGAGGGTCTCTATTTTTTGTTTTAAAAAAATAAATTAAAAAAAATAAAATAAAAATAAAATTAAAAAATGGGTAGGCAATTGAAAGTCGATCTCTTTCCGAGAGATGTGGGTGGCCCTGAAAAGGGCCTTTGGGTTTATGTTAATGTATTAACATAAGGGGCACCGCATTGGTCTTCTTCTTGTTCTTAGGCTGCGTCTCACTGTAGGACCGTAAATCGGGACTCTTTTGTGGCATCCTTGTCTTTCTAGATCCTACGTATCCACAGACTGGTGTCTGTCCTGTGGACAACTGTCCAGTTGGATCGGACATACATGGGTATGTCCATCCGGAACATCATTGAAGACACAAGTGTAGAAGATTGCACATCGGTTCACATCTTGAGGCGCCGAGAACAGGTGAATCAATGCAGTGAACTGCGTTTATTTATAGGTAGAGGTAGGATTGAAACGGATTGAGTTTGTTGACCAATCCAAAAACGCGTTACAAAATTCAGTCAGCCCGCATCCAATCCGAAGAGAGCAGTCTGTGACGTCACGTGGTCTATATAGATTCGCTAGCGCCTGTGTGCAGTCAATCTATGCGACAGTTATTCAACATGACGGAAACTCAGAAAACGATCCATTCGGGTGCACCAGCAGTGGAGACCGCCCAAGGGAACCCGGACTTACTTTCAGAAGAGGTAAATTGGGATTTTGTGGATTTTCTTACCTCGCAAGAATTTGTTCCGGAACCTTCGTCACCTTCATTACCACACGTGGAGAATTTTAGACAGAGACAGAAAGAAGAATTGGAGAAATTTATACAGAGGCAAAAGGAAGCAGAACAAGCTTTTCTCCTACAGCAACAGCAACAAGAAGAAGAGGTAAAAAAAAAAAAAAACAAACAAGAAGAAGCAGCAAAGAAACAAGAGGGTGAAAGTCAAATTGTCACGGTACTGTTGGACATTTTGGCGGAGTTAAGAAGTCTGAAACAAATGTATCAGACTTCTTTATCACGACCGAAGAGAATACGACCTTCCCGAGCTAAACATGTAAACCCTGTGACTAAGCCTACCGTACCACCCTTAGTGATTTCAACCAAATCATTATCATCAGAAGTAGGCCTCGGCCGTGGCAAAGGCTTAAGACAGTTAAAGTTGATTGCTTAAACTCACCCCTGCACCAAAAAAGGTCCTTTTCAGGGCCACCCACGTCTCTCGAAAAGAGATACACTTTCAATTGCCAATAACTCAAAAGAAAAAAAAATAACCATTTTATCCCTATAGTACATGTTTATGAGTGTTTGAGTGTACGTTCTTATTTTAAAATCAAAACCCCAAGACACTTACCTTTTATAATTAATTTATTCTTTTATCAATATTTACAATCCAATTCACAATTCACAACATAGCACTTTAAAAAGTTCATAGACTTCTTCTGTCTCATTGTTTACTCTCTCTGTTTTTTCAATTTCTTCACAGTCACAGTCTTTTCCTCTTCTTCCTCCTCACTTTCTTCCCTTCTTCTTTTCTTCTCCTGTTTCTTTTTCTTCACCTGTCTGCTTTCTTCCTCCTCTTCTTCATCTTCGTCTTCTTTCTATAAAGAATCCCTCTCTTCTTCTGACTTCTCTTGTTTCTTTTTTGGGCAATCTGGAGACCAATGTCCTTTTTCTTGACAATAATAACAGGTATCTTGACTTTTGTCTCTTTTAACACCTGTTTTTCTTTCTTGACGGTCTAGACACTCTGAAGACCAATGCCCTTTCTTCTGACAGATATAGCAAGTATCTTGACTTTTATCTCAAAAGGAAGGAGAGTAGTCCGTCGGCTGGTCTGAAGAAAATTTTCTAATGACCCCTCGCAAAGCTCTGATGAAACGTTCGATTTGGGTAGTCTCTTCCATCGTTGTGCTCGGTTTGAGAGTGAAATGAATAGTGAAAGGACAAGACACACACCCTTTTATATACGCTGGTCTGCCATGACTATAAAGTAACCCATGGTGTTTAAACTTTAGTCATTTGACTTTTTGCTTTCAAGATAAAACGATCCTATTCATTCAAGAAGAAAGAAGAAAGTAAGAGGCAGAAACGTGATCTATCGCCTTTTACCAGAGCTGAAATCTTGGCACAAATTCATGCCAGTGATTTTGAAGAGGACATGAGTGAACCAGAATCCAAACCCTCTAAACAAAGTTCGCCACCCTTAGTCAACCCTGAAAAATACTATTCCATTCGAGAGACCGAAAAGCGCTCCTCTAGAAAATTTAGAACCACGGCTTACAAATACACGGTGAAGTTTAAAGATTTCAAGTCCGAAGTACCGTTAGAGAAAGCAGAAGGGTTCATCACCGGGGTGTGGGATTCTTTGCTCACCACACTCAAGCGACAATGTCAACCCAAAGAAGACGATCGCTTGAGACTCTCCATACAACACGACGGTTTGAAATCCCCTGTTTGGATCGAGTTTATCACCCCTGCAGAATTGACCGCTTCCAAAGTCATGGACAAGATTCAACACGTGCAACAATCTAATGACCAGTTTGACATCACCGATGGAAAAGCCACACTGGACATGACCCACGTCTCTCCTCCTCAAGGGACTGGACAACGCAATAAGGTGTTATTGGTGAACGACTTTCGCAGCACCAAAAAGAGTCTCATCCAAATTCACAATTCTCAAGACCAGATGTGTTTAGCCCGAGCCATCGTGGTGGGACGAACCTATGCCAACAAGAACGACACGACAGAATGGAAAAGAGCCTGGGAGAACATTCGACAATCGGACCGAGCCAAACAACGAAGTGAAGCAGAACTCCTGTTACAACAAGCTGGCCTGTTCAAAGACACACCCTGCGGCATTCCTGAAATGCAAAAATTGCAAGATGTCCGAGCTCCATTCTACACCTTGAAAGTGCACCCTCAAGAAGTGCGCGGACCTCTGTTGTTTCGAGGGAAAGACTTTAAGGACGGAAAATACATTCACCTTTATCATCACGATGACCATTTCGATACCATTACCAGTATCACTGCATTCATGGGATACGGTTATTACTGTGAGAAATGTGACTATGGCTATAAAAATCGAGAGCAACACAAACATTGCGGATCGAAATGCTCCGGATGTTTCTCCTCTCCACCCTGTCTGAGCGAAGGGCAAAAACCATTGCATTGTCCTGCTTGTCTGCGCACGTTTGTCAGCCCTGCCTGTTACCAACAACATCTGAAGACGCAGGGTTCACAGCAGAAATGTGCTTGTCTACTCCTGAGATTGTGCCCTACCTGTGGACAAGGCATACGTACCAATAATGCCAAGGCACACGTATGTTCAGGACTTGGAACACCAATGCTACGTGCAAAAATACCAACCCCAACCAGAGAAAGAGGATGGACACAAGAAGAAAGGCAATTTCATCTTTTTCGATTTCGAATGAATGCAAGAGACAGGCATTCACATTCCTAATTTCTGCGTGGCTCATCGAGCGTGCGAGAAGTGCATTCAAGAACCTATCTTCAGTCATTGCCCTCACTGCAGCAAGATTCCCGGAGGGCGTGAAAAAATCTTTCGGGGACCTAACACGCTAGCCGATTTCGCCCAATGGGTCTTAGACCCCATCGACAAGACGTGGAGCCAAGAGGACATCGAACGTTACGGAGATTGTCATCGTCATGCCACAGTGATGGCTCACAATTTCTCCGGATACGATGGACAGTTTCTTTTGAGATACTATACGGAACAAGGCACCGAACGTCCTAAAGTCACTATGAACGGAGCCAAAGTCATTTTCATGCAAGTGGGACAAGTGCAGTTTAAAGATTCGATGAGTTACTTAGCCATGCCTTTGAGTCGAATGCCTAAAACATTTGGAATGACAGAAATGGCTAAAGGGTACTTTCCACACTTTTTCAATACGGAAGCCAATCAACACGCCGTTTTACCCCATTTGCCTGAGGCTCACTATTACGACCCTGATAACATGCGTACCGAACAACGAGAAGCTTTCTACGCTTGGTACCAGGCTCACGCCTCCGACCCTTTTGACTTTCAAGAAGAAATGCTAAAGTATTGTCGTTCCGACATGGACATTTTAGGACGTTGCTGTGGAAAATTTCGAGAACTGTTCATGGAACACGGAGGGGTCGATCCTTTGAAAGAAGCTTGCACCATTGCCAAAGCGTGTTCCTTAGTGTACAGGCAACGATTCATGCCTGAAAACACCGTGGCTGTCATCAGTCCTCAAACGACTATGTCAAACGTCAATACTCGGTCAAAGCCCTACGTTGGTTACATTACTTGTGCGACAAGGAACGCATTCGGTCGATGGTTGCGACTTAGAAAACCCCAAGATCGTGTACGAATTTAACGGTTGCTTATTTCACGGATGTCCCGTCTGTTACCCTGATCGCGGCACTAAAAATCAGTTTTTACAACGAACCACGGAAGACTTGTACCAGGCCACTTGTCAGCAACGCCTAAAGTTAGAACAGGAAGGATACCAAGTGGTGGAAATGTGGGAACACGAGTACGATCACCGTTTGAAAACCGATCCCGAATTTAAATGCCTCGTGGAAAGTTACCAGTTCATGGACCCGCTGAACCCGAGGGATAGTTTGTACGGAGGAAGGACCAATGCTACCTGTTTGCTGTACCAAACCGACGAAGAGAAAGGAGAAGAAATCAGATACTTGGACGTGTGTTCGCTGTATCCCTACGTGTGCAAATATTGTCGCTTTCCTGTAGGGCACCCACAATTGTTGACGGAACACATCGACCTGAAAAACATTCGACAATACGAAGGTCTGATCAAGTGTAAAGTTTTGCCTCCCACGGACTTGTACCATCCCGTCTTACCTCACCATTGCCAAGGCAAACTGATGTTTCCTTTGTGCCGTACTTGTGCCGAAACGTGCAACCAAGACCAACCTTGTCAGCACACCCAGGAAGAACGTGCCTTGACGGGGACGTGGGTTAGCGTGGAATTGTTCAAAGCTCTGGACATGGGATACCAACTGTTAGAAGTGTACGAAATTTGCCACTTTCCCAAGACACAACAATACCACAAGGGTGACCCCACGCAGAAAGGCATTTTCGCAGACTACGTGGATGCCTTTTTGAAACTGAAACAAGAAGCCAGCGGCTATCCGTCCTGGTGTCACACTCCCGAAGACCAAAATACATTCAAAGAGAAATACTATGCACAAGAAGGCATCACGTTAGATCACATCCAGAAAAAACGAAGGCAGGCAATCGTTTGCCAAAGTGATGTTAAATTGCTTGTGGGGTAAAATGGCACAACGCCCGTGTTTACCCAAGACGAAATATTTGACCGAACCTTCCCGCTACTTCCAGATGATTCACGACAAAACTAAATTCATGAAACACGTGGACGTCGTTCGCGAAGATTTGATCTTAGTCAATTACGAAGAAGATCTGGACTTTCTACAAGACGACCCCTTTGGAAATGTCATCATTGCGGCTTACGTGACAGCTCATGCTCGCTTAAAATTGTACGAAGCTTTAGAGCTGTTAGGGGAACGCGTCCTGTACTTTGACACGGACAGTTGCATTTACATCGATCCCCCGAGTCAACATCACCACGACATTGAAGGAGATCGTTTAGGAGCCTGGACAGACGAGCACCCCGACGACAAGATTCTAAGTTTCGTCAGTGGCGGTTCTAAAAATTACGGCTACGAATACCGGGACAATCAAGCAGAAGTGCACACGAAGTGTAAAGTGAAAGGATTGACTCTGAATTATCGTACCAGTCGTGTGGTCAACTTTGGGGTATTGAAAGAAGCCTTGCAATCGGGAGAGGATGAACACTTTAAAGTGACCACCTATCAACCCAACAAGATTGTACGTTTACCTACTCACCACATCGTCAGTCGACCCCTGATAAAAGTCTATCAAATCGTGTACCAGAAGCGAGTGCGACTTCCCAATCATTTCACCTTACCGTATGGACACGTCGGTATTGGTCTGTATATAAAAAGGAACCTTAGGCAAGATCGATAGTTCATTGTGACTACCAAGACCAAGCGAACAAGATGAATACTTTCAGAGAAACACAAAACAAGTTTAGAAAGGCACAATTCAAGTGTGGGGTTTCTGAAGTGGAATATGATTGTGAGCCTTGCGATGGGAACGATGCTGTACGCTGTGACCTTAGCGATGCAGTCAAGCATCATGAGAACTTTGTTCTCACTACCCCTATCATGGAAAGTGATGCTGTGCGTGTCAAACCTGAGGGATGCGAATGCGATGCCGCTGGTCCTCATGGACACTTACTGGGTTTCGTTTTAAAGGTGGATGCTCACTTTCACGTCTACCCCCCTACGGATGTCATCCAGCCCTAAGCAAACTCCTGTCCATGTCACCCAACCCTCATCGAAACGAACCTGTGAAAGACGAATATTCGTTTCCTGTGCGTTTGTCGGAATACTGCGACTTTGAAAATCGTCTTCAATCGTTCAAAGGAAAATGGCCTAAGTATCTGAGAGGCCCGACCCCCGAAGAATTAGCCAGAGCCGGATCTTTCTACTTGGGCGAAGGGGATAAAGTCAAGTGCTTCAGTTGCGGTGTGTCACTTCACCACTGGGAACCGCAAGATTCGGCCTACGTAGAACATACTCGATGGTCACCGAATTGTCATTACTTACCCTTAGTGGGACCAAGACATTGAAGTAACTTACCATGTCGTTGACGAAGAAGAAACCAGATTGGCTAGGAGTGAAATGTTGGACATCACCGAGACCGGTGTTTAAACTTCATTTCAAAAACGATATTGAATCATTACCTAAAGAACTGCAAGAGAAGATTTACAAGGAAGTTTGGCAGGGACTTGCCAGAGTGAAATCTCAACGGGTGACTGTAGAACTTTTGTGCCGAGAAATTCACAAGAAGAAAGTGAAAAAAGTCAGATTGTGTTAGATTTCTTTGGGTCAAGAGTGAATTCGTCCTATTATATCACTCTAGATCGTTTACATCAAAAGAGTTCAGTGAGATTCTTGGACGTTACCCTGAATGGCAGTGGTCAGAAATTACTCACTATCTGGATTACTTTTGCTCTAGGAGAAGATTGTGAATTGTTACGGACTGACCTATTCATGGATACTTTACAAGAGAACATTCGTGCTTTACCTGTGGAGTTGAGAGAACGCATTTACCGAGAGCTGGTCAAAATACAAGTGAAACGTAAAGAACAGTTGCATCCGTTACGTCACCAGATCTTTAACCACTGGTACCTGAATGGTATAAGAGGACTGATTCGTCAGAAATTGTTTCAGTGGTCAGACCTTGTTGAACACTTTCAGTTAGTGAATGAACTAAACGTTCGTAATTTTGGTTCCTTTGAGATTCACCTAGTGCAACGTATTGAGGAAGACGAGGTAAAGGATTACCAACATATTTTACGTGGAATCTGCTTAGCGGAAGACGAAACATCTAAATAAACTCTGACGTCTCGGTTACAGTATGCAAGATTTAGATTCCCTACTGGAGAACGAAGATGTCTAGTTAGAAAGTAACTTCATTGCTTCCGAAACAAAGAGACTATAAAATCAGGAATCCATGCCACGGCTTAAGTCACATGTAATTGAACAGATTCCGTGGAAAGAACTCAATCACCATATTCAAACTGTGGATCATTACCATTTATTATTACAAGAACTGTATCCATCCAATTTGGGTCGACAAGTGGTGTGTGTCTTAGTGACTTGTTTTCTGGGATTTCGTTTACCATCCGATTTCTTGTGGACTCTTTACGAACAGTACTTACCACCCCAATGGCCTTAAATGGTCACGAAAGACTCATTTTGCTCAAAGCCTTGCGTTTTCATCTGGATACTTCTCGACCTCTACGGGAAAAAAAGATTCGTCAACTTTTAGCTACCGAAGACGTGTATGACGATGTGTGTGTAGCTTGTGACTTACACCCCCATTGGACAGATGTCCGTGACTGGAAAAAGGGGGGTTTTGAGGCTTGGACCCAAGAAGTGGCCCAGTATGCACGAGAGTTGTTCAAGGAAAAAAGTTACTTTTCAACCTGTGTTAGTGACAGTGCCAGAAGAACCCGTCACCCAGGACAGGACTGTCGTGGACATGCCTGAAAGACCCTTTCGGGAGGACACTTGTGTGACCTTACCTCCTATAGAACTGGTCAGAACATTACCCAAAACATGTTGTACAGACACTTGTGTTTATTCCACGTTGATGGTTATCATGTGCCTTTTATCGTTGTACTTAAGCCTTTGGCTTTTATGTATTTTTGTCTTTCGTGTTCATGTTTAAAACATTCAATAAACGTGTCCTGAAAAAAGTATATAAACTCTTGTCTTGTCTGTTTTCGTGTCACAAGTGACATTCCTAACACTATGGCTACCTCTGCTATCTCTGCTCCCTCCTCCTCTACTGTCAAAGTCATCGACGGACACTTAGATCGTGCCAGTTGGGAGGCTTTGTATCTTCGCCATCCCTTTAACATGCTCATTGCTGGACCTAGCGGTTCAGGCAAAACCGAATTCGTCAAACGCTTGATCGAACATAAACATCATTTGATCGATCGACCACATCAGCGCATCGTGTGGTGTTACAAAGAGTGGCAATCGGCGTACAGCCTCTTGCGAGAAAGTCAAGGCGATTCCATCGTGTTTGTGGAAGTCATTCCTAAAGAAGACGACGGCATCGTCTCTGACTCCCGTCAAACCCATTTGGTCATTTTCGACGACATGTTAGGAGAAGACGAAGAAGAAATTAAGCTGTGGTTCACGCTCAAAGGGCATCATCGTAATGCCAGTGTCGTTTACATCACTCAAAATTTGTTTCAACAAAGTAAAGCCCATCGCACCATCAGTCTCAATGCGCATCACGTGGTCTTGTTTAAAAGCCGTCGAGATAAATCGCAAGTGCAAGTCTTAGCCAAACAGTTAGGAACGCCTTGGCTGACTCAGGCGTACGACGATGCCACTCAAACTCCACACGCCTATTTACTCGTCGATTTGAAACCTACGACCCCCGATGATTTGCGATTTCGTACCCACTTGTTTCACCACTGGTGCCAAGACGGTGGGCCTGTCCTGTACACGTCTCCGTCCTCGACTTAACTTCATTCCACAAAAAGTCTATAAAAACCTCAGACCGTTTTCGTCTGTCTCACACAACCTCAACATGATGTCCCTTCAGTTGCATCTTCCCGTCAAATTGATTCGTGCCTTGTATGGCATCAGTAGAGAAAAAATCCACAAATACGAGCTCGTGTCTTAGAAGCTAGTCTCAGAGAAGTCTTACGATGGTTCACGGTGACGGCACGTCAATTACTCCTAGAGATCGTTCAGATTCCTCATCAAACCAAACGCTTTTTGATCGAAACAAAGTCGCTTTCACCCAACTGGCCGATCCTCGCATCGACACTCAAACCAAAAAACAAATCATTTTGAAACCTGGAGGGAGCGTTACTCTAGGAGGGGTCATCATTCGCTCTCTCTTAAGATGGGATCCTAATGCTCCCAAACTTCTTCCCCCAAAAAAAGTCAAACGAAGCTCCAAGAAGAAGAAAAGGAGCCACGGTGTCAAGACCAAGTCCTCAAAGAGACCCGTGTCTGCAAGAACTTCTCCAGTGGCGGGACCCTCCTCTTACCAGACACCACCCCGGAAAAAGAAAAGAAGCCCCCAGAAAAAGAAACAGAGAAAAAGTCCCCAGAAAAAGAAAAGCCCACAGAAGAAAACTAGTCGCAAGAGAGGCACTTCGGCCAGGACTCAACCTTACACTCGCAAACCACGACCTGCAAAGGCGGTGACCGCGTCTCAGGTAGCCTCAGGTTCATTCACTTCCCCGTTGATGTCACCAAGAACTGAAGAGTACTTGGAGATGTTGATCACACCAAGAACATCTCCGTTGATGATCCCAAGAACTTCCCCAATGGCAGGTCCCTCCAATTTAACGGCAGTGGCCGCTGCTCACAAAGTACCTTCTCCCAAAATCAAAGTTCAAGAGAGATCGGACATGTTACAAAGTTTACTGGATTTGTCCAAGCATGAACTGGCTCGATTGAGTCCGTTGCGTACCCCTGCACAACGTGTCATGCCTGTCCTGAAGTTGATACGACGTAAGGAAAATCAGTGGCGACGCGTTCCAGTATAAGAAAGGTCTGTGACTAAGTAGGGGTATCAGTGTTTTTGGTGCTGAAGACTCAAAGATGTCACCCTCCAGAAAACATCCCTCTTCTAAACAACCCCAAGGAAAGAAAAGGAAAGGACTGCCTGCTCGTTTAGTCAAACATGTGGACATGTTATCTGTCCTGTCCAAAGCTTCTCCACCCCTACGAAAAAAACTCGTTCAATCAGCCTCCAAAGAGGTCATCGATACCGTGTGTGAATGTTGTCTGAACGTCTTGAAAGGCACGATCCCTGAAACAATGCTTAGGCAAACATCGTCACGTTCTTCGGCAAATGGTTCAAAAGAAAATTCCCATTCGTCAAAAGAAGAAGATGTTGGTCCAATGTGGAGGCATTTTACCCCTCTTGTGAGGTCCATTGCTGCAAGGAGTCTTGGCAACCGTGTTGGGAGGACTGGTGGGAGCAAGATGAAAAGGCCTTCTGAAGTCCCAAGATCTCAGAATCGACCCCTGACAACCCTATGGAAGGACGAAAACTAGCTTTAGTGCCTTACAAACGATGGATGGAATACCATCGTTGGCAAGAACAGCGCACCCCGCATTTTACCTCCCAATCCTAACTTAAGCGAGATGTCCCAGTTACAACACGAATTGCAGTCCTTGATGGATCTCCAAGATTTGTCCGAAACAGAAAAATCGCACGGTACGGTCAACTCTTGCAACGATTGCAACTCTTTCACCAGAAAGCCTTAGACGAAACAGCTCTTCCCACTCTGAAAGATTTTAAGAGCTTGATGAAAAGTCCAGCACCATCACCTCTACCACCACCACCACTACCAGTGACCAAGACAGAAAAAGGAGAAGAAGAAGAAGGGTTTCAAACGCCTCCAGAAAAAGTACGCAAATTAACAACACCACCTACCTCCAGAATTGGATGGATTAAAAAGATGATGACCACCCCTTCTTCATCAGAAGAGAAAAAGAAGGTGAAGACAGAAGTGAAACAAGAACCGATATCCCCTGTTCAGATATCTTCCTCCTCGACACCTCTTGCCGGTTGCGCACGCAAAGCATTGCAATCCAAGAAAGTACCCCAAGAGAAAAAGAGTAGCATCCTCCAAGAGTGGGTGCCTTATTAACAAACAAACAAACAAAAAATGGAAAAATTGTTAGCCAGCATTTGCTACGATCCCTCCCATCCTGCAGGTTACGCAGGAGTTCAAAAATTGTATCGTGCTGCCAAAACTCGACTGAAGAGTCTCCGTTTACCTCAAGTGCAACGATGGTTACAAGAACAAGCTACCTACACTTTACACAAACCCATTCGGCGCAAGTTTTCCAGAAGTCGCACCCGAGTGGAAGGCATCGATCATCAATGGCAAGCCGATTTAGCCGATGTCTCTCATTTGGCCAGCTACAATCGCGGCTACAAATATTTGTTTTGTGTCATCGACGTCTTTTCCAAATTTGCCTGGGTCGTACCCTTGACTTCCAAATCGAGCAGTGAGTTAGTGCGAGCCCTGCAACGGGTGTTGAAACAAAGCGGTCGTCACCCTCTTCGATGGCAAACGGACAAAGGCACCGAATTTCTGGACCAAGCTTTCCAAAAAGAATTAAAGAAACGTGACATTCATTTTTTTACCACCGAGAATCCCGAAACCAAAGCCAGTATAGTGGAAGTTTTCAACGCACTTTGAAAGAACGCATGTGGAAATATTTTACGCATCACCACACTCTGCAGTACATCGACATCTTACTGCACCTGGTGCAAGAGTACAACCAATCTTACCATCGAAGCATCGGACGTGCCCCGCAAGAAGTGACTCCCGACAACGAAGTGCTGATGTTTGAGCGCCTGTTTGGTACGTCGCCGACGAGGGCTGTCCCCAAGAAAAGTGTGACTGGACGAGTGCATGGCCGTCATCCTGCCGTCTATAAATTACAAGACATGAACGGAGAAGTGTTCAATGGAACGTTTTATTTGCCCGAGTTACAACGTGTCACCAAAAAAGAAGACGACGTGTACGACATCGAACGCATTCTCGAATGCAGAACCCGTAAAGTGGGCAAACGACGTGTCAAAGAAGTCAAAGCACGTTGGAAAGGATATCCACCCAGGTTTGATTCTTGGATCGACGCTTTGCAAGTCATCGACTATAAAAAGAAGTGACCATCATGCCATTTCACACAGACGGAGCTACGTCGACCACTCCTTCACCCAGTTCTTCTCTGCAAGATTTACAAAAACAACCCTTGTGGGTGTGGTGTGGAGAACGTATGCCTAAAAGGCAAAACGTCTTTTTCTGCCAAATCTTCGTGGTGTATTGTGTCATCGGGGCAGCCATTGCCAATTTGAGTTTGCAACAAGGAGACAAACAATTGTGGACCATTTTATTGAGCAGTTGCATCGGTTACCTGCTTCCCAATCCCTCCCTGAAATTCTCCTCGAACGGGAACAACGGGAACCTTGTGTCCAGTGCCAGTGTCAGTCACCACTCCAACAACAACAGCAACAACCCCATTTTTGGCGGAGACACGCCTCTGACGTCGAGTAACCCCTCGAACAGCCACAGAACTCTGGAATTATGAGTCACCAAAACCAATTTAACTTAACCTTACCCAGTGACAGTTCCATGGAGGTGTTTCCCAACAACACGCTGTGCTGTTACACGGCCAAATTACCTCAGGCCATCCCACTAGAACACGAAGCCCATTGGGAAGTGGCTTTGGTAGAAATGATTTACCCAACACAAATCAAAAATATCACTGAAACTCAAAACTTTTTTGACGTCGAAATTCTGGACCGAACCGTGCAGCAAACCATGATGACCACTCATCAACATAAATCACTTCTTGCGAAGACCGCTCTACCCCTCAGCAGCAGTGACGCTTCTCCTCCTTTTTACGTTTATCACTTTAAAATTAACTCAGGCCATTATTTTAGTGGTCAACATGTGGTGGAGGCCATCGCTGACAATTCTATGCAGCATTCGACAAAGTTCTGACCGGACTAAAAAAACTTATCACCATTGAGTACCACAAACTGTCTCATCGTCTACTCATTAAATTTGAAAGTGAGGAAAAAAGTATACGTATTAAATTTTGCCCTGGATTGTATGACATTTTGGGTGGAGACCTCAATATGGTCACGGATCCGCTGACCAAAATGATTCAGATGGCAGACATTGACAACAACGGGCATTTTGCGAGGTATTATCGTTTCCCGGTAGAACTGAACCAGGGACTGAATTTGATCTTCGTGTACTCCGATGTGGTGGAGTACAACGTGGTGGGGCACACCTCCGTACCGTTAGTGCGTGTCATTCCTTTCAAAGTGAATAGTACCACGGTCAATGACGAGGAAGGTGGAAACACTTATCACGTCCACCGCGAATTTGTACATCCTCACTATTTACCCGTCAGCAAGTCTTATTTGGACACGGTCAACATTGCTATAAAAGGAGATTTGGGACAAAATATTCCATTCACCAAAGGGAAAGTCACGGTGAAACTCCATTTTCGAAAATGGTTCTTTCACGACTCGTAAGTCATGTATCCAGTGTACCGAGGGGTTGCTCGACAGCGAGGACACGGTTTAGGAGATATATTGAAATCGGCCTTTCGTTCGGTGGCTCCGGTGTTGAAACCGATGGTGACACGCGGATTGCACGCCTTGAAAGATGCGGCACTGACGCAAGGCAAAGAATTTCTCCAAAATGTCATCATCGACAAAGAAAATCCCAAAGAAGGTTTCTTGAGGGCAGGCAAAAATGTCTTGCTGCAAACGGGTAAAGACCTTTTGGGCCGACGAGAAACGCCTATAAATGCCCTGCATGCTACCGAGTCAGGCATTCCTACTTCCCTGACGCCACAGCAAGGACAAGGTAGAAAGAGACGACGAAGAAAACACCCTTTCACCAGACTTCACACGTCTAAAACTAGAAAGACAAAGAAAAGAAGAACTGTTCGAGACTTAGACGTTTTCGATTATTAAGGTATTGAGAAACAGAAAAAAAATGATACACCGAGTGTCTTGCGCTTGTTCCAAGTCGGAACATGAAATGTTTGACAAACACCCCACCATGATGACCATGCAAGAATCCCAGTGGGTGGAATTTAATCCCGTCTCCTCTTTGACGGATTCCGCTCCCATCGAGTTTGAAATCAAAGGACAGCCTGAAGATTACATCGATCTGAATAGCAGTTACCTGTACTTGAAGGTCAAAGTAACCGAAGCGGACGGTGACCCTCTCATTAATACGTCCAGAGTAGCTCCCGTCAACAATTTCATGCATTCCTTGTTTAGTGGAGTGGACTTGTATTTGAATAACAAACTGGTCAGCAGCAGCATGGATCCTTAACGTACGGAAAAGAAGCCAAAAACACTCATCTGGATGTTTGCGTGGTATGGAAGCCTGACGCATTAGGTGCAAAGTTCGACAGCACTACAATTGATGGGGATGCTCAAAATTTATCGGGATTTATAGAACGAAGAATGAAAATTGCACTAAGTCGTAGTTTAGAACTGATGGATCGTTTACATTTGGACATGTAGTTGCAAGAAAAGTATTTGCTGAACGGAGTGGATGTCCGCCTGAGACTCAATCGCAGCAGTGCCGCTTTCCCTCTTTTTTCTCTAATGCTAACGATTACAAAACTGTCATCCAAGAAGCCAGACTCTACGTGCGACGTGTGGAAGTGTTACCTAAAGCGGGTAACGACATCAGTCAGACGTTGAGCAGAACGACCGCCAAGAGTAGTGAAGTGGGTCACTTTAGCGACAATGGGAATTAGCATTACAGAGACCCCTGGGTCACTTTAGCGACAATGGAAATTTAACATGGGGAAAAATCGTGGGTCACTTTAGCGACAAGGGGAATTGAACATGGGAATAAATCGTGGGTCTGTCTAGCGACAAGGGAAATTTAACATGGAGAAAAACCCTGGGTCACTATAGGGACAAGGGGAATTTAACATGGAACTATAGTGTGGGTCTGTCTAGCGACAAGGGAAATTAACATGAGGAATAGAGTTTGGGCTTGTCTAGGGACAAGGGGAATTGAACATGGGATTTTTTTTTATTTTTTTTTTTTTAAAAATATTTTTTTTTAAATTTAAAAAAGGGGTAGGCAATTGAAAAGTCATTCTCTTTTCGAGAAATATGGGTGGCCCTGAAAAGGGCCTTTGGGTTTATGTTAATGTATCCATTAACATAAAGGGCATCTGCGGCATCTTCTTGTCCTCAAGCTGCGTCTTACTCGAGGGCCATAAATCAGTGTCCTCTTGAGGCAACCTTGTCTTTCTACGTACACTCTTCGTATCCACAGACTGGTGTCTGACTTGTCGACAACGGTCCACTTGGACCGGACATACATGAGCATGTCCGTCCTAAACATCATGGAAGACACAAGGGTGGATGATTCGACTGTGGTCCACATCTTGAAGCGACGAGAACAGGTGAATTAATGCAGTGAATTGCGCTTATTTATAGGTAGAGGTAGGATTGAAACGGATTGAGTTCATTCACCAATCCGAACACGCGTTACAAAATTCATTCAGCCCGCATCCAATCCGAAGAGAGCAGTCTGTGACGTCACGTGGTCTATATAGATTCGCTAGCGCTTGTGTGCAGTCAATCTATGCGACAGTGATTCAACATGACGGAAACTCAGAAAACGATCCATTGGGGTGCACCAGCAGGGGAGACCGCCCAAGGGAACCCGGACTTACTTTCAGAAGAGGTGAATTGGGATTTTGTGGATTTTCTCTCCTCGCAAGAATTTGTTCCGGAACCTTCGTTACCTTCTTCATTACCGCAAGTGGAGAATTTTAGACAGAGACAGAAAGAAGAATTGGAGAAATTTATACAACGACAAAGGGAAGCGGAACAAGCTTTTCTCCTACAGCAACAGCAGCAAGAAGAAGAGGTAAGAGAAAAACAAGAAGAAGTAGCAGCAAAGAAACAAGAGGGTGAAAATCAAATGGTCACGGTACTGTTGGACATTTTAGCGGAGTTAAGAAGTCTGAAACAAATATATCAGACTTCTTTATTACGACCGAAGAGAATACGACCTTCCCGAGCTAAACACGTTAACCCTGTGACTAAGCCTACCGTACCACCCTTAGTGATTTCAACCCAATCATCATCATCAACATTACGCAGTCCAGAAGTAGGCCTTGGCCGTGGCAAAGGCTTAAGACACTTAAAGTTGATTGCTTGAACTCACCCCGACACAAAAAGGCCCTTTTCAGGGCCTCCCACATTTCTCGAAAAGAAATACAATTTCAATTGCCAATAACTCAAAAAAAACAAAAAACAACCAACCCATTTTACCCCCTATAGTACGTGTCTCTGTATGAGTGCGTGAGTGTACGTTCTTATTTTAAAATCAAAACTCAAAGACACTTACCTTATATAATTAATTTATTCTTTTATCCATTGTTACAATCCAATTCACAATTCACAACACAACACTTTAATAAAAAGTTCATTGACTTCTTCTTTCTCCTTTTTAGTCTCTCTGTTTTTTTAATTTCTTCACCGTCTTTTCCTCTTCTTTCTCCTCATTTTCTTCCCTTCTTCTTTTCTTCTCCTGTTTCTTTGCCTCTTGTAAATAGAATTGTCTTCTTTCTTCCTCGTCTTCCTCTGAACAATCCCTCTCTTCCTCTGAAGAATCCCTCTCTTCTTCTGAAGACTTCCTCTTTTCTTCTGACTCCTCTTGTTTCTTTTTTGGGCAATCTGGAGACCAATGTCCTTTTTCTTGACAACAATAACAGGTATCTTGACTTTTGTCTTTTTTAGCCCCTGTTTTTGTTCTTTTTTGACGGTCTGGACACTCTGAAGACCTATGCCCTTTCTTCTGACAGATATAGCAAGTATCTTGACTTTTATCTCGAAAGGAAGGAGAGTAGTCCGTGGGCTGGTCTGAAGAGAATTTTCTAATGACCCCCTCGCAAAGCTTTGACGAAACGTTCGATTTGGCTAGTCTCTTCCATCGTTGTGCTCGGTTAGAGAGTGAAATGAATAGTGAAAGGACAAGACACACACCCTTTTATATACGCTGGTCTGCCATGACTATAAATTAGTCTATGGTGTTTAAACTTGAGTCATTTGACGTTTTGCACTCAAGATGAAACTATCCTATTCATTTGAGAAGAAAGAAGAAGAAAGTAAGAGGCAGAAACGTGATCTATCGCTGAAATCTTCGCACAAATTCATGCTAGTGATTTTGAAGAGGACATGAGTGAACCAGAATCCGAACCCTCTAAACCAAGTTCACCACCCTTAGTCAACCCTGAAAAATACTATTCCATTCGAGAGACGGAAAAGCGCTCCTCTAGAAAATTTAGAACCACGGCTTACAAAGACACAGTGAAGTTTAAAGATTTCAAGGCTGAAGTGCCGTTAGAGAAAGCAGAAGTGTTTATCACTGGGGTGTGGGATTCTTTGCTCTCCGCGCTCAAGCGACAATGTCAACCCAAAGGAGACGATCGCTTGAGACTTTCCATACAACACGACGGTTTGAAATCCCCTGTTTGGATCGAGTTTATCACCCCTGCAGAATTGACCGCTTCCAAAGTCATGGACAAGATTCAACACGTACAACAATCTAATGATCAGTTTGACATCACCGATGGTAAAGCCACACTGGACATGACCCACGTCTCTCCTCTTCAAGGGACTGGACGCAAAAAGATGTTATTGGTGGACGACCTTCGCAACACCAAAACAAGTCTCGTCCGAATTAACAACCCTCAAGACCAGATGTGTTTAGCCCGACCCATCGTGGTGGGACGAACCTATGCCAACAAGAACGACACGGTAGAATGGAAAAGAACCTGGAAAACTATTCAACGATCCGATCCAGCCAAACAACGAGATGAAGCAGAACTCCTGTTACAACAAGCCGGACTGTCCAAAGACACACCCTGTGGCATTCCTGAGATGCAAAAATTGCAAGATGCCCTAGCTCCACGATACACCTTGAAAGTGCACCCTCAAGAAATGCGCGGGCCTCTGTTGTTTCGAGGGAAAGATTTTAAGGACGGAAAATACATTCATGTTTATTATCACGATGACCAATTCGATACCATTACCACTATCACCGGAATCCTGGAATATATTTATTATTGTGAGAAATGTGATTATGGTTATAACAATCGAGAGCAACACAAACATTGTGGAATGAAATGCCCAGGATGTTTGGCCTCTCCACCCTGTCTAAGCGAAGGACCAGTACCTTGTTCAACTTGTCTACGCACGTTTGTCAGCCCTGCCTGTTACCAACAGCATTTGAAGACGCAAGATTCACAGAAGAAATGTGCTTGTCTACTCCTGAGATTGTGCCCTACCTGTAGACAAGGTATACTTACTAATAATGCCAAGGCACAAGTATGTCGAGGAAAGAAAAAATGTCACATTTGTCACCACATCGTAGACTTGGAACACCAATGCTACGTGCAAAAATACCAACCCCCACCAGAGAAAGAGGACGGTCACAAGAAGAAAGGCAATTTCATCTTTTTCGATTTCGAATGCATGCAAGAGACCGGCATTCACATTCCTAATTTCTGCGTGGCTCATCGAGCGTGCGAGAAGTGCATTCAAGAACCTATCTTCAGTCATTGCCCTCACTGCAGCAAGATTCCCGGAGGACGTGAAAAAATCTTTCGCAGACCGAACACGTTAGCCGATTTTGCCCAATGGGTCTTAGACCCCATCGACAAGACGTGGAGCCAAGAGGACATCGAACGTTACGGAGATTGTCATCGTCATGCCACGGTGATGGCTCACAATTTCTCCGGATACGATGGACAGTTTCTTTTGAGATACTACACGGAACAAGGCACCGAGCGTCCTAAAGTGACTTTGAACGGAGCCAAAATCATTTTCATGCAAGTGGGACAAGTACAGTTTAAAGATTCGATGAGCTATTTGGCCATGCCTTTGAGTCGAATGCCTAAAACGTTTGGAATGACAGAAATGACTAAAGGGTACTTTCCACACTTTTTCAATACGGAAGCCAATCAACACGCCGTTTTACCCCATTTACCTCAGGCTCACTATTACGACCCCGACAACATGCGACCGAACAACGAGAAGCTTTCTACGCTTGGTACCAGATTCACGCCTCGGACCCTTTCAACTTTCAGGAAGAAATGCTAAAGTATTGTCGTTCCGACGTGGACATTTTACGGCGTTGCTGTGGAAAATTTCGAGAACTGTTCATGGAACACGGAGGGGTCGATCCTTTGAAAGAAGCTTGCACCATTACCAAAGCGTGTTCCATAGTGTATCGACAACGATTCATGCCTGAAAACACCGTGGCTGTCATCAGCCCTCAAACGACTCACTATGTCAAACGTCAATACTCGGTCAAAGCCCTACGTTGGTTACATTACTTGTGCGACAAGGAAGACAAGTGGATTCAACATGCCCGCAACGGAGGAGGCGAAAAGACCATCGGAAAGTATTCGGTCGATGGCTGGGACTTAGAAAACCCCAAGATCGTGTACGAGTTTAACGGTTGCTTATTTCACGGATGTCCCGTCTGTTACCCTGACCGTAGCACTAAAAATCAGTTTTTACAACGAACCATGGAAGACTTGTACCAGGACACTTGTCAGCGGCGCCTAAAGTTGGAACAGGAAGGATACCAAGTGGTGGAAATGTGGGAACACGAGTACGATCACCGTATGAAAACCGATCCCGAGTTTAAACGCCTCGTGGAAAGTTACCAGTTCATGGACCCGCTGAACCCGAGGGATAGTTTGTACGGAGGAAGGACCAATGCCACCTGTTTGCTGTACCAAGCCGACGAAGAGAAAGGAGAAGAAATCAAATACTTGGACGTGTGTTCGCTGTATCCCTACGTATGCAAATATTGTCGCTTTCCTGTAGGGCACCCGCAATTGTTAACGGAACACATCGACCTGAAGAACATTCGACAATACGATGGCTTGATCAAGTGTAAAGTTTTGCCTCCCACGAACCTATACCATCCCGTCTTACCTCAACATTGTCAAGGCAATCTGATGTTTCCATTGTGCCGTACTTGTGCCGAAACGTGCAACCAAGACCAACCTTGTCAGCACACCCAGGAAGAACGTGCCTTGACGGGAACCTGGGTCAGCGTAGAATTGTTCAAAGCTCTGGACATGGGATACTAACTGTTAGAAGTGTACGAAATTTGTCACTTTCCCAAGACACAACAATACCACAAGGGTGATCCCAGTCAGAAAGGCATTTTCGCTGACTACGTGGATGCCTTTTTGAAACTGAAGCAAGAAGCCAGCGGCTATCCTTCCTGGTGTCACACTCCCGAGGACCAAATACAATTCAAAGAGAAATACTATGAACAAGAAGGCATCTCTTTTGACCACATCGAGAAAAACGAAGGCAGGCGATCGTTTGCCAAAGTGATGTTAAATTGCTTGTGGGGTAAAATGGCACAACGACCGTGTTTACCCAAGACGGAATATTTGACCGAACCTTCCCGCTACTTCCAGATGATTCACGACAAAACCAAATACATGAAACACGTGGACGTCGTTCGAGAGGATTTGATCTTGGTCAATTATGAAGAAGATCTGGACTTTGTACAAGACGACCCTTTTGGAAATGTCATCATTGCGGCTTACGTGACAGCCCATGCTCGCTTAAAATTGTACGAAGCTTTAGAACTGTTAGGGGAACGCGTCCTGTACTTTGACACGGACAGTTGCATTTACATCCATCACCCGAGTCAACAGCACCCTGGCATCGAAGGAGACCGTTTAGGAGCCTGGACAGACGAGCATCCCGACGACAAGATTCTAAGTTTTGTCAGTGGCGGTCCCAAAAATTACGGTTACGAATACCGTGACAAACAAGGAGAAGTGCACACGACGTGCAAAGTGAAAGGACTGACTCTGAATTATCGTACCAGTCGTGTGGTCAACTTTGGGGTATTGAAAGAAGCCTTCCAATCGGGAGAGGATGGAAACTTTAAAGTGACCACCTATCAACCGAACAAGATTGTACGTTTACCCACTCACCACATCGTCAGTCGACCCCTGGAAAAAAATCTATCAAATCGTGTACCAGAAACGAGTGAGACTTCCTAATCACTTTACGTTGCCGTACGGTCACATCGGTATTGGTCTGTATATAAAAAGGAACCCTAGGCAATATCGATAGTTCATTGGGACTACCAAGACCGAGCGAACAAGATGAATACTTTCAGAGAAAAAACAAAACAAGTTGTTTAGTAAGGCACAATTCAAGTGTGAGGCTTCTGAAGTGGAATGCGATTGTGAGCCTTGCGATGGGTACGATGCTGTACGTTGTGACCTTAGCGATGCCGTAAAGCATCACATGAACTTTAGTGTCACTACCCCTATCATGGAAAGTGATGCTGTGCGTGTCAAACCTGAGGGATGCGAAAGTGATGGCGCTCGTCCTCTTGGACATTTTACTGGGTTTCCTTTTAAAGGGGAATGTTCACCTTCACGTCTACCCCCCTACGGATGTCATCCAGCCCTGAGCAAACTCCTGTTTATGTCACCCAACCCTCATCGAAACGAACCTGTGAAAGACGAATATTCGTTTCCTGTGCGTTTGTCGGAATACTGCGACTTTGAAAATCGTCTTCAATCGTTCAAAGGAAAATGGCCTAAGTATCTGGGAGGATCAACCCCCGAAGAATTAGCCAGAGCCGGATTTTTCTACTTGGCCGAAGGAGATAAAGTCAAGTGCTTCAGTTGCGGTGTGTCACTTCATTACTGGGAACCGCAAGATTCGGCCTACGTAGAACATGCTCGATGGTCACCGAATTGTCATTACTTACCCATAGTGGGACCGAGACATTGAAGTAACTTACCATAATCTGTTCATGGATACTTTACACGAGAACATTCGTGCTTTGCTGTGGAGTTGAGAGAACGCATTTACCGAGAGCTGGTCAAAATACAAGTGAAACGTAAAGAACAATTGCATCCGTTACGTCACCGATGTTTGAACCACTGGTACCTGAATGCTATACAAGGACTGATTGAGTTCAAACTGTTCCATTGGACAGACATTGATCAACGACCTCCTGGTTATAAAAAGAATTGGTTTGGTATGGATGATTCTATCTACTACATTGTAAACGTACTGGATCCAATTCCAGAGGAAGAGTTAACGAATTACCAACATCTTTTACGCAATGTCAACTTAGTGAAAGAGGAAACTTCTGAACGAATTTTAATGTGTAGATTAGTGATGAAACGATTTAGATTCGACAATGAATTAAAACGATGTCTGTGCAAACAGTACATTTCTTGTGTCAGCCAAAAGAGGATTTAGTATGACCTATTCATGGATACTTTACAAGAGAACATTTGTGCTTTGCCTGTGGAGTTGAGAGAATTCATTTACCGAGAACTGATCAAAATACAAGTGAAACGCAAACTCAAAGTTATTGAACCGTTTTTAAATTATGCTCTGTTTCAAAGTATAAGAAGACTGATTATGAGTGGATATTACATCAGGCACAAAGGTAAACGAGGCTATTGGCCACCACCCAAGGATTCCAAAAACAGTGTATATACTTATGGATACTTTACAAGAGAACATTTTGGGCTTGCCTGAGGAGTTGAGAGAAAGGATTTACCGAGAGCTGGTGAAAATACAAGTCAAACGTAAAGAACAATTGCATCCGTTACGTCACCAGATCTTTAACCACTGGTACCTGAATGGTATAAGAGGACTGATTTCGTCAGAAATTGTTTCAGTGGTCAGACCTTGTTAGTGAGTTAGTGAATGAACGAAATGTTCATCATTTTGATTACGTCGAGATTCACCTAGAGCAACGCATTGAGGAAGACGACTTAAAGGATTACCAACATTTGTTACATGGAATCTACTTAGTGGAAGAGAAAACTTCTAATCGAAGTTTGAACTGTAGGTTACAGTATTCTAGATTTCCTTTTGGAGAACGAAGATGTGTGGGTAGATTGTTCGTGTATTGCTTCCGAAAAAAAGAGAGTACAAAAACAGGAATCCATGCCACGGCTTATGTCACAAGTGATTGAACAGATTCCGTGGAAGGAACGCAATGACCATATTCAAACCGTGGATCATTACCATCGATTATTACAAGACCTGTATCCATTCAATTTGGGTCGATTAGTGGTGTGTGTCTTAGTGACTTGTTTTCTGGGATTTCGTTTACCAGCCGATTCCTTGTGGACTCTTTACGATCAGTACTTACCACCTCAATGGCCTTAAATGGTCACGAAAAACTCCTTTTGCTCAAAGCCTTGCGTTTTCATCTGGATACTTTTCGACCTCTACGGGAAAAAAAGATTCGTCAACGTTTAGCTACCGAAGACGTGTATGACGATGTGTGTGTAGCTTGTGACTTACATCCCCATTGGACAGATGTCCGTGCCTGGAAAGAATGGGATTTTGAGGCTTGGACCCAAGAAGTGGCCCAGTATGCACGAGAGTTGTTCAAGGAAAAAAGTTACTTTTCAACCCGTGTTAGTGACGGTGCCAGCAGAACCCGACACCCAGGACGGGACTGTCGTGGACATGCCTGAAAGACCCTTTCGGGAGGACACTTGTGTGACCTTACCCCCTACTATAGAACTTTACCCAAAACATGTTGTTGTACAGACACTTGTGTTTATTCCACGTTAATGGTTATCATGTGCCTTTTATCACTGTACTTAAGCCTTTGGCTTTTATGTATTTTTGTCTTTCGTATTCATGTTTGAAAAAACATTCAATAAACGTGTTCTGAAAAAAGTATATAAACTCTTGTCTTGTTTGTTTTCGTGTCACAAGTGACATTTCTCACACTATGGCTACCTCTGCTGTCTCTGCTCCCTCTTCCTCTACTGTCAAAGTCATCGACGAACACTTAGATCGTGCCAGTTGGGAGGCTTTGTATCTTCGCCATCCCTTTAATATGCTCATTGCTGGACCTAGCGGTTCAGGCAAAACCGAATTCGTCAAACGCTTGATCGAACATAAACATCATTTGATCGATCGGCCACCTCAACGGATCGTGTGGTGTTACAAAGAGTGGCAATCGGCGTACAGCCTCTTGCGAGAAAGTCAAGGCGATTCCATCGTGTTTGTGGAAGGCATTCCTAAAGAAGACGACGGCATCGTCTCTGACTCCCGTCAAACCCATTTGGTCATTTTTGACGACATGTTAGGAGAAGACGAAGAAGAAATTAAACTGTGGTTCACGCGCAAAGGGCATCACCGTAATGCCAGTGTCGTTTACATCGTCCAAAATTTGTTTCAACAAAGTAAAGCCCATCGCACCATCAGTCTCAATGCGCATTACGTGGTCTTGTTTAAAAGCCCTCGAGATAAATCGCAAGTGCAAGTCTTAGCCAAACAGTTAGGAACCCCTTGGCTGACTCAGGCGTACGACGATGCCACTCAAACGCCACACGCCTATTTACTCGTCGATTTGAAACCTACCACCCACGAGGATTTGCGATTTCGTACCCACTTGTTTCACCACTGGTGCCAAGACGGTGGGCCTGTCCTGTACACGTCTCCGTCCTCGACTTAATTTCACTCCACATGAAAAAAATCTATAAAAACCTCAGACCCTTTTCGTCTGTCTCACACACAGTGTGAACATGACGTCCCTTCAGTCGCATCTTCCCGTCAAATTGATTCGTGCCTTGTATGGCATCAGTCGAGAAAAAAATCCACAAATACGAGCTCGTGTCTTAGAAGCTAGTTTCAAAGAAGTCTTACGATGGTTCACGGTGACGGCACGTCAAATACTCCAAGGAATCATTCAGATTCCTCATCAAACCAAACGCTTTTTCGATCGAAACAAAGTCGCTTTGGTCCAACTGGCCGATCCCCGCATCGACACTCAAACCAAAAAACAAATCATTTTGAAACCTGGAGGGAGCGGTTCTCTAGGAGGGGTCATCATTCGCTCTCTCTTAAGATGGGATCCTAATGCCCCCAACGTTCTCCGCAAGAAAAAAGTCCAACGAAGCCCCAAGAAGAAAAAGAAAAAGACCAGGTCCCCAAGAAGAAGAAGAACTTCTCCAGTGGCGGGACCCTCCTCTGACCAGACACCACCCCGGAAAAAGAAAAGAACCCCCAGAAAAAGAAACAGAGAAAAAGTCCCCAGAAAAAGAAAAGCCCACAGAAGAAAACTAGTCCCAAGAGAGGTACTTCTTCTTCGGCCAGGACGCAACTTTACACTCGCAAACCAGGACCTGCCACGGCACTGATTGCGTCTCCGGCAGCCTCACGTTCATCCACTTCTCCATTAATGACACCAAGAACTGAAGAGTACTTGGAGACGTTGATCACACCAAGAACTTCTCCGTTGATGACCCCAAAAAGAATTTCCCCAGTGGCAGGACCCTCCAATTTAGTGGCAGTGGCTGCTGCTCACAAAGTACCTTCTCCCAAAATCAAAGTCCGAGAAAGATCGAGCATGTTACAAAGTTTACTGGATTTGTCCAAGCAAGAACTGGCTCGATTTAGTCCGTTGCGTACCCCTCCACGACGTGTCATGCCTGTTCTCAAACTAATACGAGGTAAAGACAATCAGTGGCGACGCGTTCCAGTATAAAAAAGACCTGTGACCAAGTCGGGGGTATCAGTGCTTTTTTGGTGCTCCTGTAGACTCAAAGATGTCACCCTCCAGAAAACCCCAAGGAAAGAAAAGAAAAGGACTACCACCACGTTTAGTCAAACATGGGGACATGTTATCTGTCCTGTCCAAAGCTTCTCCACCTCTACGAAAAAAACTCATTCAATCGGCCTCCAAAGAGGTCATCGATACCGTGTGCGAATGTTGTTTGAACGTTTTGAAAGGCACGATCCCTTTGTCCAAACACCAGAAACAATGCTTAAGCAAACATCGTCACGTTCTTCGCCAAATGGTTCAAAAGAAAATTCCCATTCGTCAAAAGAAGAAGATGTTGGTCCAACGTGGAGGCATTTTACCTCTCTTGTTAGGCCCCATACTGAAAGGAGTCTTGGGAACCATGTTGGGAGGACTGGTGGGAGCAAGATAAAAAGGCCCTCGGAAGTCCCAAAATCTCAGAATCGACCCCTGACAACCCCATGGAAGGAAGAAAACTAGCTTTAGTGCCTTACAAACGATGGATGGAATACCATCGGTGGCAAGAACAACGCACCCCGCATTTACCTCCCAATCCCCATTTGAGCGAGATGTCCCAGTTACAACACGAATTGCTGTCATTGATGGATCGCCAAGATTTGTCCGAAACAGAAAAATCGCAAAAGTACGGTCAACTCTTGCAACGACTGCAACTCTTTCACCAGAAAGGTTTAGACGAAACAGCTCTACCCATTCTGAAAGTTTTTAAGACCTTGATGAAAAGTCCAGCACCGTCACCAGTACCACTACCAGCACCAGTACCACCAGTACCAGTGACCAAGACAGAAAAAGGAAAAGAAGAAGAAGAAGAAGGGTTTCAAACTGTACCAGAAAAAGTACGCAAGTTAACAACACCACCTACCTCCAGAATTGGATGGATTAAAAAGATGATGGCCACCCCTTCTTCATCACAAGAGAAAAAGAAAATGAAGACAGAAGTGAAGCAAGAACCGATATCCCCCGCTCAGACATCCTCCTCTTCAACACCTATTGCCGGTCGCACACGCAAAGCATTGCAATCCAAGAAAATACCCCAAGAGAAAAAGAGTAGCATCCTCCAAGAGTGGGTGTCTTATTAACACACCAACCAACACAAAAAAAAATGGAAAAAGTCTTAGCCAGCAGTTACTACGATCCCTCGCATCCTGCAGGCTACGCAGGAGTTCAAAAATTGTATCGTGCTGCCAAAACTCGATTGAAAATGCTCCGTTTACCTCAAGTGCAACGATGGTTACAAGAACAAGCTACCTACACTTTACACAAACCCATTCGACGCAAGTTTGCCAGCAGTCGCACCCGAGTGGAAGGCATCGATCATCAATGGCAAGCCGATTTAGCCGATGTCTCTCATTTGGCCAGCTACAATCGTGGCTACAAATATTTGTTTTGTGTCATCGACGTCTTTTCCAAATTTGCCTGGGTCGTGCCCTTGACTTCCAAATCCAGCAGCGAGTTAGTGCGAGCCCTGCAACGGGTGTTGAAACAAAGTGGTCGTCACCCTCTTCGATGGCAAACGGACAAAGGCACGGAATTTCTGAACCAAGCTTTCCAAAAAGAATTAAAGAAACGTGACATTCATTTTTTTACCACCGAGAATCCCGAAACCAAAGCCAGCATCGTGGAACGTTTTCAACGCACTTTGAAAGAACGCATGTGGAAATATTTTACGCATCACCACACTCTGAAGTACATCGACATCTTACCGCACCTGGTGCAAGCGTACAACCAATCTTACCATCGAAGCATCGGACGTGCCCCGCAAGACGTGACTCCCGACAACGAAGTCTTGGTGTTTGAGCGTCTGTTTGGTACGTCCCCGACGAGGGCTGTCCCCAAGAAAAGTGGAGAGTTGGCCGTAGGAGATTGGGTGCGCATTGGCAAAACCAAACGCACTTTCGACAAAGGTTACTTACCTAACTGGACAACCGAATTGTTTCGCGTCACTGGACGAGTGCATGGTCGTCATCCTGCCGTCTATAAATTGGAAGACATGAACGGAGAAGTGCTCAAAGGAACGTTTTATTTGCCCGAGTTACAACGTGTCACCAAAAAAGAAGACGACGTGTACGACATCGAAAGCATTCTCGAACGCAGAACCCGTAAAGTGGGCAAACGACGTGTCAAAGAAGTGAAAGTACGTTGGAAAGGATATCCACCCAGTTTTGATTCTTGGATCGACGCTTCGCGAGTCATCGACTATAAAAAGACGTGACCATCATGCCCTTTCACACAGACGCAGCTACGTCGACCACTCCTCCTTCACCTAGTTCTTCTGTGCAAGATTTACAAAAACAACCCTTGTGGGTGTGGTGCGGAGAACGTGTGCCTAAAACGCAAATCGTCTTTTTCTGCCAAATCTTCGTGGTGTATTGTGTCATCAGGGCAGCCATTGCCATGTTGAGTTTGCAACAAGGAGACAAACAATTGTGGACCATTTTATTGAGTAGTTGCATCGGTTACCTGCTTCCCAATCCCTCCCTGAAATTCTCTTCCAACGGGAACCACAGGAACCTTGTGTCCAGTGCCAGTGCCAGTCACCACTCCAATAACAACAACCACAACCAGAACCCCATTTTGGGCGGAGACACTCCTCTGACGTCCAGTAACCCCTCGGACAGCCACAGAACTCTGGAATTATGAGTCACCAAAACCAATTTTAATTAACCTTACCCAGTGACAGTTCCATGGAGGTGTTTCCCCACAACACGTTGTGCTGTTACACGGCCAAATTACCTCAAGCCATCCCCTTAGATCACGAAGCCCATTGGGAAGTGGCTTTGGTAGAAATGATTCACCCAACACAAATCAAAAACATCACTGAAACTCAAAACACTTTTGACGTCGAAATTCTGGACCCAACTGTGCAGCAAACCATGACGAACACTCATCAACATAGATCACATCTTGCGAAGGACCCATTACCACCACGTAACAGCAGTGACACTTCACCTACTTTTTACATTTATCACTTTAAAATTAACTCAGGCCATTATTTTAGTGGTCAACATCTGGTGGAGGCCATCGCTGACACATTCTATGCAACCTTTGACAAAGTTCTGACCGGACTAAAAAAACGTGTCACCATTGAGTACCACAAACTGTCTCACCGTCTACTCATCAGTTTTGAAAGTGAGGAAAAAAGTATACGTATTAAATTTTGCCCAGGATTGTATGACATTTTGGGTGGAGACCTCAAAATGGTCACGGATAAGCTGACCTAACAAATTGAGAAAGCAAACATTGACAACAACGGGCATTTTGCAAGGTATTTTCGTTTCCCGGTAGAACTGTACCAGGGACTGAATTTGATTTTTGTGTACTCCGATGTGGTGGAGTACAACGTGGTGGGACACACCTCTGTGCCGTTACTGCGTGTCATTCCTTTCAAAGTAAATTATGCCACGGCCACTGACGAGGAAGGTGGAAACACTTACCACGTCCACCGCGAATTTGTCCATCCTCACTATTTACCTGTCAGCAAGTCGTATTTGGACACGGTCAACATTGCTATAAAAGGAGATTTGGGACAAAATATTCCATTCACCAAAGGAAAAGTCACGGTGAAACTCCATTTTCGAAAACGATTCTCTCACGACTCGTAAGTCATGTATCCAGTGTACCGAGGGGTTGCTCGACAGCGAGGACACGGTTTAGGAGACATGTTAAAATCGGCCTTTCGTTCGGTGGCTCCGGTGTTGAAACCGATGGTGACACGCGGATTGCATGCCTTGAAAGACGCGGCACTGACGCAAGGCAAAGAATTTCTCCAAAATGTCATCATCGACAAAAAAAGCCCTAAAGAAGCCTTCATGAGGGCAGGCAAAAATTTCTTGCTGCAAACGGGTAAAGACCTTTTGGGCCGCCGAGACACACCTATAAATGCCCTGCACGCTACCGAGTCAGGCATTCAGCAAGGACAAGGCAGAAAGAGACGACGAAGAAAACACCCTTTCACCAGACTTCAAGCGAGAAAGATCAAGAAAAGAAGAATAACCGTTATAGACTTAGACGTTTTCGATTATTGAGACACATCAACAAAAAAATGATGCACCGAGAGTCATGCGCCTGTTCCAAGTCGGAACTGGATCTGTTTGCCATGCCCCCCACCATGATGACCATGCAGCATGGATACTTACCCTTACCGTGCCTACCTGGAAAATCTCTTGACGTACGGAATAGATGCCAAGAATACTCATCTCAATGCCTGTGTGCTATGGGAGCCTGACGAAGCGAAGGAGTTTGACACATTAAAAAAAGACAATGAGGGCTTTGTGGAAAGACGAAGCAAAATCACAGGTGGAAAGAGTTTAGAACTGATGGATCGTTTGCATTTGGACATGTGGATGCAAGAGAAATGTTTGCTGAACGGGGTCAATGTCCGCTTGAGACTGAATCGTAGCAGTGCCGCTTTCCATTTGTTGGCTGATACTGATGCTTTTAATCCTAAAAGCAAAATCGAGGAGGCCAAACTCTACGTACGACGCGTGGAAATGTTACCCAAAGTGGGAAACGACATCAGTCAAACGTTGAGCAGAACGACCGCCAAGTATCCCATACGAAGGGTGGAAGTAAAAACGTTCACCATTCCCGCTAGCCATCATTCCATGATCGAAGATCATCTGTTTTAGGGACAGTTACCCAAGCGTTTAATCCTTGGTATGGTCTCGAATGAAGCCTTCAACGGAGCCTTCACTCAAAATCCTTTCAACTTTCAACACTTTAAGGTGAAGAAAATCAAAGTCAGTCGCGATGGCAAGACCTTGTGTACCCGACCTTTCGAACCTGACTTTAGTGACACGAAGATGAATTACTTGAGATCGTACTTGTCCTTGTACGAAGCCACCGGCCAGTTAGGAACCAACACCAGTCACGGTATTACGTACGAAGATTACGCAGGAGGCTACGCTTTGTGGACTTTCGATTTCACTCCAGACCAAGGCAGCGACAAGGGACATTTCCACCCTATAAAATCAGGCCAGATTCGTGTGGAACTTCAGTTTGCAGAACCACTGGACAAGACAGTGAACGTCATCCTGTATGCCGAATTTGATAATACCATAGAAATCAACAGTTTGAGAGAAGTCATTCTAGACTATTAGAAGCTATGGAAGATTGTTATCCCTCTTTACCTAGTGGATAAACTTTGGACATGGAATGTGAGGAGACCGTGGAAGGAGAATCCCAAGACAAAGACGAAGAAGTTGTCATGATGAAGTCGAGATGGCCAGAACAAGAAGCCCATTTAGTCTCCTGTTTTGCCAAAAAATTGGTGGAAAAAAATGACGGAATTGATCAAGAAAAATTGCTATGGATGTCAAAACGATCATCCCAGTCAAATTCAACACGATAAATGCCTGATGTTGAGTCAAGAAGAAAAATTGGACGAGTATCTGGACGAAGCTTGGAGTCTCATCTCGGACGAAGACGTGTGGCACCAGTGGTATAAAGACTTGCGTGAACATTCTTGTCCACCATTAACCACTCAAGAGAGCCATCGTATCGAAACTCTCCTGAATCAGAGTGAGGAGACGAAACGAAGAATCGGTTATTTGTCAGACATTTTCAAGCAAAAAGTCAGGATCGAATTGATGACTTATTATTACCTGTGAAGAAGAAGAAAAAAACCACACAAAACATGGATACCTGGGAACTTTATTACCTTTTGAACCACAGTTCGTATACGGCTTCTTGGAATCCTGTCGTCTGTGCTAAAGATGAACTCCCTCATCGCAAACCTCAAGACCATCTAGCTTACGTGATCAACACGGACGACAGTCATCTCCCAGGAACCCACTGGGTAGCCGTCTACTTTCCTCAAGAAGGATGTTTGGAATATTTCGATTCGTACGGATTGCCTCCTTTGGAAGACGATATCATTGACTTTATGAGAAGAAATGCTCAGACCACCCGATTCAATAATGTGAAATTACAAGGCACAGATTCCTTGGTGTGTGGACAGTACTGTGTGTATTTTCTGCATCATCGCAGCCTGGGCTATTCCTTAGAACATTTAGTGACTCATTTTGATCCTCGTCATTCTTCAAGAAACGATGTGAAAGTAGATCGATGGTTCTGTGACCATTATGCTTATCTTTTGTCTCAAGGTAGGAAACGTAGTGTCCGTCAATGGCCTAATGACTTCCAACAGTGGAAATCACAATTTCATTCACAACGTTGTCAGCCCTGTTTAAAGTAGACTGTGAATGAAAAAAAAATGTTTGTCATGTTTTGAAAAAAAAGTGTTTGATGTTATAATGTTGGATTATTGTTTAAAATATGTTAGAGTTGTTGTTGTTTAGTGTTAAGTGATTATTGAATAAAAAATGTTGTGTTTTGAAAAAAAATGCCTTTGTCTTTTGTTTGGCTATAAAAATGTTTGATTGATGCTCTTTAATTTCTTACTATCCCTCTCATGACACTCATTGAACGTTGCGGCTCGAAAACGGTGTGGGGGATGTTTTCCTTCACGTCCGCGCTTTGACTTTAAGAACCGGGGGTTGTTTCCAGTCTAACCATCCATTGTCGACTCATCCTCCTACGAAGATATGCTCCAAACTAGGTAAGCTCAACGAAGCCTACGTGAATTTGCATAGGGTCAGACATAGTCTGATACCGAAGCCAGAAGAAATAGAAAATGTGAGAATGCTAAAAGTTACTGAAGACCTGATAGAAGAGCTCTTCAGAGAAGAAGTGAACAGGGAGAAAGAAGAATGGACAGAGAAGTACAGACTTCAGAGACAGCAGCATCAACAGCAACAACAACAACAACAGCAGCAGCAGCAACCTGAAGCTGACAGAGGCTTTGTCGATTATTATATCGACACCAAAGAGTTCTTCTTCTCTTTCCGAAGAAGCAGACCTATCGCCAGAAAGTCTATCCTCAGAGGACATCGCATTCTAGAAACTAAAAAAAGATTGCCATAGCAAACAAAAAAAAACAAAAAAAAAAAAAAAAAAAAAAAAAAAACAGCCCTATTCAGGGCTACCCCAATACTCTAGAAAAGAAATAACCATCAATTTGCCAATGTGTGTAGGTAGAGTAGTGTGAATATAAATACTAACTCTTTTTTAAAAAAATGTGAGGGTATGTGTTTGTGTATAAGATTGTGTGTTTGTAAGTGCTCACGTAGGTTGGTATGGATAGTAGATTAAAATGATGTCTTTTTTTGGTGTTTGAGGTGTAGATTTGGGGTTAGATTGGATTGCTTTGCGTATGTGGATAGTCTATTGAAGTGGTTAATGAAAAAAAATTTTTTAGAATAGGAATGGGTAGCATAAAAAGTGAGTGAGTGTTTCTTTTAGGTCCGCGCGTTGTTTTTTTTTTTGGTCATTATCTAGGTAAGATCAATTTTATGTTTTTTAGGGGGATGTTTTCCATCACGTCCGAGCTTTCAGTATAACTTGAAACTCGCTCGGCAGTCTTGCTACCCTTGTTCATTGATCAACACAACCAGAAGAATGAACACCAGAATTGTGAAACTGCTAGAACTCCAGATGCACCTGGAATATGCCAGGCGCATAGTAAATGAACTATCAGCGGAAGCCATAGTAGAAGAGGCAAGAATAAAGAAGGAAGAGGAAGAGAGAAGAGAGAGGGAAGAGGAGGAAAAGAAAATAGGAGAGAGGATGACTTACAAGATACCAGAGACAGAGGATTGGGGTGCTGAAGCCAATCATCCCGCCTCTGCACTCCCAAGAAGAAAGGTGAAAGGAGACTGGGGAAGAAGATGCGTGTGTGGCGCCAGGCCAGGAAGGTGCCATCATTAGATAGGTGCATCTGGAGTTCAAAAAAAACCAACAGCCTTTTTCAGGGCTACCCCAATACTCTAGAAAAGAAATAACCATCAATTTGCCAATGTGTGTAGGTAGAGTAGTGTGAATATAAACACTAACTCTTTTTTTAATAGTGTGAGGGTATGTGTTTGTGTGTTCGTGTTTGTAAGAGCTCAGGTATGTTTGTGTGAATAGAAGATTATGGGTTTCTTAATTGTTTCTTAGCGTATGTGGAGAGTATAGTTTGGGTTTTATTATATGAAATGAGAAAGTAGGGGGATGTTTTCCTTCACGTCCGCGCGTTGTTTGGTCATGATCTAGGTAAGATCAATTTTATGTTTTTAGGGGAATGTTTTCCATCACGTCCGCGCTTTCACTATAAGAACCCATCACGTTCGTCGTTCGAACCATTCTACGGAATAACAGATACAAGATGGAAGTGTCGGCGTTGTTTAACGACTTAAGAAATGTTTACTTTTGGATGATGGATGGAGAGTATACTATTGAAAGGATAGAAAGAGAATGGAGGTTGAGAAAAAGTCTTGACTATGTCAATGAACTACAATTAGCGAGGAAGATGATAGAGGAGATGATAGAGGAAGAAGTTAAGAGATTGAGAGGATTGATTCAACCAGAGTATGTAAGAGTGGGGACTATAAAAGAGTCTATCGACAAAGTAAAAGCAGTGAGATGCTATTTAGAAGAGCTAGAGAAATGGTCAGAGTGGAAGTTCGTGAAAAGGGGCATTGAACAACTAAAGAAAGCGGATGAAAAGATGAAAAAGATAATAGAGGAAGAAGTGCAGAAAATTAAGGACAGGTGGGCAAAAGATAGAAAAGAACAAGAGAATAGAAAGAAAAAAGAAGAATATGAGAGACTGAACAATAACTGGATAAAAAACCAACAGAAGTTCCGAGCCATGGGTCACCCGGACTGGATACCGGAAAATGAAAAGAAGAAGAAAAAAGGAATTTGGGGAAAGATTAGGGGCTGGATGAGTAAATGGAGGAAATAGAAGAAGAAGCAGAAGAAAGCCAAAGGCCCTTTTCAGGGCCACCCATATTTCTCGAAAAGAGAATGACTTTTCAATTGTCTACCCCTTTTTAAATTTAAAAAAAAAATATTTAAAAAAAAACAAAAAAAAAATCCCATGTTCAATTCCCCTTGTCCCTAGACAAGCCCAAACTCTATTCCTCATGTTAATTTCCCTTGTCGCTAGACAGACCCACACTATAGTACCATGTTAAATTCCCCTTGTCGCTAGAGTGACCCAACAATTTTCCCCATGTTAATTTCCCTTGTCGCTAGACAGACCCACGATTTATTCCCATGTTCAATTCCCCTTGTCGCTAAAGTGACCCACGATTTTTCCCCATGTTAAATTTCCATTGTCGCTAAAGTGACCCAGGGGTCTCTGTAATGCTAATTCCCATTGTCGCTAAAGTGACCCACTTCACTACTGCCAAGTATCCGATACGAAGAGTGGAAGTGAAAACATTCACCATTCCCGCTGGACAGCGATCTATGATCGAAGATCATCTGTTCCACGGACATCTACCCAAACGTTTGATCCTTGGTATCGTCGAAAATACAGCCTTCAACGGAGCTGTCGATAAAAATCCTTTCAACTTTCGACACTTTGGCGTGTCCAACATTGAAGTCAGTCGCGATGGCAAGACCATGTGTACCCGACCTTTCGAGCCTAACTTTACCCAGAACAATTACTTGAGATCGTACTTGTCGCTGTACGAAGCCACCGGTCAGTTAGGAACCAACACCAGTCACGGTATTTCGTACGATGATTATGCAGGAGGCTACTCTTTGTGGGCTTTTGATTTCACTCCAGACCAAGGCAGCGACGAAGGACATTTCCACCCTATAAAATCTGGTCAGATTCGTGTGGAACTTCAGTTTCCAAACCGAGACCCTGATGTAACGGTGAACGTCATCCTGTATGCCGAATTTGATAATACCATAGAAATCAACAGTTTGAGAGAAGTCATTCTAGACTATTAGAAGCCATGGAAGACTGTTATCCCTCTTTACCTAGTGGGGAAACTTTAGACATGGAATGTGAAGAGACTGTGGAAGAAGAAGTTATCATGATGAAGTCGAGATGGCCAGAACAAGAAGCCCATTTAGTCTCCTGTTTTGCCAAACGCTTGGTGGAAAAAATGACGGAATTGATCAAGAAAGATTGCTATGGATGTCAAAACGATCATCCCAGTCAAATTCAACACGATAAATGCCTGATGCTGAGTCAAGAAGAAAAATTGGATGAGTATCTGGACGAAGCTTGGAGTCTCATCTCAGACGAAGTCGTGTTGCACCAGTGGTATAAAGACTTGCGTGAACATTCTTGTCCACCATTAACCACGCAAGAGATCCATCGTATCGAACCTCTCCTGAATCAGAGTGGGGAGACGAAACGAAGAAACCGTTATTTGTCAGACATTCTCAAGCAAAAAGTCAGGATCGAATTGATGACTTATTATTACCTGTGAAGAAGAAAAACCACACAAAAAATGGATACCAGGGAACTTTATTACCTTTTGAACCACAGTTCCTACACGGCTTCTTGGAATCCTGTCGTCTGTGCTAAAGATGAACTCCCTCATCGCAAACCTCAAGACCATCTAGCTTATGTGATCAACACGGACGACAGTCATCTTCCAGGAACCCACTGGGTAGCCGTCTACTTTCCTCAAGAAGGATGTGTGGAATATTTCGATTCGTACGGATTGCCCCCTTTGGAAGACGATATCATTGACTTTATGAGAAGAAATGCTCAGACCACCCGATTCAATAATGTGAAATTACAAGGCACAGATTCCTTGGTGTGTGGACAATATTGTGTGTATTTTCTGCATCATCGCAGCCTGGGCTATTCCTTAGAACATTTAGTGACTCATTTTAATCCTCGTTCTTCTTCTAGAAACGATGTGAAAGTAGATCAATGGTTTTGTGACCATTATGCTTATCTTTTGTCTCAAGGTAGGAAACGTAGTGTCCATCAATGGCCTAATGACTTCCAACAGTGGAAATCACAATTTCATTCACAACGTTATCAGCCCTGTTTAAAGTAGAGTGTTAGTTGAAAAAATGTTTGGTAATTGAAAAAAAATGTTATATTGTTGAATTATTGTTAAAAAATATTATAGTTGTTTGTTAGTGTTAAGTGATTTTTGAATAAAAAATGTTGTGTTTTGAAAAAAAAAATGCCTTTGTCTTTTGTTTGGCTATAAGACTTTTGATTCATGCTCTTTGACTTCTTACTATCCCTCTCATGACACTCGTTGAACGTTGCGACTCGAAAACCGTAGAGGGATGTTTTCCTTCACGTCCGCGCTTTGACTTTAACGCCGGGGCAGCCTCCAGTCTAACTATCCATTGTCGACTCATCCTCCTACGAAGATGTACTCCAAACTAGCTAAGCTAAACGAAGCCTACGTGAATTTGCATAGGGTCAGGCACAGTGTGATACCGAAGCCAGAAGAGATAGAGAATGTGAGAATGTTAAAAGTCACTGAAGACCTGATAGAAGAGCTCTTCAGAGAAGAAGTGAACAGGGAGAAAGAAGAATGGACAGAGAAGTACAGACTTCAGAAACAGCAGAGAGAGCAGCAACCGCAACAACAGCAGCAGGAACCTGAAGCTGACAGAGGCTTTGTCGATTGTCGTATCGACACCAAAGAGTTCTTCTTCTCTTTCCGAAGAAGCAGACCTATCGTCAGAAAGTCTATCATCAGAGGACGTCGCATTCTTAGAAACTAAAAGATTGCCCTAGCTTCAACTTCACACAAGCAAACAAAAACAACAGCCCTTTTCAGGGCTACCCAATACTCTAGAAAATAAATAACAATCGATTTGCCAATGCGTGTATGTAGAGTAGTGTGAATATAAACATTAACTCTTTTCTGGTGTGAGTGTATGTGTTTGTGTGGATAGTAGAGAATGATCATGTTTTTTTTTTTGCTGTTTGACATGTGTGAAGAGCAGATTTGGGGTTTGATTTGATTGCTTTGCGTATGTGGATAGTATATTAAAGTGATTAATGAAAATTTTTAAATTAGTAATGGGTAATATAAAAAAGTGAGTGTTTTCTTTTAGGTCCGTGCGTTTGTTTGGTCATGATCTAGGTAATATAACTTTTGTTTTAGGGGGATGTTTTCCTTCACGTCCGCGATTTTAGTATAAATTGAAACTCGCTCGGCAGTCTAGCTACCCTTGTTGATTGATCAACACTTGATAATGAGCAGAAGGCTAGCAAAACTGTTGGAACTTCATGTGCACCTGGAATATGTCAAGCACATACTAAATGAACTGGCCGCGGAAGCCATTGTAGAAGAGGGAAGGATGAAAGCGGAGGAGAGAAGAAACAAAGAAGAGGAGGAGAGAAGAAAAAAAGAAGAGGAGGAAAAGGAGAGAGGAATGGCTGTACCACAACCACAAGAAGAAAATTTCAGAATCCCAGAGACAGAAAATTGGGATTCTGAAGCCACTTATCCTGCCTCTGCTCTCCCCCAAAAAAGAGTGAAAAGAGACTGGGGAAGAAGATGTGTGTGAGGTGCCAGGCCTGGAAGGTGCCATCATTAACCAGGTGCCATGGAGTTAAAAAAAAAACAGCCCTTTTCAGGGCTACCCAAACCTTTAGAAAAGAAATAGTAATCGATTTGCCAATGTGTGTATGTAGGTAGAGTAGTGTGACTATAAACACTGACTCTTTTTTCTTTGTGTGTGTGTGTGTGTGTGTGTGTGTGTGTGTGTGTGTGTTTGTTTGTAAGCGCTCACGTACGTTTGTGTGGATAGTAGATTTGGGTTTCATTTTAATGCTTTGCGTGTGTGGATAGTAGATTTGGGTGTTTGTTTAATGCTGCTTTACGTATGTGAATAGTAGATCATATGAAATGAGAAAAGTAGGGGATGTTTTCCTTCACGTCCGCGCGTTTTAAGTGATAATCGAGGCAATATCAATTTTACGTTTATGGGGATGTTTTCCATCACGTCCGCGCTTTCACTATAAGAACCCACAGTATTCGTCGTTCAAACCATTCTACATAGAATAAAAAAGAAGATGGCTTCAAACCAACTTGATAAAATGAAAACATTGCAAGACGTCCTGGGCAATTTGGGTATGATGGAGCAAATGTTAGTGAGGTTAAACGAGGATCACTATTCTTATAGTCCCCATCGAGTGAAGATGGAGATCAACAATTTAAGAAAAGTAAAGGAAATGATCAGTGCTCTGATGAAAGAAATAAAGGAGGAGAAGGAGGATGAAGAGGAAAGGATAAAGATGAGAGTATGGAACGAAAAAATTGAAAAGGAAGAAGAAAATGAGAAGAGGAAGAAAGAAGAGGAGGAGAAGAAGAAAGAAGAGAAAAAGAAGGAAGAAAAGAAAGAAAAGAAGAGAAAGAGTGTAGGACAGAAAATAAGAAGCCGGTGGAGAAATAGAAGAAATTAAAAGAAGAAGAAACCCAAAGGCCCTTTTCAGGGCCACCCACATCTCTCGAAAAGAGATCGGCTTTCAATTGCCTACCCATTTTTTAATTTTATTTTTATTTTATTTTATTTATTTTATTTATTTTTTTTAAAACAAAAAATAGAGACCCTCCCTGTTTCAATTTTACATAGACCCTATACAGTCCCAGGGGTTTTTGTCCATCTTAAATTTACATAGACCCTGTACAGGCCCAGGGGGGTGTTAATGTTAAATTTACATAGACCCTATAGTGCCGGTCCTGTATTCCCCATGTTAAATTACATAGACCCTATAGTGCCGGGCTAGTTTTCCCCATGTTAAATTTACATAGACCCTATAGTGCCGGGACCCTGTTTTTAATGGTAAGTCCCATAGACCCTGAATGGCCCCCCCTTCACTACTCATTTTGTATTTCCAGCCAGTGGATAATAATTGGATTAAAAAATTAAATCCAAATCAAAACTGAACACAATACAAGTGATTCTGTTTCTGCATTTCTTTTTTCATAATCAGTAAAACATCCATTACATTCATTAGAACATTGAAATAAAAAAACTTTAATTGATTGTATTGGAGTATATTTAAGAGTATTTAAGTGCATTTTAGTACCATGTCGTAGCATCAACCTCCACGAAGTCGGTGTGCTAATATTAATACTACTGAGCAACTAGATGTACATTTCTTTCTGTATATTATTTTTATTCCCCAAAATGACGACTGTGCTGATACAGTGTCTACAATTTTCCCTAATAATTCAATATATTGGTCGCATGTATAGAAAGGAGAGGTTATTTGAACAGCATTTCACAACATATGTTATTTTCTATTTTTTAACAGATGTAATGTAAAGTTTATTTTTGAAGAGAAAAAAAAAGCGTGCCCCTCCTCCTTGTATTTTAGGAACGAAATTTAAATCATGGTTACAAATTAATTCTATATAATGAGTTTGGGACCGCGATATTGTTTACAATTCGTCATATGACAGACTTCCGCAAATTACACCATATCAAAAGACCAGTTAAAAGCAATTTTAATTTTGATATCGATGTTTAGTTCAAATATTTTCGGTTTTGCTTTCTTGTTTAGTTTGTACAGTGCTGCGAAAATGTTCAAAGGAACTAAATCATTGCTTCTACCATCTCAATCGACCATTTCTGATCATCTGCCCTGAAGCTGTATGTTGTTTTTATCTGATGTAATACAAAGAAAAAGCAATATTGTTAACAGTGCAGATTTGCCATAACTAGTCTTTACATGAGATTAAAAACTTTACACACACACACACACACACACACACACACACACACGTTACATGTCAAAGAGAATCCTCGCGCAAAACACAAATATACTACATTTCTTATAAACTTAAATGAATCATTATGAAAGACTCTCTCTCTTTCTCGTTCTCTCTCTCTCTCTCTCTCTCTCTCTCTCTCTCTCACACACACACACACACACACACTCCTGTATAATTAAACTGATTGGGTATTAAGATGGTGAAAAAGAATATTCTGTAAGCACATTAGTTTCTACAATTTGTCATTTATGATAATTTTTAGTACTTTCAGATGATGTCTGTTTCCGCTGGCCTGGCTTTTTCCAACATTTTCGGAACCCTTTGGACATTTAAAATTTACGTTGCTGGCAATGATAAATCTGGATTTTGTTGTTAGTGGTGGTTTTGCAAGCATACATTTGTTTATATGTCTTTGTCCATTTGTGGCATACCATACCATACTAGTTGTGGAATGGCATGCTGCTCTAGTGAAGGTGCAAGACGCCAATCTCATTTTCTATAAATAGCATATCAAAGATGCGCGCACACACACACACACACACACAAACACACAAGCATCTTATACGTGAGATGTGCGGGATATGGTAGTATTGATAAAACAAATGATCTACCATCATGGAGAAAGCCTACACCCCTGACGGATGATTATATATCTGTCTGTGTAAAATACTGAAATCCATTTGATGAAATTTGCATGGAAACCTAAAGATTCTAAAGTTTTAAAGATGAATTTGTGTTAACTCTATCGAATGCCTTTTCCTGATCTAGGTAGATAAACGCACAGAGGATTTCTTTTTGCTCTATAAAGTGGTCATTATCGAAAACTGAGAGTCCTTTAACTCCACTTGTTTGATCAATGGGTATGATGGCTAGCATAACATTACTTAATCAGTTTAGGATGACTTTAGACAAAATATTATAATCTAAATTTAACAAGGATACAGGTTTCCCATTTTTAATAATGTTTTGAATTTTTGGGATCTTTGCATAACAGTGCAATATATGGAAGGTTTTTTTTTTTTTACTCTGTTAAGTTATTCAAATCTAGCCGTCAGATTTAGAATAGAAACCAAAATTTCACTAAGATAGATATTCAATAGATCTGGGTGGATATTTTCTGTTGTCCTACGCTCTTCACATTCCATAACAATAGCTGAACATTTGTTACATATCGCTGCTTCGCCACTTCATGGTAATGTGCCTTTTCTGATTTTATATGACATTTTCCACATCAACTGGATTTATTTATAGATCTCTTGCTTCCACCGTTATCTCTTCTTCAAACAGTTGAATATATAAAATTATCTCTTCTGGATTCATCTCGATTAAACATTTGAAAACGTCTCAATTTGGACGCAGTCAGCGTTGGTTTGCAATTTTATTTCGACGTAGACAAAAATAATTCTTTGAACGCGGGCAAGTAATTAGCATAGAAGGAAGCGGTGAATAGTTTTACTTAGCTCCGGTCAATACCGTTGGTATTGACCCGTATTAACAATGTTAAACTAATGGGACTATTTATCAAGTACATAATAAAGATCTATATAACATATAATCATGAAGAAAAAAAAATAAGAAATAATAATACTTAAACATATATAGCATGGCTAAAGCAAAAGAAATTTCGGCAAGAAATATTCTCCCTCAACATTCCAGCGTTTAATGAATATGGTAACTAATGGTATATACTGCATACATTGATGACCTCATTATATACAACTATATTTGGAAAGATCGTATGGAAACCATTCGCAAGTTCTTTGATCGACTGAGTTATGCAGATTTGACAATTACATAGAAAAAAAGTAAATTATGTCGTGTTTGTGCAAAATTTTAAGACATACTGTATTGTGAGACACGGTCAAGTTCAGTCTGTAGAAATCAATCGACTGATGCGAATTTTAGGGTGAATATTATCAGTTATTAAAGCTTGCTGGAATATTTCCATAATTCCTGAAACCATGACTAATTTGTTGAGTAAGAAAATCAAGTTCTATTAGCCTGAAAAATGTCAAAAGGCTTTCGATAAGTTAATGACCGTAGTTACGATTGCATCAGTTCTTCCAGTTCCAGATTTTAACCAATCATTAGAAATGTCTCTTGATGCAAGTTATGTAGACCCTGGTGGAGTATTCATTCAAGAAGACAAAAATGATGATTATCGTCTAGTGTGCTATTCGTCCAAAAACACTAAGTGAGCACATAAGAAATTATTCCAAGACCGAGAACGAGTGCATGGCTTTAATTTTAGCTTTACAACACTTTGAAGTGTAAAATACTTCAGCTCATTATCCGATTACTGTATGCTATGATCACAACCCCCTTACTTTTATTAACAAAATGAAAACCAAAAATCAGATTTTTGATGCGGTGTTTGATGTTGCATGAATGCAACACTGACATAGACACATCAAGGGAAAATAATAACTGGATTGCAAATACACTTTAACGTGTATAGAAGTTCTATTATTACGGCTCTATGGTCATAAACTAAGTAACAGAATGAACCAAAACCAACAATTTCTTGTAAAACTTAGCAAATAATTTAATTCTCTAAGTTTTAAAAATTATAATTTAAGAGGAACTTGTAGCATTAAGATGTGTGATGTGATGTGATTTGGATTTTTAACGTAACTTTAACATTTTTTTCAGTCATAGTGCTACGATGTCTGCAGTGTGGCAGTGTATAGTGATGTCTAGCACTGGGGCATCATGCCGCAGACATGTAGCATGATGTCCCACCCAGTCACATTATCCTGACACCAGGCCGACCAGTCCTAACACTAACCTCTTAATGCTTAGCGCCAAGCGAGGCAGCTGTAAAAACCATTTTTGTAAGTCTTTGGTATGACTCGGCCGGGGCTCAACCCACGACCTCCCGCATCAGAGGCGGACGCTCTAACCACTATGCCACCTGAGCGGTTGTAGCATTAAGAACCAAATCAAAAAATAATAGTAGTGAAAGGGGTGAGATTAGCGACAATGGGAATTAGCATTAAAAACACCCCCTGGGTAAGATTAGCGACAATGGAAATTTAACATTAACCACCCTGGGTAAGATTAGCGACAATGGAAATTTAACATGGGCAAAAAACCCTGGGTAAGATTAGCGACAATGGAATTTAACATTGGAGAAAGGAAAAAAAAGGAAATATTGATTTTAGCGACAAAGGTATTCGAACAATGGAAAAAAAATATCGATTCTAGGGACAAAGGCAATTGAACATGGGGAATAGAGTTTGGGTCTGTCTAGGGACAAGGGGAATTGAACATGGGAATAGAGTTTGGGTTTGTCTAGGGACAAAGAGGAATTGAACATGTCAGAAAAAAAACTACTTTAGGGACAAGGGGAATTGAACATGGGATTTTTTTTTTTTTTTAAATTTTTATAAAGGGGTAGGCAATCGAAAGGCTATCTCTTTTCGAGAAATGTGGGTGGCCCTGAAAAGGGCCTTTGGGTTTATGTTAATATTAATATTAACATAGACGGCATCTGTCACATCTTCTTCTTCTTAAACTCCTTCTAACTGCAAGTCCATACACAAGTACCCTCTTCAGGCATCCTTGTCTTTCTATGTAAACTCTTCTCATCCATAGACTAGTATCTGTCCTATCAACAACAGTCCACTTGGACCGGACATACATGAGCATGTCCGTCCTAAACATCATTGAAGACACAAGGGTGGATGATTCAACTGTGGTCCACATCGTGAGGCGACGAGAACAGGTGAATCAATGCAGTGAACTGCGCTTATTTATAGGTAGAGGAAGGATTGAAACGGATTGAGTTCATTCACCAATCCGATCACGCGTTACAAAATTCAGTCAGTCCGCATCCAATCCGAAGAGAGCAGTCTGTGACGTCATGTGGTCTATATAGATTCGCTAGCGCCTGTGTGCTGTCAATCTATGCGACAGTGATTCAACATGACGGAAACTCAGAAAACGATCCATTGGGGTGCACCAGCAGTGGAGACCGCCCAAGGGAACCCGGACTTACTTTCAGAAGAGGTACATTGGGATTTTGTGGATTTTCTTACCTCGCAAGAATTTGTTCCGGAACCTTCGTCTCATTCTTCATTACCGCAAGTGGAGAATTTTAGACAGAGACAGAAAGAAGAATTGGAGAAATTTATGCAACGACAAAAGGAAGCGGAACAAGGTTTTCTCCTACAGCAACAGCAACAGCAACAAGAAGAGGTAAGAAAAAAAACAACAACAACAAGAAGTAGCAGCAAAGAAACAAGAGGGTGAAAATCAAACGGCTACGGTACTGTTGGACATTTTAGCGGAGTTAAGAAGTCTGAAACAAATGTATCAGACTTCTTTATCACGACCGAAGAGAATACGACCTTCCCGAGCTAAACACGCCAACCCTGTGACTAAGCGTATCGTACCACCCTTAGTGATTTCAACCCAATCATCATCATCAGAAGTAGGCCTCGGCCGTGGCAAAGGCTTAAGGCAGTTAAAGTTGATTGCTTAAACTCACCCCTACACCAAAAAAGGCCCTTTTCAGGGCCACCCACTTCTCTCGAAAAGAGATAGCTTTTCAATTTGCCAATAACTCAAAAATCAACAAAAAAAACCCATTTTACCCTTATAGTACATGTCTGTGTATGAGTGCGTGAGTGTAGCTTCTTATTTTAAAATCAAAACTCAGAGACACTTACCTTATATAATTAATGTATTCTTTTCTCCATAGTTACAATCCAATTCACAATTCACAACAGAACACTTTATAAATTACATTCACTTCTTCTGTTTCTTTTTTTACTCTCTCTTTTTTTTTAATTTCTTCACCGTCACAGTCTTTTCCTCCTCTTCCTCCTCACTTTCTTCCCTTCTTCTTTTCTTCTCCTGTTTCTTTTTCTTCACCTGGCTGCTTTCTTCCTCTGAAGAATCTCTCTCTTCTTCTGAAGAATCCCTCTTTTCTTCCGACTCCTCTTGTTTCCTTTTTGGGCAATCTGGAGACCAATGTCCTTTTTCTTGACAATAATAACAGGTATCTTGACTTTTGTCTTTTCTAGCCCCTGTTTTTGTTCTTTTTTGACGGTCTGGACACTCTGAAGACCAATGCCCTTTCTTCTGACAGATATAGCAAGTATCTTGACTTTTGTCTCCAAAGTAAGGAGAGTAGTCCGTGGGCTGGTCTGAAGAGAATTTTCTAATTACCCCTCGCAAAGCTCTGATGAAACGTTCCATCTGGGTAGTCTCTTCCATCGTTGTGCTCGGTTTGAGAGTGAAATGAATAGTGAAAGGACAAGACACACACCCTTTTTATATACGCTGGTTTGCCATGACTATAAATTAGTCTATGGTGTTTAAACTTGAGTCATTTGACGTTTTGCACTCAAGATGAAACGATCCTATTCATTCGAGAAGAAAGAAGAAGAAGAAAGTAAGAGGCAGAAACGTGATCTATCGCCTCGTACCAGAGCTGAAGTCTTGGCACAAATTCATGCCAGTGATTTTGAAGAGGACATGAGTGAACCAGAATCCGAACCCTCTAAACAAAGTTCACCACCCTTAGTCAACCCTGAAAAGTACTATTCCATTCGAGAGACGGAAAAGCGCTCCTCTAGAAAATTTAGAACCACGGCTTACACCTACACAGTGAAGTTTAAAGATTTCAAGTCCGACGTACCATTGGAGAAAGCAGAAGGGTTTATCACCGAGATGTGGGATTATTTGCTCACCGCACTCAAGCGACAATCTCAACCCAAAGACGACGATCGCTTGACACTATCCATAGATCACGACAGCTTGAAATCCCCTGTTTGGATCGAGTTTAGCAGACCCGCAGAACTAACCCCTTCCAAAGTCATGGACAAGATTCAACACGTACAACAATCTAATGACCAGTTTGACATCACCGATGGTAAAGCCACACTGAAAATGGCCCACGTCTCTCTTCCTCAAGGGACCGGACAACGCAATAAGGTGTTATTGGTGAACGACCTTCGCAACACCAAAAAGAGTCTCGTCCAAATTCACAATTCTCAAGACCAGATGTGTTTAGCCCGAGCCATCGTTGTGGGACGAACCTATGCCAACAAGAACGACACGGTAGAATGGAAAAGAGCCTGGAAAACTATTCAACGATCCGACCGAGCCAAACAACGAAACGAAGCAGAACTCCTGTTACAACAAGCCGGACTGTCCAAAGACACACCCTGTGGCATTCCTGAGATGCAGAAATTGCAAGATGTCCTAGCTCCACTCTACACCTTGAAAGTGCACCCTCAAGAAATGCGCGGACCTCTGTTGTTTCGAGGGAAAGACTTTAAGGACGGAAAATACATTCATGTCTATTATCACGATGACCATTTCGATACCATTACCACTATCACTGGATTCCTGGGATACAGTTATTACTGTGAGAAATGTGACTATGGCTATAACAATCGAGAGCAACACAAACATTGCGGATGGAAATGTCCAGGATGTTTGGCCTCTCCACCCTGTCTGAGCGAAGGACAAGAAAGAGTACATTGTCCTGCTTGTCTGCGCACCTTTGTCAGCCCTGCCTGTTACCAACAACATCTGAAGACGCAAGGTTCACAGCAGAAATGTGCTTGTCAACTGCTGAGATTGTGCCCTACGTGTCGACAAGGCCTACGTACCAATAATGCCAAGGCACACGTATGTTCAGGAAAGAAAAAATGTCACATTTGTCACCACATTGTGGACTTGGAACACGAATGTTACGTGCAAAAATACCAACCCCCACCAGAGAAAGAGGACGGTCACAAGAAGAAAGGCAATTTCATCTTTTTCGATTTCGAATGCATGCAAGAGACAGGCATTCACATTCCTAATTTCTGCGTGGCTCATCGAGCGTGCGAGAAGTGCATTCAAGAACCTATCTTCAGTCATTGCCCTCACTGCAGCAAGATTCCCGGAGGGCGTGAAAAAATCTTTCGAGGACCGAACACGTTAGCCGATTTTGCCCAATGGGTCTTAGATCCCATCGACAAGACGTGGAGCCAAGAGGACATCGAACGTTACGGAGATTGTCATCGTCATGCCACAGTGATGGCTCACAATTTCTCCGGATACGATGGACAGTTTCTTCTCAGATACTATACGGAACAAGGCACCGAACGTCCTAAAGTGACTTTGAACGGAGCCAAAATCATTTTCATGCAAGTGGGACAAGTACAGTTTAAAGATTCGATGAGCTATTTGGCCATGCCTTTGAGTCGAATGCCTGAAACGTTTGGAATGACAGAAATGGCTAAAGGGTACTTTCCACACTTTTTCAATACGGAAGCCAATCAACACGCCGTTCTACCCCATTTGCCTGAGGCTCACTATTACGACCCCGACAACATGCGTACCGAACAACGAGAAGCTTTCTATGCTTGGTACCAGACTCACGCCTCGGACCCTTTCGACTTTCAGGAAGAAATGCTAAAGTATTGTCGTTCCGACGTGGACATTTTACGGCGTTGCTGTGGAAAATTTCGAGAACTGTTCATGGAACACGGAGGGGTCGATCCTTTGAAAGAAGCTTGCACCATTGCCAAAGCGTGTTCCTTAGTGTATCGACAACGATTCATGCCTGAAAACACCGTGGCTGTCATCAGTCCTCAAACGACCCACTATGTCAAACGTCAGTACTCGGTCAAAGCCCTACGTTGGTTACATTACTTGTGCGACAAGGAAGACAAATGGATTCAGCATGCCCGCAACGGAGGAGGCGAAAAGACAATCGGAACGTATTCGGTTAATGGCTGGGACTTTAGAAAACCCCAAGATCGTGTACGAGTTTAACGGTTGCTTATTTCACGGATGTCCCGTCTGTTACCCTGATCGTAGCACTAAAAATCAGTTTTTACAACGAACCATGGAAGACTTGTACCAGGACACTTGTCAGCGACGCCTAAAGTTAGAACAGCAAGGATACCAAGTGGTGGAAATGTGGGAACACGAGTACGATCACCGTATGAAAATCGATCCCGAGTTTAAAAGAGCCGTGGAAAGTTACAAGCTGATGGACCCCCTAAACCCGAGGGATAGTTTGTACGGAGGAAGGACCAATGCCACCTGTTTGCTGTACCAAGCCGACGAAGAGAAAGGAGAAGAAATCAAATATTTGGACGTGTGTTCGCTGTATCCTTACGTGTGCAAATATTGTCGCTTTCCTGCAGGGCACCCACAATTGTTCACGGAACACATCGACCTGAAAAACATTCGACAATACGAAGGCTTGATCAAGTGTAAAGTTTTGCCACCCACGAACCTATACCATCCCGTCTTACCTCACCATTGTCAAGGCAAACTGATGTTTCCATTGTGTCGTACTTGTGCCGAAACGTGCAACGAAGACCAACCTTGTCAGCACACCCAGGAAGAACGGGCCTTGACGGGAACCTGGGTCAGCGCAGAATTGTTCAAAGCTCTGGACATGGGATATCAACTGTTAGAAGTGTACGAAATTTGCCACTTTCCCAACACACAACAATACCACAAGGGTGACCCCAGTCAGAAAGGCATTTTCGCCGACTACGTGGATGCCTTTTTGAAACTGAAGCAAGAAGCCAGCGGCTATCCTTCCTGGTGTCACACTTCCGAAGACGAAAAGACATTCAAAGAGAAATACTATGAACAAGAAGGCATCTCTTTAGACCACATCGAGAAAAACGAAGGCAGGCGGTCGTTTGCCAAAGTGATGTTAAATTGTTTTTGGGGTAAAATGGCACAACGACCGTGTTTACCCAAGACGGAATATTTGACAGAACCTTCCCGCTACTTTCAGATGATTCACGACAAAACCAAATACATGAAACACGTGGACGTCGTTCGCGAGGATTTGATCCTGGTCAATTATGAAGAAGATCTGGACTTTCTACAAGACGACCCCTTTGGAAATGTCATCATTGCGGCTTACGTGACAGCTCATGCTCGCTTAAAATTGTACGAAGCTTTAGAACTGTTAGGGGAACGCGTCCTGTACTTTGACACGGTTAGTTGCATTTACATCCATCACCCGAGTCAACAGCACCCTGACATCGAAGGAGACCGTTTAGGAGCCTGGACAGACGAACATCCCGACGACAAGATTCTAAGTTTCGTCAGTGGTGGTCCCAAAAATTACGGCTACGAATACCGGGACCCACAAGGAGAATTGCACACGACGTGTAAAGTGAAAGGATTGACTCTGAATTATCGTACCAGTCGTGTGGTGAACTTTGGGGTATTGAAAGAAGCCTTGCAATCGGGAGAGGATGCAAACTTTAAAGTGACCACCTATCAACCGAACAAAATTGTACGTTTACCCACAAACCACATCGTCAGTCGACCCTTGGAAAAAGTTTATCAAATCGTGTACCAGAAGCGAGTGCGACTTCCCAATCATTTCACCTTACCGTATGGACACGTCGGTATTGGTCTGTATATAAAAAGGAACCCTAGGCAAGATCGATAGTTCATTGTGACTACCAAGACCGAGCGAACAAGATGAATACTTTCAGAGAAACACAAAACAAGTTTAGACAGGCACAATTCAAGTGTGGGGCTTGTGAAGTGGAATGCGATTGTGAGCCTTGCGACTTTTCAACCTGTGTTAGTGACGGTGCCAGAAGAACCCGTCACCCAGGACAGGACTGTCGTGGACAGGCCTGAAAGACCCTTTCGGGAGGACACTTGTGTGACCTTACCCCCTACTATAGATCTGGTCAGAACATTACCCAAAACATGTTGTAGTACAGACACTTGTGTTTATTCCACGTTAATGGTTATCATGTGCCTTTTATCCTTGTACTTAAGCCTTTGGCTTTTATGTATTTTTGTCTTTCGTATTCATGTTTGAAACATTCAATAAATGTGTTTTGAAAAAAAGTATATAAACTCTAGTCTTGTTTGTTTTCGTATCACAAGTGACATTCCAGACACTATGGCTACCTCTGCTGTCTCTGCTCCCTCTTCCTCTACTGTCAAAGTCATCGACGAACACTTAGATCGTGCCAGTTGGGAGGCTTTGTATCTTCGCCATCCCTTTAACATGCTCATTGCTGGACCTAGCGGTTCAGGCAAAACCGAATTCGTCAAACGTTTGATCGAACATAAACATCATTTGATCGATGGACCCGCTCAGCGGATCGTGTGGTGTTACAAAGAGTGGCAATCGGCGTACAGCCTCTTGCGAGAAAGTCAAGGCGATTCCATCGTGTTTGTGGAAGGCATTCCTAAAGAAGACGACGGCATCGTCTCTGACTCCCGTCTAACCCATTTGGTCATTTTTGACATGTTAGGAGAAGACGAAGAAGACATTAAACTGTGGTTCGCGCGCAAAGGGCATCACCGTAATGCCAGTGTCGTTTACATCACCCAAAATTTGTTTCAACAAAGTAAAGCCCATCGCACCATCAGTCTCAATGCGCATCATGTGATCTTGTTTAAAAGCCCTCGAGATAAATCGCAAGTGCAAGTCTTAGCCAAACAGTTAGGAACCCCTTGGCTGACTCAGGCGTACGACGATGCCACTCAAACTCCACACGCCTATTTACTCGTCGATTTGAAACCTACGACCCCCGAGGATTTGCGATTTCGTACCCACTTGTTTCACCACTGGTGCCAAGACGGACGGCCTGTCCTGTACACGTCTCCGTCCTCGACTTAATTTCACTCCACATGAAAAAAATCTATAAAAACCTCAGACCCTTTTCGTCTGTCTCACACACAGTGTGAACATGACGTCCCTTCAGTCGCATCTTCCCGTCAAATTGATTCGTGCCTTGTATGGCATCAGTCGAGAAAAAAATCCACAAATACGAGCTCGTGTCTTAGAAGCTAGTCTCAAAGAAGTCTTACGATGGTTCACGGTGACGGCACGTCAAATACTCCAAGGGATCATTCAGATTCCTCATCAAACCAAACGCTTTTTCGATCGAAACAAAGTCGCTTTGGTCCAACTGGCTGATCCCCGCATCGATACTCAAACCAAAAAACAAATCATTATGAAACATGGAGGGAGCGTTACTCTAGGAGGGTTCATCATTCGCTCTCTCTTAAGATGGGATCCTAATGCTCCCAAAGTTCTCCCCAAGAAAAAAGTCAAACGAAGCTCCAAGACGAAGAAAAAGACCAGGTCCCCAAGGAGACCGTCTCCAGTGGCGGGATCCTCCTCTTACCAGACGCCACCCCGGAAAAAGAAAAGAAGTCCCCAGAAAAAGAAAAGTCCACAGAAGAAAACTAGTCGCAAGAGAGGCACTTCGGCCAGGACGCAAATTTACACTCGCAAACCACGACCTGCCACGGCGGTGACTGCCTCTCCGGCAGCCTCACGTTCATCCACTTCTCCGTTGATGACACCAAGAACTGAAGAGTACTTGGAGACGTTGATCACACCAAGAACTTCTCCGTTGATGACCCCAAAAAGAACTTCGCCAGTGGCAGGACCCTCCAATTTAGTGGCAGTGGCTGCTGCTCACAAAGTACCTTCTCCCAAAATCAAAGTCCATGAAAGATCGGGCATATTACAAAGTTTACTGGATTTGTCCAAGCAAGAACTGGCTCGATTTAGTCCGTTGCGTACCCCTCCACGACGTGTCATGCCTGTCCTCAAACTAATACGACGTAAAGACAATCAGTGGCGATGCGTTCCAGTATAAAAAAGACCTGTGACCAAGTCGGGGGTATCAGTGTTTTTTGGTGCTCCTGAAGACTCAAAGATGTCACCCTCCAGAAAACCCCAAGGAAAGAAAAGAAAAGGACTACCACCACGTTTAGTCAAACATGGGGACATGTTATCTGTCCTGTCCAAAGCTTCTCCACCTCTACGAAAAAAACTCATTCAATCGGCCTCCAAAGAGGTCATCGATACCGTGTGCGAATGTTGTTTGAACGTTTTGAAAGGCACGATCTCTTTGTCCAAACACCAGAAACAATGCTTAAGCAAACATCATCACGTTCTTCGCCAAATGGTTCAAAAGAAAATTCCCATTCGTCAAAAGAAGAAGATGTTGGTCCAACGTGGAGGCATTTTACCTCTCTTGTTAGGTCCCATACTGAAAGGAGTCTTGGAAACCATGTTGGGAGGACTGGTGGGAGCAAGATAAAAAGGCCCTCGGAAGTCCCAAGATCTCAGAATCGACCCCTGACAACCCCATGGAAGGACGAAAACTAGCTTTAGTGCCTTACAAACGATGGATGGAATACCATCGGTGGCAAGAACAACGCACCCCGCATTTACCTCCCAATCCCCATTTGAGCGAGATGTCCCAGTTACAACACGAATTGCAGTCCTTAATGGATCGCCAAGATTTGTCCGAAACAGAAAAATCGCAAAAGTACGGTCAACTCTTGCAACGACTGCAACTCTTTCACCAGAAAGCTTTAGACGAAACAGCTCTACCCACTCTGAAAGATTTTAAGACCTTGATGAAAAGTCCAGCACCATCACCAGTACCAGTACCAGTACCACCACTACCAGTGACCAAGACAGAAAAAGGAGAAGAAGAAGAAGAAGGGTTTCAAACTCCACCAGAAAAAGTACGCAAGTTAACAACACCACCTACCTCCAGAATTGGATGGATTAAAAAGATGATGGCCACCCCTTCTTCATCACAAGAGAAAAAGAAAGTGAAGACAGACGTGAAGACAGAAGTGAAACAAGAACCGATATCCCCCGCTCAGATATCCTCCTCTTCAACACCTATTGCCGGCTGCACACGCAAAGCATTGCAATCCAAGAAAGTACCCCAAGAGAAAAAGAGTAGCATCCTCCAAGAGTGGGTGTCTTATTAACACACCAACCAACACAAAAAAAATGGAAAAAGTCTTAGCCAGCATTTACTACGATCCCTCGCATCCTGCAGGTTACGCAGGAGTTCAAAAATTGTATCGTGCTGCCAAAACTCGACTGAAAAGTCTCCGTTTACCTCAGATGGTTACAAGAACAAGCTACCTACACTTTACACAAACCCATTCGACGCAAGTTTGCCAGAAGTCGCACCCGAGTGGAAGGCATCGATCATCAATGGCAAGCCGATTTAGCCGATGTCTCTCATTTGGCCAGCTACAATCGTGGCTACAAATATTTGTTTTGTGTCATCGACGTCTTTTCCAAATTTGCCTGGGTCGTGCCCTTGACTTCCAAATCCAGCAGCGAGTTAGTGCGAGCCCTGCAACGGGTGTTGAAACAAAGCGGTCGTCACCCTCTTCGATGGCAAACAGACAAAGGCACCGAATTTCTGAACCAAGCTTTCCAAAAAGAATTAAAGAAACGTGACATTCATTTTTTTACCACCGAGAATCCCGAAACCAAAGCCAGCATCGTGGAACGTTTTCAACGCACTTTGAAAGAACGCATGCGGAAATATTGTACGCATCACCACACTCTGAACTACATCGACATCTTACCGCACCTGGTGCAAGCGTACAACCAATCTTACCATCGAAGCATCGGACGTGCCCCGCAAGACATGACTCCCGACAACGAAGTGCTGGTGTTTGAGCGTCTGTTTGGTACGTCCCAGACGAGGGCTGTCCCCAAGAAAAGTGGAGAGTTGGCCGTAGGAGATTGGGTGCGCATTGGCAAAACCAAACGCACTTTCGACAAAGGTTACTTACCTAACTGGACGACCGAATTGTTTCGCGTCACTGGACGAGTGCATGGTCGTCATCCTGCCGTCTATAAATTGGAAGACATGAACGGAGAAGTGCTCAAAGGAACGTTTTATTTGCCCGAGTTACAACGTGTGACCAAAAAAGAAGACGACGTGTACGACATCGAAAGCATTCTCGAACGCAGAACCCGTAAAGTAGGCAAACGACGTGTCAAAGAAGTGAAAGTACGTTGGAAAGGATATCCACCCAGTTTTGATTCTTGGATCGACGCTTCGCAAGTCATCGACTATAAAAAGACGTGACCATCATGCCCTTTCACACAGACGCAGCTACGTCGACCACTCCTTCACCTAGTTCTTCTGTGCAAGATTTACAAAAACAACCCTTGTGGGTGTGGTGCGGAGAACGTGTGCCTAAAACGCAAATCGTCTTTTTCTGCCAAATCTTCGTGGTGTATTGTGTCATCGGGGCAGCCATCGCCAATTTGAGTTTGCAACAAGGAGACAAACAATTGTGGACCATTTTATTGAGCAGTTGCATCGGTTACCTGCTTCCCAACCCCTCCCTGAAATTCTCTTCCAACGGG